>JALMGF010000190.1:0-600000 GCA_023333645.1 Sceloporus occidentalis
CTGACAGCCGGGGAAAGTATACGCGACGGACGCATACAAACCCCCGCTGCCAACTCCACCTCCTTCCGGCTGCAGCAGAAGGCGACGTCAACCCGCTGCCCCGGCTGGAAGCACCGGTAAGAGAGGGCTGAGAGGGGAGAGAGAGAGAGGAGAGGGAGAGGGGAGGAGAGGGGAGGGGAGGGGGGGGAGAGAGTGTGTGTGTGTGTGTTAGTTAAATGGGGCATAGGGCATTTCTGGAGTGGCGTTAAGGGGGCATTTAATAGAGCACTCTGCCTCCTGAAATGCCTTATACCTCCCTATATGCCACTCTGCCCCATAATATGCCTTTTAACCCCCTAAATGCCAGAGTGGCATATAGGGGTATAAGGCATTTCTGGAGGCAGAGTGCTCTATACAATGCCTTTTAACTCCCTTAATGCCACTCTGCCTCCTGAAATGCCTTATACCTCCCTATATGCCACTCTGCCCATAATATGCATTTTAACCCCCTAAATGCCAGAATGGGATATAGGGGTATAAGGCATTTCTGGAGGCAGAGTGGCATATAGGGGGTCAAAAGGCATACCATGGGGCACAGTGGCAATATAGAGGGTTAAAAGGCATATCATGGGCCACAGTGCCATATTGGTGTGGCAAGCCTGGGGGCAGATGTGCGTAACTGGGGGACAGGCTGGAAAATACAAGAAATAAAAACAAAAAAAATATTTTTCTCAATCATAGCTTTTATTAAAAAAAATAGTTTACATGAATTAACATTTACTGGTAAAACTTTTTTTCCTTTAGGGTCGTCTTATATTCAGGCTTTTTCTTTTTTCCTAAGTTAATATTCAGATTTTGGGGGAGGTCGTCTTATAATCAGGGTCGTCTTATAATCGAGCAAATACGGTATATATATATATTGCCAAAAGTAATGTGCTATGGAATGATACTTTTGTTATTGGACAATACAATACTTGATCATTCAACATGGGAAGCCTGAAGCCACAATTTAGTATGACTAATCCTTGAAATCCTTTAAACAACACAATACCTTAACTTTTTGCACTAAATGAAAATGATTTCAGGGCCTAATATTAGATCCTGCTGCTGATATATATATATATATATATATATTAGCCCCTGCTGCCCATATATATTAATATTAGCCCCAGTTGCCGATATATATTAATATTAGTCCCTGCTGACGATATATATATATAAATATAAATATTAGACCCTGCTGCCGATAGCAGGTATAGATCAACACATTAACACACAAACCCAGCTTTGCATGTATAGATCAATTTAAATTCACTTGTGATCTCAGCACTGAAGGTATATATCAAATAAACAGAATCAGACATACAAATCCTGTATTTGCAGGTATACAATAACAATATATGAAACATAGCATCGCAGGTATAGATCAAATAAATACATTGAAACAGCACTGCAGGTATTAATCAACTGAACAAGACATACAAACCCTGTATTTGCAGGTACACATAAATAATGTATGGAAACATAGCATAGCAGATATGGATCTACAGAAGAACACACAAACCCAGCTTTGCAGGTACAGATCAATTGGAATTCACATAAAAACACGGCATTAAAGGTATATTTAAAACCCCCTAAATTACAGGCATAGATCACAGGTTGCACACCCCAAAGCAAGCCCTGGCGTCCACACTGTCCACATAGAACCTGGCCAGCACCCAGATAACACACATACGATTTGCCATCTTTGTCCCATATACACCCGGCCTGTGCCATCTCAGTCCCCAAGGCTCAAACATCCTGCTAGTGCCATCTTTGCCCTTCCACAATTATACATCTATGATACACACAAACACATTAACTCATGCTCTCCCTCATTCAGACAATTCATCCACATATTAGCTAATGCTCTCCCTCATTCAGACAATTCATCCACATATTAACTCATGCTCTCCCTACTTCAGACAATTCATCCACATATTAACTCATGCTCTACCTCATTCAGACAATTCATCCATTTTAAGAAACTACGCCCCTTGGAGCTTCAAATGAGGGGCTACATGTATTTCTAGGACAAAAGTTGAGTGCACAAATAATGATGGAATATGTCGCTTTGGCTAGAAAATATGTTTTTTCTATCCATAGCGACATGTTCATTTGTGTCTAGCGCAGTCCAGGTTTGTACTAGAAGCACATACACAATACACAATAAACATTGTGCCATAATTTGTGCCATAATTTAACTTCCTACATGAGCAGTAATGCCACGTCAAGGCTTCAACCCTAATTACTGATCATTCACACGCCTTTCATATCTCCATTCACTCACAGTAGCACACACCATACTTTCCATACATTCACTCACAGTAGCACACACCATTCTTTCCCCTTACAATCCCAAAGAAATGATGGTAAAGGGAGAAAAAAAAAATAAAAATCACTTTTACAGCAAAAATAAGTTTTGCAGTAAAAATGCAAGGCGCTCCAGGGATGAGATGGTTACTCACGTACCGCACAGGCTAAATGGCTGATTTTAATAATATTTGCAGTTCCTCAGGATTTCAAAAATTGCCTCCCCCTACCGTTGGCTTAATTTAACCCCATGATCAAAGGGATCATGGGATTAAAAATTAATATCGGCCATTTTTAAAAAGGGAATGTGACTTTTTATAGCTATATGATCGCTGTGGTAACATTGGCTACCACAGTGATCATTTAGCTAGAATACTTAAACTTTTTTATTTTTTTTAAAGTTTAACTACTTTATGTTTAAATCATTTTTTTTACATTTTTTTTTAACGTAATTTTTTTAAATTCTTTTACAAGCTATATACCGGAAAGAGATAATTACCTTTCCAACGGTATATGTTGGAGGTCTGTAGCTGCTTAGATGCCTGAGATACAGGCATCTAAGCAGCATGCCCCCCATACCGCTTTAACTGACAATTGTCAGTTATTAATAAAGTTGCGCGCGGTGACGTCATCGCGTCATTGTGCGTGCCGTCACCGGCCGGCCCCGGTGATGCCCTTCAGTGTGAGGGGCAGATCGCCAGGGTAGGTGGTGATGGGGGTCCACAGACCTCCATCAAGGTAAGATAGTGCTAGCGACGGCATGGTGCCGTCGTTAGCACCCGACTCGGACTGCTAGCGACGGCACCATACCGTTGTTAGCAGTCAAGGGGACTGTCCTGGGTGGCTCCAAATTCAGCGGGGGGGCAACAGGGGGGGCAAGGAATATCCTAGGGGGGGGCAATTGCCCCCCCCTTGCCCCCCTGTAGCGACGCCACTGCTCCAAACTATTCCTGCAGAATTTTTGTTTCATTCCATGTGGCACAAAATCACGTGAACAGCATGTGAAGTTATCTGTGTGTTTGTGCCTGAACATGCGTGTTTAAACGCTTCTGTCATTTATAATAATACGTGGGTGTTAGCGTGTCTTCTCACGAGTTCCCGTGTCTGTAACAACACGTCTGCATAATACAGCACCCAAAGGAGGATACATGGATAGTAATGTGGATTACGACGCGTGTTCGAGACATGAAGATAAAGACACGGGGGATGTCACTCGTTCCCTGACATTGGTTACATGGATGTGTCTGTACACGTGTGTGTAACATTGTGTCACTGTGTGTATCGTTACACATAGCGGCGTCTCAGTGTATTTACACATCTAACTATGGATAGAAATAATATTTCAGACAAACTACGTGTTTAAATATCATCAGATTACTGCAATGGATCACTTTAACATATTTATATAATTTAATAAACAGTCACCATGCCAACGAGGTCAGCTCCGCCATACCGCAATCACACGCAGGCGATTCCCGCGACCCCCCCAACGCAGGCGTGTTTCACAGACAGGGGAGGACAGGGTTAAGTTACCCTCCTGAAAATATCAATTTTAGAGATAATTAACTGCTACCGAATTAACATTTTTTCCCAATTTTTTATTAGAAAGTTTAATAAATTTTACATAATTTTAGTTCTTAAAATCCAGTTTTAATAACTTATTTGTAGACCAGAAGCAGAAGGCGTGATGCTGAACAACGGGGCGCAGCGGATACGGTTTTTATTTCTTTAGGTAAATATTACAAAAAAGCCAACATAATTCATCACAGAAAAGGTACAGAGGTGGCTTTATTATTTATTATTTATGACAATAAATGAAGCGTTTTCATTCCTTTCGCATCTCAGTGAAGCAGAATCGCGTTTGCTGCTCACCGCGGCCGGAGCGTCGTTATCCAAGCCGAGCGTCAGCTCCGTGTAACAGGAGAGGGATAAATGTGACACCAAATCGTGTTAAAGCCGCACAATGACACAAATGATGCAGCGCATGTTTTCAGTCCGTGAGATAAAAGGATAGAAGTGAAATAAACATAAAATCCTGTCTGAAATACAGAAAAAATAATACGGGCCGGCTTAGAACCCTTGATCCCAGCACTTGACAGCTTGTGGGTCATGCTAACGAGTTTAAAACATAATGTATTGTACCATAAAATAAATGAGACGGACAACCAACTGGATTTTGAAAAGGCCACAGCTTTATTTATCGTAAAAGCACTGTGACACGTAAAACTTTATTTGAATTTTAAACGTACATAACTTTGTAACAATGTAACCTCCATGACTTAGGGTCCCTCCACCCCTACTACCACACTTCACCCCATGGAGGTTACTACCACACCCCTTAAGGATAAACCGACATCCTTTCCAGACAGCTCCACCTCCGTCCGGGAGCTGCCACCAACTTTTGCCGTGCACCCCTACCACGAGCCGTAAACCGCACCAGCACGTGGCATAAGCACAACGGCCCCCCTCATTCCCTTGGGACCGTGCCCATGGGAAACGCCCACAAAACGTGACAAATAAACACGGTTTCCATACCTCGGATGAGAAACCACCCAAATTATAACCAGGTACCACGAATAAGTATCCTAAAAACAGCCAACCGGAACCTCAGTTCCCCGCCAACGAAGTCAAGCAGCACCACACGTGCCCCCACCACAAGGACACAAACCAGAAACAGCACACGAATAACAGGGCAGGCGGGAGGGAAAACTTCTTCACTGCTTTCTTGATTTAAAAGAGGAAGGCCACGAGCCCTGATCTTCCTTAAATAGCCAAGTGGCCACACGCCCCCTTGATTTGCCTAGGGCCAATCTGAGATCAAGCCTGACCCTTACAATAATCAAGGCCGGATCATGGGGCCCCTTCTGCTATTTTGTTGTGTCTCCGGGGCCTACTTAATCAGTCGTTGGTCTCGTCTTAGATTCAGGAGCCGTATGTCTATCCCATGCGTGCTTAATACCCTCACTGTATTACCCTCTACCACTTCTGCTGGGAGGCTGCTCCACTTATCTGCCACCCTCTCAGTGAGAAAAATAAGATGAGGTAGCGAAGATGCAGAGGTTTAGCGCTCACTCCCTCCCAAAACGCATTTCCGTGGTTTTTGGTCTCTGTTAATTAGAACCGATCACAAAGCATGAATGTGACAGATTGCTTTTGGTAAATGAGTTTATGTTTTACACGTTCGCCGCTGGCACCCGTCATTTCACACCCAAAATCCCAGCGATTTATCCAGAAATATCACCTCGCGTTCATTCCGCTTGTTGAGTTCTTTTAATTACCGTTATGTTCATATTTATAAAATACTCCGAGTGTTTGCGTCCAATTTAGAGACCAAAACATCAACAAAATCCAAGTCCTAAAATCCGAATGAGAGAAACTCCTTTGGCTTCGCGGGGGCCGGAGGGCCGGAGGCTCGTTACGCAACCGGTGCCGCTTCTCACGATTTTTTGTAGACGTTTAAATATTATTTACACAAATCGCGTTTATTTTCCATCATTATTTCTGCGCCGGACTCTCCCGCGTTTCTATGAAGTCACGTCTGCCAGAAACAGAGATTTATGCAATAAAACAATTTCCAGGAGGCATTTCTCTGACTTCACCATGGCCCTGTATAATGTATAGATAAATCAGTGACCGGCCCTGTATAATGTATAGATAAATCAGTGACCGGCCCCTGTATAATGTATAGATAAATCAGTGACCGGCCCTGTATAATGTATAGATAAATCAGTGACCGGCCCTGTATAATGTATAGATAAATCAGTGACCGGCCCCTGTATAATGTATAGATAAATCAGTGACCGGCCCCTGTATAATGTATAGATAAATCAGTGACCGGCCCCTGTATAATGTATAGATAAATCAGTGACCGGCCCCTGTATAATGTATAGATAAATCAGTGACCGGCCCCCTGTATAATGTATAGATAAATCAGTGACCGGCCCCTGTATAATGTATAGATAAATCAGTGACCGGCCCCCTCTATAATGTATAGATAAATCAGTGACCGGCCCCTGTATAATGTATAGATAAATCAGTGACCGGCCCCTGTATAATGTATAGATAAATTAGTGACCGGCCCTGTATTATGTATAGATAAATTAGTGACCGGCCCCTGTATAATGTATAGATAAATCAGTGAACGGCCCCTGTATAATGTATAGATAAATCAGTGACCGGCCCCTGTATAATATATAGATAAATCAGTGACCGGCCCCTGTATAATGTATAGATAAATCAGTGACCGGCCCTGTATAATGTATAGATAAATCAGTGACCGGCCCCTGTATAATGTATAGTTAAATCAGCGAGCCGGCCCCTGTATAATGTATAGTTAAATCAGTGACCGGCCCCCTGTATAATGTATAGATAAATCAGTGACCGGCCCCTGTATAATGTACAGATAAATTAGTGACCGGCCCCCTGTATAATGTATATCTATCTATCTGTCTGTCTGTCTGTCTGTCGGTCTCTCTGTCTGTCTGTCTGTTGGTCTCTCTGTCTGTCTGTCTGTTGGTCTCTCTGTCTGTCTGTCTGTCATCTCCATATCTCTCTCTGTCTCGTGTTCTGTGGCAGGTCTCAGAAGGCTTTATTTCCAGTTCTTGGAGATCGCTCCGGAATGCATTTGTTTGCAGTTGGGGTCTTTGGACGGGAGATTCCTCCTCCGGCTCCTGCTGTGAGGGTCTCCGCGGATCTCCACATTCCTGCTCCAGATCGTTTCCTGGATCCTCCGCTTCTCTCCCTGCTACACAAAGCCTTCATTTGCAAATGAAAAACCTTAACAGACCTTAAAGTTTTGGGTCATTCTTTTAACTTTAGAAGAATTTACATTTATGCTGATATTATTCATTAAATTAGCATAATTAGTAGCTTCGTGTAGCACCTTATAAAACCCTTTATTATATAGGCATATATTACTGAACGTCCACCTTAAGGAATCTAATAGATTGCAAGCTCCTGGGAAAAGTGCTCTTTTCTCTCCCTGCCCCATTCTGTCCCAACGTGTATTAATTTTACATTGTAACAGCGCTACGGAACCAGTAAGTGCTCTATAACATAAGAACCTTGACTTTGATTAACTTATTATTATTATTAATTGGTTTTATTATTCTTATAATTTTAATGTCAGATTTTGATCTATTTCTAATAAAGTGAATGGTGATTTTTTGCAGTGGTATCCAAGTCAACTTTATTACCCCTAAAAATCATAATTTTCTATTAATATGATAAATTAAAATATACCAGGAAGCTGAGGCAGATAAATTACCAGAAGTCTGCCATGACAGTCGGAGCTCCCTGAACCTACTACTCCCTTAGAATATGAGAATATCTCTGTCACCTGAATAAATAAGAAACATCTGAACGTGGCCAAAAATAGCACTTTGCATATTTTATGTTAATGGAACGAAAAGTTCTGAGCTGTCTTAAAAAAACAAAAGAAGACAAAGCCTTGGAAAATGTGTCACGTTGGCGGAGCTCCAGATACCGAAGGGAAGTGCTGAGAACAGAGAAATCCACAATCACTTTATACTCCGGATTCCGCTTTTCTCCAACCCCCCACGAAGCCAGGAGCCCGTTATATAAAACCTGCCTTCTTTACCCAGCTGATTAAAGGGCCGACGAGTCTTCGCTGGGACGGCGTCACGTGTTTTAAGGTCATATGAGACGGCGGGATATAAGGCAGAAAACCTGAGACCGCAGCCCGGGGTCATAACCCTCGCTTACCCTGATTGTAACGACATCAACACGAAGACAGCAAACACACCAAATCTGTACGTTTTACACAGAAAAAAATCAAAAACGCCACTGAAAATGTATAAACAAATGTATCAATTAATCCATCTATCTATCCATTATCTATAACCAAAGTTATGGTGAGTAAAGGTGATGGAATCCCTTCCACTAAAATTTAGGGGTAGTAGAAGTATTATTATTAAACCGTCATCTACAGACACCAGAAGGCTTGTTTTTCCCTCAGAAATCTCATGCTGCTGCCACAACCACAAGGGATTCTGGGTCGGCGCATGCAAATAAGGTCAACAATGATCACCTTTTGCCTCTATATCCACTTTATACACGGATCCCTTGAAAGCAATCGCCCCGCTGTACAGGACTTTACACAAAACTTGGGAACATATCTATCCATCCATCATTATCTATCTATCCATCCATCATTATCTATCTATCTATCCATCCATCCATCCATTATCTATCTATCTATCCATCCATTATCTATCTATCTATCTATCTATCTATCTATCTATCTATCTATCTATCTATCTATCCATCCATCCATTATCTATCTATCTATCTATCTATCTATCATTATCTATCTATCTATCTATCTATCTATCTATCTATCTATCTATCTATCCATCCATCCATCCATCCATCCATTATCTATCTATCTATCTATCCATCCATTATCTATCTATCTATCTATCTATCTATCTATCTATCTATCTATCTATCTATCTATCCATCCATCCATTATCTATCTAACTATCTATCTATCTATCTATCTATCTATCTATCTATCTATCTATCGTCTATCATTTGTTTATTTATTTATTTATTTATTTATTTATTAATCTATAAATGTATCCACTGATTAATATAACATTTATAAGAATGAATTGTAAAACTGGTGTTTTGGGTAAAAATGAAAAACTAATAATCACATTTTGGGGGGAATTGGGCCAAACTGCCTACATTTTTTTTTGTTGTTGTATTACTTTTCACCTTGAAGCTGTAAGAAAATTCCCTGCACTTTGCGATTTGTGAGCAGCGATTGTCACTGATTGTAACCCGACCTCCTCAAATCATAACTCCTGCGAAGCCGAACATCTGGCTTTCATATCACGCGCCACGCCAACAACGTTTGAAAAGCTGCCCCGCGGTAAACGGCCTCTGCCTTAACACGGCGGAATTTATGGCAGGCTGGTGGCTCCTACGCTGGGGCAGAAAGAACCCCCCCTGTCTCCCCCCCAGCCCCCCCTCTTCTCTTATCCCCCCTTTCAGCTCCTGAAACAGGGTCTGGCGGAGCGGCTCTTAACGTGTCAGATGGAATCTGTGAATTCCCAATGACTTTATCCATGAAAGGGAGATAAATGGAGGCAGGAATGCACAGATAATGTGGGGCCGCGCATGTTCCAGGTAATCACTTGCCAACCGCAATTTGACGTTCACACTGAAGAGTATGGCTTTACTTAAAGAAAATCCCCGTTATTCTGGAAAATAAGAGACAGAGGTCACCGCAGACGTCGGCTGATTTAATAACATTTCTCCGTAAACGTGATCTTACCTTCCCTCCGGCCCCCGATGGAAAAACCATATGTGTCTCTGGGTATTCCGTGTATACATTAAACGTACAGACAGAAGGGCGCGGGCTCACGCCGGCCATATACATCATTTCATGTCCGTAAACATTACCTTTGGCTCCGTCGTAAACACTAACTCCTCAAAAGGCTCGTTTACAAAAATCGAGGTGGATTTGGGGGCCGAGGAGCCCTCGGACGGTTTATTTCGAACACAATGGATTGTCACAAATGACAAAATAGGTTTTGTGGTGACAGGAAAGCTTCAGGAAATGAAGGAACCGGGAGGGAGACGTCACGGACATTTTTATAAAGTGAGGAAATTGCTTGGAGACGCATCTGGATGGGCCCGGAACAATGGGTGATGAATATCGAGGCTGACGAGACCAGAAGAAGATTGTTAATGTTTCCACTTCATCGTCCAATGGAGGGAATCCCTGGCCGCGCAGCGCAGACGATAACGTGGCGCCATCGCCGAGTCCGCTGCCATCTTTAGGGAACTTATAGGCGCTATAGCATCAGGAAGGAGCCCAGCACATAAATCTGTTACCATCCACAGCCGGGGACTCAGCTGGGTCCTCACAGTGCCCCCCCTTAAATATATCAATTATTATTATTTATTATTTCTATAGCGCCATCATATTCCCCAGGGCTGTACAAAACAAGTAGTTCCACACATAACAATTTGGTCAGAAACACAATATGGGGGGGAGCCTGCTCACAGGAGCTTACAATCTAAAAGTGCATCCGCCGCTGGGATAAGCCACCTTTTGCCCTGCGTTCTGCGTTTGATACAAAAATCTGAGAAATAAAATATCCCAAGAAATATCGCACCTAAAATTGTAATGGTATCCATGACGACTGAACACACCTTTTATATCACATTCTTTTACATGAAGTAGATACATTTGTTAATATTTATACGGCATCATTTATATGCTAAATTGGAATTTCTTCCAAAAGAGTCAGTAATTCCCACTGTATTGGCGGGAAGAAAAAAAAAATCAAAGAATCTGTAAACTCCAGCCAAAACAGATAATTATATTAAATTCTGATGAATCGGGGGCCAAAATGGGCGTTTTCTTTACTTTACTTTTTTGTGATTTCAATAATAAAAAGAAACAAACAATTGCCCTGAACAAACAAATTTGCCTTTAATGCAAATATCAATTAAATTTTATGCAAAGTAACCATCTGTCTGTCTGGCGAACGTCTGCCGGCGTCTACCAATCACAATAATCCCGGAACGTTATTCCGTATCCTCGCAATGCCCTCGACGGAACATTAGCCAAATCTTTCTTTTTTTGCTTTCTTGATGCTTAATTCCTTCACAAGAAGAAACGGAGAATAAAACATGGAATCCGGTGGGGTTTTTTGTTTTTTTTGCACCTGTGACATCATTAATAATCTTTTAGGTTCTCATCAGCAGTAAAAAGTTTGTCAGGGATCAAAGCTTAAGGGTTTCATTTCTGCTTTTATTACTAAAACGCTTCTTCTTATTTTTTTCGGTACTTTCTCGTCTCTGAATAAAACACTCTGGATAGTGAATTAAAGGGGGTAGGTGTGACTGTGCGTGCGCAGGCACATCAGAGACGGCTAATTCATTAGGTTAGGACCAGGATGGTGACCGTCGTATTGGAGCCATCGGCTTTATGGTTCGGGGTCTGCTAGGAATTCTACTAATTAACCGATTTTATAAAATACTCGTGAACTTGGTGACTGATTGTGGATGTGAATCCCGGGGGGGGGGGGGTCTAGGTGTGTATTATATGTTTAGAGCGGCGCCGACACAAAGAATCACATATCTTTCTAAGAGAGGGGAGGAAAAAGTGGCCCCTAAAGAATCTTTATTTGCATTTGTTTGACCGAATGATTGTGAAACGTCCTCTCGTTATGGTGGCCGATGTTAAGGCTTCTAATAACATGGAGGGCATCGATTCGCGCGGGGGGGGGATTGAGCCAGTTCTGTATAAAGCTTCAGGGGCTACGTTGGGCTCGTGGATTATCAGCTGGGCGCCGGTGATTGAGACAATTCAATGTAACGATGTTAGTTTGTCACAAAGTGTTGTGACAAAATTTGTTAAGATTTGTATGAATCCGAATTCACAAGTCTTATCCCCGAAATGCCGTCCCTTGGATATATATTTTCTTTAGCTGTTGTTTAGACCCTGATGTTATAAAAATTGCTTTCTGGATGATTCTGGTGTCGCAGATAATAAACCAGTCTCGCCGCACAGAGAAAAATATAACTTTCCTGAAAAAAAAATGACAATATATTCCAAACAAACGCATAATTACGAGTTTTGGCGGCAAATACGCCAATAAATAAAACGGAGGTTTAGAGAAAGACCTTTGTGAAGAATTCTCCAAAAAATCCAAAAGTCGGGTCATTTGTATTCCGTGAATAAAGTGATTTGAGCTAAAACACACAACGAGCTTTATACCGAGGGCCGCGGACGACTGAAAATGTTAATTTGTAGTTTTATCACAATTACCTCATTATCCCAACAAAAAATATTTTATCCGTAGGTGAAAGGAATATGCGATTTAGCTCTTTGATTTGGTAATAAGCAAGCGAATCCCAGCGGGTTTGAATTACACTCATATAATTGTTTGACGTTTTCTGAAATAATTCCAGTTTTCGCTCTTTTTAAGGTATCCGCAGGTTCCTCGATCCGTTCTAGATTGCGGCTCAATCGTTTTCTATTCATCGGGTGCCGTAAATGCCCCTGTGTGGGCAGTTCGCCGAAATAAAACCGCCAGCAATTTTCTATAGAATTAGAATTTATTCTGAAATAAGGATTTTCGGCCGGGCTCCAAACATTCTGCGGCCAATGGCTCAAGCATTAGGAATAAGAGGAAGAGACCACAAATCGAAGGTCAGAGGCTTAGAATGAATGGAAGGAAGTTTTACTTTAGCTGAGAGGGTAGTGGATATGTGGAACAGCTTCCCAGCAGAGGTGGTAGAGGGTAATACAGTGAGGGTATTAAACATGCATGGGATAGACATACGGCTCCTGAATCTAAGACGAGACCGACGACTGATTAAGGTTTGAGTCTTTACAGCAGGAGAAACGGCCGACTAGATGGGGGCCGGATGGGGCCGATCTGCCGGAAGGTTCTGGGTCTCTATGTTGACCGTATCCAGGCGTGAAGAAGTGATAACTTTTCTATTCTCAGTTATAATCGGGCATTTTTTATGTTTTAGAAGGCAGGATACTATCTTTTTTTGTAGCGGGAATGGCTTTTCTTGCTGGGAACAGCATTCTGATTGTTAGCGGAGAACATTCCGGAGTTAGCGGTTAAAAGCATCACCCAGGCTTAAAATGGAATGCATTGCGATATTTCCTAATTTTCTTATCTCTAAGAGGAAAATAACGCAGGGTCCTTTTTTTCTGATTAACTGACGTTCATCTTTACCGCGACTCCCCAACTCTTTAAAAACCTCTGCAGTGACGGACGGGGATGTCGGCCGCGAATCCGGCAGCTTCATCAGCAGAAAGCGCGTAATGTATACAAAGCGATAACATTTAACATTCCCTGCGAGTCTGAAAGACATAAAGCATCGTTCTTTGACGCCGAATGTGCTTTGTAGGGGAAAGTTTGGGGCAGGGATTATTAGGACTGCACTAGGTATGCACTTTCCGTAATCCCCCCAACGCCTCGCGAGCAGAAACGCATTGTCGGAGCAGGTTCTCCCTCGTTCCGCGGCCAGAGGATTTCTTTAAACAATGCGTGTGATGAGCTGGTCGGGCATTGAGCTCACGCCAAGCCGACTCGGTGCCAATTCCCCATAATCCACTTTGTTTATGTAATTGTCTGTTTTTCAGGGCTTTGTTAATGAAACACGTTCTTCAAGGTCCATTCTTATAAAGGATAAAGTGATCCTCGCGTTAATTGGGCCGGGAAGAGCTGCCGCCATCCTACAGGTGGGGAGGGCGAATGCGGATTCCGAATATTATTCATTGTAAGACGCTCAAAAGATTGCAGACACCGCGAAGTAGAGTTACCTAGGGGCGCATATCCAAGCGGTACCTATTACGGTCACTGGTGTCATTATTATTTATTCACTAATATAGCGCCATCCTAGTCTGCAGCGTTGTACAATGTCTATAATAAAACCATTAGATGAGGGAGCGTGATGAAGGCCAGATAGAGGATTTTTCATCTTTTTATACATTTTAATGTCGTCCTTTCATTTTTTATGCATTTAAATGTATTGGCGTGAATTCCATTCTTTAGGGCTGCGGAGATGTAAGGTTTGTTTTAGAAATAAATTATAATTATTTATTGTTTTATATAGCACCATCATATTCCGAGGCACTGTACAATGGATACAGGACATGATGACTTACAGAAACAACAGATGGGGAGAACCCTGCTCAAAAGAGCTTACAATCTAGAGGATCTATCAACTTTTGAGTTTTAAGTTCTTGGTGAAGATCTCGTCCATAGAGCAGTTCTGTCTTTGGTCTCAAATAAACTGTGAGGATGATGAACCCTGGTCTCTGGATGCAGTGTGAGGATGGGGCTTCAGCTAATCTTAAATGGCCCTTTGCTGGGTCTTCATGGTGTTGAAGAGATGGTGTCTGTCCTTCAGTAACTTCTCCCGGGTGTCCTGCGGTACCATTTCATTGATGTAATTCAGTAACTTCTCACTGATATCCTTTAGTACCTTTTAGCAGATGCCCATCAGTACCTTCTCCTGGAGATCCTTAGGTACTGTCTCCTTGAGGTCCTTCAGTATGTTCTCATTGATATCCTTCAGAACCTTCTAGCGGATGCCCTTTAGTGCTTTCTGCTTGATGTCCTCCGGTAACTTCTCCTGGAGTTCCTTCAATACCTTCTCCTGGATGTCCTTCAGTCATTTATCCTTGATATCATTCAGTACTTTCTCCTTGATATCATTCAGTAACTTCTCCTGGAGTTCCTTCAGTACTTTCTCCTTGATACCATTCAGTAACTTCTCCTGGATGTCCTTCAGTAACTTCTCCTCCGTGTCCTTCAGTCATTTCTCCTGGATGTCCTTCTGTAACTTTGTTTCTCTTAAGAGTTTCTCAAGCTTTACTCTGGCCTCGGTTTCTGCAGGAGTTCAGGTAATTTCATTCTGTCGGATCAGCTCTTAATATTTTGGAAGGCAAGGCTTGCTTCTTTATGAGCTGTGTCCTCACTTGCAATTCTACATCGTGTCATTTCTTTTTTAATGACCCCAGAGCTTGTTCAACCTCTTTGTGTATTTCACCGAACCGGGATACACATGAATCATTCACTATGATTTAATAAACTGGTGCAACGCAGCAGAGCAACATTTCGGTGGAATAACCTTGTTTTGTTCGCATAAAGCCTATCATTAACAGAACAATGGGATATTTGTTCAGTCTGCATTTCATCATCCTAAACACCTAACAACTCCAACCGAATCAAAACCGAGGGAAAAAAATCACAATAAAGGAGGCCTGATGAAATCGTACCGATCATATTGAAACAATTTAAGACACAAAGAATTCGGTATTTGTTAAGAGGGCACTCTCATGGAATTCGGGGCGCACGTTTCACCACGTTTCAGCCTGTTTTCCCATTTCAGTAAATTTAGTAAATTTAGATAGTTTTTTTATTCTGAGAATTAAATAAATGCAGGAAAAAAGAAACCCATAATGTGCCGGCAGATCACCCCCCGTTGGTCCGTTCTAATCACCTGTATGTCTACCCCATGCATGTTTAATACCCTCACTGTATTACCCTCTACCACCTCTGCTTGGAGGCTGTTTCACTTAGAAACTTAAGGGTAGTAGAAGCATTATCAAACACTCATCTACAGACACCAGACAAGCCAGAAGGATTTTCCCTCAGAAATCTCATGGTGCTGCCACAACCACAAGGGATTCTGGGTCAGCACATGCAAATAAGGTCAATAATTATCACCTTTTGCATATATATCCACTTCATACTCGGATCCCTTGAAAGTTATCGCCCCGCTGTACAGGACAGACTTTATACAAAACTCAGGAAAAGATGCATGAGGTTCTGACACCAGCTTAATCCACGAGGCTTGGGGTAGCCAAGAAATACCAATTATATAAATTATGGTGAGTAAAGTAGTGATGGAAATCCCTTCCACTAAAAGCATTATTAAACCCTCATCTACAGACACCAAAAGGCTTGTTTTTCCCTCAGAAATCCCATAATGCTGCCGCAACCACAAGGGATTCTGGGTCGGCGCATGCAAATAAGGTCAACAATGATCACCTTTTGCCTCTATATCCACTTTATACACGGATCCCTTGAAAATTTTCCCTTGTTTTGTCTAAAGGCTGTCCTGTACAGCGGGCGATTACTTTCAAGGGATCTATATTACTTAGAAACCACTTTTTAAAAAAAAAAATAAACACTTTAATGGGAAGAAGAAAAAAAAAAGATTAACAGTGCTTCCTACTAAAAGTTTAAATTGTATATATGTGTTAATATCAGATTTTTGGGAGAGAGGGTCGTTGTGAGATGCTTGTGTTTGTATTCGAAGCTGCAGTATGACGCCGGGCCGAGCTTTAAGAGATCGGAATTTTATGAATATAGTGATCCTCCGAATGCGCAGCCGCAACATTTCATGCAAATTACCCTCGGTTTCCCATGATCCCTCAGTATAGGCGGCATCGGCAGTCCGAGCAGGAAGTTGGAAGCCGCTTCCTGTGAACCAGAGTTTTTGTGGATTCTCGGGTGAGGAGGGGGCAGAGAGATGTTTTTTAGGTGCAGGTGGCAGGATCTGGCGAGGGACTGAATGTGAGGGATGAAGGAGAGGTTTGAGTCGAGGATGACCCCAAGGCATCGAGCCTGGTTAGTAGGAGAGACAGTCGTGTTGTTAATGGTGATAGAGAATTCAGGTTCTGGGGTGGAGATGGAGGGAGGGAAGATGATGAGTTTAGTTTTAGAGAGATTAAGTTTCAGGTAGCGTTGTGAAACAGATAAAGCATCACGGATAGTCTGGAATGTGACGGTTATTATCACTGCAGGGCACTGATATCCCACGTGTACAGTATACACACACGTGTGGCAGTAAGCATTATACCGTGTGACACTCCGGGTAGGTGCCTGGATTATAATGTTTTATTTTTATTAAGCACACGAAGCTCAGACTGTTGGTTTTTGCTGCTGAAGGTGTGTCAGATTCTCCGCACGCCGGGACGTGTTGTGACATTGTGTTTGCAATACGCCAATTTAAAAACCACTCGGCTGATCACATTGTGTCGACACGCCGGCTAATATGTGTCCTGCATGTGGAGCCGTGTGCTGATCTGAGAGCAGCAGGAATGGTTATTATTGTAAGTGCAAGCTCATTGCGTGTAAAGTACGGCCCAAGCTGCCGGTCGCTGCAGGTCGCAAACAAGGATTTTATGGATCCGAAGTGTAAATGAATGTTTTCCCTTCGTCTGATATCCTTGGCGTATAGAGAGGCGGAAAAACATCAAAACAAAGAAAACTGCGAATGAAACTAATTTTAATGCTGGTTAATGATGTCATTATGCCAGATTATCAATCCTTGGCTCGTTCTTGTTATATATAAAGGATTAGATGGGCAAAGAGGGAAGTTCGGTGGGGCTGCTTGATGCCTCCACGCCGTACGTTCTTGCTTCTCCAGCATCAGGGAATGTGGGGATTGTTAATATCTGCGGGGAGGCTGTCCCTAAACTTTATAAAATTCGGAGCTATGTACTCAATAGCCAAGAGTGATCTTTTTTCTTCCAAAATAAAAGCTAAAAAAGCACCTGTAGGACCAAAATGTCCTCCATACCCTCTGGTCTGGATTAAAACTGAAACATGGAGCTGAAACCACACTATTGGGATGACATCCAACATCTCCTTGGCCATGGCAAATATTTAGCCGTGATCCTCCTAGACCTATTTCCCGCACTCAACCACTTTGGGCATCCAATGGAAGCCTAGACGGGAAGGAGGTGGCTGGATTTTCTGCACTCAGATGGGTCATTTATTTCTTGGCCGATCGCATCCAAGTCCGTGGACAGTGGCATGAAGTCACCAAGGGTCATCCCTTCATCCATATCACCCATCTTGTTCAACATGAGCATCAAACCACTTGCAGACCTCATCCAAGAGGCCCACATTTCCACCTGTACGCAGGGGACGCGCAAGTATACCTTGGAACATCATCACATCATGCCTTAAAGACGCCCAAGACTGGATGACGGCAAACCTAATACAACTCAACCCAGATAAAGCCGAACTGATGGTGCCGATGCCGCTAGAATCCAGATCTTGCCCATCAACAAAAACGGCTCTGAGTACAGGACATACAATACACAGAACAGCATCACTAGTCCTGTCACACCTGGACTATAATGTGCCACATTACCTGTCCTTCTCTCTATAGGCGACCCAGAATACCGCAGCCAGATTCACCTCAGCTAAAAAACAAATCTATTCACATATCTCTGAAACTGACTAGCGGTCAACAAGCAACGTTCAGACTCCTTATGACGGCAGATCGAGCATTATATCAAAGTGGACCATTATATTTTAAGGACATGTTCACCCTATGGCCTTAATTCAGAGATCTCTGCTCCTCTTCAACTGTCCTCGCAACAAGCAAGGCATACGGCGAGGAAAACAAGGGGGCATTCATGTTCCTTCAAGGCACACGGCTCTGGAAGACCCTCCGGAAGACCACCCCACGGAAACTAAAGAACTGGCTCATTGACCAAGCATTGCCCATCCGTCGCCTCCTTATGTCTCTTGCCACTTTCTTTCCCATTTCTTAGGGCCTGAAAGCAGAGTTTACCCCGATTACTCACCATATACGCTCATAGAATGACACTGTAACCCGCTCGCCCGGAGAGCTTCACCGCGCCAACTAATGTGTATTCTGACACACGCTAGTGATATTTCCCTCCCGCGTCCTTGCAAATGACACAGCGGACAGACGTTCTGTATATCATACAAGATCTAAAATACCTAACAGTTTGTGCATAAACAAGGGCTGAATATTTATTAATGAAGCGGCACCGCGGCAGCGCAGACCTCCTGAATAATGAGGACTTTGTTTTGATCTATTATTCCGCGCCTCGGGGCATCGACCAGACCAGAAGCAGATAACTAACACCTAGGACCCTACGCGGCATTTCCCAGCCGCCCTCGACACAGCTTTCTGTCTTTTATTTTTTCCATGTAATTTGTGGCAGCTCCGTGGAAAGTATCAGGGCTTTATTCTGTAATCAGACGTGAAGCCCTTATGAGTTTTTCGCCTTTTGTCTTGGTTTTATTGGGGTTTCCTGAGTGCATTGATTTACTTGGGGGATTGGAGTTCTTTAACGTTTTGACATATCAGACAATGAAGTACATTTTAAGTGGGTTTGAGTCCTCCCCCAACACGCTAATAACATACGTGTAATCCAAAAAATATTGGACAATGGAACCCAAAAGGAGGAAATGAAAGCAGACGCAGAATCTGATTGGAATCTGATTGGAACGGGGGGGGGGGCAGACCAGCCAACAGCCTGCAGTCATCACCAATGACATGTTTTATGTTAACGTTTTAATGGCGGAATATTTTCATTCTAGGACGGATCAGACTCCGTATCTGCTTTTTGTAACGAGAATAGCTCGGCTCGGAGTTAAACTCATTAGGCGAATGTTACAGATCTGAACATGTTCGAACGAAACTCTAAAACTGCTTCTAAGATTACACGCACGTAAAAAAAAAGCCCCGCGCTCTGCCTGCCAAGCCCACCCAGGAGATAATGTTTGTATCTGATCTGTTTCTTTGTCAACATGCAGAATATCACATGAACGCGTTTGTAATTTAATATGTATTTTTTATGAATACTGTGCTGCCCGCGATACACGAAAACCGGAGGAGGAAATCGTTCTTTTATTCTGTAACAAAGTAACAACACCCGGAATGTATTTATTTATTTATTTCCTTAAGTCGGAAACCCGCTCAGGCTTTAAACAAAAACGTAATAAAATAACACGTTTGGCATTTGTTTTAGAACTCAGTACGATGTTCAGGGCTGCGTGAGGCAGGTGAGCGCTTTTATGAGCCGTTAATTCTGCTTCCCACTCATTGTTTTCAATGGAAAACAAATAAAACTTTGATTATTTCTTTGAAAATTACAAATCTCTTGTAAAAATAGAGAATATTAGCTCTTTAGGTCAATTCAAATTCAATTGGTCACTAAGCTGCTTCCAATTTGCATTTTAAACAAAGAAATTAATTGTTTTAGCTTCATTTAGCAGAATCGAGTCCCCGTAATTATAGCTTCCTGATTATGAAGAAGGATGATAAACGCTCCTGAAAGTAACAATCCTGCAAAGTGCAGTAAATTGTACAGCATTTGGGTATTTATAGGTAATTCCTCATGTCTTCAACGAGTCCTCTGGACAGCAACCTTTTTTCAGACATGGACTGCACCTTTAGCACAGGTGTAATCTATGCTTAGGTCGTTTAAAGCCGCGTTTAAAATGCTTACTGGAGCATCTGTGAGTTCTGAAGGTCAGTTCTGTATAGAACAATCTTCTAAATCTAAAACTAATTGCGCTTCAAGGTCTTTCCCACATTTCTGGGTAACTTGCTCTGCTTCAGCCAGTAGGTACCCTTTTTACCTGTGCCCAGCGGTGTATTTACCTCCAGCGCTGCCCTAGGTCTAACCCAGATCATCGCCACCAGCCGTGCCTTCTGCGTCACTGTCCTTACTGTTTAGTGTTGTGATGTCATAACCCGGAGTTCAACCAGCTATAGAGGCTGCTTGACTCTGATGTATTTACCTTTGGGGGCGAGCTAGGGCACCCCCTCCGTGATCGGCAGCCCAAGTAGAATAAAAGGTGCTGTTTCTTTAAGAAATTAGGTCATATCCAACCGCACGGCATATTAAAGGTGCGCAGCGCTTTTTAATGAATTCTATGGAGACCGTGCTGAGCCGTCATAGAGTAAATAGGCCATTTGTTGTTAAAGGGCTGGTTGAGGAGCTCAATAACCTCCCTTTTAATTGGCCCATTGAGCAGTCGCTCTACAGGGAGTCTACTTGCCCAAGAGGGGTATTGGCTCTCTATTAGGAAGCCTAGGCCACAATATATACGCCATTGCCTATGTATTGAGCTATATCTCAGTGACTTTAAACCTGTTTCAGAGGCTCTCACGTGAGCTCCATCCCACGAAATAACTATCGCACCTGACGGGTTCTTTACTCTGTAAGTAATATGGAGGCAGCATCTCCCCTTTTGGGTAATAATAATAATAATAACCTTTTACAAGCTACGAATCATTAAGAAGTTTAAGAAATAAACCAGAACGTTTAGCCGCGGTTCAGGGCCGGTGTATCCCATGCATCGAAAAACTCCACTTCTGAAGCTGCAACACAAGAGCTGGACAGCCGACTGTGACGGATGAAAACGCCGAGCGTTCAACGCTCTCCATTTATGATTACATCTTACTGAGTGAAACGCAGCAATCCTTCCCTCCATCAGCGCTCCTGAAATCGCAGGTTAACAAACTGTCCTAATTAACGAGCGGGTGGACAAGAACAATACGCCGGCCAATATCTGTCCGTAGGAGGAAGTCCCCACATTTCTGCCAAAAACCCGATGGAAACAATGTTCCCAGACATCCCGTCTTCCTTGTAAATCAATCTCTGCCCTTTTTTATTACTTTGTTTATAGTTTTATTTTTAAGATGAAATCCTGAAGCCTCATCATCAGAATAACGCCGCGTACCTCTCAGAGATATCATTAACATTAAACTGTCTGTACTCAATCACAACGTGCTAATTTACCGCGTCTCACAATGTGCAAACACAGGAACCGGCCTGATTACACCGTGATGAGAGATCCTTTTTATTCAACGAATGCCAAGTCCTTATGGAATGACACAAAATAACTCCCTAGATAAAAAAAAAAAGAAATAAGATATTAAGGTTATGACATCATAGCGAATTTCCATTTCCCTTTTTCCACTTTAAACATTGCCCGTATCTTATTGTTTCAATATTTTAAGTCAATATGGATTCCCAGAATTCACACAATTATCAGAAAAAGCCCCCCAAAATGCCACATTATAGGCTGCACCTATTTGGGGACATTTGTGAGAGTAACCTGATTTATGAAATCACTTTTTAAAGTCCCAATTATAACCCTTATATTCCACCCTTATATTCAAGGAAATAAAATTCTATTTGGGTCAATAAGGTATAACTTTTTATATGATTTCCTAAGATTTTTTTAAATGTGTTCTTTTAAGATCTTTGTATCAAAAATAAATTCTACAGAGATATTAGATTTTATTTTGGGGGATATGTATAGAAACTCTTCTTGGTGCAAAACTGGTCCTATCACCATAGCAACCAATTAACTGTATTTGCTGTTTGGTAACTTTTTAAACTTTACTCTTTCTATACGTAACCCACAATATGTTTACGAGTCGTCCATCGACGTTATAAATTCCCGACTTTTGTAACAAATATTTGTAGAAGTGAACCCATGAAATGAGATCTGATCCGGAAACAAAGAATTTGCATGAAAAACTGAGCAGAATATTTAAAATTTTTGGCGAAATTTCAAAACTAAAATGTTTTTCTTATTTGTGCTGTGCTGTCTGAGTAATAATCAAAAAAATCTACAAATTATTCAACAAGCTCTCACGTGCACAATAACATTAGATGTTCAGAAGCTCCGCTATAGGATAATCTGTATTTAGCGAATTTATCTAACGCCAAACAGTTCGTTTGTGTTTCCCGTCTGTTCACAGAACGAATGGTTTTATGTTTCTCCCGATGCGTTTCCATAATTAAATTATAATATTTGCATTTGCGATTTTCACTCCCATTCTGGAAACAAAAACGACTCAGGAGATAAACTTAATTCAGTTTACGATCCTTTGGATACAATGTAAACGTCTATTAACAACATGATGTATAGCGCTGTGCTTGTAGGCCGGGGGTTAATCCGTCGTCCCCGACTCCCATTCCCTCCTATTGTTTTCTTAAAGGATTTTTTAGTTCCATTAAAAGTTCTGTTAATTGTTAAAATTACATCATTCTGTATCCAGTGGAGTTCCTTTCGCTCTTTGATCTACCACGTGTATGAAGGGGTTAATCCACCTGCTAGCGGTCCTCGGTATGAAGGCATTTTTGAAAACCATGTGCGAACAATCAATTTTTTATTTTTTTTATTTCCTTTTATGTCTTTTTCAGTTTATTATAAATATGGACCCTCCCCCACTGGGTGAAGGACGGGGGGCAAAACTGCTAAAAAATCATACATTTTTTTACCACTTTAAGAAATTCCACAACTCAAACAACCAGAAACTTGGCAACAAAACAAGTGAATTTCCAAAAAGATGCAAAACAACAGAGTTCTGACTCTTATCCACGGGGCCTGAAAGGTTTAGCATTAAGTATTTCCAGTAACATTTATACTCTAATTAGATTCGACATGCGCCTGGCGTCCTCCTGCGGATTGGCTGCTCCTTTTTGCATATTTTTAACATATTTTTTTTACAGGGACAGAGTAATGAGCTTCATATCTGGTCAAGCAGTTTTGTGACGGTTCAAGTTTAAGAACCAGCTGCGTCTGAACCCCGAACACACTTTATTTTTATTTATTTATTATTATTATTATTATTATATTATTATAACTCATTTAAAAAAACCATTGTAATAAATTGAGTATCGGTCTGAAGGGGACACGCAGGGCCAGCATCACCGGGCTGGCTGTATCTCTTTAGGCGGTAGCCCAATATAGACCCTCTGATAAGGATTATGTTAATGTTATCTGTTACCCCTCCTGAGGGGTATTTATTTCTTCACAGGGGGGATTTCCTTTCAGTTTTAGTAAGTAATGCAGAGTGAAGCCCCCCCCCCCCGGCCTCCCTTGTTTCGTTGGGTTCTGGGTATGGCAGGAGTTGGCCATCTGAGGTATGGCAGCCCGGGTGGCATTAGCCGGACGGCTCCATGCAGGACCCCGGGGGTTCGTATCGGTTCCCTGCTGTTTCTATACACATTATCGGGGCTTTTAGGGCCGTAGAACCCTGCGATCCCCTCATACCCAGCAAACATTCTGACCTCCTAGAAAAGTGGGGCAACAGGGGAGGAGAGAGGGGCATCAGGGGAGGAGAGAGGGGCATCAGGGAGAGGAGAGAGGGGCACAGAGGAAGAAAGGGGCCACAGTGGTTTGGGGCCCAGAAAGGACTAATCTAAGGGTTTAGCGAATGCATGCGTATCGCGTGTCTCATGTTTATATTTTACAGGCCGATTTTCACTCATAGATTTATGGTCCAAAAAACAATTGGAATTTCCATTTTTTGTTGCAATAATTAAACGGCGATGGGACAGGCGCTGACGCTGAACTCAAATATTCGATACATGTGGCAAGTATGTTGTTGACATGTGTTCAGCATCTGAAGCTTTCGGGGTATTGGATTCCCTTTATACCGACGCAGATCACAGGACGGGAACTGTCTCGTGCGCTCACAATGAAAATACATTTTGACTTATGGTCTGCCAGAATTTACAGTTGAGAGGAAGAATCACTGTAGTTGGCCTCATAAAATTTTTTTGTCAGCATTAAATTAAAATAAGAAAACAGAACAAAATGAAACAGCTGTCAGAGAAATATAATAACGATATAAAAAAGGGAACAATAAAAAAAACAGAAAACAAAGAATTTTCATTTTACAGAGAGAGGAAAAGAAACGTATTGAAACGTAAAATGTAACGGAACCGGATCCGTGCCTTTCCTAATAAAAATAGATATTATTAATAAATTATAAATATATAATAATAACCTTCCCATTCATAAACCCCGAAAAGGACCGCACATCTACATCAGGACTAATATGGGGTCCGGGACGCGCTCCCACCTATCCTGGCTTTGGGATTTAAGCCATCGCAGGGTATTCCTGTTGTTGGTCTCGTCTTAGATTCAGGACCCGTATGTCTATCCCATGCATGTTTAATACCCTCACTGTATTACCCTCTACCACTTCTGCTTGAAGGCTGTTCCATTTATCTACTACCCTCTCAGTAAAGTAAAAGTTCTTTCCATTCCATGTCATCATGGCAGAGATTCCAAGAATTTCTGTTTTAAGTACGAATAAGGAGAATCATGTGAGCCATAAAAATACAAGAGTTAATGCGATACATTGTATTTAAACATGCATGGGATAGAGATATGGCTCTCAAGACGAGACCAACGAACAATGAAGATTTGAGTCTTTACAGCAGGAAAAATGGCCGACTAGACGGGGTCGATCTGCCGGCAGATTCTTGGTTGACAACGTACGTCTCTTCTTCCGGAAACAACATGCCATACGTTGTCTCGAAAGCTTGCACTTCACTAAGGTTGATGACCTCAGCATGTCCCATTTGTGGCTGCGTAGAGAGCGTTGAGAAGTTACAAAAACCGAACAATAAGAGAGTGAGAAGTCTAATTGGAGACGCAAGCGGAGGTTTTCTGTTGGGGTCTAATCCAATGAACCATTGATATGTTACGTGGGCAGGAAGATCCCGAGCGTGTTATTCTAACGCCTTCTCTAGAGCTCCGACAATGACATCCGGACGGCTTGAAAATGAGTTTTTAGATCTCATCCTTTTTGAGAAAATCCGTCGTTTTTTCCTCAAACGGAGATTACCGATCCGCTGTACGAGCTCCGTCTACCCGCCGAAGAAGCAGGTGCGTTGGAGGAGCTGATACAGCGCAGCGGAGGCTGAGATCCCATCACCCTGCTGTTTACCCGAATTTAATCATTAAATCTACGGTGGCTTTTAATATCTTCCATGAATAAATAAATACGCGGCTTTATTGAGCTGAAGTTCCGTTTACGTTTCTTGTCGAGGGGCTGAAGTCGATGCCGCAGCTGAACACCTGCATGTCATTATCCCGCACCAGAGACCGCCGCGTGGACGCACTCGGAAGATGCTGGCGTGGAGCGGGTAATTAGCAGCGACTCGTTCAGTTTATTTCTCTCTTTAAGCACTTCTGCTACTTTGCTGTAAAATAAATTGCTGGGGGGCCGGGAGCGAGTTAATGGCATAGGGGTAGATTAGCATTTTGTTCCAAAATATTGTGAAACCATATGCTTTTTTTGTATTTATTTAATTTCCCCCGTGATTTTCTTGTGTATTGTTAACTTTGAAATCCGCCACCATCAGTAGGATATCGAGTGACCCCTTCCGGCTCCATTACTGTGTAGGGGGATATAGGGAAGGTACATACCCCAAATTATAATATTAATTGCCCCAGGAACCCAGCCCCACAACTCCCACCCAGTCCCGTGACCAGAGTAAGAGAGAAATTTGGAATCAGCAACCCATAAGTCCATGGCAGAGATCAATGGGGGAAAGGTGAAGAAGAGTTACCCATTGGCCTAGTGGATGAGCCTTTACTAATTTACTAATTATCACATTCCATAATTACCATGGAAACATAGAAAGTGACGGAAGATAAGATATTAAAAATAAGATAATAAGATATTATTGGTGATCATGTGGTATTTGGAAATTTTTACTGCTTTTATAAAATATTATATTTAGCACCAGGTCTGTCCCGTCTGCAGCTCTGAGTCACGCTGCCCTCCAGTATTTGTATAATAATTCCATTTTTATACTAATTCCGTTAAAATTTTTGACACATTCATAACATTATTGACCACGGGCCCCTCAGCGGCCCCTCCTTTGGCTCTATATTGAAAGCGAACCAGCGAAAGTTGAAATTTGTTACTTATTACTGATCCTGATTTCAAAATTAGAAATTAATCTTATTTTAATATTGTAATTTGATGGAACAATCATTCAATTTATTTATTCTCCTGTTGAGTTTCTGAGCAGGAAGTCCTTGTGGAACAGACAGGAAATAAAAGGTGTCCATGAAATCTGCTCCCCCAGCACTCTGCTGCTTTAGTCGCAGTTTCCACTAGGAGCCTTTTTTCTTATAACTAGTGACGTTTCAGTTAAACACATAAAAAAAAGATTATTGAGTTTAGATGGGGTGGCAGAATAAGGTCAGGGAGGATTTGTATTTGCCTTTGTTAAAAAACAATCCGTAAATGCGTCTGTGAGGTTTTTCCATCCCTTCCAACGGAATCGACATGGAAACAACTTTATAGAAGAATTAGATGGACCCTTTTTTCCCAACCCCATCACTTATGTAACAAAGCAAAACATCTTTAAATAAGTCTCTAATTATTAAAAAAATGTGCAGTGAAAAGAACGCCTTTGTGTGACGGATTAAAGTTAAATACAGGGCGGATTTTTTCGAAGCGTCCCAAGTCTCACTGGAGGCCGCAGAGCCACGTCGGGGTTAATATGATGTTTGTTGGTAAAGGAAAGTCACACAGTATCTACGTTAGCTCTGATGTAATATAGCTCTTCCTTGAGCCTAGACCAATCAGAACTTTCCAAGCAGTTGATTGGCTCATTGTCATGAACTCCCCAGATTTATTGATTAATTGATATTTTTTTTAACAGACAGATCCTTTGATAAGATTATAACTACTTAGAACCCCCCGGAGACAAAAACATCACGTTTAATGAAAACGTTTAATGAAAGGGAATTCTGTCTGAAAAATAGGGTTTAATAGATGTGTTATTTATCATAACCCCTTCCCTCAATATGTAAGACATTCATCATCTGCTTTCTATACCCCGGTGATCAGAACATTGATAGATTTTCATCAATAATTCTTTAATTATTACTCCCACTTGTAAAAATTAAACATATGGAAAACCAACCAAGCAGCTCACGCATCCCACATACATGCCACACGCAACATCGCCTCGGGGGATTTCACGGGATCGTTAAATCCAATAATCCTGATGTGCGCTCGTCCTCCAGAATTTTATAAAGTAACAATCCCTCCAACATGCAAAAATCACCAAGAATGATGTAATAAGCCGGATTTATGGGAATTCACTTATTTTTCCGCTGATACAATATGTTATTAATGTGTTTTTAAGGGGGGGGAGCGGCCATCTTGTTTTTGTTGAAGACGTTATGAGAAACACAAGTTTCAGGGATTATAAACTGAGAATAAATGGAGCATAAATAGGAAAAACATGTTTCTTCTTTAAAAAAATTTATGTTACAAATGAATGACCGGAACCTTTCTGACATAAAACGTTCCTGGTACTTTTAATCAAACATCAAGTCATCGTAACCAAGATATTAAATTAAAAATAGTCAAAACTTACTTATATTTCTTACATTTATACTTTTTTTTAGTAACCAAAGCCAGGATAGAAATAGATGCTCGATTGACCTTGGGGTCCAGACACCCTTCAGATCCAGTTTTTTGTTTTATACACTAAATAAAGCCATATTTACAATATTTATGTGACATCTTATGTGTATCTCATGGGAGCGGCCATTCTAACTTCCTGTTTTCAGAATCTCTCCCTTACAATTAAGCTGCTGATTGTTGCTGATTGGTTCAGGCAGCCTTTGTAAAGGTGAAGGACAGGAAATGGATGAGATAATGCTGGCTCTGCCACCGGCTGCCACCGGCCTCCGCTCACCGATCTCTTACCTACAAAACAAAAGTCTCCAAAACAATTCCCCAGATTAACAAACAAAATTCACGCGCTATAAGTAGAGTTAAACGTGAATTTTACTCCGATTAAAGCAGTGATGGTGACTCTTTTATATTAGTTATTCCGTATTATTCTAATACTCGGCCTGGAAAATGTTCCGCAGTCCTGACTTCTTGGTCCTTCTTCAGACAAAGAAAGCTGCAGGGCGTTTCTGTCCGTCTTACCGCTATATAAAATATATATTTATTTCTCTGACTTCTTTACAAAGCTGGAATATTGTCTTCTAAGAGTATACAAAGTGCCCTTTGATGAAATATAATGTAATATAATCCGCTGAACCGGCAGATTCATGAAAGCTCTAAAACAGACTGATCTCTTTATGTTTCTAATCTTTCTTTTTCTGAATTTTTATTTGTGACGATGCTTTATTTAAAATGTGTGAGGCAGCATCTGGTATTAATTAACTCCGTATTTGGGAAAATAAAGCCTCGTACTTATGCATGTTAAATTAAATACATTTGTTTATGCAACACATTTACAATTCATATCATTTTAGAGGGAATAATATTTATTTCCATGATTCAGATGCCGGCATTTTAATTCAAAGCATACATTTGCTCATACGCGCTTTTCTTTTAATTTAAATATAATATTACTTTCAACTGTAGAATAAAAAAAAACATAAAAAAGACTAATATTAAAAATAGAACCAAAGCCGACAAAATTAGGATTATATATATATATATATTTTCCTTTTTAAACTCGACCCCTATAAAGAAATAAAGGAGCCCAATTTGTATGATATATGTATTGTTTTAAAGTCCCGCAGTAAAGAATGTTCTGTAAATAATTATCATTTTTCATTAAAAGGCAGTTTTACCGTCCGCTAACAATACATAAGCGTGAAAAAAAAAATGAAGTCGTTCCTAAATTTTAAGCGTGTCGCGGCTCTGCCTACCAAGGGACCAATCTGCCATCGTTGAGCAAGGAGTGTTTAGCACTAAATTGCTGATGTAAATTAAAAAGTCTGTTGTTCTTCTATAGAACGTGATCTCCAGCTTTTCCCTCTTGTGCTTCATCCGAATGAGAAAAAGTAACATACAGACATGTGCGTGTATTTCACACGCCTCCGACACGCATGTCTATATGTGTGAAATGTGTGAAATGACTAGCTTTATTCCTACAACACCGCGCCATCCTTACTTTACTGAGAAAGATAATTGGAACAGCCTCCCAGCAGAGGTGGTAGAGGATAATACAGTGAGGGTATTAAACATGCATGGGATAGACATACGGCGTCTAGACGGGGGCCGAATGTAGAGCAGGGCTGGCACCTTTTGGCAAGGGGGCCAGACAAAGCTGAGTGGCCCCTTTGCCCCCCCCAGTAAACTAAGCCTATATTTTATGTTATAAATTTGCATAAAATGAATGTTTTTTTTATATCTTATTATAGTTCTTTAATTTCAGTCTAGTGATATTTGCTGTATATACACTTTGTACAGCGCTGCAGAGTATGACGGTGCCATATAACTTAATAAATAATAAACGTGTTACAATGTATACTGTATTTGTAAACTTGTTAGAACGTCCGAGATGGGA
This sequence comes from Sceloporus occidentalis, assembly GCA_023333645.1. Lineage (NCBI taxonomy): Eukaryota > Metazoa > Chordata > Lepidosauria > Squamata > Phrynosomatidae > Sceloporus > Sceloporus occidentalis. Next base: position 29,774 of record JALMGF010000190.1, read on the forward strand.
CGTTAACTGCACCCAGCCCTGAAATCACATCCAGCACTTGTGTTATTATTCATCTTATTTAATAACTTATTCACATTTATATCTCCAGATCCGACTTCCACCGAACGCGCAGCTGCGGCATTTCATGGAAATTCCCCTCCGTTTCCCATGATCCCTCAGTGCAGGCGGTATCAGAATCCTCCTGTCAGCCCGAGCAGGAAGTTGTCAGCCGCTTCCTGTTCTCTCCCCGCGTTGTTTTAGCGGACGGCACATGAGTCTCTAGCGCTAGAGATTGTTTCCAGCCGCGCAGGTCCCTCCGTAACGCTATTATCACAGATATCTCAGGGCGATTTATACCCCGCGATGGGGCAGCAAAAGAGAGGGGCTTTTAGAAATGAGACAGATCCAACTTTAAGAGACCCCCTCTGGGGCTATTAGATACGCGTTGTGGGGCAGATGGTTCGCAACCTGTTACCATCGCATCACATAATGACAATGATGCATTAAACGGATGATTTCACGTACAGGAAGGTGAATGGCGGCCGTTGTGTCCCTAAAGAGATCTGCATAAACTTTAGAAGACTCCTGGGCTTTACATACTAGGTGGTCACTTAGACAATAGAAAGCGTCAAATAACCGAACAATGAGCGCCCCTCGAGTGTGACAGCAAACTGTAATTAATGAGGATTCCTCTTCATTGTATGGATCCCATAGAGGAGCACGCAGCTGACACGTATGTTATTAATGGTCTGCCCATTTTGGGTTTTTAATACATAAAAGGTTTTTTTCACATGCGGTTTTGGGCGGAAAGATCCTTCCCATGAAAACGCTTTGAGACGGCTGCTTAATGTTTGAAAAATGAAGGGATGAAGCTCACAGCCATAGAAACCTCGGCTTCACTCAATAAACTGTAAGCTGACGCGACAGCTCCTTTGTATCCCTTTGTCATGCGCTCCGTGGTTGAGTTATCGGTAATGGCACGTTCGTGGCTCCCGCGCAGCGCCTCGGCTCGTCAATAATGCGTCTTCTGGTCAGTTAACCAGAGAGGCCGCTGCGTATTCTGCCATTACGGCCCCTTGCTGAGTGATTGTGCTTCCCGAATAAAACTGCCCCTTATTAAAAAAAAAAATGCAGAGCAACCGTTTAAAAAAGCTTTTTTTTAAAAAATTAACAAATGCGTCAGGGTTTGAAAAAAATGCCTCTTTGGGAGAGAAATCACGATTATTAAATATGTTCATCCTTAAAGTTTATATTTTTGATATTCATTTTTAATATATTTTTTAGATGAATTATTAATATTATTTTTTTAATAGTAATCGTTAATATCTTATTAGTTTTTCTGACCCACGCAATATATTGTTATAAATGTGTGCAGAGTGTGAATTAAAACAAACTTACATTTTACTAATGTTTCTTTTATTTATTATTTATTGTATATAAAGAAAAAATGAAAATGGGAAAAAGTTACAGATCACTTCATCCTGTGAGAGATATCATTCCGCAGGGGTCGTTTCGTTCACCCCTCCCCCACTCATCAACCGTTTGATACGTAATATATGTGCATATTAGACGAACGTCATTAACAATCACCGTACTTTTATTATCGCTGATATCTCCAATAACTCAATTTATAGGAGAATTGACAGAAGTTCTCGTTACTATGACAGTTCTTTTAGAACACAGACCTTAAGTTTTGGTTCCACCGCGGTTGTTTTTAAAAATTAAATTAGACTATTTTTTCGTAAGCCCCTCCTTTCCAAATCAGTCTTTTTGGGGGGTATAGAGGGGTATAGTTTGTGGTTCCCGATGACCCTATGACAGAGCCTTCCATTCCGTGCGGGAATTTGTTACTGGAATCCAGAACCATTGCTGGTTTTCTCTGACTTTTTATCCCTCTATGGGAAAAAAGAAGAAGAGGAGGAGGAGGAGGAGGAGGAGCGTTACTCTTCCATCCGCTCCTCCGGCCAGCTGCTTGATCCGGTTTCTTTAAATATGTTCGTTGGTTATTATAAAACCAACGCGAAGGAGCGAAGGAGCGAAGGAGCGAAGCGTCTCCTCTCGGCGTCATTGCGATATTGTAACATTGTAACACGGTGCAAACACGAGGGCTCATTTACATACGTGATAACCTTCATATGACCTGACATTGTGCATTTTATTTTGGAGGATTATAACGCCATAATTAGGCGCTTTACATAATGCCTCGTGTGACTCGTGTGATAAGACTCGTGTCAAACCTCTTCTTCAAACGCATCGTCGTAGTTACAGACGGAGAGGCCACTCATAATTAGCGTTAGATCGCATTATTCTTGTGCTAATCCATTGGCATTATCATCAAATACTTTCGCAGCATGGAGCTATGTGTATCCAGCTTCCGGCCACATGATACAGGACTTACAGCGGCCACTCAGTTGCATCAATATGATAATACATTGGACAGCAAGGTAGGGTAATACACTGAGGCTATTAAACATGCATGGGATAGACATACGGCCCCTGAATCACAAGCTTCCGACGCATGGGTAGCCTCAATAACTTGATGAGGAGCTGTGGGAAAGGGTAAGGAATTAAGGTGACCACAACCTTCCTGGAGCCTGAAAACCCCTGGGAACAGGCAGCCCCCCAAGAGCCTTGGGCTTACGGGGTAGAACCGACTATCAAGAGACCTATGGAACCCAGAATTGGATCTCCAAGTAGTGAGGATCCATTAACCAACCCACCGGTGCTCTAGAAGGTCACCATGTTTTACCTGGACCGGGCTATAGCAACCCCCACGTCTTGATTGTTTTCTATCCATAACCCCCATAACCTCCGGTCCATACCGTGCAAGGTGCAGAGATATTCCTAATCTTATAAAGACCAAGATTTAGGGACAGCACCAAATATTTTCATGTATTTTTTGTTTTGGGCACAAAACACTGATATCTCAACAGGATTTGAGATCCATTTGAATTGGTTAAAACCTGACATTTTCAAGACAATACAATGTATCGGCACGCTCTAGATGTTGTTATTTAAACATAATGTATATTTCATTGTATATTTTACATTTCATGCACGTCACATGAAGCCAAAATGATAAAAATATCCCTGCATTCACATATGGCATTAATAAGGCAGAGTTCTAGATAATTAGCAGAAATCCAGAAGGTTCTCCATTTTTATCCTGTCTCCGCGTTTCACTCCATTTGTTTAGGGTTAATATATCAAGTTTGTATAAAGTCTATGTAAATAAATAAGTTAACTCCAGAGAAACACACTCATTTATTGCAGGGAACAGATGTATGTGTGACAAGTTCCAAGTAAACATTTTCATAAATCACATTATTTATCTCCAAATTAAACATTTTATTATTCCAGAGATTCATGAAAATCCAGCATTTCTCCAGACGCGTTATGAATGGTGGAGCCGTCAGAGGCTTTGCTGCTCTGCTACTTTGTAACGAATTACTGAAATAAAGCGTAGATTTCTTCTTTAGCTGTAACTTAGGATTCTTACAGATTTTTTTCGGGAAATGTAAGAAAAGGTGTCAAAATTGTTTATTTGGGTGGAGATCTCCAGAATAAAGCTGCTGTCAAGATGTGCCCAGAGCTGGCAACCCAGTCTGAGGGCATCATGTCCGGCTCTGTTACGTCATACCCGGTGTATATTATCTGGCTCTGTTATGTCATACCTGGGGTATATTGTACGGCTCTGTTATGTCATACCTGGGGTATATTATCCGGCTCTGTTATGTCATACTCGGGGTATATTGTATGGCTCTGTTATGTCATACTCGAGGTATATTGTCCGGCTCTGTTATGTCATACTCGAGGTATTGTATCTGGCTCTGTTATGTCATACCTGGGGTATATTATCTGGCTCTGTTATGTCATACCGGGGGTATATTATCTGGCTCTGTTATGTCATACCTGGGGTATATTATCTGGCTCTGTGATGTCATACTCGGGGTATATTGTCCGGCTCTGTTATGTCATACTCGAGGTATTGTATCTGGCTCTGTTATGTCATACCTGGGGTATATTATCTGGCTCTGTTATGTCATACCGGGGGTATATTATCTGGCTCTGTTATGTCATACCTGGGGTATATTATCTGGCTCTGTTATGTCATACTCGGGGTATATTGTCCGGCTCTGTTATGTCATACTCGGGTATCCCATCTGGCTTTGTTATGTCATACTCGGGGTATATTGTCCGGCTCTGTTATGTCATACTCGGGGTATCCCATCTGGCTTTGTTATGTCATACTCGGGGTATCCCATCTGGCTCTGTTATGTCATACTCGGGGTATATTGTCCGGCTCTGTTATGTCATACTCGGGGTATCCCATCTGGCTTTGTTATGTCATACTCGGGGTATCCCATCTGGCTCTGTTATGTCATACTCGGGGTATATTGTCCGGCTCTGTTATGTCATACTCGGGGTGTCTCATCTGGCTCTGTATAACCTTCACCTCCTATGTATTTGTTGCGTACGGCCGGTTGGCTTGGGATAAATGATAAATGGACTGGAAAGTTCTGCAGCCATCGGAAACTCAGACACCATCCTGCCAAAAAGCAGAATGTGGAGCCGTACAATATGAAGGGCAAATGGCTTTATAGGCCACAGACAGCTGCGAATAGACAAGAAGCCCCGGGAATGGCACCGCGCGGGGGACCCAGCATTAACCTGCAATTACTTCCCTCCACGGAGCATCCGACAGAAAATCTGCCGCACAGGGAAACCCGTCCTGTTTGAGCCAACAATCGACTCGAGGTTCTCTTTATCCCCCTCATCGCTCAACAACCTATCCAGAAAAAAATCAAATAGAGTAAAGAGATCTTCTGAAGGGCGTCCAGAAGGGAAACAATGTTACAAGAAATGGATTCTTTCGGTGCTTCTGATGTTAGTAGATTCTTTCTATGTCTCCATCGCCAAAAGGAACAGAAACCAAAGACTCGGAGCGAAGACCGACCCGGTTACATCACAAACGTCGGTGCCGGACATTTGGGGGGATTCTGCTTCCTTGAGATTTTTTTAAGGAGGAGGATGAGCTCAGACCCCACATGGCCTTCCTGCCCCGGTCCTGCCGGCTCCTTCCATCGGTTATCGATCGCGGTCTTTATGGTTTAAACACTTGGAGGAAGCATTAATGAATTAGTCACATTCTAGAAACGGCTTAACGTTTTTCATGGAGTTATTTCTGAATCCCCGCGTTAAATATATATTTATATGGCAGGAATCGGGTCATCTTCCTGGCTTCGCCCGTAAACAGGAACACGATGATTAGAGAGAGGAAATTCCCCAGAAACCTCCATTATTAGGAATCCAGCGAGCCTCGCCTTACCGGCAAAGCTTCTGCGATGTCACACTCTACTCGCCGCCCGACGTCTTGCACGTCATATAAACTGTTTATTTTAAAAAAAAATTACTTAACGGGTTTTCTAATTTTATGCATTATAAGAAAAAACAGAATTTGACTGAAATGAGGAGGAGGCATCAGGCGGGTCGCAGGAGATTATTATCTCACCGTGACAGATCCGATCGATACTCGTGCGAAAACTCACCACGAAGATTCCGAGCCTTATTAACAAACCTCAACAGTCCTAAAATATAAAATATCCGCCGAGTTTGATCGATACGTCAGTCAGGTGAGCAGGATGAAAAGCAGCGGCCGATACCCCAACGCGTGAGGCCAAGTGATTGATTTGCCTTCTTTCCCCTCTTTTTTCCTGTAAACGGAGAGCTGTGTTTACAGATGGCAAAGAGATGATCTCAGTATTGGATCGAGCCTCAATGTCTACTTTAAATAGCCGCCGCCGCTCCCTTCCTAGAATATATTTTAAGAGGGACGCTCATTGTGTTTCTTATCTCTGAGCATCATACGTCACGCAAATAGACAGCTATTGACAAAACACGGCGAAAATAGCAATGTTTAAGTGAGCTTTAATATTTAATAAGATAAAAACAGAGCGGTGTCAGATTAGCATCTGGAGGGCGGCCAACAACGCTGCGTGAGCCGAGGCCACAAACCCTGGAAACTCCTTCAATTGACTGTTTTAGAGGATTTCTGCGCTGCTGACAGCGTGACAGACGGACGGGTGGATGAACAGACGGACGGACGCATGGATGAACAGACAGACGGACGGAACGGGTGATAGGATTTCTGTATTGTGATTAAATTTAGCATTTTTTCCAAGTTTCAGGAAGCACAAAAAATGTAGAAAAATATTCCAAAAACCTTTTTGTTTTTCTTGAATTTAATAACTAAAAGTTAAAAAGGGAAACAAAGTATCAAAGAGCAATCGCTGGGTAACATATTTGCATTAAAAAGACGTTTTCGTAGCGCGTGCCTTTCAGATGCAAGCGAAATATTTCAGCCGCAGGTGTGATTACGGCGACACTTATATAGACAGGACGAAGAAAGAATTTGAAATGTTTTCATTTATTCCGGCTCACAAATCAAAAATGGTGAAACTAATAAGCAAGATATTTGATTGTCCAGCTGGAGAGGTAACGCACTCCGAGCCGCCGTCCGTCAGAAAGCACCTGCACGGGGCTTATGAATCAGCCGCTGTTCATGGAAAAGTCTGCCCAGGATTTTTATCAAGAGTTTGAAATTAAAGAATTCCCATAAATGCTAAATTGTAGTCAAATAAAAGTAAAAAATGTTTTGGCGAAAGAATAAAAAGAGAGTGCGGTTCCTGACCGGATCAGCCGCGGGATGGAGAGTTCAGGGCTTAAAATATATTTGTGTTGCGGAAATCAGACAGTGGACGGCGGGGAGCGAGTATTAACACCAAAGGAGGGTCTCCAGCCGCAGAGCTGCCAGCGGGAACCCAGAACAGTATTAATTCCAAATGCCGGCAGGATCTCTGCTCGCTACGTTGTAGCAATTGGTAAAAGTTAGCGGCTGAAAATTGTCTCAGGTCGTGATGTTCGCGAATAAATGTTCTCAATAACGAGGCGTCTGACTCTCAGCTTCTTACTTCAGAAAACAACCACAAACATTAGGACGGAACGGCGTGAGGTACAGGAGCTGCCAGACGACAGCGGCAGAAACAGCCGCGACAACATGGCGGTCGATGCAGCGGCTTTCTTCCCATAATAAACACAGTGAAATATCAAAAACAAGGCACCGCAAATTCTTTTTACTCCGTGGACACCCAGGAACCGACATTTATTCCTCCTCAGAGTTACAGCGAGCGCCGGGATCAGATAGAATGTATCGCAAGACGGGAGTTTAAACCTCTGATTGGAGGATGAACAGAATATTCAGATTTCTATAAAATCAGGAAATCGATTCGCTCGACATCCATCCAGATTAATGCTTCGGGGTTCCTGACGTGACTCTGGATGGAAAGAGCGGAGTTACGGAGAAGGATTTACCCGCTAGACGCATGCGGAATGGAAGAGGCATTTTAACCCTCGTTCTGAGCGTCGTAGTCGGCTGTCAGCCCTGATATACAAGAGAAAGATGAAAAAGAAAGACTTCCATAGTGATGCAAATACCCCGGAATAGGGATGAAAATAATTAGCCAGAAAGGGGTAAAAGCTGGGGGAGTCCGCAGCGTAATCGTAGATACCTGTTTTGGGAATTTTGGTGGAAAACAGTTTGTTCCAGGACTGGACGGGGTGATAAGTTGGCTCCGGCACTTTAAGGCCAACGGTCACCTAACAAAGTAAGAGCAGCGACGGCTGGATACGAGAGGCTGCATGTTATGTTTCTTTTCTTTTTTAGCATGTGACCCGGCGTATTCAGCCAATGGCCGCACCCGATCCAAAGTGGTCTCGGCCCGCGGCCGCTGGACATCTGCCCCAAAACACAGAAAGTTCCATCATATTGGTATTCTTATTACAAGATAGGTCATTTTTTTGCATTTGGTTAATGGCTGGAAATTCTCTTCAAAAAATAAAAAAAATATCAAGAACTGAAAAGCAGAAACCGAACAAAAACAATCGGACCGGATGCGAAAAACATTACTTTCTGATAATAATAAAAAGTAGAAAATCAGAAGAGAATTTCACGGACGTAAAGCAGATATTCCTGCAAATTTCTTCCAACAAACGATAAAACGATTCCCAGAACGGATCCTTCCAGAAAATCCGTGGATATCGCGTTTCTGAGGAAGGGGGTGGGGGGGTGGTAGGGGGACGCGACGCGCGAAGGAGAAGTCAATTAAGATAACAATGAAACGGATTCCTGTGATTCTGCTAAAAACTGAAAACACGAGAGCGGGGAGAGCGGGGAGAGCGGAGAGAGCCGGGAGAGCGGAGAGAGCGGAGAGAGCAGAGAGAGAGAGCAGAAAGAGCGGAGAGAGAGAGAGCGGAGAGAGCAGAGAGAGAGAGAGCAGAGAGAGCGCCATCAAACTGAATAAAGAGATTACGTTTTACCGATTCCTGACGTCTCCTGACATTAAAAGCCAATTATCTGAATCCTCTAAAACTGCGGCCCCGAAACTGTCGAATATTTAAACGTTATTCGCTTCCAAATATCTTTGGGATGGACTGTCCTGTTATTACCCCCCCGTCCCACATTCTGTATCATAATCATCTGTTATTCCCCCCCCCAATGGGCAGAATTCTGGAGAATCTGGAGACAAAACTATCTGAACCCGCCGGCAGATTGGCCCCATCCGGCCCCCATGTAGTCACCGTTTCTCCTGCTGTAAAGACTCAAACCTTAATCAGTCGTTGGTCTCGTCTTAGATTCAGGAGCCGGATGTCTATCCCATGCATGTTTAATACCCTCACTGTATTATCCTCTACCACTTCTGCTGGGAGGCTGTTCCACTTATCTGCCACCCTCTCAGTAAAGTAAAACGTCCTTGTATTCCAAGACTCTCTGTATTCATTCCCTTACTATTTCTCACAATAAATTAGAAGTAGAATTTCTAACGGTGAAAAAGAAGTCTACGATGAAGCAGCGACTTGATATTTTGGAGCAAAAGAATAAAAAACTTTTTCTGAACGGCTTTTTCTTTTGCGTTCACGTTTTTTCCCCAGTTTCGTTGAATATATATCTGTATCTCTAGTTGCTTTATTCAATAATCTCGACTCGACGCCGTCCCTTTGTTATGTTGTTACACAAACGACCTGAATATTTGGGAAGGAATAAGTTGTAAATGAACCAAAGAAAGTCCTGATTTTCTGAGAAAACGATCCTCGTTGCCAGAGCTGGCCTTAGGTGTTCTGGCGCCCTGTGCGAACTACTCCTCTGGTGCCCCCCCTCACTACCCCCCCTCTGCCCCTTCAAACTACCCCCCCTCTGCCCCTTCAAACTACCCCCCCTCTGCCCCTTCAAACTACCCCCCCTCTGCCCCTTCAAACTACACCCCCCCTCTGCCCCTTCAAACTACCCCCCTCTGCCCCTTCAAACTACCCCCCCCTCTGCCCCTTCAAACTACCCCCCTCTGCCCCTTCAAACTACCCCCCCTCTGCCCCTTCAAACTACCCCCCCTCTCCCTACTTCTCCTTATCCTAACTTACCTTGAGGAATCCTGCCGGCATCTTATATTGAGTGCCGGAATAGTCCGGCGCTCAACATGAGATGCTGGCACGGCGACGAAGTCACGGAGAGTAAGGGTCGTCGAGCGGTTGCTGAGAACTTCACGAGCATCCGCTCGGCGCCCCTGCCCGGGTCATAAATGAAAACATTGGGGTTTTTTTTGTTTGTTTTAACTTTATTTAACATCCTCCATGTTAAAAAAAGTAAAAAAAAACTTTATTTAACATGGAGGATTTTAAATAAAGTAAAAAAAACAACAAACCCCCCCCCCCGATGTTTTAAGGTTCAGAGGGGGCGGCAGCGGACCCCGTGGCGGCGGCGGCGTCGGACCCCGCGGCGTCGTCAGGCGGCGGCGGACCCCGCGGCGGCGTCAGGCGGCGTCGGACCCCGCGGCGGCGCCCCCTGGAGTGTGTCGCCCTGTGCGGTCGCACAGGTCGCACACCCCAAAGGACGGCCCTGCTCGTTGCTTCCGACCAAACGCCAGCCTTTCAGAGAATGGTTTTAAAAAAAGCTTTAAAAAAAAAAGTCTTTGGCTAAAAATCTGCGGAAATCTGTAAACAAATGACTTTAGCCGATCTTCTCCCGGAGCTCGGAGCCGCCGCGTGCGATGCGGTGACATAAATAACTGGGTGTATTATCGCTCTTTCAAACCGCTTTGATGAAGCAGATGGCGCGAGCACTAAAGATAATTGTAAACTTGGAATTATGAGCTATTTGTGAGAATTCGCTGTCGGTGGATTTCCAAAGACTGAGCGAAACGTTATTATTATTCAGCTGGAAACGTCCACCTGCAAAGCCGATGGAGCGCGTTGGTCTCGTCGCCCGACCGGCAAACCAGCAACGTTTGCTACATTCTCCCCAAAAACACTAATTAACGAGCCGGGAATCAGCTCTTCCTGCGCGAGATTTACACTTAAACGTCGTGAGGTCTGGGTTCTGCGGCTGCATTTTATATCAGGAGGGGCAGGCTGGCGATGACCGTACCTGGGAACTCTCCGGGTTTCGCCTCGAGACACCCGAATCCTCCGAGTCAGCCGGACCGCCACCGACGTCAGCAGAAACGCCCACCGACGTCACTGAGTGGTCCCGCCGACGCCGGTGGGCGTTTCTGCTGATGTTATGCATCGTCAGTGGGTAGCTCTGGCTGCGTCCCTCAAGGGTAGGCTCCGGGTAGCCCAGAAGCTCCCAGGTGTGGTAATGATGAGGGGGGTTCTGTGCCTTTAAGGCCAGCAGCCTTCATAATAATAATAATAATTGCTGCACGTTATGTTTTATGCTCATATCACATATCCAGCTCCGGTGGGCCAGGTGGCATTACTTTTAACCAAACCTTTGCGTTTTCCAACAGAGTCTAGCTGCCTTCTGATTGGCTAAAAATGTCAAGAAGCCACTGAATCCGATTATTTCCATTCTTTTGTGTCTTTCCGGCTCCTGCATTACTTTCTCTAAATCTCCCAGAGCATTAAATTCCTGCCCCTCGGGTCGCCTCTCGTTCCGGGGTCCGGGGTTCTCGGGTCTCCGTATAAGTGTTTGTTGCCGTATTTAGTTGGTTTTTTTTAGTTGGAAGTCTGAAGGGTCGTTCCATTACCGCCCAACATCTCGGAACAATAGCTGCATTTTCGGTAATTTGTTGATTAACGTTTTGATGATGAACGATCGCGTTAAAGCAGAACTGTCACCAAAGAAAACTTTGCATTAATCAGCGTTTCGGGAAGGGAGTCTGGAAGCCGCTTTCGGTTTTTTTTTTTTGGTTTTTTTTTGCTTAAATGGTTCACTAGTTTTAAATGTATTTTTGAATATAAGAAAAGTTCTATTTACCTTTCCTGTCTTTTCAAATTCCTCTACTTATCAGCTTACCTACTTCTTCATAAATTATAACTTTATAACTGGTGCAGGACTCAGGAGGGAGGGAAGGCGTAATTGCACGCGCCTTAAGACTAATGAGTTAAACTGTGTGTAAATCTACTGCTAAAATATGGTCGAATTACTCAATATTTTTTCTGTCAAGAAATATGCAGTATGTAGACACATTATTAAAGACTCATCTACAGACACCAGAAGGTGTGTTTTTCCCTCAGAAATCTCATGGAGCTGACCCAACAGCAAGGGATTCTGGGTCGGCGCATGCAAATAAGGTCAACAATTATCACCTTTCATCTCTATATCCACTTTATACACGGATCCCCTAAAAATAATCACCCCGCTGCACAGGACAGACTTCACACAAAACTCAGGAAGAGGCGCAGCAATCAGATCATGAACATCTGCTTCATCTCAATGAGGTTGTGATCTTGCCTTAAACTTTGAGGCTTGGGGTAACCAAGAAATACACATTATATAAGTTATGGTGAGTAAAGGTGATGAAAAACCCTTCCACTAAAATTAACGGGTAGTAGAAGGATTATTATTATTAAACTCTCATCTACAGACACCAGACAAGCCAGAAGGCTTGTTTTTCCCTCAGAAATCTCATGCTGCTGCCAAAACCACAAGGGATTCTGGGTAGGCACATGCAAATAAGGTTAACAATGATCACCTTTTGCCTCTATATCCACTTTATACATGGATCCCTTATTTGCGCCTACCCAGAATCCCTTGGTGTTGCGGCCACAGATTTCTGAGGGAAAAACAAGCCTTCTGGTGTCTGTAGATGAGTGTTTAATAATAATACTTCTACTACGCCCTAAATTTTAGTGGAAGGGATTTCCTTCACCTTTACTCACCATAACTCACGTAAAGAAATATGCAAACATTTCTATGTTCCTCTCGCTATAGCAGGGGTGTCCAAGTTGTTTCTGCAGTGGGCCACTTCATCAGAATTGTATCCGTGCGCGGGCCGCACTCATTTTTCACTGAGAGAAAATATGGCCTTTAATAAAATATGCAGATTAAAATAAAGTAAATGACACAAAACCTTTACTTTTCCTCTCACTGATTTCTGGGCCTACAAATTCAGGATTCTGGATAAGTAAAAATAAAATAGTTCTATTTATTTTAGCGATGCACTAAAATGAAAATTCTGGACCAAAACCGAAAATTCAGGGTTCACTTAGCCGAAACTGAAAGTGACCCCACACACACTTTTAATAAAAGTGAGTTACACACCAAAATTGTACAAAAAATTTCTATATTATGATTGTTAACAGCAATCTCAGGCATACCCAGATTCCAGCATGTACTGGTTGGCTGGGCATTGTATTTTTTGTCTAATTTTAGTGTGTAACCACACTTTTATTAAAAGTTACACAACAATATGACTTGGCATGATAGGAGTGTGATTGCTAACAGCAAACACACTCTTTTAATACCCAGGCAACCAGTGAATGCTGGAACCTAGGCATGATGGGGCTGTGATTGCTGTTAGCAGATTGCTGTTAGCTGTTAGCAATCACACTCCTATCATCCCAAGTCAACCAATAAATGCTGGTACAGGGTGGCTGTAAGTGCAGACCCCATACCGCTGGCAGCATCAATACACAAGGGGGGCAGCTAGCCAGGTTTCAGCATGTACTGGCTGACTTGGCATGATAGGAGTGTGATTGCTAACAGCAATCACAGTCCCATCATGCCTAGGTTCCAGCACTTACACATCCATGCTATCACACACACACAAATTCATTCATTCACAGATTCATTCCCTCAATCAGACATACTCATTCACACAACCTCCCCCACCCCCTTACCTGCTCTACAGCTCTCAATGCCGCTCACAGACTTCAGCAGGGGGCGTGGCCTCCCTCGTTCTCCCCACAGAGGAGGCGGGACTGGAGCAGAGAATAGCCCCTCCCACAAGTAAGCAGCAGGGCTCTTGTGATCCTGACTGCCGATCTCACGCGGGCCGCACCTCGAGGTTCGCATGTTGGACGCCCCTGCACTATAGGGTCAATTTAACCCTTTGTTTTCCGGGGCAAAAGGAACATCTTTCAACGACAAATTATTTCATGTTTGGTGTCCGGGAAGAGATTTCCGAATAGACTTTCTTTGCACTTCATTGTTTTCACCGTTTCACGAATATTCTACCGGTGAAACATATTGATCAGGCCCGGACTGGCCATCGGGCACACCGGGCATTTGCCCGGTGGGCCGGGCCGCGGCAGGGCCGGATTGATTTAGGGGCTGATGGAGCTGCAGCTCCAAGCCCCTACCTTAAAATAGGCCCAGTCAGGACCGGACTGACTGGGCCTCTACGGCCGTCTATAACGCAGGGCAAAAGGGGCACCTGCCCCTTAACCCTGCAGCAGCTGCGACCGGGCCCGCCACTCTAGGGATTAATTCCGCGGGGGCCCGCTACTTACTGGCTAGCCGAGGATGCCGGGGACGCAGGAATCCAAAAGAATCACGTGACGTACGTGACGTACGTCACATGACCCTGCTGCGCATCTGCTTCCTCCTGTGCAGAAGAACAGGTTGGTCTGCGAGCGCCGAGCGGCACGTACTCTTTAAATCTTCAGTTGTTCAGGTAAGGGGAGGCTGCATGAAGGAGTGTTTGAGTGAGTGAATTAATGAGTATCTGTGAAGGAGTGAGTGAATGAATGTTTGTGAATGAGTATATATAAATGAGTGTCTGAATGAGGGAATTAATGAGTATCAATGTATGAATATCTGAATGAGTGAATGGATTATCTGTGAATTAGTGAGTAAATATTTGTGAATTAATATGTGTGTGTGTGATAGCATGGATGTGTAAGGGGGGCAAAGATATCACAGGCAGGCTGTTTTGGTGGCAAAGATGCCACAGGCAGGCTGTTTTGGTGGCAAAGATGCCACAGGCGGGCTGTTTTGGGGCCAAAGATGCCACAGGCGGGCTGTTATGGGGCCAAAGATGCCACAGGCGGGCTGTTTTGGGGCCAAAGACGCCACAGGCGGGCTGTTTTGGGGCCAAAGATGCCACAGGCGGGCTGTTTTGGGGCCAAAGATGCCACAGGCGGGCTGTTTTGTGTGTGTGTGTGACTGACTGGGTGGCAGAGCCTGTCCTGATGTGTATTTAGTCATCTGTTTTCTGGCCCTTTACTTGCTGTAGGATTAAATTGAACTATTTAATTTTTACTTATCCAGAGATAAAACGCCCTCCTGAATTTGTCACTTCAGAGGTCAAAACATTCTAGGCCCAGCAAAAGTAAAGGTATTGTGTTATTTACTCTTATTTCAACCTGCATATCTTATTAAAAAGGATTTGTGGCACTAGATTGTGGCTTCAGGGGTCCCGTGTATGATGACTTTTTTTAGTCGCATTGCTCAGCCTAGAGGATTGGCTGAGCGCCGCAATTCAGTTGGCGTGGTCTGAGTTTCTTAGTTTGTGACTGGCTGCGAGAGAGGATCCAGGTCCCCTGCAGTGCTGCGGGGAATTTGGATTTTAGTGCGCAACTTCCACTACTTCACTTCCATCTGCCCCAACAGGGGTTAATATATCAACAGAAGAAAAACAGGGCAAATAAGCACCACTGGGTAAGCTTAGCCTGGAGTATTATCTTTATTTTTTTGCTTATTTGCCCCATGTTTCTTCTGTTGATATATTAACCCCTGGTGGGCAGATATAATTTTTTCGGGATCTATTAATTATGTGCATTCTTGAATTTTTTTTTTTTTTTTTTTTGATTGCTGTAATATTTGATTTATTGCTTGTATTGTCCATATATTTATATATATATATATTGATATTGTATTATGTATTATCTATTTTTTTTGTCTATTTATTAAAGCATATATTTTCATACCCATTTTAGCGCTGTCAGTTTTTCTATCACGGGACAGAGTGTCATATAGGAGGTATAAGGGATATCAGGGGGCACAGTGGCATCTCTGGCATATAAATAAATAAATAAATAAAAATGGGCTGCTCAGTCTCAAATGCCCGGGCCTATTTTTTGTCCCAGTCCGGGCCTGATATTGATTAATCATCATCTTGGACGTGTAAATGAATGAACTGCTTTAAATCAAAGAGCGATTCTCCTGGATCATTTAATTCTTCTTCAGGTTCCCAGCAGTCAAAGATGGAAACCCCCCCCCCCCCGCCGTTACTTAGCGGTCTAGAAATATCGAGTATATGTTTACCTCTATTCTTAAGTATTTAAAATGTAATCCCTACCTGTATAAAAGGAGACTGTTCGTAGAGCATAATAATTGGAAGTAATTAACCGATTGTTGGAGAATTCTAGCATCCTCGTTTCATGGACTGACATGTCAAGGCGCTAAAAGGGTTAAATACAAAAAAGATGATGGAAAATAAAATATCAAAATGGGTCTCTTACTCCAATCCCCCATGTTCTTATAGGAGGGCATAGCAATGGAGCAATATAGTAATGGAGCTCAGTGAATGTAATAGGAAATAAAATTTAAGATCCATTTGCTCTGATAGATGCGTAAATATGGCGTCCAGAATAACTTCTGCCGGTTCTTCAGGAAAGATCCTTAGAAGAACGTTGCGATTTATCGCAGTCATCATACAAAGACTTGGAGTCTCTCCCACGGAGGCGCTGAGGTCGATGTCTCTTCATTGCAGATCGGGGGTTCCGCTTTGCCGATGCAGGGGGCTTGTATTGTGGATGCTGAGAAAACCACCCACTGGTGGGTCTTCTGCCCGGTTCATCCCGGGTCGTTTCAGCGAACCTCAACGCAACCTGCCGGGAGTCGGAAATGTCAGCCGAGCAGAAGACCTTCACATGATGGAGGAGTTTGTTCAGAAGACCTCACCAGTTACGTGACTTTCACACACACTATGAGTTCGCTACAGTGTATCCAGATCAGAAAATATCTTCCAAGACGTTTGTCACGTTAACGCCGGCCTCAACTAAACTAACGAGTAACAGTAACAGCATCGGAATGCTCGGCCACAGATTCATTCAGGAAAACTCACCAGCTTTAGAGGAACGTTGGTGGTCGGGTTTCTATATTGACCCTGTTTGATGGGGTCTACACTTGACCCCCCTTGTTTCCTAACCGTGTGGACAAATCTCTGGTCCTTTGGTGGCCGACGGAATCGAGGCGAGACTTTGGGGGAGAACATTTAGCCCATTTGATGTTTATATACAAGTCACATCTGCTGGGGCCGCGGAGACTTGTCGAGTCATTATTTTAACACCTTAATCAACATCAAACGAGCGCACGCTCATTCACGTAAACATACAAAGCACATGTAAACATTTAGGGGATTGTGTCCCGAGAATCGAAGCGCAATTCCGCACTAATTTGTAAAAACAGCTGTAAATGGCGAAATTTGGAATCCAAACCCGAATTCACAACAACCACTTGGATCAGTTTATATAACACTTTTTTTCCAGCTGGATAAACAGCTGAAGTGGAGTTCAGTTTGGGGGAAAATCCACTTAAAATACGTACTAACCCTTTTGTACCGACTTATTAAACTATTCACTCACAACAACGGTCTCATTTCTTATAAAAATAGTCAATTCGGTAAATGAAGTCTTCGCGCGGCTCTGTAATCACATTCATTTTAAATTTGGCTGCCACTGAACCAGCGCTAAAAACCCATTAATTAGTCTAACGAGGTCCTGTCAGATATTTGGATACAGAAGATGCTCAACGCGGAAAAAAAAGAGGAAAGAAATAATATTTACTGGAGCTAAAAAAAGAGCTCAAAGGAGTTTATAATTAAATCGGGAGGACTGCACCGATTGGAGCGATCCTGTCCCGTTTTCACGGGAGCCACAGAAAGATCTCAGACGATTGATTAATATGCAGTTTTCTCCTCACTGAATCACCTCCAAGCACACTGACCCACCACAGACCAGTATGTGTCCTCTCACTGACCCACCACAGACCAGTATGTGTCCTCTCACTGACCCACCACAGACCAGTATGTGTCCTCTCACTGACCCACCACAGACCAGTATGTGTCCACTCGCTGCCCCACTTCAGACCAGTATGTGTCCACTCGCTGCCCCACCACAGACCAGTATGTGTTCACTCGCTGCCCCACTTCAGACCAGTATGTGTTCACTCGCTGCCCCACCACAGACCAGTATGTGTCCATCCACTGCCATGGGCGGCCAGTATCACGGTAGGCCAGTACGGCTCTGCTAACCCTTTGTGTGCACATAAACAGCCCCTTGTAATGTTCCTAAGGGTATTTAATAGCCCAGTCAGGGCTATTAATTGGAGGGAAGTAGAAAGCGCCCATGTGTCTAATATCGGTGCCGCCTCCAGTATGTATTAAAATATCCCGAATATCACAATCCTTCATGTGGTTTGAAATACAAATAACAAAGAACCATCAAACGTGGCACAATATGCTAATACCTTTCCATAAACATTAATTAATATTAATGATACGATGTAAATATTTGTAACAAATTAAATCGTAGGCCCTTGATAGAGATTTTCGTGTACAAAGTGACAGTGACAGATTCTGTTCCAATTAAACGCAATACTGTCTCTGGACGGAGTCTCGACGCGTCACCGAGTGATTTATCTTCTCTCTTACATGAATTTATCTTCCACCTTAACAAGTCCACGATTATCTGTATTAATAGAGAAGGGAGGCTTTATCTACGGCGTCCTTTAACCCTGACCCTCAGAGAGATTACATTACTACAGCATGCCCCCCCCCCCCGGCACTCACGTGGTTAATCCATAGACATGATTTCACTTGACATTAATTGCCCTAGTTCTCTGTTATTACGGTAATAGCCCCGAGCCATCAAGGTGGTAAACTCATTTATAAAGCGTGAAATGAAAGGTGAAGCTCCCAGCCCCCGGCCGCAGGACTCGGACTCGGTCCTAGCGGTGTTCATACAATACTAAGCCCTTGTAATGTCAGACCGGGGCAGGTCGGCCGTCTGCCCCCCCCCCCCCGGCCCGGTATGCTGTACGAACACCTGCGGCTTTATACACACAACATGCCTTCCTGAACTTCACTTCCAGAACCGGAGTGATTGATTGGGTTTCCCGTTCTGGCGTCCGCGTCCGACCCGACCGCTCCGGGGATGAGACATCCATTAAACGCCTCGTGAACTTTTCACGTTATTTTTAAGCCGGGGAGCCTTTTATTAGCAGCTCTTTAATTAAGCTTTCCAAATGTTACTAGATCAAGATTCCGAATCGAAAGGTCACGCGGGTTCTTCGGTTTATGTCATCGTTAAGAAATAACTTTTTTTGTAATTTTTTTTTAAAATACTCCATTGTAGGCTTTATTTTTTTGTGGGGTGAATTAAAGATGATATTTCTCCTTCCCTTAAAGAAGTGTTTTTCCTCCCGTAAATATTTGTCGTTTAGGTGACTTATTAGAATTGTTCATCAGTTCGTCGTAAATCATCTGTTACCAGATTAGAAAACATAAAACCTAAAGAACTTGGTAATATTCCGGGAGCGTTAGAGAAGTCGCCCGTCTCCGGGATCCAAGCTCAAAATGGCCGACTTTTTGCGTTGGAAAGATGGGTTCTTATTGATTTTGTTATAAAGTAACCTGCCAGATGCTTGTGAGGGCACGAAAGTATCGACGCGTTAAGGAATATTTTTGGGGCTCTATATGGTGAATTCCTGTTCTGAAGAAGGATAGAAGAAAAGTCATGGCTGCCAGTTGCGTGAACTGCTTTATCTGCCCCTCCGGGGCAAATAAACGGAGTCAGGCTCCAAGGGAGCAGAGGTGTTTTTGTAATTTTCATGATTACTTATTGAGTTTATTAAAGCCTTTTTGAGTGGAAATGGAAGGATTCGGTGTTTCTGCCCTACATAGCACCTGGTCTCCATGTTAAAAGGTTACATGGGATGCCCTAAGGGCTCATCCGGTAACGCGTCCTAAGATCGGCTCCCTCCAGGCGTCCAGCTGGGTAATTTCATGTAAAACGTAACACCGTGTGAATTCTTCTACTCGTTATCATTACAGACCGAGGAGGGCATTTTAGCTGACCCAGCCGCCCTCAGCTGTTCCCGAGACACGCGTGTTCTCAGATATCCGTGACTCCACATCACATGTTGGCTCAGAGCAAACATTGTAGCATTACGTTTTTAACCTGCTTCAGACCCCATGATGAAACCTTGTCATCATACCTGGGAGCTCTCAGGGTTTGCTCCAGTCTCAGGGTCTGGGGCAGATGCTCCGGGTCACACAGCCTGGAGTTGACTTCTTCTTATTCTTCCCCGCTGTGATCATTTATGTTATGGTTCACATCCCTGCTTGAATACAAGTGACTCATTTAAGCAAATGCCAAGTTCAGGAGCCGTATGCCTACCCCATGAATGTTTAAATTCCCTCACTGTAACCTCTACCCCCTCTGCTGGGAGGTTCTTCCATTTATCTACTATCATCTTATTAAGTTAAAACTTAACTCTCTGACCCTCTGGTTTTCATTTATCCACAGTGGAGAATTTACATTTAAACCTCATAAGTCACACGGAACACAGAGACATTGAATTTAATGACCAGGAAAAGCCACGGTTTGGAATGTTCACCTAATAGTCATTATTGATAAATATTTGTAACGTCTCTCCGGGAGTTTATTGCGCTTCTTCATGCTCTGTTACCAGCGGTTAGTACGGAGTAATTTAACCAGGGACTGGATGTTACCGCATTATTCCAATGGCTTTATATTAGTGTTTAATCTGCTGTTAACAAGAAGTAACTCCGTATAAATGTTAACATTTTCCGCCTTTTTTTTTTTTGTATGTTTGGAGGAAACGTGCGAGGCTTAGAAATGTTTAAAATCTCGCCTGGTATAATCATTAGCGTGATACGGAGGTGTCACGTTTCGGTGAATTCCATGCACATCGCTGCAAGGAAACCGTATCCATCGGCAATGATCTCAGAAGCAACGTCCGAAGAATAAAACTTCTTTAAAAAAACCCTCGATGTAACAAGACGGGGTTAATTCTTTAAGCCCCAAATTAGCTAATTAGGATCCAGTTAAAAGGAATTCTCTCTAACAGGGCAATGATTCGTAGAAATGGAACTTAATCTCTAAACCACCCACCTAAAGTATAATTTTATGGACTGGATCATTGTAGAATGTGACTGATCGGATTGGGGGCTGTAGCTCACGTTAGGGGGGCGGTTCCTCAGCTCGGCCGGATAATGTTATTTGTAATAAATGTATCGCGAGGTTTCTCTGCTAACCGCTGAGTTAAAATCTCCCTAGAAGTCTGACTCTGTTTTCGCATTTCTTACTGTGAGATTTCAAAGCTTTTAGGTCTTTTGAATAACGTTCCCCGGCCTACAAAGAAAGGTCCAGCCAATAGATATTCTCCATAAAGAGTTTATAAATCTTCTTCAGAAGATGAGATCCGTCTGTTGGACATTTAGTAAAGAATGATTCTGGCCTCTGGGTACGATGAGATAATCCGATCATTTTGTTTATTGCAAATAAATGATCTGACCAGTTGGTCTTCTTCTGAAGGTTTGATCCAACCAACGGGGCTTTTTACAAAGATATAATCCCAACGGTGGGTGTTCTTGCGGAAATATAACCCAAAGGTGGGTCTTCTTCTAAACATATAATCCAACCTGTGGGTATTCTTCTGAAGATATGATCCAACCAATGGATCTTGTTGCGAAGATATAAGATGGCAATTGGATCTCCTTCTGAAGATAAAGCCCAATGGGTGGGTCTTCTTTTGAAGATATAACCCAATGGGTGGCTCTTCTTCTGAGGATATAACCCAATGGGTGGGTCTTCTTCTGAAAATATAATCCAATGGGTGGGTCTTCTTCTGAAGATATAACCCAATAGGTGGCTCTTCTTCTGAAAATATAATCCAATGGGCGGGTCTTCTTCTGAAGATATAATCCAATGGGCGGGTCTTCTTCTGAAGATATAATCCAATGGGTGGGTCTTCTTCTGAAGATATAATCCAATGGGTGGGTCTTCTTGTAAGGAAGGGCTGCTCTGCAGTTGCTTGATATCTGTCTCCTTCCTTGAGATTTGCTACCTTCATCCATGAGTTTGAAATATATTTCCTATATATTTTCTCTCTATATTGTATTTCATGAGTTATCTCTTTTAGTATCTTTTTCCTTTGTCTTTAGTCTCGGTAGACATTTTGATGTAGGCCGAGGGGCAGTGCATTATCGGACACAGTTGCACTCAGCTGTTTAGTAAATGCCGTCGCCGTCATGGAGGAGACAATGGGAATGCAATTTCGGGGCATCGGACACGAGATGTATTTCAATGGCTCTGCACCAATAGCCACATAATCAATAAATCGTCTTCATGTTATTGTTCCGCTTTAGTATTAGTTAGATCTGCCGGCATAAAAATCAATAAGTATCTCCGCTAAGATTTGTGCTTTTTAGTTGCAGTGAAAGAATTAAGAAGGTGGGTTCCTCGAGATTTTGGGGCACATTAGGTGTAAATGAAGTTTAGGTTGTGTCTCATTGTCTACCGGTCGCCATTTTAATTTTTCCTCTTCATTGAACAACTCTGATGTAGTGAAGATATGCTGGGTCTATTGGTCGATTGATTAGGCCGCGAATAGGTCACGTACTGTCTCTTTAAAGCAAAGTTTATTTATAGGAACTCTAATGCGCTGTTTATTTTGGGTCATATTAAATCAATTACCCTTTCGTAAACAGTCATGGATTTATCCCTGGTCGAGGTTAAAAGTGAATTTATTTTGAGCAATCGGTAGATAAAGTAACGTGGAATTTATTCCAGATCAATATGCGAAGGTGGAACCGCAGTCTGTCAGCCATTACAAGCCCGTTTTTAACCCTTTGGGAGCCGCAGCATGAGTAATGCGTCTCGGACAAAAAAGGTTTCAAGGAGTTGCTTGGAGGTCAAAAGCCTCCTTATCAATACTCTTAATCAGCTCAGCGTTACCCTCATTGATAACTCGTTATCTTCGCGGGAGATTTATGGAACCTCCGGAAATATCTCCCGTTTTCCACGCTTGAAATATCGGAATCGTTTTACCGGTATCTAGAAAGCCGTAAATCTGAAGATCTTTGATATATCGCTTTCGAGAAGCCAATTCCCATTGAAAACAAAGATTTCTCCCGGACTATTACTCACAGCCGTAATGACGAAGACTCTAATTGTGTTCGGGTATCAAAGGCGACCGAAATGAAAAAATAATTTGCTCTCGATCCTCTCGGAGTAATTGACCAAATAAGTTATTTCCTGCCAGATCTCGTAAGATATGACGGTCCGATGACATTTCTATTAAAAGCGTCTTGGAAATCGGCCACTTCGTACTTTCACTTGACTTCTAAAGAAAACTTATAAAAGGAATCTCTCGAGCGACATAAAATACTCCGCTTTCATAGAAATGATGTGACCGGGGGTAACGTATAATATAATAATTTAAGAAAAGGGACAAAGGGATAAACGAGAAGAAAATGCTGTTTTTTAAAAAAAACTAGAATTAACGCCAACGTCGCCAGCGTTATCGAGGGCCGCCTGCGCGGAGTAACCTGAAGCGGTTATAGGTAAAAAAATATATTTACCCAGAATTTCTATATATATTTTAATGCCAAATTTAAGAAACTCACATCTTTTAGTTAATGAAATCTAAACTCAATCAGTTTAAGTCGGACAAGTAATCAGCCGGCTGCGTCCTGTCCTGCTTAGAATTTTAAGTCACATTTGGTTGAAACGTTTAAAAAAAAAAATAGATAAAATTTCTGCTTTGTACTACAAATATAGCAAAAAATAATAAAAAATGAGTACGCGAGAGAGTGAGATCCAAAGAGCTTACAATCTGGACAAGGTGGCCGCTGCGCGTTTTTTTTTAGAATAATGAAAATAATGAATGCTTTAGTTTTTTTATTGATTCACCGGAATTCTCTTGATGTTTCCGTTTATCCGGTGTTTCGGTCGTCGTAAGCCGCGGGTCAGCGTGGGGTCGGACGGTCTGCAGGCGCAGGGTACTTGTCTCTGTTATTAGCCCCGGCCGCTTATTGTTTAGAGTAACGATCGCCCCAGCGAGGCCCGTTTTCCTTTTAGCTGCCGGCAGAGATGAGAAATGTCGTCGTTCTGCTAATTTCTGTCGGTGTCGCGGACTCGGCGTAACCTCCCTCGGAGAGGACAGAAGGAAGTCTGGAAGACTCTCGTAAAACCCGTAATAAAGCGTTGATGGTTCGTAGCGTGATAGCGATCTACACAACGGAGCGAGATCAAAACAGAATAACAACGCGGTTCGCGGGCCTTCGGGATAATGGAATTCTGTTTATTTTACAAACAAAACTGATAAATTAAAAAAAACACTAAAAATAAAGACGAAGGTGCGGAGCCAATCAGCTCGGTCCTAATGGCTCCTAGAGAACAGCTCATTATGACTCATTGAAATGGGGTCGTTACCAGGAAAAAAGGGTCCGAGTATCTGTATTGGATGAAGATGGCTGATAAAAAATCCAAAAATTTGGATGTTATTCTGCACTGATTTTTTGGGTCAATTAATGTTTTTCATTGTATTAGTTACTGACTTTTATAGCCGCGTCTGGGTGGGTTGGTTTTAGTAAAAGGAATTACGGCGGATAACGCTGACTCCTCCGGAAAAAAATAACCAATAATTACTGATGTCATCTCCCAGCGTTATCTCTGAGAAATGAAATTATGACATCATACCCTAATGTTTTAATGGCTCTACTCAGACAAAACATTAAGTTATCTCTCTGGCATCTTAATGAAATCAACCTCAGCAGAGCTGACAGTTTATTCCGCCCCCCCCCCCGAAGGTTTAACAAATGCACAAAAACAACACAGAAGCTTTTTTAGTGTCACCAATCGGTGCCTGTTTTGTTTGTCACATGACAAATAAGTGTTCCCGAGGAAAAAAATAAATAATAATAATAAAAAAAATCTATTTGTATTTCTTTATTTCTGTTAAAAATATAAATAAATACAAAGATTTGGAAAAACGTTGTGTCTCTTGCAGCTGATAGACTTTGCCGTTGGACTTTTCCCTTCCACCGGGGCAGCTCCGGGTCCATTTAACCCTTTGGATGCCGCACACGTTCTGTTCTCTGTCCAGCCAGGAATAAACCTTTATTTTTTTATACATTTAGTCCGTTGGCTTCTGACCTTGAAAGTTTTCTCTTCAGGACGCCGAACATTCGCAGCCACGTTTCCCTTGGCGCCTTCAGACAAAACATGGAATTACTTTGGAGGGTTGGGTGTCTCCGGGACGCGTCTGCTTAACGAGGCTCTTAATCCGCGGCCTTCGCTGCCGTTTTATGTCACTCCTCGCAGATAGAGGAATAAAAAATTAAAGTCTGGTACGGATTTCGGGACGGAATCGCCTCGCGGATATTAATTCTATCAGCGACCGTGGGGGACAAACGAAAAGATTCATCGCTTATTGAAACGATATCCGGGTCCGTATTGTAAGGTCCTTATTATTATATATATCGACATTCCGAGCGATAATTACTTTTCTTTAGTAACTAAAAGCCTAAATTGCAGCAATTTGGAATTTTTTTAAATACGGAGGAAATAAAATGTGGTTAAATGTTGGTGGTATAACATTTAGCGTTGGGTAATGAAAAATAAAATGATGTCGTAGAGCTTCTAACATCCATGAGAGACGGGTTATACCCAGAACCTGCCGGCAGATCGGCCCCATTCGGCCCCCATCTAGTAAAGACTCAATTCTTAATACATTGAGGGTTTTACCATCACTGTATTACCCTCTACCACATCTGCTGGGAGGCTGTTCCACTTATCTACTACCCTTTTTTTATGTTACATCCAAGTCTTTGTACCAGGGAGATGTCTCATATTATGACATAAATAGTGGAAAAACCATAAGAAATCCATCAGATTTTAAACAAAAATCTAATTTTAAACACAAATCCCTCAAAATAACCAACTCAGGCAGAAATCCTGCGTAATGTTTTTTTTATTTATCTCTAGTGGGTAACGTTATGACGCCGACCCCTGAGCAGCTTTACCTTTTCCGTCTTACTAACCCATTTAATCAACGGAAATATAGTAATTCGTATTTGGAATAAAAATGAGCGAAACAATATAGAATAATACCGTTTAAGGACGAGCGTTCGAGAGAATCCGACCTCCCTTACAAAAAATTACTGCAGTTTTTCTGAAGTAATACTGCAGTTTTTTGGACATGAAAAAACTGCAATACTGCACTTTTACTGCAGTATTACTGCACATTTACTGCAGTTTTACTGCATTTCTACTTCACTGTACTGCACTTTTACTGCACTTTTACTGCACTTTTTTTTTTATATTGCAAACCTACAGTTGTACTTCAATGTACTTCCTTACAAAAATAACTGCAGTAAAACTGCAGTACAGTGAAGTACAAATGCAGTAAAACTGCAGTAACTGTGCAGTAATACTGCAGTAAAAGTGCCAAAAAACTGCAGTAATTTTTTCGTAAGGGCTCCCTTTAAAAAAAGTCAAACCCAACACAAGCTGCAAAAATGACATTAAAGATTAATGGTTATTTTAGAAAAACTCCTAAATTCTTAAATTCTAGTAAATTTTGAAATAAAATTTTCAGTTTCTGATAAAAGAATTAAGGGATAAAACCAAAGACACGGAATATCGCAAGAAAACAGGATCTGGAACTTCCGAGATTCACTAAAGTCTGTTAATTTCCCCCAAAAATTCTCTGAGCGAAGACGTAAATTGGAATTTTTTTTTCTTTTTTTCTTAATGGTCGTTTGAAATGTAAAAAACGTTACAATGTGAGGATAATGAAGCCGGCCTGAAATAGCTCGTCTTTATGGAGCCGTTGATAATGTGCGAGCCGCATTAGTCTCGTTCCTCGCAGGCCGCAGGTGGAGGAAAGGTCAAAGCCCCGTCGGGCATGCGAGGGCAGACGGGACTTTATGGATGTCTGATGAATGTCAGCGGCGGAAGGTGATGCCTCCTCTGCTAATAGGGCCATTTAGTCGAGAACAGAAAGGGCAGATGAGAGGTTATGGCAGACGCGCCTCGTCCAAATCACAAACTCAATACGATTTATCAAAACTTTCCGGAGTCTTCTGCATTCCGGCCACAACTCCGTCAGAGGCACCGGCGCAGAAACGCACTTTTATAGCCGCTTCTCCAAAACGGCTTCGTATTTTAATGCGAGATACTTATTGATTTCCATAACGGAGGAGAGAAGGGATTAAAGAGAGAGGGAGAGACGGGGAGAGGGAAACATTTAAATACATAAAGAGGAGAAAACATACAACAAGAGGCCAGAATCTAACACTAGAGGACCAGAGACTGAGATGGAATGGAAAGAAACTTTACTTTACTGAGAAAATGTTAAATATGTGTATTTCGGAAGAGATGGTAGAGATTGGTTTCTCTGGGGACTAAAACAAAAAGAAAACCACAAAACAGACCAGATTTGTCTCCAGTTTTATTAAAGTTGAGCCATTACATAAGTTATGGTGAGTAAAGGTGATGGAAAACCCTTCCACTAAAATTAAGGGGGTAGTATATTGTTTTCCCCTCAGAAATCTCATGGTGCTGCCACAACCACAAGGGATTCTGGGTAGGCGCATGCAAATAAGGTCAACAATTATCAAATTATTGTTAACCTTATTTGCATGTGTCTACCCAGAATCCCTTGTGGTTGTGGCAGCACCTTTACTCACCATAACTTATGTAATCATATGTCTTGGTTACCCCAAGCCTCAAGTATTAAGCCAGCATCATGATGTCATGCTGATGAGTCTGATCAAGGATAGAACAGCCTTTTGGCAAAGATCAAGTGTAGTATCCTGTGGGAAGGGGGGAAGCTTTTGTTCCTCTGGTTTTGGGGCTGGGAGAGTAAGGAGCCCAAGGTGTTAAATTGCCCTGGCAGTAATGTTGGAGTCACAGTGTACAGTGTTGTACACTGTGAGTGCATGTTTTCCATTGGTGGCCTTCCTGTGCTTTCTTCTGCTTGTACCTTCTGGTCTTGGTGTTAAGAACTTCATTTTTGAACGTGGCTAGGCCACAAATGGCCTGCCCTTATTTATTTATTTTAATTTATACATTCGCTACGTTTTACACGAGTGCCTATTAATTTGTTTTTGGACTTCACCGTTTCTTTGACCCACTGTGAGGCCACGTTCACGTTTTTGATTTACGATTCTGTACCATGTTTTTTGGATCACTGTTTTTCTTTTGAGGCAGTGAAGTCTAAAGGGCTCTCACCCCTTGGTTGGGGGGCTGAGGTGTCCTCTTGAGCCCCAGAGAAATTCTGGGTCACATTAACAACCTTGCACCTATTGTTGTGAAATGTGTGTGAACATTTTTTTCTTTTTTGGCCTTGCAGAATGACACTTATTTATTTTCACAATATGCACAATATTCAGTTGGTGCACTTGTGCGTATCAATTAGGATAGACAACAGTTTTTTTCTTTCGGACACGTTTTCAGTTTGACGTTTTGGAGCACTGCAGCGCAGTGAGGACCAGTTTCCAGTCGTTTGCTGGGAGAGTTGGGGGAACTCTTATGGCTGCCCACCTTTTCACTTACAGTGGTTTTTCTCTTCGGAAGGAAACCATGAAGATCCGACCCTCCTGCAGGCCTTATGGCCGGGTGGGGAGGAAAGGCTCTGGCAAACAGATAATCGACTGATCTGAGCTTCGCTGCGATCTTTCACAGGATTCACGGAGCACCCAACGAGAAGCAAGACACCTCGGGCTTCCTTTATAATAAAAAATTAAAAAAAGAAAACATCGGTCCATGAGCGGTGATCTTGCTGCTGCACCTCTTCCTGAGTTTTGTGTAAAGGCTTCTTGTACAGCGATTGCTTTCCAGGGATCCGTGTATAAAGTGGATATAGAGGCAAAAGGTTATTATCGTTAATCTTATTTGCATGCGCCGACCCAGAATCCCTTGTGGTTGTGACAGTACTTTTTTTTTGATAGTTCCCACCAAACAACATCTCAGATATGAATTCTGTGTGCTGATTCGTCCCTTTTAGTGCCAAACTAATAGATTGCTCTATCCAAACCAGGGCTTGAGTAAGACTTTCTGCCGACCTGGCGCTTCCGCCGTCTTTGATCTCCATTAACCTGTGTGGCCTTCTTTAAACCTGCCTGTATATACTTGTACCTTGTGTCCGTCAGCCATGCTCTATGGAACAGGCCCTCGCCGGTGCCTTGGATCAGGATGTGATGTCATCATGTATCAGCTGATCACCCCGGTCACCCCAAAATTTACAAATTCTCTCCGCTTTAATAAATGACGTCAAGTGAGCAGTGCTGGGGAGAAAGCCAAGAACTGTCTCCGCGGCAGAAGCCATCATACGCGTCAAAACGGCCCGGTTCTCCCAAAACATTGCCGGTAATTAGTCTGCGTGGGACTTCATTACTTCTCTGGGGGTTTTAGGGACCCGATTTTCCCTACAACCTCGTCTTAAAGATCGAATATACGACCACCCAGAAAAATGGCGCTTCCTCCATCCGGTCATTGTGTATCCGACAGATAAAAAATCCTACTGGACTCGGAATCTTCTGAACAAAATGTTTCGTCCGAAAACGTAAAGTTACTGCCCACTAGACGAGACTTATAGAAATTCTATAAAATATGTTTAAATGAAGGTATTTATGGAAAACATTCGGATGAAATAAATCACAATTATTGGCTTAATATATTCATTCTTCTCACGAAAAATCTAAAAAATGAAATTTTGTCTCTAAAATCAAGGCCAGAAGTTAATGTTCTGGTTCCGAGCCGCGTGTTTAATAAGCCCCCGCGTTTGTAGAATAAGCACTTCGCACCCAAAATGTTACATTTATATAAAAAAAACATTCATAATAAACATTCATTATAAATGTGTCACAACAAATACAAGAGCGCGCCGGAGCCGAGAACATTCCGCGAGATTTCAATGGAATATTTCATCGAGCGTTTTGCCAGATAAATGAAATTTATGGATGATTCCGTACTTTAAATATTAACAGCGAGTGAAACATAAAATATACATTCTTGCGCATTTCTGATTTGATTGAAAGAAGCCAATATCGCGCAGTTTGGTTTTAGACATTTTCGGATTAATTCTTTATGAGAAAATTCTAAACCTTAGAAAAAAACAAATTATAAAAAAAAATAGACAATTAGAGTTTGTAGTGGAATTTATCTCCTGCTTCTGTCTTTGATGAGCTCGGCTCTCGTATGATCTGTTATCATTGTAACCATGAAGGAAAACATGATGAAACTGTCATTATATGTCGTCAACTCCGGTAATCCAAGCCGGGATTAAGAAAAAAAATAACAATTTCACAAATCAAGCGGAGATTGAAATATGTTCGCAGTTCAAGGAGAAAGATCCTTCCTCATTATTTTTGGGCCAATTACTGAATTCTCGAGATTACTCCAAATCACCGGGAATGATCGTGCCGCGGGGGTCTCCAGATGAAGTATAATGGAGAGCTCCATCATGTCTCTGTCATCTCCAATGCGTGTTCTTTCTCCCCAAAACAATGGCCGTCACCTCCTCCCTCTGTTACTGTGACACTTCTCCGACAAAGAAAAGAACGGGAAGAAAAGGCTGAATGACGGCCCGACACGGCGTTTCAACCCAATATTTCCTTTAAATCACTCAGCTGGGACTTGCAAGCAAATATCCCCCCTGGCCTTTCAAGAGTTAAATGTCAGTGCATAAAAATAAACATTTTCACAAAATCATAAAGCTTTGCTAAGTGCCAACATATTGTGATATTTTTATATTTATTGATTTTTACGCCTCAATCGCTTGAAATTTTTCTCCGTTCCCAACATCTGTTTCCATTCTTTTCTCTCTTTTTTTTTTTTTTTTTTTTTTAACAGGTTTTTACCTTTTATGAACTGCTGAAAAACTCTAAAAGGAACTCTTTCATTTCCATTACAAATCCAAATTATTCCTCCTCGCGGACCCTTTGTTACAGGGCAGCCTGACAATCACACATGAAAAGTACTAATCAGTTTGGGGTGAAAAAAATCTCTTTTCAGCACAAAAGTAGCAGTCATTAGAAAAATACCAATTGGTCATGGGTTAGAAGGAAGCCTCGCCAGGAATCTCTGCACACAATGGGGTTTAATAAGCGCGTTTCACTCCGGTCCGGGGGATTTTTTTTTGCTTGTGAAGGTTTCAGGGGGGGGGTTGCATTTCAATGTAACAAGAAACTCATTAAAGGGATTATTAGATATCGCGGCTGGGGGTTCGGCCATTATAGGGCGATATCAGTTTATTACATGGCTTTTTGTTATAGCGCCGGCCTTGAAAAAAAAAAAGCTGCGTTTTGTAAAAACAAATCCCATATTGGGTTTGATTTTTCAATTTAGAATTTAATATTTAAACTGTTTCCATTTTCAGTGTTTTTGTCTTTTCTCGATATTTGTGACGCAGCCAGCTGGTTAAAAGCCTTTCAAATATATTCACCGGGAATAAAATCTGTTCGACCCCAAAGATTCCTGAAAATGCATTTTTTTCAGAAAGTCACCCCAGAAAGGTGGAGGATTTTAGATACATAAAGGGTTAATAAAAGGACGGGAGGGAATTTATTTCAAAGGAGGAGAAAAGTTACAACAAGAGACCGGAATCCAACACTAGAGGATTTACTGAGAGGGTGGTAGATAAGTGGAACAGCCTCCCAGCAGAGGTGGTAGAGGGTAATGCAGTGAGGGGTATTAAACATGCATGCGATAGACATACGGCTCCTGAATCTAAGACGAGACCAACGACTGATTGAGGTTTGAGTCGTTACAGCAAGAGGAACAGGCGACTGGGAGCCATATGTTATTATTATTTATTGTTTATATAGCGCCATCAAATTCCGTAGCGCTGTACAACGGGTAGACATAACCAGTAGTATATAATATAACAATTTGACTTACAGAGACAACAGGTGAAGAGGGCCCGGCTCAAACGTGCTTACAATCTAGAGAGTCGATCCCATGCATGTTTAATCCCCTCACTGTATTACCCTCTACCACTTCTGCTGGGAGGCTGTTCCACTTATCACCGACTTCTCTGTAAAGTAAAAGCATGAACCTCAATATCCCAAAATGAAACAGGATCAACATTTTCTGTAATGAATCTCAAACATCACCGTTTCCATGATTCTGCAGTCTTTTCATATAGATTAAAACATTTTTTTATTGGCCGCTTGTTTTTTTTTTTTTTTTTTTATGTGTGATTTATTTCAGATGATTCTGCTCATCCATGGATCAATTAATAGAGTGTAAGCTCTTGTGAACATGGCCCTCTTCTCCTTCTGTACCAGTATGTCCTATAACGTGTTCATCTTATTGTAAGCCTTAAATTGTCTCTGTTAAATATTCTCGCTGTCCCCCATTGTAACATCGCCACGGAATCTGCCGCCGCTATCCAAATAAATCCAAGAGAAGTAAAAAAAATGTAGAATTTGGCAAGTTTGCCCAGAGACAGCGAAATATCAGAAAAAAAGTAAATTAATTTTGTTTGCCGAAGCCGATGTTTTTCTTGTAAAACTCAGTAAAAGGGCTGTTCACGCTGGTTTGTAAAACACACAGAAATTCAGAAAGAAATCACATTTTGGTTACTCTGGAAAGGGTCGCCTTTGATGACTTCATTCAACTGGTTGCTAATTAACAGAGTCAGTTACAGAAAACCAAATAAGCTTTTTACGCCGAGCGATTAATCACCCAGGTTTTTATTGTTTGGGCTCAACATTTCCCTTTGTGTTCGGCGGGGAGGAAAAAGCAACTGGCGTAAACTTCTTAAGAACACAACTCTCTGGCAAGTGCTTTATTTGGCTCGGATTCGGGACCGCATTGTAATTCCCGACCGATCCTCTCGCCGGCTTCGCTCCTGGGATGTCTCGATAAACTGAGTCTTGTAACAAACTGGGGGGGAAAAAGTGAGTTTACAGAAGGCTTGGGCTGTTCAGAGAAGGCAGAGAAGCTCCTGGCCGCGTGCTGGGCTTTAATACCAATAAGTATGAATTATCCAATCCTCTAGGAGCTGCATCAATTAGCCGAGCTGAGTCCTGCCATCCGGACGGCCACCAGCCCAGCAGGTCGGCCGCGCTCTTATTATCTAACGCGTTACGGCGATCCTCGTGAGCAGGAGCCAGGCTGATAAATTAGTCTTGAAATCGGTTTCATTTACATAACGACTGGAAGTTCATTAATAATGGAGTTTTAATTATTCAGGATCTGTTTTTGCCCGATGGAGCGCTTTCCCCTCCCCCGCTGCGGCTCCAGGGTCCGCAGATCGCTGACGAGCTGCCCCGGATCTTCATAGTTATTATTATTACTATTATTCTTACTATTACTATTATTATTATTACTATTATTATTATTATTATTTTATTATTACTATTATTATTATTTTATTATTATTATTATTTTATTATTACTATTATTATTATTTTATTATTATTATTACTATTATTATATTATTATTTTATTATTTTTATTACTATTATTATTATTACGGGGTTTCGGAAATACAGACGAGGCTTTTACCTTCGCGTTTACTAAATAACTTCATTTTATTAACCTGCCGTTCCCAATCAGTTTAACCCCTTCCATCAGAACCAGCAATAAACTGAGAGGTCTGGGTGGCAGAGGGTTAAAAGGCTTTATTCTACGGGGGGGGGGGAGTTATCATTAATATAAAACTGTGAGTTATTTTTAGCAAGTTTTAGATTGTGAGGAAACTAATAGACGTCTGCAAATGAACCAAAAATCATTCGGATTCATTGTTTGGTTTGTTTTTGGCCCATTTGTTTTCATTCCCCGACCATTCGGTTCGGATGAAAATCGGGGGGGGGGACATTTTTCATTCAGGAACTAAATTAATTGTCCAGTGCCCACATTCACTCTCATTCACTCCCTCACACTCTCATTCACTCTCTCACACTCTCATTCACTGTCTCTCTCTCAAATGTTTCTTTTCCTTCTCTGCCGACCACTTTTACTTCTTCATCTTCTATCTTCTCACTTTTATCTTTTATCTCCTATCTTCGTCCGCTTCTCCGCAGACATAACGTGCTGGCAGCGCTTTGATTCAGATCCTCTCACTTGATCCTCCAATCGGAGGAGAGGGAGTCTGGCCTGGTTTTTGTGGTTTCATAAAAATTGCCGAATTTGACCAAATTTAGTACATTTGCAATTTATACGAATCGGAAAGCACAAGTCGAGTAACTGGGACATTTGCCCCTATGATCCGGTGCTCTGCCCCCTGACTCCCTGCTGCCCCCTGCCTTTCTGACCAATCTCTAGTTACTTGTCTGTCAAATTATTCTTCCCAGCATGCACCTGTCCACATCCTACTCACTTCGCGTTTGTTTATAACTGGTGCAGGACTCCAGCAAGCAGGCTTAGGTTTGGGCCCCAAACAGTACGAGATCGGCGCCTTAGGAGATCTCCGACGGACTGCAGAGGATCTGAACACAACGGATGGAATCTGCGTATTCTTATTGATTAATAGAATCCATTTACAGGAAATTGTAATAATGTATCTGGATTTTGGCAACAATCAGCGAATCACTAAACGCGTTCTGTTCTTTGTAAATCACAGGGTCTGCTTCGTGTGTTTTTTCCGCTCCGGGGGTTGTGGCGAGAAGAGGAAGGCCGTCCACAGAGTATGAAGCCGCTCTACATGTTCTATAATCCGACGCCATCTGAATTATATTAACGGGAAAAGTTCACCGACGCGCGTCTCTCTCCTCTGCGATGAAGTTTGGAGATCTCTCTCTGTCGTCGCTACACGAGGATTCATTCACGAGGAGGTGTAATAAAAATGTATATTAAAAAGTTTTTATTAAAAGATCAGACAGCTCTCTCCGACCCGTCCTACAGCCAAGCGAGATCTCTTAGACTCCTTACCCTGAAAAAGGGTCTGAAGAAGGCGCAGACCGGACATAAAAAGGGAAATGCCTTGAAAAAAATGATTTGTGAAAAGTGTCTACCACGTCTGCTGGGAGGTTGTTCCACTTATCTACCACCCTCTCAGTAAAGAACGTTGGCATTTACTGGAATTTCTGCAGAAGGATTCACAAAGGTTTTTCGCGCCTGGTAGTCCGCCCCCCCCACTCCGGTGGATCTTGGGGTGAGAAGCTACATATTAGCAGTAAAAAAGAAACAATTCCAGCTTTTTACGCTCAGCCTGCAAAGTGTTAATACGGCCATAAACTACAAGCGCAAACTTTAATTAATTCCACTCGGTAGATGCGGCTTAATCCCATTCTGAAACATCTTGAACACATTTGGACATTGATGAATTTTGACAAAAGTTTTCTTTTTAAAAAAAAAAAAGAAGAGAACTGTAAAAAAAAAAAAAAAAAAAAAGAAGGCATCTGGAGATCGTTTTCCGAGAGTCGTCTCTTTTTAACACCTTTTTCCGCCGATGACTGGATGTTGACATTTATGATTTATTCCGGATTCTGCTAACTTTCCCAACCAGGTTTATCTAAAAAACCCAAATGCTTTTCTTTAGATTTGATTCAGTCGAGAAAACCAGATGTTAAAACCCGAGATTCGGGATTCTGATACCTCGGGATCCGGCGCTATCTGAGGCTAAGTGCTCAGCGATTTGTGAGTTTCCATAAAACATGAAAGTTTCTGCGAATTGTCACCCAGAATAATATAATTCCATCTGCGGCCGAATGCAATTCACTATCGCCCTCCGTACTTAACGTTCTTTCACACCGGAACCCGGACTTTGCCGGCAGATCAGTCGCCGTTGGCTCGCCGGTTGGCCCGTTTTTCATGCCGTGGAGGCGTTAATGAATCCTTGGTCTGGTCTTGGAGGGAGTGGAGTCAGGAGCAGGCTGGAAAGCTGTCTAAATTACCAGAATTTGGGCAGCGGATATCTGCTTTTCTCTTTAAATGTGATGATTCTTGAACAGTCACATGGATCGTGTGAATCCCCCAAATCCTGTATCCAGCTGTAAAGGCAGCCCCCCCCCTCCCTGGCTGGATTCTTTTTGGGGTCTTTTTATTGATCTTCTCTTCTGTGAAACTCCACTTTTTTGAGTTCCTTCCAAAGTCTGCTACCCTTTTTTTTCCTTCTGGTAACTAAATTACCGTCCTTCATCCTTCAAGACAAACACAAAAAATATCTCTTTATGTTTAAAAGCTTCTGGATCCTTCTAACTTCTTTACATGAAAAAGTGTTTACGTTTTACAGGAACAGGTTTCATGGCGTCAAAGGCCTGAATTATTTTACTTTTAGCCAAATACCTTCAAAAAGATCACTATTATTATTACTAAATGCAAACCTTTCTATCAGCTCATAAATGATCATTATCGAAGAGTCGCACTCAGGGGGGAATAGGAGACGCCGGTCGCTACTCACAGACCTCACCACGGGATGACGACCCGGAGCATCTCCGCATCCCGGCCTCCCCCTGTCTGCGAGGAGACCCGCTACGCTGGATGCGACCTCACAACCATGCAGTGTTTCAGGTGATCATGAGTGACATCACTTGCCGCACTTGTTGCAAATGTTTACCCTTATGACCTCAATGAACTTGTCTTCTGATGGGGGGGGGTTTATTTAAACCCTGAGCCGTTTTTTTTTGGGTGCTCATCCAGTTTGCTCCTTGGTTTATGGTACCAGATCTGTCTCGTTCTCTGTTCTTTGTCCTCCGATTTGGTTGA
The DNA here is from genome assembly GCA_023333645.1 of Sceloporus occidentalis. Lineage (NCBI taxonomy): Eukaryota > Metazoa > Chordata > Lepidosauria > Squamata > Phrynosomatidae > Sceloporus > Sceloporus occidentalis. Next base: position 65,720 of record JALMGF010000190.1, read on the forward strand.
TCCTGGTAATTCTACCCCGTGTTACCCGGCCCAGCTTGTACTTTTTGGATATTTTCACATCTTCATCACTGCCCTTTCTCTACATCAGGGTTCCAATTATTACACCGATTGTTATAGCTACCAGGCGGTCCGCCCCGTCCATTGGACCCTCTGCAAGCCACCGATAGGACATTGTCCAGAGTAACTTTGTATCCGGATTAGAATGGAGCGTTTGTTTTGTTGCAGCCAATGAAAAGCTCTGTATCCGTTGTTTATGAAACCTCATAGACCAATTGATATTTAATTCTGCGCAATTCAAACCTTTACAACGATCTTCCCCCAAATTAAAATGTATCTGCAGAGATATTTGTACCGCGGGAATCGGCAGAGATGTTACGGCGAATTTATGTTTTTCATTTGAAACGTCTGCATGAAAATGAGCCTCGGTGAGGAGTCCGCTTTATCTCTGCTCTTTCCTTCCGTGTCATGGATATGCTTTCGGGAACACGTATGTTTTTGTATCTATTTACTGTCATGCGAAGAATCGATGCGCAGAGACGTGTGACCAGCCGCAGCTTAATATATTAAGAAATATTCTTTGAGAAATCCCGTTGGGTTTAGCGGAGTTTCTAATAAATCCATCTCCGGTGGCTTTGTTTTTAATAACTCGTCTCCTGCTTACAAAACGCTGATGTCGTTGAATAACGTGTCATAGGTGAACAGAACAAACAAATCGAAAAATTATTTCTAGACCCTCTGAGAAATTTACCATTTTAGCTAAAAATATATCCTCATCGCGATAGAAACAGACGGAGCCTTTTGCTTCAACGTGAATTGAAACGTATAAAAGCCGAGATGTCTCCGCCATCATAACTTTCTAATTCGAGGACACAAAGGTGACATGGAAGAAAATAAATGATTTGTGGCTGAGATTGGTAGGAATGGGGCTGGAGGGGGTTTATAAGATGAGCCCCAATGGTTCTTTTACATGGGATCTCACTGACTGTGGGGTTACAGTCCACATTATTTCTAGAATCAGCCCTCTTTTCTCTGGCTGGAGCCTTTGTGTGATCGTTTGAAAAAGCTTTCACATGCAGAGAGTTTTGTGCTCTTCCGTGTGTCTTGTGCATGGGAAGCGCCTGGCCGTATACATTGGGCTGATTTGAGCGACGTGAGTACCCAGCATGATAAGCCACACGTTCTGGGCCACTTAGTTGTCATCTCCAAGGGAAATTAATTATCGCTCAACTACTAAAAACAATCTACAAGTGAACAGTGACATGTCTGGGTTGGCTTATGAAGGTAACTCAACTGATGACTCCAGTAAACTCAAAGAGCGACCCATCGATTCACCAAGAGTTGCTGTCACATTAAGTTGAGTATCAACTGAAAAGCTGTAGAGTTGCCAAGATGGCAGTTGAGTTACCGAGCCGGTGGCAGAAATGGTCAACCAAATCCAATTTATTGAGAGCTTGACGGGTTCAGAGTCGTCTGGCCTCGTACTTTGGAGATTAAATTGGTCAGTTTGGACTAAACTCTTATGGAACTGCTGAATTGTTATGATGATTTTTATCGCAGCTCAAAGCGAGTTGGGAGTTGAGTGACGGTGCATCAGCCTGAAATATGTTGAGTCGACTGAATATTCAAGACAACGCGGTTCACCAACTAGATTGAGCTCATCCTTCAGCGTATTTCCCCCGGAGCTTCGCTCCTTTATAATGTGAGGATGAATACACAGCGCTCTCGTTCTCTTCTGTTTGTATTTACTACACAATGTATCTCGATGTATCATTCAAACCAAAGCCGAACACGGAAAGAGCTGCGCATATTTCTACCGATCTAAATCCTCTTCACTTAGTCTGGAGTGAAAGCTAATGCCATAAGCGTTCAAATAACTCGGCGCAATCTGGATATCTCTCCGATTCATTTTAAAGCCAGATGTTTTCATTTCACACCTTTCTCGGAGCAGCAACAATGAGCCGAGCCTCTATTTATCGCTCGGAGTTGCGGCGCTTTGAGGCCCTCATTGTATCTCGCGTGAGAATGCCACAAGACATTGTTCGGCAATCAGATGGCTTAACGCGTGCAAACAAACCGGCACGGCTCTCTCCGCTCCGCCGATCCTGACTCCTTTCAGCGATTTACCTTGATAGAGGACCCTTTAAACGCCTCGTATTTTATAATCTCATTAAAAGGGTTTGATACAATAGTTGCTGTGATACTATTAACATCTGCAACCGCTGCGTATGATACAGAAAGCCTGACGTGCCGGGCGGAATGGCTCTGTTAGACGGTACTGAGCCGGCATTTACATTCCGCATTCATTTTGAAAGCTTCGCTTCTATCTACATCTGAAAAGCAGATAAGAGCCGAGAGTGTTTTTCTTCTTAAAGGCTCACAATGGAGGGAGCTGCCGGGAGAAGAGTCGCTATTGTGAACAGAAAACAGCAAGAAAGCCTCAATTTTGCATGATTTAAAGCTTCACAATATATCAATTAAGCAGATGCTTCGGCCTCCAAATCACCGGCATTGACTTCCGTGCCGAGAAGCGTGAGAGCGAGCACTGAGAGTAACAGCCGGCAGTAACCTCCGCTGGCGAGTATCTCTCCGATACCTTATCGCGTATCTCGCGCACACATGCATACAACCTGCTGTAACTCACACGTAGAGATACAAAGTATCCCCATTACACGCATACATATCAAACAACGCGTTCACGTGTGGACCCGTGGACAGACACACGCGGCACTCGCAGCAAACTCCACGCACGTAATTATGGTAACTTTTTCATTTAATAAATAATTATTAAGATTCTTTATTCCCTAAGGGCCAAGTTAGACGGAGATCAACCCAGAGATTAAATGTTTTTTTTCTTGGGATATCCACTAAGATGATGGAGAGGACAGCCCAGGCTCAGCCGCCAACTCCGGCCTAGTGGAATCCAATTGAAGATTTGCTTTTCTACAACTTGCAGTTTTTTGCTGCACTTTGTGCTCAACCAGTTAATCTCCAACATTTTGGATCTCCATGATCCAAGGAGTGATCTGACGGCCATTCCTAGTTTGTGCAAAATTGGAACGAGCCTTCTTTTGGACAGTAAGAAATAAACAGATATAGGAAAGGCTGAACTTGATGGATGCAGGTCTTTTTTCAGGCTATCTATGTAACTATGTTCTAATGCAGAAGACTTTGGATAGTGGGGGGTATTCGCTAAACGGTGAGTTTTATGGGATCACCAACTGCTGCCAACAGTGACATTCGGTGAGGGTTCTCTCCAGGTTTGACATCTCAGGGATTAATAAATTCAGCCTGAAATTGAAAGCATGGCGCTTATAGGGCCCAAGTGTAGCCTCTCACCCCACAAAGTTACCCCATCCCATGCGTCCACCCTCGCCTTGTATCACATTCCTAGAGTTATGAGGGGGGGTAAAAATAAATTCCGTTTGCGTCTGAAGTTCACCTTCCTGAAAACAATGCCTTTTCTTTAATAAAATTAATATCATTCTTATGATAACAGGTCTTCGCCCGGAATATGCCGACTGAGCAAAAACCTTCAGAGCAATTTATTGTCCATTATAGAGAGCGAAACCATTGATGGTCCCAGAGATCAATAATGGAGTTCAGAAGGCATAATGCGCAGGGCTGGATCTGAAGATGGCTGCTGGGGGGTTTTTCTGACTCTTTACATAAAATACTCATGACAAAGGCATTTGCAGGAGATAGATGAGCGCTCGCCTCCAAAGTCATGTTGCATAATGTTCTACACAAATTGATTTCTAAATTAAACTAATGTATTGAAGTATCCGCGCACGCAGCCCGCCATCCTCCGCTAATTGAGTAAGGCGCTGGCAAAGTCATTATCCAAACAGGAGCCGCGTCACGGAGCTTCCTCCGCTCCCACTATTTTCAGACCGCTTTGGTTTAAAATTTACGATTATTAGTGCAATTGCACGCCAATAATAATACGCGTTTTCGGAAATGTTATGTGGAGAGTGACATACGACCCCCGTGTTACGGAAATCTCACCCGCTGCGAGAGGTTTTATCACAGAATAAAGTGAAATATGGCCGCTCCTGGAAGCTCTCAGGGATTTTCCCGCCGTCTCTGGGTCAATCGCTGCTTCTCTGGTTCTCGGGTCGCCATGCGTTGTCTGTGGTTAGCCACGCCCACACCCCGCCCTATTATACTCCCACTCCTGTACCTGTACTCGAAGCTGGCCCCACCCTTGTAGCCCCCCAACTAAGCCACTCCCCCCAAAGAGGTAGTGCTCCAGGTAGCCTGAGCCAGGAAGTCCCCAGGTCCCCGCTGTCTGAATATATAAGCCTAGTTACTAAAGAATATGTTTTTACGGCCAGGATGGCGGTTTAATAATCTGCGGATTCGTACTGCTGGGGAATGTTTGTTCGGTTGTTGGGCGGTTGTGTTAAGGGTTAACACATCTGGGGTTGCATTGGGTGCGAGTGCTTAGTGGAAGGGCCTTGACTGGGTGAGGCGGTGGGCTGAGGATAATGGGATTTGGGGGCATTGGTTAGGTGACGTTGGGAGGTCCTGTATAAATAGGCCCCTCCATTTTGTGACTGCCACTTTTAATTAGTTTTTCTTACCTGAATCCGCCCCCCCTCCCATATTAAAATCTGTGGCCAAATATTTATCCAAAACAGTTTGTGTTATTTGGGGGGTTGCGGTATTGGATATCCGGGGCCCACGAAATTGACGATTCCTCAGTCATGAGTAAGCCTATGTTAGTGTAAGTGTGTGTATGTGTTAGAGTGAGTGTGTATGTTTGTGTGTGTAGATATTTGTGCCCGTATGTGGGGTATGTGGGCTTTCTCCCCAGGCCAGAAGCCCCATAGGAACAGGATAGGTGTGCGAGGGAAGCACATGATGGGGGGGGGGGTCTTTTTTTACTTTATGACTCATTTTAATACCCACCATGCATAGAGTGTGGAAAGGGTTGCCTGCTGTAAAGACTCAAACCTTAATCAGTCGTTGGTCTCGTCTTAGATTCAGGAGCCGTATGTCTATCCCATGCATGTTTAATCCCCTCACTGTATTACCCTCTACCACCTCTGCTGGGAGGCTGTTCCACTTATACACTGCCCTGTCAGTAAAGTAAAGCTTTTACAGAAAATAGAATTGAAAGGAAATGTTGCTGTGTTTCTTAGAGTCAATAAAGCAGAAGAGATGTCCAGATTTCAGCACCATTATATCATAAACAATAGGTTAGTCTTTCTCTAAAAGTAAACTAGAAACGATCCGCCTCCCAGACAAACTATTGATCGGATAACGAGCGACGCGGCTTCTTCAGCAAATGGAACAGATCAGTCATCGCAAAACTTTCAGTGACTTTATATTGTAATTCAGAAGTAAATCCAGGAAGGAGTAACCAACGCAATTTATTTAAGCCCATCAAACAGGCCTCCTCTGTTACTATGGCAATAAAAAAACACCCTATCAGCACCTCTCTTTGTGTCACATGGCTAAATATATAGAATGGAGGTAATAATAACCCCCAACACTGTATACAGTAATATAACCCCCCAGCGCTGTATACAGTAATATAACCCCCCAGCGCTGTATACAGTAATATAACCCCCCAGCGCTGTATACAGTAATATACCCCCCAGCGCTGCATACAGTAATATAACCCCCCCAGCGCTGTATACAGTAATATAACCCCCAGCGCTGTATGCAGTAATATAACCCCCCAGCACTGTATACAGTAATATAACCCCCCCAGAGCTGTATACAGTAATATAACCCCCCAGCACTGTATACAGTAATATACCCCCCAGCGCTGTATATAGTAATATAACCCCCCAGCGCTGTATACAGTAATATACCCCCCAGCGCTGTATACAGTAATATTACCCCCAGCGCTGTATACAGTAATAACCCCCAGCGCTGTATACAGTAATATACCCCCCAGCGCTGTATACAGTAATATAACCCCCCAGCGCTGTATACAGTAATATACCCCCCAGCGCTGTATACAGTAATATACCCCCCCAGCGCTGTATACAGTAATATACCCCCCAGCACTGTATACAGTAATACACCACACTGAACTGATGTTTTATGCTAATAAAGAAACTTTCATTAGTCAGAAGGCCCGACTGGGTGATTAAGACTGAGCCATTCCATTCATCTGATTTTAGGAATAAAATAATTGGCAGGAGATCCATTTTAATGTAAAAACAGCATTGTTTTAGAAGAAGAAACAGCAAAGACTTATCTCCTTCATGAAAAGTGAAATCTCCATTTGTGACTTTCTGACAGAATCTTCCGGATGTATTTATGGTTCAAATTTGAAGTTATTTATAAAAACGAAATGCTGATCAACACAGAAAGACATCAATAAATGTATCCAGTGAATGAAGAAGAAATTTCCCATTACTTTTTCGGCTGTGCGTGATGAGATTTGCCTTTCCATCAATAAATAAGTCAATATGTGGCATTAGGGACGTTTGGAGCGGCCCCCGACTTTTCCTCATCTCTATAGACCTTGGCGGAGGCAGCCCGCCTGACCTCGGCCCCCCGGCACTTACCGACGATCCAAGCTCTGTGAATCCTGGGGAGATCTGGACTTTTGGACCAGAAATGTGGGACTCCAAGATAAGGGGCGGAAGTGGGGTCTTAATGTCCCGGTTAGGGCAGTTCAGTCTGGGAGGTGCGCAGGATTACCAAAAAGAAATTCAACCCTCCTAAAATACTTCCCCAAAGGGTTCGAGGGGCCGGGGAAGGAGGGTATGTGGGGTCTTTCTTATTTTGAAGGGTCTAGCGAGGGTGCAGCTCTCCTCAGGATATGACATCATAACTTAGAGCTCCGCTGTAGATACTTTCAACCTGTGGCCTTTGAAGCCAAAAAAAAAAACCCCCGGGGAGAAGGAAAGTTTTTATTAATTACAGAAAGTTTGTTGTTTAGAATAAATTGTTAAAAAAGACGATATTTGTTAACGAAACCCATTTTCATGAACGCGGCTCAATTTAATGAACTCCCTCAGCTGTGATGCAAACATTGCAGGGGCGCCGTGTGTGTTTCCCACGAATACGAAAATAAAGAAATTCAATAAATAAAGATTTTTTGTATGAAACAGGAAATATCTCGCTTTCAACCTGCCGTTTCCTACAACTCCTACCACCTTCAGCCGCCGCAAATCAACAACAGCTGGGCTGCTAATGTTTATTACAAATCTGGGGCAGCTGTGCAGGATCGCAGAGGCAATCATTACAATTAGCGGCCGGTCCAGAGGCAGATTCCCCCCCCCGGCCAAGTGCTTTGGCTTGCGCCCGGTGGCAGCGCCGTCTCCGTGAGCCGTCCTGGCATTAATCCGTTTAGAACATCATCATCTTGGGTTTCCAAAGCCGCTTTCCTGCCATTAGCAGCTGTTCTGCTCCATCAGTCTCATTAATACCCAACCCCCGGTGCGTTCAAAGCCCCCCGTGGGCGCTAAGGGGTTAAATTTCCTGCTGGATTAAGCACTGAAACAGCGAGCAAAGTGGGGGCTTCAAACGCTGGGCACGCGGGGCGCGGAGCAGCTGGCGGCTCCAAGTATTTGCAGAGGGCCGTCACACTGATGAAGGATGACAGCTCGGCTTTGGCCATGTGACAGCGTTTAGCCTCTGATACCATAATGAGCTCGGCCGCGGTCAGCTGTCAGACCGACCGGCGAGAGACGTCTGTCCACGAGTGCCGTACAAACTGAACCTCGAGTCCCTGCCTCGTCCCGAACGTTGCATCTCCTGCGCGGTAACGCTTTCAGCAGAGAACGTAATCCCCCCCCTAATTGACCTGGGACTTTATTTCCGCGCATGTACTGCGGCATGTTATGAGGTCATTAGGTGGTAATTAGAGTTGGCGCGGCTGACCGAATCAATGCATTCATTTTCTTTTCTCTTTTTTTTTTTGTGATTATCTCCTCCCGCTCCGGTCGGCGGATGCAGCTGTCAGGTAACACTCAGCAGATGGCACTTGTGGCTGATGCTCCATGCGCGATGATATCTGAGCTCACGCCTGCCCTTAATCCCGCGGTGAAACTGATTCCCGCGAGCTGACGTTTCAACTGCAGTGGTATTTGTTTCCGAACCCTAAAAAAAATAAAATACAAAACACCAACTTTTTGGATTTTTATATTTCTTTTTTCTTTTTTTAGTTTTTTTTTGTTGTGTTAACAATCTGGCCCTTTGACATAATTTTAATTTCTTGAGATTAATTACCAGCAGCTTTCGGCTTGTCGTTTATCTCTCAATACATCTGGTTGTGACGGTGAATAATAATTGGGATTTAAAAAAAAAAAAAATTAGGTCTAGAGTTCAAAATGTTAACCTCAAAGTCAAATTTTGCCACAATACACATTTAACGGGAAAGAAATATATTTTTGGCTGCCGTGTTATAAAAAAGGAGCTAAAAAATTCCCCTGGTGGTAACGGTGACGGAATTTATACATGCATGGGATAGGGATATAGCTCTTCAATCTAGATAAATGGAGCAGCCTCCCAGCAGAAGTGGTAGAGGGTAATACAGTGAGGGGATTAAACATGCATGGGATAGACATACGGCTCCTGAATCTAAGACGAGACCAACGACTGATTAAGGTTTGAGTCTTTACAGCAGGAGAAACGGCGACTACATGGGGGCCGGATGGGGCCAATCTTCCTTCGTTAAATTGACCCTGTATCTGCGAGCATCTTCAGGATGGACGGCGACGCCAAGTGACATCCAAAATGTCTCCTTCTGCTTCTCAGTTCCAGGAGGGGGTGGAAGCTATGAATAAAATATAATAATAGCAACAATATTAATAATAATTTTCAGACTTTTTGGCCCCCGTTGGAAAGCGAACTTCCTTGTAAACAGAGGTTTCTTTTAATGCATTAATGGATAATTTCTCAAGTGCCAACCAATTGACAGATAAATCCCCAGAGATCGGAGGCTGATGTCGACTAAATTCCTGCATCCGGGTTTGCAAATGTACTGAATTTCGGAAATTTCTGTGATTCGTTCGCAGCCTCGAAAACAAAGCCAAACCCCCCGCAAATCGGACGAATGAAGCAAAAAGCTCAGAATTTTTGTCCGAAATTTGGATGGGTCCACATTTACCCACACGCTCTCACACTCTTGTTCCCGCTCTCACACTCTCGTTCCCTCCCTCACAAGCTTGTTCACTCTCTCACAAGCTCTTTCACGCTCTCACACTCTCGTTCACTCTCTCACACTCTCTAAATGTTTCCCTACCTTCTCTGCTGACCACTTCAGCTTCCGCATTACGTGAACTGAGAGTAACATGGCGATGCTTGCTGTGACGTCCTCTCCCTGATCCTCCAATCGGTGGAGAGGACGTCACCACAAGCGTTGTCATTTTGGTGAAAGTTCCCGCCGGGTTACGTCCGCAGAGATGCCGATGAAGAGGGTAGATAGAAAATTGTAGAGAGAATGGAGAAGGTTAAGAAGAAGATGCGGAAGTGGTCGGCAGAGAAGGCTGACCGGATGTTCTCCCAAACCGTTGCGTGTGACACAAAGATCTGGTCAGACAGGGGTGATGTCACGGGGCAGATATCCCATGTGATAAAAATCCAAACAGCCACTTCACAAAATAAATGCCCTGCCTGTTGATACAGTGTCTTTATCAGACATTCCCTTCGGCTCCCAAATTGTAATCCAAACACCGCGAATGGGAAATCTCGTCAGTCGTGTTTTCCTAAACTTATTGTTGCCAAAATGCACAAAGCAGCCGTTCCAAGTTTAACCCTTCCTACCCTGAGAAGCATTCTCTAAATAGTTCAGGGTAAATATCTGATTATAATCAGGAATTGGAACAGAAAGAATGTTTCTGATGGGCTTCGGCGTAATCTTGTGAACTAACAGGAGCAAATTTTCGAAAGCCTAATTGCGTCCGCGCTCTCAGCTGTCTTACTCTCGGCCGCAGGGGTTCATTAACTAGCAGGTGACGTAAAGTGAGCCCCACTCCTCACATAATGATCTGAAATAATCAAAAACATAAAAAAAACAAAAAAACTGACCCATTATTACCCAAGACAAAGGTAACTAATCGCTTAGTGGAATGGAGAGTGAAGAGGGGTGTATACCCCTGCCCTATACCCCTGCCCCAGAGCATTATTTTATTGCCGTTGCTTTACTGTACACAGGGTGTATGAAGAGGGGGCAATTGTTACTGTGTTGGAAAATAGCGAGTCCTGTGGGCCCTGCCTTTTTCTTATTTGTTTTTTCTTCAAACCGTTATTGGAGGGGAACCTTTAAATGTTGCAAGTTTCAAATAACTTTTTATTCAGTTCGCATGCCCTCTCCTGAAACTCACAAAATGTACATGCGCTTACGCAAACTCACAAATAAAGTGTATATTAGTGAATCTGAGAGTTGTTTTGCAACCACTAATGTCCATACTAATCAGGGACACTTGGCAGCTATGCCTCTAGGCTAACAAAATGTTATTTCTAAGCTAAGGGGCAGCCCCAGGTAATGTGGCTCAGGGCTGCATACAAAGCCAGAATACACCACTCAACGCCAAATCCTGAGAATGAATATACTGGTAGGAAATAAATGATAGATACAATATTCGTATTTTCCTTTAAACTGAGTGCATGTTTTTATTTGTTCAGGTTATCGAGCGCTAAACAAGTCACATCAATATGATTTACTGCATGGATTTTTTTCTTATTTATCCAAGAACAGAAAAAAACACTTTATTATCTTTATTATATCTTTATTATAGGAAATAAGTGAAGTCAACCTTTTCCTCCCAAAATAATCAATCCATGCAGAAAATCCCAATAAAAAATATATTAAAAAGGCGCAAACAGAGTTTATAAATGGTTCTACAAGTAAAAAAATAAAAGCTACAAACCTCTGAAAAAAATCATATATATATTAATATCTGTCGTTTTCCCAGACATTTATAAACACGATACATGCGCAGCGCTGAGGTTCTGCCTCTGCTGGTGAGCGGATCCGTGCTATTACTCCTGGTTCTGCATACGCTCGGCTATTTTCTGTTTCCGACGGACGTTGGGGGGGGGATGATTTGGTCGGTCTAGAAACGATTTGTGGATTTGCTAAAAGGAGTCACAGGTGGGGAGATGTTCTAGAATCATCTAGTTCCGTTTTCTAGCGGGCTTCAGATCAGTTGTGATTAGTATCTTTTTCGCTCCCAGCTGTAATTGGAGTGAAGAGGACCATTTCGCTTTTCTCTGCAATTTTATTTCAACAGAAGTTCCATTAGCTGCCAGAGCTGAGATCTGGAAATCGAGAGCGAAAATAAACAGCTTTCAGTGAAACATTTTCCCGACGAGGGCGCCGTCGGAGCGCAGACCCATTACGCGCTCTAATTGCGGACAACGACTGACGTTCATAATAACGGCTATTATTATTATTTACCCTTCAGAGGCGGTAACTGAGAATATGAACCCTGGACGTGACGAACAATGGCGGCGGACCCCGGCGACTTTCACTCGTGCCGGAGAGCCGGAGAGCGGAGTCAGGCTGCGGCCGCTGGCACCGAGCATCGTGAGTTTTCTGGACACGGATCTTTAGGCGACGGATGAGATAGAAAGTGGTAGAAGAAACCGCGCGATCAACGAGTATTCTATGAGAAATACAAGAATCTACGCTCATTACATGATAGGAGCACAGGGTTTGGGGCCGGGGAATTAATACTGGACGTACGACACAGGGCAGAGCCACCGACTAGATTGTCAGCTCCTCTGAGCGGGGCCTTTCTAGATGTTTCTGTCCAAATTGTTATGCGATGCGCCACTTCTTGTTTACCCAGCTTAAGGAGCTTTGAGCCCTGGAGCAATTATACAGAAAGGGCCCTTTTCTCTGGATTTCCTGGCTTTAGTGACCTGTTTTTTCCTCCTTTTCTCTGATTTCTGCCTCTTTCGGTCCTTTTTCATTCTGTTCTATTCTTTATTTTGTCCGTCAGATTTGCTGACATCTCTTCCTCACCTTTTTCTATTTTCTTTCCATTTTTCTATTTTCTCGATTGTCCGCTTTTTACACTTTTCATCCTCTTCCTAACATCCATTCTGCCCTTCCACACATACAAGTACACACACATACACACATACCTATACATACACACACACATACATATACACACATACCTATACATACACACACACACACATACCTATACATACACACACACATACATATACACACATACCTATACATACACACACACATACATATACACACATACCTATACATACACACACACACATACCTATACATACACACACACATACATATACACACATACCTATACATACACACACACATACATATACACACATACCTATACATACACACACATACACACATACCTATACATACACACACACATACATATACACACATACCTATACATACACACACACATACATATACACACATACCTATACATACACACACATACACACATACCTATACATACACACACACATACATATACACACATACCTATACATACACACACATACACATATACCTATACATACACACACACATACATATACACACATACCTATACATACACACACACATACATATACACACATACCTATACATACACACACACATACACATACACACATACCTATACATACACACACGCATACATATACACACATACCTATACATACACACACATACATACATATACACACATACCTATACACACACACACATACACACATACCTATTCATACACACACATACACACATACACACATACCTATACATACACACACACATACATATACACATACACACACATACCTATACATACACACATATACATATACATACACATACACACACATATATTCACATACATATGCATACACACATACACATATATATGTATATATATATATATATATATATATACACACACGTATACACGCACGCACACACACCTATACACACAAATATACATATACACATACATATACACACAGTACATACCACATCTGGCCCATTACCTGTTTTTACCCGGCGTAGACTGCCACAGAATATGATGGCGCTATATAAATCAATGAATAACAAATATTAATATTATGGACACCGCTCGGGGAAACAACTGAATTAAAGAAAATTGTGAATATCAGAAAATGTATATATAATATATATAATAAATACAGAATGTAAAGTTCTCTGAAAGCTCATGAAACAGACCTTATTATTATTATTTATACATTTTTTTAATTACCGTAATAAGAAGGATCCTGAATTTAAACAATTAAATATATACGGTAAAAAATCAATTTTACATAACCAATAAATTAAATTGCAAAAATGAGAAAAGTCTATAGAATTATAATTTATTAATATGTGGGCTTAAAAATGACCTCCATGGTGGTATGTTAGCTGACCTCTGACCTTCTGACACCTTGGGCCAAATATAATTTATCAAGTGATTCTTTTTCCAATTAGGGCGTCTGTTCCAGAGTCGAGAGAACTTCCAGAAAGGCTGCGGGTTTTTCGGGGTTGTCCTCAGGAGATCGGTGTGATGAGAGTGGATTTCCAGGGTGACTGACATTAAATTACACATGAAATATAGTAAATATTTGTTAATAAATTTGTAAATAACCCCAATAAATATGCTAACATATTCCGCAGCGCAGTACAATATAAACATGGGGTGGGTGATAAATAAATAACAAATATACATTTACACGGACGGATACAATCTAGCCTTATGTCACTTGATACAAAGTTCCGGGCTAGAATGGTGGGCTCCTGGGGGCCACGCGGTTAGGATATAGGAGCTGGCGGACAATACTTGTCATTTTATTGCCGTGAAGGTATTTTTTTAATGGCGGCTTCCTGCCCGGTGACGGCCCTGATGATTATTGATGAGATAATCACCGCTCCGTCTCGGATACTTGCGATTGTCATAAGAAATAGAAGCTGATTATTAATAAATGACCCGGGATAATCCTTCTCACGTCCCGGGACGGATTCCCCTGGCGCTGGAATTAACCCAACGTGCACCGCGGGCCGCTTGCGTCTCATTAATCTCCCTGTAATGTGTTTAGATAAGAAGACGACAGGGAGGCAGGAATACAAACATTCTCGTTATATTAAGCTCAGGGTGGAAGGACTTGTTAGGGCTTCATTATTACGAGGGGAAGAGGGAACCGGGTGGTCTCCTGGAGGCTTCTGGACACCCAAGACTTTGTGAAGCAGAGGACTCAACACACATCCATTGCGCAGGTTGGAGCCGTTTTGTAGGCAGAAAGGGCAAAGAGCTTCACCAATCTTAAAAATCCCCCGAGAGAGACCTTTAAATACATAAAGGGTTAATGAAGGACGGACGGGAACCTTATTTCAAAGGAGGAGAAAAATTACAACAAGAGACCGGAATCTAACACTAGAGAGTCAGAGACTGAGATGGAAACGGAAGGGAGTTTTACTTTACTGAGGGGGTGGTGGATAAGGGGAACAGCCTCCCAGCCAGCACCAGATAGAATGGCATAGATTCCTTACTGCTTTCCCCTTCCACATGCACACACTAACATACTTAAACACACATAAACACTAACATGCTTCCACACACACATGCTAACATACCTTCAGACACACTAACACACTTACACATGCACTACAATACTTCCACACACACTAACGTACTTCCACAAACACACACGTTAACACACGTTAATTTCCATGCACACACGCACACACGGTAACATAAATCCACGCACACGCACTTACATACTTACACTCACCCTGCCTTTGTTGTCTCCCCATCTGTGAAAGCTCTCTCTGGGTTCTTCTTCTTGCTCTTCTGATCTCACTGGCCCGTTGGAGGGTGCAGACCCCGGTGCACGGGCAGACTAGATGGGCCAAATGGGGCCAAATCTGTTTATTTCAATTTGTTCACTTACTGCGTTTTGATGAGTTTTTGGGTCTAATCCAGTTAGATTTGTGTATGTACGGTTAGTTTAAGTCAATAATGTCAAATATTCTACATGGAAACAATAAACTCTAAGATTCCATTTACATTCAGCGTCTGCCGGGAGCCCTGCTGGGCTTTACAATATTTACATTCTGATATTCTTTTAATTTGCTTGTTCCGTCTTGTCTGTGTTTCCAGCGTTGAGATGGGAGGCAGCGAGGTCCCTGTGTCACGAGAGGCTTTGGAGACCACGGAGCCAAACTCCCCTTGGAGTCCTCATTGAAGTTCTGGCCTCGAGTTCTACATTTTTTTTTGTATAAATAAATAAATCTCTATTTTCTTTCTTAATGACTCTTCTTCCTTGAAAAGTTTCTATTTAGTTTGATGTTCGCTTTTCTTTTTTTCTTTTGCTTGACTGCCTCGAACCTTCTCATCCCGAAAGACGGGCGCCGGGCGTGACATTCTTCCGAAGAACGCGCCCGCGGCGTTTATTGACAAACAACAAAAAGATAATAGAGATCATGAAACCCGATAATACGGTAAACACGATCCATTGAGCAAACGTGGCGCCAGGTTCCGAGTAAAGGTGCGTTAAACCACCAAACGCTAAAAGGAACCCCCGACCCCCACCTGCTCAGTGGCCTCACCAAACCGATGTGACCAGTCGCCAACCCCAGAGCCCCCAAACTCTTGAGTGTACCCTTACCTAACCCCGGTTATTGTACCAATAGTAATACAGAACATCAACCAATCAACACGCAGTACAGGAGCAGTTACTGCGAGCCGTAGCCGCATTCTCCTCGGGGGTTGGGCTTTGGTCTCATGTGACTCCTTAAAACGCTTTAAGCCGATAATGTTGAGCTTGCGCAGGGAAGGGACTGAAACCAGACGAGCTGAACCTGAAGTGAACCCTTTTGAGTTTAAATTTTTATCGAGTCCGGGGAGAGCGGCTTGGGAGTTAAGTGACAACTTTATCGTTTCACGTGCACGGCACAGCTTTACGGGGTAATTAGCGGTCTCTGCGGGGAGAGCGTGGGGTCCGCCTGGTCCGGTCTACTCGTGTCTCATTTTGTGCTTTAACAGTAAATGGCCGTATCCAATATTTCATTAACCAGCATTGACGATATAATTAAATATGAGAACGTTTAAACCAATTCCCTTAATTACGCGCCTCTTATGTATCAGACCGCAGCTTCTCTAAACATCGCGCTTCGAAGGGTAACATCCCAGAATCTCCGCACCTCTTATCACGGATTGTACATTTTTACATTGTTTTTGTATTTTACATTTTTATAAAAAAATATTTTAATTTCTGGGCCAAACAGAGAAGCCCCATAACCGTGTGAAGCCCGTCGGTGCAGATGATGCAGGCATTCCAGCGGCAGTGTTAGCGCGTGGACGCGCATGCCGGACAGACTCCGTCGCACTTCAAAAGAGATGAAATTTGATGATTTTCCAATTAAGAAAGTTTATTATTAAGAACTTTGAGCTCACACTGTTCCTGCTGTAAAATTTGTGATCTTTGCACCGCTTTTTTTTTGCGATTCTGGACATTTTATTGGTTTGAAAAAACAGGCAAAAAAATCTCCTTTATTTGATTTTAACTCTCTGTACAAACAGATAAAAATATACAATGTTTTGTACCAGCGAGTGGACTGGTAAAACATAGCATTAACTTTTATTGGGTTTTAATAGTGGAGAAAGTGCTGGTTTGGGGCAGTTTGGGGGGTTTTACACACATTTTAATTGTTTGAGGCTTGGTGGGTAAATAGCGGGTTTACAATCTGTGAAACCCCATGGATTGGAAATAGAAGAAGGTCAAAGCGGGAGGCAAAGGGGTGAATTTCGCTGGGTGCTGTTAGAAAATACCCTTTAAATATATATAAAAAAATGCATTTGATGGCAGAGATGCTTTTTCACACCTAGTCTGGGTATTTATACAATTCATATATAGGAGTGATGGGAGTGATGATCCTGCTTGTAAGGATGGGGGTGGAAGAGAACTTCAGGAAAGGGAATTGATCAGATAATGCTGGTTCTGCCACCATACCTGGGAACTCATTTTAACTGGAGGCTTCCTGAGAGGTTTCATTTGTTACTTACTGGTTTGATCGAGTGGCACAAATGAACCTTTTTTACAGATAAAGTTGCAAAAACTCTAATCGTAACAGTCTACTAGCTCCCCGGCATATTAAGGGTTAATAGTTACTTTATATAAAAAGGACCTGAAACACCTTTTTCCAGAGTTTAAAATTCCTTGTCCTTTAATATAGAGATTGAGCTGGACAATCGGGACTCTTGGAATAATTATCCGAGTGACGCCGATTGAATTTGTTTCCTTGGTTACGAGCGAGGACGGCTCGATGTAAACTATTTAATTCAATCCGTCGAAGTGGAAATAGATACAAACCCCGAGCCTCGTTCATCTGAAAGCAAATTAATTGTATGAGAATAAAATAAGACAAATGTAACGGCCTCATGGAACACGACCATTATTGGGGGAGATAGATACCCCGCCGTCTCCTCCTGCCACCGTGCCACGTCCCGACTACCACCACCAGGTGAGATAAATGGCAACAGAATTCCGATAATCCCCAAAATGTAACAGCGGATCTGCGGAAACTGATGCCCACGGGGGGCCAGAATGGGCCTTGACTGGGATACCGAGTAGGGGTAGGCCTGATGGCATTTTTTGAGGTTTGGGGGGTGGAGTTTTGGGAGGTTATATAAGGATGGGTGTCATTGGATTAGGAGCCGTTTTGGGTGTCATCCTCCCTCGTGCAGCTTGGCTCCTCCCTATTGTTTGTGCTGTTGGTTGGGCGGTTAATTTTGTCACAGTTGGGGACGGAAGCTTACCAGGCATCCAGGGGTAGGGTGACCACATTTCCCGGATAGCCTGGGACAGTCCCACAATGGGGCTTTAAGTCCCGGGTCCCGGGCAGCCGCAATCCGGGACAATGCATCGTCCCAGAATTAAAATTTTGAATGAAGGAGGTCTCAGCCAATTAGGAGAGACTTCTCAACTCTCTTAATTGCCTGAGAGTTCAGAAGCCTCTCCTGATAGGCTGAGTCCTCCTTCACACCAACTCAGTGTAAGCTGCAGCCAGCAGTTTATGTGACTGTGTGTGTAATGTCTGGTAATAGAGGGGTTAATTATATGAATCTACTCATGTCTATGAGTGAATGTATATTATAAGTATCTTATTAAATCTGAAATCACAATGGTTTCCAAGGCTTCTTAATAATGAATATATAATAGTATATGTGAATCAGTGTGTATGTAATATATATATATAATATATATAATGTATTTATGTGTATGTGACAGTGTGTATATGTGAATCAGTGTGTATGTGATATATATATATAATATAAAATGTATTTATGTGTATGTGGCGGTGTGTATATGTGAATCAGGGTGTATGTGATATATATATATATATTAAATATACACACCTTCACATACACATAAATACATTTTATATGTGAATCAGTGTATATGTGATATATATAATATATAATGTATTTATGTGTATGTGACGGTGTGTATATGTGAATCAGGGGGTATGTGAGATATATATATAATATATATATATATATATTATATATGTGAGATATATATATAATGTATTTATGTAAATCAGTGTGTATAAAATGTAGTCGCCCTATCTAGGGGGTGAATGCTCTGGGGGTAGCCTTGCTGGTGGCGCTCGGAGCCTCAGGTTGTGTGTTGGGGGTTTTTTCCTCCCCTGTGTTGGTGGTAGCTGGATAGTCTGGTAAGTGTAGGGGTGTTTTTGGTTTGTAATTTATTTATGTTATTTAGTGTGTTCTGTTTGGTAGCTGTTGCCCAGGTAATGCATCTAGTTTTGGTTTAGGTGTCGTGTTAATTATTAGGTATTTAATTTGGTTCGAGGGGACTGGCCTGGGCATCGAGGGTACATCAGTCCCAACTCTCTGTGTGTACAGTATATACATTTAATAAATATACAGTAATACTCAGGCCCGGACATTTAAGCCTGAGCAGCCCATTTTTATTTATTTATTTATTGTTAAAGCCCACCCTTCATGTACCATCTTTGCATTTACTCACTCATTCACACAAATCATTAACACATTCATTAATGCAGTCTCCACAAATCATTCAAGCAATTCATCCACACATGAATTCATTAATTGTCATACACATTCACACAATTCATCCACACATTTATTCATTCATTCTCATACGCATTCACACTACCCCCTCTCCCCATCTTATCTGCCCCTTCTCACTATGTTCCCCCTTTTCACTATGCACCCCCTTCCCCACTACTCAATATGTATCCCCTCTCCCCATTTCTCATTGGACCCCCCTCCCTCACCCTACTTACCTTGTTGCCGGAGCAAGCAGCAACTGCGACCGGGCCCGCGGCAGGGCCGGATTGACTTAGGGGCTGATGGAGCTGCATCTCCAGGCCCCTACCATAAAATAGGCCCAATCAGGACCGAACTGACCCCATTAACGCAGGGCCCCTTAAGCCCGCCACAACTGGGGCCGGGAAGCCCCCACCAGGGCCGGCCTTAGGGGTCTGCGGCCGCACAGGGCTTAAATTAAAACATCGTTTTGTTTTTTTTAACTTTATTTAAGATCCTCCATATTAAATAAAGTTAACAAAAACTTTATTTTACATGGAGGATGTTAAATAAAGTAAAAAAAAACCCCGATGTTTTAATTTAAACCCTGTGCCGACGCACACCCGTAAGGCCGGCCCTGGTGGGGGCTTCCCGGCCCCGTAGAGTGGCGGACCCGGTCGCAGTTGCGGCGGGCTTAAGGGGCAGGTGCCTGTCCCTGACTGGGCCTATTTTAAGGTAGGGGCCTGGAGCTGCAACTCCATCAGCCCCTAAGTCAATCCGGCCCAGCCGCGGCCCGATGGCCAGTCCGGGCCTGGTAATAACCCCCCAGCCCTGTATTCAGTAATTTCTGTTTTTCTGTCCTAATAAACTCCCTTTATCTGCAGACCTGGAGCCGCCGTTGCTGTCAATCATGTGATATTTTGTGTGACTTTCCCGGCTCAAACACCACACTGAGCTGATGCTTTATGGCAATGCTAATGAAGTCTATTCCTCCATTACTTTCATTAGTCAGAGAGTCCCGCTGGCTGATTAAGACTGAGCCATTCTATTGTTCCCCACAGGTAGTATGATAAGGAGTCGGGGGGGTTAGTAGATCGGGGATCAGATATCAGAGCGAGATACAAATGGCTGATATGCAGCTGCCTGAAAACTTTATATTATGGGGCAAAAACGACAACTGGTTTTAAAAGAAGTTCCATTTCCTCTTCCTAAGTGGCTGCTGCGTTCGTATCTTGGTAGCAAATTTTAGAACCGGTGCAGTAGAAGCATTATTATTAAACCTTCATCTACAGACACCAGACGGCTTGCTTTTCCTTCAGAAATCTCAAGATGCTGCCACAACCACAAGGGATTCTGGGTAGGCGCATGCAAATAAGGTCAACAATTACTCACCATAACTTATGTAATGGGATTTCTTGGCTACCCCAAGCCTCAAGTATTAGCCAAGCATCATAGCCTCATGCTGACAAGTCTTATTAAGGGCATAAGATGGAAAGGAGGAAGATTTGAGCTGCTGTCTTGGTTGAGGTAGCAAGGAGCCCAAGGCACCTGTCTGCCCTGGTTTGCACGCCTGCTGAGGCATTGTGAGTGTGCAATGCACACTGAAGTTACCATGCATGTTTTTTTTCCCCTGACCCTTATGGGCTTGTGGATCAAGAAAGTCTTCTTTTGATTCTGGCCAGAAACGGCTGGGTATTTATTTATTCACTGTTTGGATTTTGAATTCACGTTACTGAATCACGGCGAGGCCACCACTTGGTTCTTGATTACGATTTGGCACTTTGTTTTTGGATACCTTATGGCCCCTTACCTCTGTCCATAAAGGGGTCTTACCCTTCGGGGATCAACCTGAAGTCTAAAGGGGTCTTAGAATTAATTCTGTCTGGAACATCCCTTCAGGGAGAACCAGAATAGTTCATCAGGCTTCCACTGCCCTAAAGCACGGAATGCTGCACCAAAGGAGCGCGCACCTCGGGCTCAAAAAACAAACAAAAAAAGCCGTCCACGAGCAGTGATCTGGTTACTGCACCTCTTCCCGAGTTTTGTGTAAAGTCCTGTACAGCGGGGCGATTACTTTCCAGGGATCCGTGTATAAAGCGGATATAGAGGCAAAAGGTGATCATTGTTGACCTTATTTGCATGCTCCTACCCAGAATCCCTTGTGGTTGCGGCAGCCGTGTGGTGTCTGTAGATGAGGGTTTAATAATAATACTTCTACTACCCCCTTAATTTTAGTGGAAGGGATTCCATCACCGTTACCCACCATAACTTATGTAATGGTAGAACTGGTGCAAGAATCAGGAGACGGAGCAGATCGGACGCGTGCCGGCAGCGTGATGATTTCCAGGCTGGATAAGGTGAGTATTAGAAATCGCCTGAAAACGCCCAGACAGTCGGAACGCTGAGGTTAATGATTTATTGCCTGTTTTCATGCTCTGTAGAGTAATTTTACTGGACGTTTTTCTGACAGGTCCTTTAACCCCTTGATTTCTGGAGGATTGCCAAAATGTATAGTGATTTAGAACCCCCCCCTGCTATTAATATGAATTATCTGAACGAGGTGTAATAATCTGAAATATTCTATGTGTAATTGATGCCGTAATCTGCCGTCTCATTTTTAAGTGAGGAAAGATTTCCTGAAAAGTAGATTAGAAACTCTCTGCGAACATCTGCAAAGAGGATTAACAATTTTCATCACAATTCCACGAGTAAAACCGCAGCTTCGGTAACATTCTGACTAATCCGCTTCTCAGCCGCCGACAAAAGACCAACAATACGACGCGTTGGGATTTCAGCATATTTTAAGTGCTTGGAAACAAAGAGAAAATGTAACTGTCCCCATTAGCATGTAGTCACGCGTGTGCACAGAGACACGCACTACACACATGGCAGGGGAAGCCCAAACGGAACATGTAACAGAAAGGGTGGTAAATCCCCAAAATCCTAGATTCCGAAATCTTGTCTCTCCTGTCCCCGCTCTTCTCAGCCCATCTCTCCCCCTCATCCCCTCTCTCCTCTCCCATCTCTCTCTTCTCTCCTTGTGTGTCTCTCTCTCTCTCTTCTCTCACCATCTTTCTCTCTCTCTCTCCTTGTGTCTCTCTCTCTCTTCTCTCACCATCTTTCTCTCTCTCTCTCTCCCGCCTCTCTTTCCCCCCTCTGTCCTCCATATAATATGTACATTGAGACGTCCAAATCGTGGGATTTCCGTGGGTTCCGGAGATTAATAGATTATTAGATATTTCATCGATTGATAGTTTTATAAAATAATTACAATCGAGTTTCTCCATTTTCTAGATGCGGCCAAAATCCGAGCAGAAAGCCGCCAACGAGAGACTTTATTGGTGAAACGCAGCGTTCGGCACTTGGTTTAGCGCTCGGTTCAGCCGACGCGGCCTGAATGTTGAGGTCGGGCAGGGAGGGCGACTGAATCTACAAGCAGGGTAGACGGGAGGGAGAGCCACTCGGCGAGTCTGGTGACCGCGGAGGACCGGCTCCGCGCTGCCCGATTCTGACACCTAAACGGATTTGGGTCTCGGTTCGGTTCACCCGGCGGCCTTTAAACCCCCAGAGCAGATGGTCCTGGATTTAACCTCCAAGCTGCCAACACACGCACCATGCGCCAGACCCAAACGCGCCGGGCTTATTGGACCCACAATCCCAAAACATTCCGATTTCCCAAAATCATTCTCCCCGGAAACAGACGCGGAGCTCTTGGCCCCCGGCTGCCCACCGTCCCCGTCCGAGGTGCCGCCAGTAATGTTCCCGGTAACCTTGGTGAGATTCATCGCAACACAAACACCTAACAATAAAGCTTTTAACCCAATAATCATTCTCCATTATTTTATTCTGTAACTATAATCCTCCAACCCGCCGCCGATGACTCATCCCGACTCCGGCACAAAAGTGCGTCCGCCGGCGAGAACATTATTCTCTCCGGTTGTTATTGACGAGGGTTTTCTTTTCTTCGAAAACCTTCATGATTCTGTGCATTTTACATTAGATACATTTTTTGTTAATATTCCGATGCACGGCTGCAACCTTTCAAAATACGGTGTTAGCCCCAGTTCAGCAGATTGCAAGCTCTTGGGAGCAGAGCCCTCCTTGCCATTTGGTTCCACATCTTGAGCGCAGCGCTGTGGAATATGTTGGCGCTATATAAATGAATACATGATAATGTAACTTCTGTGAAGGAAGAGGTTTGGGTCTAAAGCCGTTAAGGCGATTGTTAAAGCTGCTGTTCCACCTACTTCTGAATTTACTCCCCGTGCTGCTGAATGTATGAACAGGTCAAAGTTTGCCTCATTTTTATTTTTGGAGGGAACATGTAATTGTCATGTGACACAAAAGCAGGCACTGTTGCTATAGAAACAGAAAAAAGGCATTTTTAAGTTTCTACGTGTGTTTTTATATGTTACTAAAACCTTTAGAAGGAAGAATAAAATGACAGATTATTAATGTAAACCCAGAACCTGCCGGCGGATCGGCCCCATTCGGCCCCTCTAGTCTAGACTCTGCATTAGCCTCTAACACTTCTGCTGGGTGATTAAGACTGAGGCATTCTATCATTCCCCACAGGTTGTCTAGTGGATTGGGGCTTCCCTTTATTCACAGTGAAACGGTCAAAGTATTCTTTTTTCCTATTTTCTCTCTCTTTTACATTATTTTTATTTATTTTTAGAACTCGCTCTCTGTGATCCTTCGCTTCATTTTCTGTTTGAAAAGCCTAAAGTTTTTTTTTCTGTAAAGTCCGTTATATTTTTAGAACATATTACTGCACATTTTTATCATCCAAATGGTCATTAACCTTTTAACTCCTGGCGGCCTAAACGGGCAAGAGGAATTTTGTAAAGCAGGTTTAAAAGAGGACATTTCGGAAAAAATGGAATTAGATAATTATATGTCAAGAGTACAGATTTTTAGATGTTATCAGGTAATTCAGGTGCTAATAATCTCTACCAGACGTTGGTCTCGTCTTAGATTCAGGAGCCGTATGCCTATCCCATGCATGTTTAATACCCTCGCTGTATTACTCTCTACCACCTCTGCTGGGAGGCTGTTCCACATACCTATCACCCATGTACTCCTTAAAAAGAACAAGCGATTGAAACCTTTTTTTTTTTAAAAAATCTAATTTCGAAAATATGTCCAAGAGTTTTCCATTATTTTCTCCACTAAAGATTTGGAAAGGTTACCAGTTTAGACGGCCGGCCAGATGTTGGGTGCGTGTCGGGGGCGATGAGGTCTAACGATGGATTATTGATATTATTAATAAATACATTTCTGATACCCCGGGTCTCTTGTATTGAATAATTAGGTCATTACCTTCGGCTGATGAAATATTAAAGTCTATTAAATTAATGAGAAACCCCCGGCTGCCGACCAATCCGGCGACTCGTTATTTAGTAGAAATCCCATATCTGGGCTGTTAATGTCATTTTAGAGCATTTCCATAAAGCGCTGATTTTGCCGTTCTTGGAAATGCCGCTTTAACCCCCATTTTTCCCTGCGCCTGCGTTAGTGGTCAGCGTGCGGCCCGTGGGGACCCCCGTCGTCAGCGAGTAAACAGAGGTCTTAGAGTCATTTGGTGATTTATGAGCGTCGCTGGAACCCGGCGACCTCCATTTGGGGAAAGTCGTTGGCGTGATGGGGTGGAGAGGGTGGGAGAGACGTGTGGAGGGCCGCGCTGGAAATATTTGAGTGACGCGTGCCGTGGGTCAGACGCAGATTCATAAACTTTCATAGAGGGGGTTGGGGTCTTAATGCTTTATCCACACCAGGACCCCCATGAATGTGATTACCCTGGAATACCAACTCACCCGGAACCCAGAGCACTTCTTTAACCAATCACAGCGCCCCCTGCAGGTCGTCAGACCAGTCCCGACGGATCGCCGCTGAATTTTTATTTCTGCAAGGATTTGCACGGCGGCCGTTCACCACAACGACTACTACTTAAAAAGCAAGAAATCATGAATCTCCTGTGGCTGCGGGGGTCTTCGTCCCAGCCAAAACGCTAAATGGCCACTGAGATTCGCTGGGGGTAGATGTCGGTGGAGATATGCAAAATTTTATAGTATAAAAGGCAATATTTGATACATTTTCTAATAATAATCACTATAAATACCGATGGCTGTAAAATTGGAGGAGGAGGTTTGATGAGAAAACCATCAGAGCGGATCTGCTGCTTTCCACAAGTCCTGCATGTAATAGTTTTACACATCAAACAAACCCACGTAATAGTATAAGCAATAAATATCAGAACACCCCCCTTATATCTGTACAATGGGAGCAGCCATCCTAACTTCCTGTTCTTAGAACTCCTCCCCATTAATTTATCTCTCCCCTTTCGCCGATTGTTGCTGATTGGTTCAGGCAGCTTTTGAAAGGCTGGAGGAGGGGAAGGGAGAGAACCTCAGGATAGGAAATTAATCAGATAATGCTGGCTCTGTCACAGGCTGCCACTTGTCTCCTGAAGGTGGAAGAGTCTATTACTTCTGAACTAAAATATATATATATACTATAACCCCCTGGAGTCATTAGACAGTTAATTCAAATTATTATCATTATTATCATTATTATTAGCTTTTAATTATTTGGCACCAACAGCACTCTGTACAGTCCATACATTCAAAACAAACCGATATATTACGTAAAGAGGGTCCGCAAGTTTACCATTTAAATCATTAGTAATTTTTTCCAGGACCCATTATAATTATTAAATAATCTGTAAATATATATTGTGCTTGATCATTGAGAGCATGGAGAATTTTTGTTTGCGATCTATGCATTTTCTGGCCATTCTATAGAACAATGTATAGGTAACACAGAAGACAAAACGCCTTTAATGTAAAACTAGCGATAAAAAAAATCAATTCCTATAGAAAACCCCAAAAACTGAATTAATTGTGCTCCTTAAGGGTTAATTAGCATACTAAAATAGAACATTGGGGCATTAGCTGTAATTTTTTACTTTAAACCTGGTCATTTTCATGGCATTAACTCCCCTCCCGTAATTAATTCATTCAATATAGATAATCCCGCGGGGATTTTGATAAAATGACTTCACTGCGTTTCCTCTCCACGCGTTTCTGGGATTTTTCTTGCAAAAAAATAAAAAAATAGACAGAAAATTGTTCAAACTATAAAAAAAGTGAGGATTGAGAATAATATGAGACGAGCAGAGGTTCGGCTCCCAATTCTTTATCTGAAATGCCACGTGGATTAGACACTCTCAATTTGGAAAGAATAGGAGCCTTGCACATAAGTACTAAAATCCCCACAATCCCCGGGGATTAAAGATGTCCTCGCTATACGGCGGCTCGGGACGCGCGGAAACCTTCATCTTTACTTCTATTTTACAAAATGTATCTTACAAAAGTTTCTGGAACTTAGAAGAAGTCTTTGGAACTTTCTTTCACGAACGTTCTTTCACCTTAAAATGTTCTGGGTTTACAGAGAGGGGCAGACGAGGCGGAGGGGGGTCTTGGGGGTGCAGAAAAGAAGCCCCCCACCGATCCTGAGTCACCTTAATTAATTGGGGGTCACATTTCTACGGTGGTTCCCTTTTCGGATTTTGACCGCCAGGATCCAGCTCTGCCCTCCGCGGAGATTCTCAGTGTAAAGAAAGAAATAAAAACGTTATTAGGTGTAACGTTACACGGCGGCCCTGAGGAGGTCGTCTCGTTTTTTGTCCAAAGGATTTGGTTCAAATTTTAGTTGAAGGTTAAACTTTTTATTAAAGTCAACATAACAAAAATATAAAAAAATTTAAGACTTCAGGAGCTCGGAGGTCTCCGTTTCAATTTCTCTACAACCCTGATGATGTCATGAATGCAATCTGACGTTATCCTCGCTATAGCTTGATATCACAAGTGAATATTGAAACCCGTCGCACTAACGTCGCCATTGATGATGACTTTTTTATGCTATTTTTGGTGTCCCTTTTTCGTTGAATCTTCCCCCGGCCCGCTGCGGGAATAGGAAATATGCCGTATTTACAGTTGGATGATGCGGTTGTCACGGAGATTCAGTAGCGGATCTCAACGTCTCGAGTAACGGATCGTCCAGTCACCAGAATTATAATAAAATAGAAGCTATTTGCAGATCCCATTCGGTTGGTGGGGCCTTCACTCAGCGGAAACTCTGCGGGAATTAACCCCCCCTCGTCGTCTCAGCCAATCAGAGAACCAACGCAATAACATGGAGAACCCCAAACACCCAGAACCCGCCGGCATATCGGCCCCATCCGGCCCCCATCTAGTCTGCCCGTTTCTCAACCCTTAATCAGTTGTTGGTTGATTTGGAAGCCGTATGTCTATCCCGTGCATGTTTAATACCCTCACTGTATTACCCTCTACCACTTCTGCTGGGAGGCTGTTCCACTTATCTACCACCTTTTTCAGTAGTTGGCGGTGTCCAGTGTCTTATGCATATAAACCCTCACTTCCTACACATCCGCCGAGCGGTTTTATGTCTCCAGACGTCAGACCTGAAATTGTCCGATCTTTTTGTTTCCTTTGCTACAAATTTACTTTTTTATTTATGCCAAAATATATTAGCATATATAGATATATTAGCAAAAAGTCATTTTTTAGTAAAAAATATACGAAAAACCTGTAATAACCGTCAATGCGTGAAAAACCCCCAACGGTATAAAAACCCCAACATATGTTTGTATGAAACCGGAGGATACCGGACTCTGTCCTTTGGAAAGCGTCCCCCGTAATGATTAAAGAGCTGAGAGAGACGTTTTGTCACATCCAAAAATTTCGGTTTGATGAATCTTATTTCTAATCTGCCCCTTGGGTTCGATACGACGTTCCAAATACTCAACTGAAGCAAAGGGGAGAACTAGAGAGGGGGAGAAACTTTCTGGAGAAGGAGATGAGGAGATCAGGAGGTCTGCAAGCGCCCCCCAAACCTTTTTTCTTTCTTCTGCTCCGGTTTGTTAAGCAGAAAAATAATCCCCCGGCGGGTCGGACGTAATCCCAACCGGACAGGTTCTCCTTACAGCACCGGATAGTGAATCCGGACAGGAGCTCTTACCGAGCGCCAGCCTCCCTGCCAAGCCACTGACACTCCTCGTTACATCGTAACAATCCAATCCGCAAAGAGAAGGATCCCATAAGACGCGTTATTAACCTCTCCCGAGAAACACTTCCGCCGCGGGTTACCTCGCGCTGTTGGGTTTATTCTATGGTTTGTGCCGCAGCGTTACCGTTATTATCATTTCAGGTGCGACTGGAGATAAAACAAAGTTACAAATTCATATTAGGAGCATAACAAATGTCATTGGGGACGAAATGCAAATAAAGCGCTAATAATTCACATCGAAAAAGAAACAAAATACAAACAAAACAAAAATACGGGCAATAAATGTCACAAATAATCAGTTTTTTTTATTGTTTTAGTGGATTAAAAAAATAATCGGACTCTGTTACGTTAGCTGAATTATACAGCGCTGCGGAATATGACGGCGCGATAAAAAATAATATTGATGTGAAAAATTTTTGATAAGACATCAGGCCGCGCTTAAAGTTAAATATGCAGGCATTTTACGTGTGTTCACATTATCACTATTATCACTATTATATGATATATTATTTTATATATTATAATATCACTATTATATATAATATCATCACTATTATCACCATTATATATTATATTACGGTATATATTTTATCATCACTATTATATATATATATTATATTATCACTATTTCACTATTATATATATATTTATATATTTTATCATCACTATTATATATGTATTATATTAGCACTATTTCACGATTATATTATATAATATATTGCTACTATTTCACTATTATATATTATATTATCACTATTCTATTATATTGTTTATTTTAGTATCACTATTATCACTATTATATATTATATTATATTATCACTTTTCTATTATATTGTATGTTTTTTATCACTATTATGACTATTATATATTTTTTATCACTATTTCACTCCTTCAAATCGCAGAATGTTTTATTTAGTTAATGCTCTGGTAATATTTCTGATGAAACACAAAACAAAGAAATAAAGTGCTGCGCAAAGTTTACAAACGACACCACAATATGTGCGGAAATTAAATAATACTTAAATTCATTAAAATGGATTCTTCAATAGGTTCCTCTGTTGAGAAGCCCATAGAGCCCCTTCTGGGGAATGGAGTTTCTTCTTTGTACCGGTGTACCAGAAAAGACCGGAGGAGAAGGAGTTAAAAAAGTAGTAACTTTAATATAAATAAAAAAATATAGTATCTTACATATAAGAACACTTTAACGCTCCCGTGGGAAGGACCGGAATAATGCTGTGTTATAGCAGGAACAGCTTGGTTCTCTCAGGATTCCTCTGTGTCCACTTCCTCAATCGGCGTATTCAGCACAACGCGTTTCACCAATCGGCTTCCTCAGGTGCATCAGTTCTGCAGCACCAAGGTATTATACTTGTTTAAGTTGTGTCATTACACCAGATATCTGGCATTTTCATTTTAAGCGCTGAGTATCACTTTTTCCTTTTCACTTAATATTTCTGATGAAAGCCGTTTGGGGAATAATCCTCTGTCCGCCTCGGTAAACGTATAATTTGAATCTGAATTTGCTTTTTTATTTACTGATTCACAAAAAGTGGTTGGAAAATGTCTTCTGCTCAAGGTGAGATTTAATGAAAAAGCTCCTGAAGATCTGTTATAATTTCCCCAATATCTAAGAGGCTTTCACATTGTGCACCGGTGGGGATTGGACCATCCGCCGGCACGTCCAGTTCCCAGCGGTAATGACTGCCCATGATATTTGTTACATCGTCTCTTATCAAATATCTTCTCACTTTGTAGCTTTTTTTTGTGTTTCTGGTGTCTTTCTAGTGTAATGTCATAAAATGCATATTTACTTATTTGAACGAATGCGTAACCTTGTATTTATCCTTGTTACACTCACATGCAATCTACACAATGCCCTTTGAATATAATAATAATATTTCCCTTTGAATTACCTTCGGGGCAAACAGAGGGACTGAAAATGAAAAATTGATTTGTAATAGCGATAGATTTAAAATAATCTTGTTTGGAATAATTTAGAATATTTTAGAAAAATATAAACTGCAAACTAAATAATGATTTATATCAATTAAGCACTTATTTCGACCAATCGCGTCACCACGGCGACGTGACTGGTCAGAAGATGTACTTGTTATTGTGTTGTCTTCTGAACCGGGTAGAATTTCATTCTTCTATCTAAAAGTCCAAAGTAACAATAAATGCGTTTCATTTGTGTGAATTTTCTTTGCCTGTCATTCATGCCGTGCCCCTGGGACTCTTCCATTCCCACATTAATCTTTGGCTGTCTGTAGCGTGGCAGGTTCGGCCACGAGGGAGCCCAAACGCTGCACGCTGAGTTCAAATGACTGCCGCGTTTAGTGGCTCTCGACGTTTCTCGGCTCCATGCAGGACTTTCACTCCTCTCTGTCTACAAAGCCTCACCGGGGCTCAGAGCTTTTCCAGCCGAGCTTTCTCCGGGTTCTTGAAGATCAGCGCGAGGCAGTAACTGTATCCGCCAATCGGTACAAAGCGCGTATCGGGATGGCGTTCCGTGCCGTAAAAAAAAGGATAAAACCAACTTGTTTGACCTAAACTATTACCCAGAATGAGAAAAATGTCATGTCTACCGGAAACTTCACAAACTTGGTCGGATTTTGGAGTAACCTTGGTGGGAGTGAAGATGAGCGTGACTTTCACTGTGTGCTTCATGACATCATAGCGTCACTCTTCCGGAAACGATCACTGCTGGGCGAGACTAATAATTTTTTTATTCAAAAGTACAGATAAAAAAAAAATGCCCCCATAAACTTTATGGCCCCTGAAATATCACAGATGCTCCCATCACTGAATAAAGACACAAGTTACCAAATACTGGGGAATAACGTATAAAAATAAATAAAAGCAGATATTCCAGGGAATCGACCTAAATTTCCTGCCACTGGCCCCTCATTATGCCCCTGGCGGGGTAAGTGGGGTGAGTGCCGTCAGAATGAACTGCCCCTAATTCTGCTAGAGAGACAGACAGACACATAGAGACAGGCAGACACATAGGGACAGACAGACACATAGTGACAGACAGACAGACACGTAGAGACAGGCAGACACATAGGGACAGACAGACACATAGTGACAGACAGACAGACACGTAGAGACAGACAGAAGGCCTCCCTGACGCTCGCTTTCTAATTATCAGCAGAATATATCACGTGACCTTCTAAATCACTGCAAACAGATTAATTTCCGGAAATTATTTCCGATTTACTTCTTTGTCACTTTCTTTGGGGCTCATATAATGACGTCCATCCGTCAGCCATTGACAGAGATCAGGTAATGTATTTATCCTCCATGTAATCGCTTCTGCAGGCGCCGAGGAGCGAGGGATGCGGACGATGTATTTCAGCAAGTGTCAGAGCCTCTAACCCCAGGGGTATCAGACTCTGTTTGCAGGGGGTGTCAGAGCTTCTAAACCCAGGGGTATCAGACTCTGTTTGCAGGGGGTGTCAGAGCTTCTAACCCCAGGGGTATCAGACTCTGTTTGCAGGGGGTGTCAGAGCTTCTAACCCCAGGGGTATCAGACTCTGTTTGCAGGGGGTGTCAGAGCTTCTAACCCCAGGGGTATCAGACTCTGTTTGCAGGGGGTGTCAGAGCTTCTAACCCCAGGGGTATGTGATCCCCATTGCCCTCAGAAGTAGGACAACTGGATAGTTCCCAAAAATCTGAACTTTCTGATTTTGGATTTGCATCAGATTCACAATTCAATATTTATTTGAGACAAATTCTGCTTGTTTTGCCTTCTAGAGCAAATGGGAGATGTTCATTTAAGGTGTTTAATATTTTAATTGTGATTGTTAGCTCTGTGGCCAAGGCCTCTACTGCCGAGTTGAGTTATTAGCGTATATGTTTATCTGGAGGGTCGTGCGTGCGCGAAATCCATATGTCTGTCCTTCATTAAGATCTATCCTAAATGAATGAATGATTCAATTAGTTGAATAGAAGGAATAACCATCAAGTTTCTCGATAATTCGGTAACATTTTGAAACATTGTAACCGATAATGAAATAATATTCAGAATATTGAAACTTTGCAACAAAGAATTGGATAATATTTGGAAACATTGTAACAGATCTCCTTCCTCGGAGTCTTTTTGCCTGTTTTTGTATTCGCTGGATATGCGGATTTTCTCCTCGGCCAAGCAGTTTGGTCCTGCGCAGCTTTTAAGTGACACTCCGTTACACGACGGGTAGCTCATTTAATCTATATTAGACATTAAGAAGCCGTAACAGCATTGTTTCCTGTTTCTAGCTATAAAATTGAGCAATTAATTAATACGAAGCAGCGTTAAATCAGATCACTCCATTAGCGGAGCAATAACGGGACGGTCAGTGTATCCATCATGGGGAGTTTTCTGCCTTTTTTAGCGTTCTTGCTCATTGTCGATGGGGTTTTTTGTAAACAATCACTGTAAAAAAGAAATAATAAAGTTTCTGTTTTATGAGAAAGATAAGAAAGTTTATATTTTATAAGGAGGGTAGATGTTTAATCTCTATTCTTGGGTTTCCTTTGTTTGAAATACTTTAATAGGGATTATTATATTAGAAGTGGGTCACGGAACCCAAGGAACGGAGTTTCAGATACATTACTGTTTAAAAGTTTGAGGTTGCTTAGAAATTCCCTTGTTTTTTAAAGAAAAGTACCCCATTAAGATGATGTGGAATGGATCAGGAATCCAGCACAGACGGGGTTAATGTTGTAAATGACATTTGTAGTTGGAAATGGCTGGTTTTTAATGGAATCTCTTCATAGGTGCACAGAGGCCCTTTATTACTCCCATCACTCCTGTGTCCCAATGGACCTTTATCACTCCCATCACTCCTGTGTCCCAATGGACCTTTATCACTCCCATCACTCCTCGGTTCCAATGGCCCTTTATCACTCCCATCACTCCTGTGTTCCAATGGCCCTTTATCACTCCCATCACTCCTGTGTTCCAATGGCCCTTTATCACTCCCATCACTCCTGTGTTCCAATGGCCCTTTATCACTCCCACCACTCCTGTGTTCCAATGGCCCTTTATCACCCCCATCACTCCTGTGTTCCAATGGCCCTTTATCACTCCCATCACTCCTGTGTTCCAATGGCCCTTTATCACTCCCATCACTCCTGTGTTCCAATGGCCCTTTATCACTCCCATCACTCCTGTGTTCCAATGGCCCTTTATCACTCCCATCACTCCTGTGTTCCAATGGCCCTTTATCACTCCCATCACTCCTGTGTTCCAATGGCCCTTTATCACTCCCATCACTCCTGTGTTCCAATGGCCCTTTATCACTCCCATCACTCCTGTGTTCCAATGGCCCTTTAGCACCCCCATCACTCCTGTGTTCCAATGGCCCTTTATCACTCCCATCACTCCTGTGTTCCAATGGCCCTTTATCACTCCCATCACTCCTGTGTTCCAATGGCCCTTTATCACTCCCATCACTCCTGTGTTCCAATGGCCCTTTATCACTCCCATCACTCCTGTGTTCCAATGGCCCTTTATCACTCCCATCACTCCTGTGTTCCAATGGCCCTTTAGCACCCCCATCACTCCTGTGTTCCAATGGCCCTTTATCACTCCCATCACTCCTGTGTTCCAATGGCCCTTTATCACTCCCATCACTCCTGTGTTCCAATGGCACGTTGTGTTCGCTGATCCAAGTTTAAGTTTAATTGATGGTTAGAAACCCTTTTGTAATTATGTTACAGTCAGAAATGTCCTTGTTTTTCATGAAAAGAGCTCAGTGACCCCAAACCTTTGAAAGGTAATGTATATCAGGAATATGTTTCCGTGTTCCACGTCTGTCGGTCTGTTCTGAGGCCGTTACATGGTGCAGCTTACTCTTAATGTATGAAGTCACCACTGAGAAGTGAGACTAGAATCCTAAGAAGGAGAGAGGAGCTGGAATATCGGTGCCTTCATGTAACCAGCATCGAACAATCAGCTTTCCAGCCTGCTATAATCTGACACTGCTGTGACTTTCCATTCTGTGCCGAGAACCCTAATTCTGTATCTCACCGGGGAGTCATAACCAGACGGCCAATTACCCCACCACCAGAGCCAATTACCCCACCACCAGAGCCAATTACCCCACCACCATGTATAATGATAAAAAAACCTCATTGAATGAACCACACACAGCTCTGATCCAAAATGTATTTTTTATATTTCGTGGCACCAAACCATACGAGTTTTCCCAATTGTTCCCATTCGTTCGGCTAGACTTCTATTGAAGCCAGAATGAAACCAAGTATCTGCGCATGCATTCTACATAGATGCTGCTGGCGGAGCCATAAATTGTGGGTGAGCTTCACGGTAACACAACACGGGGTCACATGGGCAGCATGCGGATAACTTAGTAAATCACCCAACCTTCCACACTGAAGCAAAAACCAAATGAAAAAAAAGACAGAAAGAAGTGTCAACAACATCCATGTAGAGTGCAGACTTTGGTGATGGAAGAGGGAGCAGCATTCTTGCGCATGTCTCACTGGGTGCCAATTGGTCTAATACGGAACGCTGACATTCCAATACAGACTTCTATGCAGACGAGGTCACTGTCTTTAAGGCAGGGCTATCCCTAGATAGCTTACGTTTGTATGGGGGAGGGAAGAAAATAGGGTGGGGAATGGGCGTGGCTTAGCACGGCTCTGAGAGACAGTGACCCCGAGAACCAGAGAAGTGGAACTTC
This sequence comes from Sceloporus occidentalis, assembly GCA_023333645.1. NCBI lineage: Eukaryota > Metazoa > Chordata > Lepidosauria > Squamata > Phrynosomatidae > Sceloporus > Sceloporus occidentalis. The sequence continues at coordinate 100,509 of JALMGF010000190.1, forward strand.
ACCCGAAGACTCCAGGCGAGACCTACAAAGTTACCAGATATGGATACAAAGTTACACATCAAGCTAAAAACACAAAAGGAATGAGGACACAACCTTATGGCTCATTGAAAAAACGACATAACTATGACTAATAAAAGCAAATGTACACCAAAAGCTAAAAACAATCACAATTTCCCACAAATTTGAAAAAGAAAACCAAAATCCCCATGTGACTTTAATTTGTAGATTATCCGCTATTCCCTTGATGAGACAGATTTCCAATCCAGCGGCCGCGCGTTCGCTTTATGAAACGCCGTTGTCATATGTTCGGTTCCTGTAATTGTTTCACTTGTCTGCAGCCATCAGCAAGTTTTTAATTAACAATATGATTAACGTCTGCCCGTGGTATGTGACCTCACAGATCGCAGCAAATCACAGAGCCGCCATGTGAAAAGACCATCTGGTTTAGAATTTTCCTCCAGATTTCTTGTATCCACTCAGTTTCCAGGTTTTAAAGTCAGCGCCGCGTGGAAAATGATATCTGGAAATATCGAAATAAGAGGAAAATCAGGCATGTTAAGGACCATGCGCCTTTAATTACATAATCATTTTTTTTTTGGTTTGATCTGTACTCGACCTATACACCGATATATATACAGTTTCATCTGCAGTAACCCGTCTTTAAATAGCCTCGGAGAATGGATAAGAAGTGACAATGCCTGCGCAGCAGAATTTCATATGTTCTTAACATGTCTCTTTTCTCCAAGGTTTTTTTTTTATATTATTTGCTATATTACGAGGCTCGCGCAGCAGATGAAAGGTTAGCCGCGGTCACAATCACAAGACGCAATCAAAAACATGTGGGCCTTCATTCTGAGATTAAACGTCCCTGGCTAATTCTTACCATTGACTGATGTTGCAACAAAAAAAGCAAAAAAAAAAAGCAACAAATAAATAGAACCGGAAAATGTCAAAGAACGTTTTCTACAAATCTCGTAACCTCAAAAAAAAAAATTCTGTAAAATTATTTTGTTATAAATTGTTAAACGTGCAGAGAGTTCTGAAAAAAAGTATAATGTAACAAAAACCAACACCAAATAATAATATTAATAATAATAATAAAAATAATAATAACAATAATAATAATAACAATAATAATAATAATAATAATAATAATAATAATAATAATAATAACAATAATAATAATAATAATAATACGCCCTCAGTTATGGCCAAAATTTGTTTTTTCAATGCTGGATTTTCTAAGTTGCCAAATAACAATTTATCTTGAGGCAATATTGAGCGGGGATTCATCAGAGAGATATGTGACCAACTCAACCGAGAATTGGTCTTGGGAAGCTCCTGATCGAGGACACAACAAAGAGCTATGAGACCGATTCACCCAAGAGTTGGTCTGGAGAAGCTCCTGAGCGGAGAGGCACCAAAGAGATATAAAAAACCATCTCAACCACGAAGAGGTCTTCAGATCCTCCCAATGGGGATCCACTAAAGAGATCTGAGACCCAAAGACCCAAGAGACACGAGGCCAACTCAACTGAAAATTGGTCTTGAGACGCTCCCAAGAAAGGACTCACCAATGATATGAGACCTACTCAACTGAGAAGGGACGGCGACAACCAAGATGATTCATCCCCTACTAGGGAGTCCAGTCCTTAACCCAAAACCGAAAAGAGAGGCAAATGGCCTCTGGACGAGGGAACCAACAATCCAGATGTACTTTTTGGCCTCTACAGTTATTACCAATATCCTGACAGGTCTAAAAAGTTCACTTATGGCCAATAATGTTTCTACCGAATCGATACATTTATTTTTACAATTGATGGAAATCTGGATTTGGAGAGAGTTTGAAAGCGAAAAAAATAATCTGCTCAAATACATATTTCTGTGAATGAAAATGAACATTTTAGGGGTTCTATCATTTCACAAAATAAACACCCATTCAATGCCAGGCTCCACAACAAACAAACAACTCCAAGCGGATCCTGGTGTTACCGGCACGTTTAAATATATCGGAAGCAGAACGGGTTTCATCCCCAGCCGACGGTGATTTTACATAATAAGTAAGATTTCTCTTTTCTTTATAAAACAGAATTCCCAGGGAGCGCGATGGCGAAGGGGACAGGGAAACCAATGCAAATGAGACACAAACAGGTTGGCTGGTTAATTCCGTCTGTGCATGCGCCAAGTCGCTTTCATTGATGTAAAAAGAAGCTCCGGGGCTTGGATGAAAAATTCCCAGGTGTTGAGGCGAGAGCGATAATCCAATTCCAGATGTACCCTGCCTACTGCAACCCAGCGGCTGGAATCCATTAATACGGCAGCGCATTAATAAAGCGCTTTCGGGTCCCTGTGATGTGGCGTTCGCCGGGCAGACCATTCGTAACCCAATGTAAATGCAACGCCAGGGGCAAAATCCACCTGGGGGGGGCGGCTGTCTGTGTACAGGAGGCAAAATGTTTTCAGGGGGTTTGTAATGTTATAAAGGTGCGTGACCAAGTATCGTACAGCAGGACTTTATTAAGGGTCTTTTAACGTTCTCCTGATGATCCGGTCGTGACGGAGATGGAGATCCGGTCACGGATTACGGTGGCGGCAGCGAGTGCGCGTGTGTGCGAGTGCGCGTGTGTGCGAGTGCGCGTGTGTGCGAGTGCGCGTGTGTGCGAGTGGCGGGCGATCCGTCATACATGTAATTACACCCATTCCGGCCTGTTTCATAGACGGTACCGGTCTGATTTGTTTGTAGAATTTGATTACCGAGCCGCAGCACAGAGCTGGGAGGTAAATGTGTAACATTATGATTAATGATGATGGCTTTTGACTTTGTTATTCCAAATTAAATGCAGGCCGGGATGGAGGTTAATCAGGCCCTGGGGCAAAAGCAAAGACGATAACAGCCCCCCTACCAACCCTGATCTAATCAAACCGCAACTCTCAGCACACTCATCCGGCAGAAGAGCTCTATTTCTCTGCCCAGTCCGAGCCTTAAAACCCTAGCGATGGAATCCACCCTGAAACCCCCGTCCGCTGGGGTAGCAGAGATATTTTACCCCCATCAGTGTCCTTTATCCAGCACTTTTCATGAGCTTTTATGTTCTTTTAAGCTTCTTTTTTGCAGTAGTTTTTGGCACGGGAGGCGTCCTTACATTTGGGAAGTCTGTAAATTGGTCTATAATACGGTTTTTGGTAATATTACGCTTTTATAATAACACAGAAATTAAACGGCTGGTGGTTTGTGTAACACATGCGCGGATAGGCATCGATCGCATGCCATTTACCGCCTCGCTCGCCAGCGGAAGCTCTTTGATGAAATATTTTTTGATCCGCATGTCTGCTGGCGATTCGCATTATTTGTGCCGCGTAAAGCAGATCGTTGGACGAGCCCCCCCCCGAAAAACGGACAGAATAGCGCGTTCAAGGAATCATTTTTTTAGCATTTAGCATTATAATAAATCCCGTCAAAAAAACACAAAGGCGTCGCTTTCACCGAAGACAATGGTGACTTAGCTGTAAGAACATTTAGAACGCGGCCGATGCGCCCGATAACGACGGATAGAAGGACAAAGAATAAAGAGAAAAGGCATTGTGGGAATCGGCGCTTCTTTTACTGCTAAATGCTACGTTTTGTGTTTTCACTTGAAATCAAAGCGTTTTTCTGAATGTGCTGGAAATTCTAATGAAACCTCCTTTGATATCGGAAGCCTTTTGATCTGAAACACAATTAAACGTGTATTTGTTTTTAAACATTCTTTGGATCGGTTCCGGAGACTGGATGGAGACGCGGCGGGGTTGTGACGCGGGATTTCCAGGTGGAGCCCAGCAGGGGGAGCTACAGAAACCGGGGGGCAATACCCAGCGTTTGGGATTGGAGGGGCTTCAAGGCTGATTCATCGTAGGAGGGAGGCGAGAATCTTCCAAAGACCGGGATCACAATGTTACAGCGTAAAACTTTAAGGTTTGGCTCCAGTTTAACCTCTTGTGCGCCAGATCCGAGCGGAACGGACGGCCCAATGCAATCAAATGTATCCTAGGATTCACATAGAAAACCCGACGCAGGGATCCGCCAACACATCAAGCAATTCAGGAAAGGCACCTTTTAATCCCTCCGATGGCCGCGCGCTCCAAGAACTGTTTCCCTCTATTTGCCGGATGACGGAATCCCACTTGGAGTGAGTCCCGCGTTGCTTCACGCCGGGTAATATCAGGATAAATGAGCCAGCGATGATAGATCCGTGTTTTCCTTTCCTTTTTAAACCCTGGCATATTCAGGAATGATTGTATTTCCCATCTGTGGACGTTCTCTTCTTTCAACGAGGGGAAGTAGTTAAGGCACCGAGTTCTTTTGTGTTAGAGGCAATTGAACAAAAAGTGAAAAGGACTTGCTCTTCGGGGATTTGGAAGCGTTTGCGGGCGATGCAAGTAAACGTAGAACCTGCGCAGGACTCAGGGCGGGTAATGATAAAAAAACACCAATAATAAATGCATAATTTTTTTTGTTTGGGGGAGGGGTAAGCATCCTTTAGATTAGCGACCAACATCTCGAATTTCTCTGCTTATAGGGCAGTTGTGTTGGTTGCTACGGTGATAAGACCACTTTTCAAACTTCGCACCAGAGTCGCTTTTATATATATAACTCCCCTGCCTTCTCTACATGTCTGAAAAATAAATATCGATTAACAAACAAAGTCATTTTCTTTCATTTTCCAAAATTAAGTACAAACAACCTAAAACCTGTGGGTTTTTTTTCTGAATAAATGTTTTTTTTAGATATTTAATTTAAAAATGCATCTGAAGAAGGCTGAGATCAGCGGCAGCCCGTGGCAGAACCAGCACTATCTGATCAATTTCCTGTCCAAAGGCTGCCTGAACCAATCAGCAACAAGCAGCAGCTAAACAATAGGGGAGAGATAACATAATGGGGAGGGGTAATCCTGAGAACAGGAAGTGAAGACGGCCGCTTCCATGGTATTCGCATTAGGGGGGGGATTCGAGTATATATATATTATTTTATTTGTAATCGCCGTTATTTAGTGTTCAGAGCTGGAACACGGGGAATTTGGGGAAAGTGTCAGATCCACTTTAAGCCGTGGGCCCTATTGTTTCCCGTTATTTAAAATGATTTCCGAACGTGTTCTGTTTAAACGTGGGAACCCGGCTCCCGAGCTGCGGTTTGTCCATATGTTCCGTTCCGCTGCCAGCACTTGAGTCTTGGAAACAGAAACAATGTTAAACGCGTCCAAATTTCGGCCAAACAATCCTGCGTTTCTTCACGGCCGAAGATTGTGTTTAAAGCAGATCTGTCATTTGTAGCCGACCCGGAGAGTTCTGCTTTAAACACAGAAGATGATATTTTAAACACACGCGGGCAGGCCGGGGCTCTGTTTAACACATTAAAAGGTTTGTGTAACAGTGAAAAATGGGAAATGCCATTATTCCTCCCCTCGGGCCGTGTTTTATACATTTTATTTGTTGATGTCTGTTTGAAATGAAATATTTCATCTCCCCCCCCACCCCAAAAAAAGAAAAAAAAAACCAGGAGGATTTTTCCAGGTCTATTTACACTCGGAAAGTTCCCGGAGAGAGGCCATTCATTTACTGGAGTTTTTCCTTCTGTTTTCTCCTTATTTTAAAGCTTGTATTTGTGACAATAAAGACTTGTTAATGATTGCCATAGCGATGGTGAAAAAGGGTGAAATTCCTGACCCCTGCCTACCCCCGGAGACCCTGCGCTTTCAATAAAATGAAAACACGGGAACTTTAAAGAAACAATGTGCCATCTTATCTGTGTTAACCTTTATAGAGCCCACCTTCTGGCATACAAAGGGTTAGATTATATCAATAATCCAGCCATTTTCCCCCCTCCCCCCCATGGCCGTAGCGTTAGCATTGATCTGACATTGTATCAATGCATGGATAACGCTATCAGCGGCCGCAGGCCATCGGGGGAGAGCGGAGAGCGCCGGATGATGCATAGATGCATAAATTACAATTATGTATGGAAATGAGGTTCCTCGCGTTCCGTGTCATTTGCATTTTTATCAATGGCGTTAAAATTCCGGCAAAGTCCGCAATTTGTCCGATTCACGCTCCGTTTCACGTCTGTAACGGAAACAAACATCTTCTGGGCTCTCTTTCCAGGTTATTAATTCCGCGGCCGGGATGCAGATTTGTTTCTGCGTCTCTGAAATATCCAGAGGTCAGAGTTTCTGGGAAACATATTGTCTTCTCTTTGGTTTACAGAATAACGTTGTGCGTCTGGCGGCAGATTGGACCGGCTCCGCCATTTGGCTTCGATCCGTTCCAGGAAAGTACGGGGTGTGTCGGCCGTAGACGGAAAACGCTGGAAATTCACCCGATCTCCGTGTAAACAACCAGGCGCGCGGGATAAATAACATACGTGCTGGTGTTTATTCAAATGAGAGATTTGCGATGAGCCAAGAAGGTCCAGATTTAGCTCTGAATGCAAATTGGCAAAGATTAGCGGGATGATGGGAAGCTCCAGCCCCAGACGCGGTTACTGTTACTAGCGCGTGTTACCAGTCATGTATACTGGTCAAGGGTGGCAGCTCCATTGGGGTGATCATGAGTGATCATGCCCCCTGGATGCCTCTGCTCAATGGGGCAGTTACAGGGGTGATTTCTGATATCCCCAACCGGCCCACTTACACTATGGAGGCCGTGACATCATATCCCGGCGCCCTGTAGCGCCAGAGGCTAATAGTTACACACTTAATACTGCCGTGACCACAACGCCATATTTACCCCGGTGCTGCGGTGGCTCCAGAGCAAGATATTTGCTGTAAAGAGTATTCATTTCCCAAGTTTTAGCTCCCTGCCCGAAACCCCCCCCACCCCATCCCCCCTTCCCGTGCTATAATTTAACACCCATAATTTACGCTTTGACTCTTAAGGTCAGCCCCGACCATTGCCTATGGGATTCTCTCTCTATTCACAGAATGTGTATTTGGAGGTCAACAACTGGCTCTTGAGGTCAAAACCCAGACTCTGGACTTCAGATAATATTAATGAAACGTTTGATTTTTACAGCCGATAATATAGATTATTCCAAGCCCCTGATCCCATAAATGTGACCTTACGTGACCTTCAAAACAGTCTCATGTGTTTATCACATATCGTCGGCAGTGCCGTCGGAGATTTCCACTTAGTGCGATTCGATGTTAGGAGAAAAAATCCCTCTAAAAGAACCCAAGAAAAGGTATGGAGACTTTGATAATTAGCTGAAGATCGGGGTCTCCTGCCCCCCCCCGCTCCGCAAAATATAATTAAAGGACGCGCGTAATCCGTCTGATTGTTCATCAGTCAGGAAATGCCAAAGATCTTAATTAATAAATTAGTGATTTCAAGTGGGACACTAGACAAATTCGTTAATGAGACGTATGTCATGCGGTGATGCAAATCATCTCTTATATCTGTTTAATCATCTCTAAAGCTTGTGGGGGGCTTGGTTGCGTATGAGCGCCCATTGGTTTGTTTTTCGGGTAATACAGTGAGGGTATTAAACATGCGCGGGATAGGCATACGGCTCCTGAATCTAAGACGAGACCAACGACTGATTAAGGTTTGAGTTGTTACAGCAGGAGAAACGGGCGACTGGACGGGGGCCGGATGGGGGCCGGTCTGCCGGCGGGTTCAGTATGATTACAAAAAAGACATTGAGAAAAAATATATTAAAAAATAAAATAAAAAAGTTTATTTCTAAAACTGATTATTGAGCAAATAAATAGAGCTCTCTCAGACATCGTCAACGCCGTTAAAAGTAACAAAAGGGATACTAAAGCAAAACGTTTATTTGCTAATTTCTGAACGTAATCAATTCAAATTAATTGCATTGATCAGCTCTGTGAAGGGCCCGGCGGCGGCCGCTGCTTTACGGCTTCTGGATCCCGATATCCCGGGGGAGGGGTGAGAATGTATCCCCCAACCCTGTGACCCCCGGTATATCAGCCGGTAGACGCTCGGCCGATACGTTCCGTTTATCGGACGGGGTTTGGGGTAACCACTTCTTGTCTGGTCTCTGGTTGCCAGATCCTCGCGGTTGTTTTTGTGCAAACCTGAAGCTTTTACTACTTGCGAGGCCGATTTACCGAATATTGGCCTGATTGGTGGCTACAGGCAGAAGACTCACCGGTTCCCCGGTTCAGCTGCTGGGCTTCCGGTTCGTTACACGGAAAAACTTTCCTAAACCTTGTAAGAAAAGCATTAAGCGGAATCATCGGAGCCACAAAGCAGAACGTTTTACGGAATCCGAGAGACGCATTTGGTAAAAGCGGGGAAAAATACTGACGTCTGGATGTGTTCTTTCCAAAAATGTAGAGAAATGCGCTAAGAAAGTCTAAAACTTTATTGACACAAAAATAACAACAAAAAAACAGATAAACCTTTTAAATATTGTATCTTATAATGTAATGTAATGTAATGTGTGCATCTGCAGGAATATTCATCCGCAATATTATTATTATTATTATTATTATTACTATTTATTATTATTATTATTATTATTACTATTATTCTTATTACTATTCTTATAACTATTATTATTATAACAATTTTTATTACTATTATTATTATAACGTTTATTATTACTATTATTATTATTACTATAACTATTATTATTATTACTATTTATTACTATTATTATGACTATTATTATGACTATAACTATTATTATTATTATTATTACTATTTATAACTATTACTATTATTATTACTATTTATTATTATTATTATTACTATTATTCTTATTACTATTCTTATAACTATTATTATAACAATTTTTATTACTATTGTTATTATAACGTTTATTGTTACTATTATTACTATAACTATTATTATTACTATTTATAACTATTACTATTATTATTATTACGATTATTATTATTATTACTATTCTTATTATTCCTATTATCATTATTATTATTATTAGTTTTATCATTATTTGATTTATATAGTGCCTTCATATTCCGTGGCGGGGTACAACAGTATAAAATAATATGACAGGGCACAGATTCCGAAATGCAGCTCATTGGAATTCTTATCTGGGACAAACAACATCAAACCGTGCGTTTCCGTAACACAATATTTGTCAAACTGGAAAAATATACAAAAATCTCTTTAATTGCTGGTCTGGATATTTTCCTTTTTTTTTGAGAAAAAAAAAAAATATAGTAAAGAGAAGAGCCTTTGTTGGAAATAGAATTGTTTTCGGTGCTTTGTCAGATAAATGTGTCTCATAATTCAATATCTCCTAAAGGCAATTCTCCGAGGTTGTTTTAAAACACAATCTGACCTTTTCTTTAATGTCACAAACATTCCTGCTTTATGGAGAGAAATATATTTCTGAGGACGAGCCGCTAATTAATTATTATTATTTATTTATTTTCATTATTATTCAGTAAAGGAAAGGCTACGACTGGGGGGGTATCTATTAACTATTTGTGCACCGGAGAGGTAGTTAAGACATTAACCAATAAAAACTAAAATAGAATCAGAAACGGGATAAAGCCGACACATTCGAACTTTACGCAAATCCTAGATTCTAAACTCTAAATAAACCCTCAGCGGCCATCTTAACTTCTTCAGGATCTGCGTGATTATTCCTCCCCATTGTTAAGTTCCTGATTGGTTCAGGAAGCCTTTGTATGGGTGGGAGAAGGGGAATGGCAATAAAAGGCGCGGAATGCCGGAATATGATGTCATACTGCGTTGCGTCGTGTCTTAAGGGGGGGGTTAAGGATCTTATTGTGCAGCGGGACACCCAGGGGCCTGAGAGGGCCATCTGCCCCCCGGTTTTGTATCAGGGTGACTGCCGCCCCCCCCAGGACCCATCACTAGGACCCAGCATTAAACTCCTACATTTTGGGTCTTATAATATGATTATGAGGGTATGAGATTTAAGCCATTTTTATGAATATAAATAAAAAATAGTTCTAAATTTATGAAATGTATTTAAAATCTTATAACTTTGAGACAGGTCATTAAAAAAGAAAAAAAGATAAAGCATTCAAATTACATGTCTTCCAATTTGACGAAAAAACCCTCCTTTTTAAGCAAATCAATTCCCAGAACCCCGAGAAAAAGCCGGCCATTATTTCGGATGATGAAACAAAACAAAATGAGGCTATTTTGGAAATTCTAATGAAGCGGCGACGTGTTGATTAAGCGTAATAAAGCCTAATGAGTCCTTCATGTCAATCTCCAAAAATAAAAAGATCAAAATACTTTCTTTACAAAGAGAAAATTCTATGATGTCATCAGGTATTAAAAAAAATATAAATTGTTGAGAATCCTGATGTGTTTTTCTTAAGTATTTGGCTTTTTGGGGGGCTTTAAATCCATGGAATGTTCTGATTTTCTCATTATGTCAGAATGTTATTTTTGTTGCTGTTTGCCCATAAATTATTGTTTGAATTTGGTCTGTTTTCGCAGCCGCTATCTCAATGTTTATCCAGACCGGGTCATGCGCGTGATTCTCATTTTTTGGATTGCAGAGATTATCTCGCTGCAGTAGGACCCGTCACGGGCGAGAGCTCAACAGCCTCCCGCTCGACCACATGGGGAAATATTACGGGTCAGAAAATGCAAGACCCCCCCCCACCCCCGGCTGTTTGCTTTGGGGATTCCGCTGGTTGTCGCAGGTGAAGGTGAGACGGCGGCGGCGCGGATCCTGACGGACGGAGACGTTCGCGGCACCTGAGGAATCGGAGAAGTCAGGAATTAGTGTCACCGAAACTCATTCCAAATCAATAAAGATCAGCAGAAGCCTCGCAGTCACGGCCTCCGATCGCACGGAATCTTCTAGAGGCTTCAATCAACACCTCGAGGACAGGAATCCTCCTTTATTAGTTTATTGGATTTGCTGCGAAACGTCCGGGTTATCCGAGTCGGTTCTAGAAGAATCCAAACCAACGCGTTTCTGATCGACGTCTGTCTGTCTGTCTGACAGTTTTAATGGGAGTTCGGCCTCCATTAACTGGAACTGAAGCTCTACTGAGCGCGTGCAGGACGTGTACTTAAGTATGCTCCCTGCTTTCAGCAAAGGCAGCTGGGGAGGACTTACATGAGACAAAAGATCTCCAATATTTATCTATTATCTATCTATCTGTCTGTCTATCTCTCTATCTATCTATCTGTCCATCTATCTATCTCTGTTGGGACAGTCCTGCCACTTTAAGGCCAGCAGCCGTCTGATTACGTAAATAGACTCTTAAGAAATCACGTTAACCCCGCGCGTCATAAAATGTATTTCAGTGAAAAGCTGTTTTGAAGGAAGTATAATTTGATAAGGTGTCTGAAGTCGCCGGCAGCGGATCGCCGACAGAGTCTGACGTTTCCAGGTTTTCTCAAATGCCAATAAAGTGTCTGATTCCTTCCGCCTATCCGAGATCCACGAGAAGAGGGAGAGGGGGGAGACATTTAAATAAAGAGCAGAAAAGTTGCAACAAGAGGCCAGAATCTAACACTAGAGGCTCAGAGACTGAGATGGAACGGAAGGAAGTTTTACTTTACTGAGAGGGTGGTAGAGAACTGGAACAGCCTCCCAGCAGAAGCAGTAGAGAGTAATACAGTGAGGGGATTAAACACGCATGGGATAGACATACGGCTCCTGAATCTAAGACAAGACGGGGGCCGAATGGGCATCCATTTGTGCCACATACATTGCGACGTGACTTCCCTCTCTGTTTCACAGCATCTTTTTTTTTCATTAATTTCTTGCAGAATGGGGCAAAATGGTGTGGTTTCCATGACAATTGCTGTGGGATCATTTTTTTAAGTTCTCGTTGAAATACATTCTGATTACTCTTCCTGTTACATTATTATTATTATTTATTTATTTATTGCTAATTCTGGATAGTTTGAGTCTGAGTGTAGACGGCGTGAGTCATTATACAGAAATGGGTTTATTTAAGTGACCCCAACAATAAGGGTCATCACCCAAAGAAAGAAAAGCTTTCAGCGTGAGAGGACTGTGTTTGGATGACCTCTCACCCCTACGGACAGCCCTGAAAGCGGGATATAAAATAACAAATGTAAAGGAGCCGCTTGGCCGAGGATGACGAACCCTTCCGGGCGATGATGCTTGCGCTCCGTCACAGTCTGGATACTCTGTTTCTCCGTGTAACTTACTCCTGCCCCCTACTGGTGGGAGCCGGTTAATGTCATTATTACCCCGGGGTGGGGGGGGGTGAGCATTGACTTTAGAAAACTGTCTGGTAGAAACGGGGCAGATACTCGCGGTTGAGACATAATCTACAAAAAGTAATTTCCTTTAGTGTTGGGAGTCTATTTGCAGTCGGTTAGTAATTAACTTGTCTCGTTCTAAATGTTAATTCGGAAGATATGTGCGCATTCTCAGCCCGGCTTCGGGGGTAATAAAGAAAAAAGCAAATTCCTCCAGAAAAAAATCTCCAGCTGCATAAAATCGATTTTATATGAGAAAGTAGAAAGTGTTACTACGCTCCGATACATCGTTCACAGATCGCTCTATATACGGTATATATACATATATTATATATCTATACATTACTTATATCTATCTATCTATCTATCTATCTATCTATCTATCTATATATATATATATATATACGTTACTTATATCTATATATACATTACTTATATCTATCTATCTATCTATCTATATATATATATATACGTTACTTATATCTATATATACATTACTTATATCTATATATATACATTACTTATATCTATATATATACATTACTTATATCTATATATCTATACATTACTTATATCTATCTATCTATCTATCTATCTATATATATATACGTTACTTATATCTATATCTATACATTACTTCTATCTATCTATCTATCTATCTATCTATATATATATATATACGTTACTTATATCTATATATACATTACTTATATCTATATATATACATTACTTATATCTATATATATATATACATTACTTATATCTATATATATATATACATTACTTATATCTATATCTATACATTACTTATATCTCTTTCTATATATACATTACTTATATCTATCTATCTATATATACATTACTTATATCTATATATATATACATTACTTATATCTCTCTCTCTCTCTCTATATATATACATTACTTATATCTATATATATATATTAATTATATCTATATATATACATTACTTATATCTATATCTATACATTACTTATATCTATCTATCTATCTATATATACATTACTTATATCTATATCTATACATTACTTATATCTATATCTATACATTACTTATATCTATCTATCTATCTATCTATATATACATTACTTATATCTATATATATACGTTACTTATATCTATCTATCTATCTATCTATCTATCTATCGATATATATACATTACTTATCTCTCTCTCTCTCTCTCTATATATATACGTTAAGTATGGATAGATCTCTCACGCACTTTATCTGTAGCGTAATTCCAGCCAATGTTGTGAGAAGCCTCAGGGAATATTAATTAACAGAATTACTGGAAAAGCAGTTCCAGAGAAAATATTCACCGCTCTAATTACCAACTTTTGTCATAAATTGGAAAGAAAAGCGGTTTAGCCGCCAAACCTCCAAAGATCAAGAAACAAGTGGATCTTTCACCCAAAATTACCAAAAAAATCTGTTTTCTGAACCAAAAATAAAAAAACCCAAAAGTCAGCAGTTCACGATATTCTTAGAATTTATTTCAAATTCAGCTGCCTTACAGATTTTATCTCCCACGTTTCCTCTCCTTCTCCCCTCGAGTCCTACACCAGTTCTTAAAAACTGCAGTTGGTTCGGAATGTTTACGGCCCGCCTGCGATATAAATCAAAATGTCAACTATAACCCCCAAAAATTCCAAAATGATTTCCAGAGCAAACACAATGTTTCTTAAAGTTTTTGTTTTTTCTACTTTGAGACACTTTATCTTCCTTAAAACGCTCTTTTTTTCTGCGTTCTCATTTGTTTAGCGCACGCCCTCATAACATCATCATCCGTCTTCCGCGGCGCATTGACCGATCTTTTTGGAATTGTATTTACTTTTTCGGTTTGAAACAATAATCTTTCAAAACTGTATATTCAATCGCCAGGTGTTACTTTTTTGTTCTACTTGTCAGATTGCGTCGTTTGAGCAACAAAAGGCCAAATCCTGCAATATTTGGTCAAGATAGCGAGGGCTGGTCCGAGCCCCCCCCCGACTTGTAATTTTCTTCGAATATACGGCCATTAACGCTTGTTTTTGTTTGCCAAAGAGAAACACGTCTATTTTTGCAGAATCTTTGGAAATTAAAGTGACAGCGAGTCCTGTTCTCTCTCTTTTTCTTCTTGAAGTGAGAATCTTATCTAAAGCATCCACCGGTCGTATTTAATAAATATTTCCCCGGGGCAAATACTGATTAAATTCTAACGACAGAGAATGGAAAAATAATGGATTTCAGACTCAGATAAGGAGATTATCCTTGAAAACATATATATGAAAGGAGCACGAAGAAATGCGAACTATTTTCACCGCAGAATATCATGTATGGGAAAGTTTTATCTTTTACAAACAGTTCTCGTTACCGTTTTGTAAATGAGCTTTTATCGCGCTCTAGGTGATAAAATTTGCTTCTTTGGACATCTTCCGGAAAGCAAACTATGTGAGTTTAGACCCAATCAGGATGGGATTACGTGAAGGGAAATTTAAATGAAGGAATTATCTGGAATTTTCCAAATTTCATTTTTTTTTACAGTTATAATTTGATGCAAATGAGGTTTCATGCTGTATCCGCCCCCCCCCCCCAACCACACATTCTCTGTGTATATTTTATTACATTTTGGTCCCTCTAACCAACCGGTTGTATGATGGCAGTTCCAGATTTTAAGGGCTAGTACTATAGGGGGGGCGGTTGGATGGATGGACACCTTATCTGAGGTCTGATCCCATGATCCCCACTACCTGTAATGAAAATCAGGACTGTCCCGCTAGAAAATGGACAGCTGGTAAATATGCTATGTGGGGTATTGGCAAATCCAACCTGTACCTGTGAGGGTTACCCGATTTCACAGGGGGTTTCTGTGGGTTACAACAAACGTGTATTTTACTCACCCTGTTTTATTGTTATTATTTAGCAGGATTCTGGGTACGTTGAATACGCCAAATATATTTATGACAAAATGTAATGAATTTACTCCGCCTGGATAGGAATGTGCACGTTTTTGAACCAAAAAATTACAGGCAGTTCCTAAATATTAAAAGAATAATAAAGGGAAGATTTAAATATCTATGGGTAATTTTACGTTTATTCTATGGAATTTCCTGCAAATATAAAAAAAAAAAAAAAAAAAGCTGTCAAATTTCAATTATTTTTTTCTACCTTTGTATAAAAGGCTGCCTCTAGTGGTAGCTGTGGGTATAACATGAATGGAACAGCCCCCCCCGTAGGGTTCTTACAGTCATTAGAATTCCGCTGTATTTTTTTATTTATTCAAAGAAAATGTTCAACCTTCCAAAACTGTAACGAAATGAAGGTCGGTAAATTGAATGGAATCCCAATCACCAGCCGACTCAACCCTACAATTCCACAGAACGGGAAAGAAATGGCACCGTTCAGTAAATATACAGTTTCTAACACTTCGGAGCCCGGGGGATTCTCATTCTCTCACTGGTCATTTTACCGAGAAACACAATAAAAAATATGACATCCCAGTCGCTGTAAATCAATCGTATTTTCTTTTTTGAGCCATTAGAATATTTTCAATCACGGGAAATGCTCCGTTGTCTTCTAATCTCTGATCGTCGATGACACTTTAATTAAAATCAGTTGCTTGGATAAAAAAAAAAGAAATAATGTACATTTCTTTAAAAAAACCAGCACGATCTGTGCTTCTCATTATTACGGAAAGCCCCCCCCCCGGTCTCAGGGGTTAAAAACTCGGGAATCTTGTATATCATTAAATGATAATTTTCCTTTTTCTTTTTTTGAGCAGTTCACAAAATGACTTAATTTTATTGGATCCTGACCTTTAATTACTTGTGTTTTGATGATATATGAGAGCGACTTGTATGTACGTCGGTGATGCGCGTTCAGGCGCCGTGCACTGTGATGGAGAATAAGGCTGGGAATTCTGGATTGGAAATGTTTGGAGGAAAGAAAAAACACACAGAGGGAAATGGTAATCACTTTTTTCTTCTTCTAGTGGAATAGAAAGTGCGAGCCTCGGTATCGTCGCCTTTCCACTGGTGCTTATGATGCCGTGCAGCAGATAGCAACAGAGTTTACCCAATGTCAAGCCAAGGTCATCCCTTATCCGCCACTGGCTTTCCCTCCGACCAGAAGACGAGACGATTTCAAGAAACGACAAGCTACGAAACGTTCAAAGACAGCTGAATCTCCCGGCGTACGAACCGATACACGGTGCCGGGAAAACGGGGGGGCTTTTATTTACTGGAAATTACCATCCCCCCACAAACGTCTTCATAGAATGAGAAGCAGCTTGGAATTCTAGAACGTTTTACTCCGCCTGTCTTTATTGGTACCAGAGACAAGGAAAAAGTACGGACTGGATTTAAAAACATTTAAAATTAAACTAAATAAGATGATTTTTGAAAAAGATATGGAAAAAAAAAATGACATCAACCAAATAAGCATTAAATTCATTTACTAAAACAAAGCCAGTCCCGTCTGTTTACAAAGAGTTCGGATTCAACACATAAAGCCCGAACGGCGCGTCGGCTTGGAAAAATATCAAATAATAAATGAGGTTAGCGTGTCGGCCGCGGCGAGGTGCGTAGAAACGCCGCGAAGCGCATCGGCCAGCGGCGGGCACGGCTTCATCGCTCGTTCGAATGGCCATCGAAATTCTGAGAGAGATTAGCGTTTTGGAAGGCGCACGTCCGCTTTTATCCGCCGCTTCGGAATTTGTGTCAATATATTTTGGTCGGCAGTATCATCGAGGGCAGAAACAGAGCCGGACCATAATCCTATAATCCAGTATCGCTTTTTTGCACAGGCTTTTCCTCTGCGCATTCCTGGCCGCCGACGAACATCAGCTGTCCTTGTAGGTCTCGTAAAACCGATGCTTTTTAATAACCGCGCACACAAAATATCATTAAGAAAACAGGAGACGGCATAGAATGCATCATTATTTATATTTATATATATTTTATTATTATTTTTATTTATCTCCTTTTTTTTCTATTTATCTTATAAAAATTGTTGAAGTGACCCAGTAACGTGGATCTAAACTGGTTTTAGCATGACAGACGGGCAATATTTTAAAATACTTAGTAAAAGCTCTGCCGCGGTCATTACATTAAAAGCCCACTCAGCGTAATCTTTCAGATTAAAATTAAAAAAGCTCCGAGATATTTTTAGAACTCAATGAATTTTTAAGAAATAAGAAAAAAAGAATCATTGATTTAAAGTACGTTTAACTATTTGAGCATCAGATGACTCTGCTCGGCCGTGCACACATCTCTGGAACCTAAAGGGTTAAAGGAGCAGAAGTTGGGTCCTGGAGCGGTTGTGGGTGGCTGATTTAACCCTTTGAGTGTCTGGAGGGTGACGAGCAGGTGGGTTGTTGTTGCTCCTGGCGGAATGAGTGGAACATGCGACCCGTATATGATCCCGCGGAGCTCTGAGCTGAGCGTCTCCTTTGCTTACTTGCGTTTCCCGCGATTCTCTTCAGGTCGCTTTCCTGCTTGCCTGACCTCCGACAGGAAGTCACTCCGTTATAACAGCAGCCAATGAAAATTCAGGTTTTTTGTCTGTTATTCTCAGCCTCGCTTATTACCCGTTTCCTCTCAACTGCGCTGACGGGCCGACGCTCTTAACGTTTACACAACTGTTTGGGTTCAACCAGTACCGGCGTATGGGACGGGGCCGAGTGGATGGGTCCGGCCTTCCTGATCTTCCATGACCAACCTCATTGGCCCTCGTAGCCCACAACTGGACTGCTACATGGGACTGGGACCTTGTGGCCCATTACCTGTGTCTGGGCCCTTTGCAGGGGTAGTTGGGGCTGGTGTTCCTTTCTGGGCATTAAGGCCTGGTGGCCCCATTGCAAGTATAGAATGGGGCAATGAGGTGAGCATCGGGCAGGGTGGCAGGAGGAGCCTGGGGCGGGGCAGGAGGAGCCTGGGGAGGGGCAGGAGGAGCCTGGGACGGGGCAGGAGGGTTTGTCCTGGCCCCCAAGATTCTCGGTTGTGGCCCCTGCCAAGCATTATCCCGTATTAGTTAAATAAAGAATGCATTTTGTTAAAACTATGGATTCTTGCTATATGCGGGGCGTTAATTTGGTGCCTCGTAGGTTCCTTTACTGGTAATTTGGTAAACGATGGGACAAGGTGAATAATATCTCGATTACTTAATTAACGTTAACAAACCGTTTCCCGCGCCGGTGCCGGTTTCCAGAATTAGATTGCTATTATTTCTCTCTATGGGGAGAATTGGCCGGTCACAGTTGGCTGCGTTCCTCCCCTAATTATCCCTAATTATCCTTACAGTCTAAATAAACTTCAGGCGATCCGTTCGAAACTTGTCTACGGAATTCTAGCGGATTTTAAAAACGAACCTTGAAGACATTTCTACAAAAAAAAAAAATAGTACAAAAGTACAAAAAAATTCTCTGAAAATCTATGAAATATGGCTGCATTTAATCGGAATTAGTGAGAATTTTTATAGCGAATGGCATCGATTAGCGAGTCCTCATTTCATTAAATTCAATTCATAGAAAATGTATAAATAATGCAAAGTTTACTCTCGAACATTAAACGACATAATTGAACCCAGATGGGTTCGTGGACCCAGGGATTTGCCGGTAAGCTGTGAGCATGGCGCATGTACGAGAAAAACCTGTTCCTGCTCTACGGGGCATTAACGGGGTAAGAGGACGGCCTCTGTTCTCTGTTGTACAGACTTTGCTGGTCTTTCCTTCAAATTAACCCGTATTGAGTATCCAAAAGCATTAAAATAATATGTTCCGGCGTTCGGCTTGTCCCCGGTCCTTCTTGCAATTCCACATATATCAACCGGGGACTCCCGACTGGATCCTTTTTGTGCTTGTTTTAATGGCTTTATATGCATTCCCTTTCTGAGCCGTGTTTTAGACAGGGTTGGAAGATGCACGTTTAGCGTTCTGTGACTGAACCCCCTCGGACTGAATACCTCCGGCTACCCGCTGTATATATACCCCCAGCGGCCGTATCAGGGAGCCGGGAGATCGACATGAAGTCCAGCAGGCAGCCGCGGTCCATTTTATTAACAGCTGCTGAGAATTGAGCCTCAATCCCTTAATTGTAACATTTTATTGTTTCTTTTGCAGTGATAGCTCGTAACAGCGCTGCAGTATCTGCTGGCGCTATAGAAATAAATATAATGTAACAGCGCTGCGGTATCTGCTGGCGCTATAGGAATAATGTAATGTAACATCGCTGCGGTATCTGCTGGCGCTATAGAAATAAATATAATGTAACAGCGCTGCGGTATCTGCTGGCGCTATAGGAATAATATAACGTAACAGCGCTGCGGTATCTGCTGGCGCTATAGGAATAATATAACGTAACAGCGCTGCGGTATCTGCTGGCGCTATAGGAATAATGTAATGTAAGAGCGCTGCGGTATCTGCTGGCGCTATAGGAATAACGTAACGTACCACGCGCACTCCTCCCCGGATTACAGGTCGGATAACGTGTGAGATTAGTGATCAGAGTGTTGATTACATTAGACGTTTCGTGTATAAGCGACAAATGAACATTGATTTTAAATCTGTCGGCTCGCGTGGAATGTGTTACTGAATGTAATTGGTTATCGCCTGCCTAGAATACAAAGTAACGGCGGAGGCGGCCGGTCGGAAAACGCAAAAAAAACCCCACAGAAATTGGGTCTGGGAGAGGAGAAGCTGCTCTGTGTCACTTCCAGCCGGGGAGATTAGAGCGAGACGAGAGGGGCAGATAGCGGACGCGCGGGGCAGATAGCGGACACTCAGGGCAGATAGCGGACGCGCGGGGCAGATAGCGGACGCGGGGGCAGATAGCGGACACCCAGGGTGACCACTTAACGGGCGTCTTCCGACCATCCGTCTCCCTTATCTGACACGTTTCACCAGTAATCTCATGTTAATTCGCACCGCTAATCACTAAACCCTCGCACATTCTAAGGGCGTCTAAATTTAAAGAACTATTTTTAAAAAAGTTTGTTTAACAAAAAAAAAACCTGCAACGAGGTCAACGAGGTGCGAAGGTTAAATTTTGTCATCAGCCAGCCCTTTACATCAGAATTTCCAGCAAATAACAAAGTTTATTTTGTATTTTTTTCTTATCAAAAGTCTGCAAGAACCTGAATTAGTGCCTCCTATAGTGAAACGGAAAAAAACAATGATATGCACGGCGCTATGGAATATGATGGCGCTATATAAAACTTTTTTGCAAAAAATAAAAAAATATATATATTTTTTTTGTGACCGTCTATTATTTTGTAATAATAAAATACTTAATGATTTTTTTTTTATTGGGTGTTGCATCAGGGGCAGAAAAGGGGCATATTTAAAAAAATGACAAAAAAAAATACATTCAGCATCTGCCACGGAGCGGTCACTTGTGTAACAAGTATTGTATACGATGCTTCAAGGTCACACGTGTTGTGATGTCAGCGCCTGTTTGCTCTCATGGGAAGTTACTGCAGAAACAGATGGAATGTGAGGTTTCCATGGTAACTCCTGCTGGGGTATTTTTTTACATTCCTCGCCCCAGCTCTATATGTGACACTTCATGGACACATGTTGCTGTTTGTCGCAAGAGCTTACAATCTATGGGTCGATTTTTTTTTACTCTGACCTCTGTAACAATTGCAGAATTTTATATTTTTATTTGTTTAAATGTCAAAATCACGACTACAGGACCCGGCGGAACTCTCACTATTACGTTACTTGCATTTGTGTTTATATCTTACCTTTTGCGGTAAAATCTATTCCCGGCGGCTTTTTCTTACTCCATTTCTGGCGGACGGCTGCTGTCTGTTTCACTTTATGGCGGAGTAAATATGTGATGTGGTTTTCTTTTCCTCTCCAGGTATAATCCCACACATGTATGTTCTGGATCTGGGGCAGATAGTGGATGCAAAAGACCTTCACGGCCCTGGGGGGGGGGGGGTAAATATTTTGCAAATATATATGACTGACAATAAAAATACCCCACTTCTGATAGATCAGCATTCAAATAACAGCGACCCCGATCACTGGAGGGAGATTTAATTAAAAAAGGAAAGTGTACCCCAAAATCAAGATGGAAACACTTCTTAACATGTGTAGTCCTTCCTTCCATCCTTCCTCATTCCCTGTCCTTCCTTCCTGCCTCCCTCCGCCTTCATCTCTTCCTTCTTTTCTTTCTTCCTTCCTTCCTTCTTTCCTCCTTTCCTCCCTCCCACCCTCCTTCCTTCCTCACATCCTCCCTCCACCTTCATCTCTTCCTCCGCCCTTCCTTCATTCATTTTTTCCTCTCTTCCTTTCTTTCTCCCTCCCTCCCTTTCATCCTTCTTTCCGTCCTTTTTGTCATTTTAGTTTGCGGTGGAGTTCAGCTGCCTGCGATTCAGTACAGCTATATAACAATATATTACTGTATAATATGTAAAGATATACGTCTGAACGTTAAAGGGCCGGCGGGGGCCGAGGTGTCTAATTTCACTTTGAATTAAGTTTTACCACCAACAATCCGACCCGACCCTCCATAATCCTAAAACTCGCTGGCGTATCCCCAGAAGAATGTGATGAATTTTGTGTGTTAGCCAGTATCTGGTGCGGCGGGAACCGCTTCCCAACGCGGCTAAAAGCCGAACGCGAGGCGGACGGAGTAACGAGAAGCAGATCCCAGACCAAAGAAATCCACACAGCGCCCTTCATGTGATCTTAATTCGCATTTTATTGCTCGGCGCAGATTGGCCTCGTAAGAAAAAAAATTTCAGATGTCGCCTGAATGAGACACAGGGGGGGCAATCTGGGAGAACTCCAAATGTCCGCGTGGTTACTATAGCAACTACTCCACCCTCGACCCTTAAATTACAAAAAAATCATTTATCTGGGCTCTGCGAGGGTTAAACCTATCATATAATAAAATAGTGCAAATAATTGAAATTCCTACTCAGTAAGAACTGGATAAATATATAAGAAACACAATTTTTAAACCGAAAGCACAGTCTAATGATGTCATTATTCAGATCCCTCGGTCATAACAAATGCTAACGAGGCTTGTCTTAGGCTTCAAACTTTTTAATTCTAATTTCCAAAAAAGGTTTTTTTGTTTTTTTTAAATCCATCTTATATTATATTCAGAGCTGTGAGAGTCCGTTTCCCGCTCTTAACTCGCTTTAGGAATCTCGAGTCTTAATTATATTCCGCTCGTTATTTCGAGAAGAAGTCGGGAATAACATTTACATTCATACTTCCAGCAGGCAGCCGATTCTGGATTTTTTTTTTTTTTTTTTTTATCAAGCTCAGATTTTATAAATAAACCTGTAATAACCACAATAAATGTCTTTCCATTTACTGAGAGGGTGGTGGATAAGTGGAACAGCCTCCTAGCAGAGGTGGTAAAGGGTAATACAGTGAGGGTATTAAACATGCATGGGACAGGCATACGGCTCCTGAATCTAAGACGAGACCAACGACTGATTAAGGTTTTGAGTCGTTACAGCAGGAGAAACGGGCGAGTAGACGGGGGGCCGGATGGGGGCCGGATGGGTTCCAATGTAAATAAATACATTTCTGAAGCAATTGATTGGTTTGATTTTGTTATTTTTGTGTAACTGATAATTAATGTAGTTATTAAAGAGTTTCTCCTGCTGTCCTTTTTGTTGATAAAGCGTTGATATAAAGGCATGATGCGGGATTCTGTGATATGATGTCACGCGGCGAAGTCATTCGTCCAAAATAAAAAATGTCATTGGGCGTACCGGACGCACGCCGGGTCTCACGCCGGACGCGTAATTCTACTCTCCTGATACCTAGCGCTGTCATTTAGATGAAATCAAAGTCCCTTTAGAGGGGAATTCTGAGTGAAAGCGGCAGCAATCGCTGCGACTCCAATCCTTTCTGCTCTGAGGAGAAATAGAAGAGGAGGTCGGAATTTCCACGATTGGCCTCCCAACGTCCGCCGCTCTTTGAGAATCGGGCTTCGGGATCCAGGACCTCTGATTTGCATCGATTATCTTCGCTCGGAGGGATACATTTAAATGTTTCTGGCACGGAGAAGAAAACCAAAAAGATCAAGAGAGAAAACGAAAGGAAAACAAAAAAAAAGAGACAAAGGCTGTGAAAGTTCCGGAGCGTCGGAAGCGCTAGAGCTCCCTCTTCATGTCACGCGCGTGGATAATTACCACGGCTTTCCGAGGAGCCGTCACACGGATACCGATCTCATCCTCCTAACGCCGCAAAAATGACCGTCCCAAAGCCACAATAATTTCACAGATTTAACATAATTCTGGCGGGGTTCGGGAGATGAAGCCGGTCGGATGATGGAAAGAGCCGGTCCTTTATTTCCAGAGGTTTAAAATCCATCAATAAGCGGGAGCCGCTCTTCCGGGTTATTTGTTTGTCGATATCTGAAATACTACAACTGATTTTTAAGATCGAAATTAGTAAGACGAGAAAAACTGCAAGACTTTTTATAGGATGAATGATAATGACGGTTATTTACCCCGTTTAATGTATAAAGCCGTTTCCTGCTGTTTCTATACACATTATCGGGGCTTTTAGGGCAGTAGAACCCAGAGATCCCCTCATACCCAGCAAACATTCTGACCTCCTAGAAAAGAGGGGCATCAGGGGGGAGAGAGGGGCATCAGGGGAGGAAAAAGAGGGGTCAGGAGAGGAGAAAGGAGAATCAAGGGTGGAAAGGGGTGCACAGGGGAAGAAAGAGTGGGACAGGGGAGGAAAGTGGGCCATCATGGAAAGTATGTGGCATCAGGGGTAGAAGATGGGGCATGAGGGTAAGAGAGAGATGCATCAGGGGAGGCAAGAGAGTTGCAGGGGTTAGAAGAGGGAGTGAACAAACCAAACAGGGACAGTTGGCCGGTACACCGGTCTGTGTCATTCCCACCCTGACTCTAATCCAACAAAATGATTTATTTGCTCATTTTGGGGTTAATGTAAACTGATACATTTCAAATCAGCGTGAACGATTCCATCAATACCAATAACGGAGCTGATTAGCAAATCAATGTCAGTAAATAAAAAACATTAAGCCGCTAATTAAATTGTATGAGACGGGCACATCGAGCCGCTAACGGATTACCCCGTAAAAGATTCTGTCTGACGCGTTCCACGAGCTCCTTCTTAACGTTTCACCTAAACGGTGCTTAATGCATTCATCCGAAAATCCTGCGACATCTAATCCCAATAATCAGATTGAGAGATCAGGTTTACAAAAAAGAGACCATTTTACACCAAAACTTGTATTACTAACTACTGCATAATATATATATATATATATCTATATACTAACGTATATATAATATATAAACACATATATATATAATATATAAACACATATATACATATACTGTAAATATATAGTTTATTTGTCATATATATATCTGCATCTAGTTTTTTTTTTGCTGTGAATTATAAGATTTCAGGAAGCTCCAGGTCCACTTTATAAGCAGAAACCCCGTTAGTTATTAATATCGGTTTGTTCTAAAACATGATATTTTCATATTTTTCTTAAGGCAGTTCTGTTAACATGACATACAATTATTTCAAAAGCAACTTCAAAGAGTGCGGAGAGATTAAGTGCGGCTTTTTCTCCAGAGCTTGCTTTCTCAGGAACAGAAAGATTTATTTTCCGTGGCGGGCCACGCGGCAGACCTGGTGGAAAGGTGCGATCCGGGCCGGTTTGGGTTTTTTTCCCCCCCAGACATGTTTTGATCTCATTTAAAATAAAGGAAGCAGAAATCACAAACCGGTTACATTTTCTAAACTGTGATACAGAAAGATAAAGCGGTGTTGATTTTTTTGTTGTTGAACTGAACCATGTTGGGCCTTTGGGAGTTTGTTACTGTCTAGCCGACGGCTGGCTGTGCATCATAGGAGTTGTTTTCCTATGAGAGCCAGTAGATGTGTCAGCATCCCGGGTAATACTCTGTAATCTGTAGCCGGTAACTGATGAGATACAATGTTATTTAAACGATATAAACACCAGATTAATGCAAAAAAGAACAAATTAGTCCCACCCCCCCCACCAATTTCAAACATTTAACCCTTTGGAGTTGTCAGATGTGAAGCTATACCCCGTGTGCCATCCTGTACTCTGATCCCCAATGAAATCTCAGTTTCATGCAGTTTATTATTTGCAGAAGACCGCGTGGAATTGGAGCAGAGTCTATATAACCCCCGTGCCGTAACTTAGTTTCCTTTTCCCGAAGCTTCTTTAGCTCACATTTAGGTTTTTTTCACACATTTTGAATGTTTTTTAGAATGTTCTGTTCAGTGGCGATTGAGCCTCTCGTCTCTCGGGTTTCTGGAGCGCTCCCCCTACAGGCCAATACAGAGTTATAAGAAATTGCACTGAGAGCCTGACTCCTGACCTCCTGACTCCTGACCTCCTGACTCCTGACCTCCTGACTCCTGACTCCTGACCTCACCCAGAGGAGCTTCCCCTCTCCACATCACTCATTAAAAACCTAGACTGTGGCTGATTTTATGTGACGACACTTGTTTGACCTTTGTCGTTTATGTGATTTTTTTATTACTTTGTATTGTGGTAAAACATTATTTACCTACAACTGTCTGTGTTTAAATGTTAATTGAATTACAACAGTTGCCTAGAAACAGAGGCCCTGTAATTCCTCCAAAGTCCTCTCCTATTTATTAAATCACAACAGTCTGACCGCCTACAGCCACCCCCACTGCCATATTCATATATGTGGGAAGTGAGTGTGACTGAGCGAGGTGTTTTGCGTGATAGGTGTGATGAGAGTCATTAGTAGAGCTTAAAGGTAGCAGCCCTTCTGTGATGTCAGGGATGGGCGGGCTGAGCTGTGAAGAATTCAGGGCCCCACTGAAACGGTTTTAATAAGAAAATACTGAAAAAATGGTATGTTATTCTAAAAAAGGAATAACCTTTTTTAAGACGCATTCCATATTAGCGCATGATATAAAAATCCAGGAATGTTTTGAAACAAACGTCTATTTGGAACGTCCAATGCGCATGAAATCACACACTTCTGCCCCGAAATTGGAAAAAAGTGGTGTTTTTTTTCTCACAGTTTTACACAATGCATATAATGGAGGTTTGACACAAATCATGGTGTCAAACAATCTGAGACAAGGGCAAAGGTTTCCTGTGTCAGAGGTCGTGGGACTGGTACCCTGGGTAAAGGACACATGGGATGCTTGCGGGGCACAATAGATGGCCGTATGGTTCTTATATGCTGACGAATTCACATTACATTTTTGTGTATTTATTTTTCATATGTCTCCACAAGAAAAATAAAACCCTTTGTGTCAAACTGGTGTAAACAATATAAAATTATGAGAACCCCCCATGTGTATAAAATGGGAGCAGCCATCTTAACTTCCTGTCCTTCCCGATTATTTCTCCCCATTACATTATCTCTCTCCTATTGTTAAATTGCTGATTGCTGCTGATTGGTTCGAGGGTGGGAGAGAACTTCACGACCTCAGCGCCCATGAGGTCAAATAGTCCCTTACTAAATATGTCTGAGCAACAAAAACGATAAAGTACCGGCAGCGCGAGCAGATAAAAGCCGGGACTACGACAGCTTCCTTTTAAACTAAATAAAAAGATATCACTCAATAAAAAAAAACAATAAAAAAATGTTGGTTTTGCTTGCATTTGCTGATTTTTTATCTAGTGTCAGATCTAAATAAAGTAAATAGTAAATACATTTTAACGTTCCGATGGTCTGTTGTATTTAGAATGACATTTGCTAAATTCTATCAGTTTTTGGGTTTCAGAGTCCTATTTCCGTGAAATGTCACTTTGACAATTTTCGAGGACAGAAATCAAACAATGAAACGTCCTCCGACTTCAATTCTAATCACGGCTGTATTAATTTGCAACTAGGTCATTTCAAATCGCGCCCTTGAAATCAAAAGCTTATGTCATAAATCAGACACAATATTACGGATTCTGTCAATCTCATGTCCTTGCCGCGCCGCCGCAGTATCGCATTCCGCTGAGATTAAGACATTTTTATTGCTTAAATGGTCTGAAAGTCTTGGGAAAACAGGGAAGATCTGCATCGCTTTAATGGCTTCCGCTCCGTACATCGTTACATCGTTACCATCCCGGAATAATGAACAGTCTATTCGCAGAGGGGCATACTTTTTTTTTTTTTATCTTTATTTCAACTTCAAATATTGAAATAATGCGGAGTTTTGAATTCTCTAATTAGAGAAACAACTTCTGAAACGTTTCTCGGCTTCACGCGGCTTGATAGGAATTGTTACGCTAAGTGACATTCGGCAGATAAAGCCAGGAGAGAACAATGACAATCCAAACAAAATACATTATTGCTATTTTTTAATCCCCCGTTTTATAAACACTTCAGGCTCTCAAAGTTTTCTTTTCTTAAAGGTGAATTATTTACTCTGAATTTCAACGGAACGCGGCGATTCTCCGGAATACATTTTAGAACACCAAGAACCAGCAGAGAACCTTGGAAAAGGACAAGGTCACAAAAGGACCTTTATGCGGGCAGACTAGATGGGGCCGAACGGGGCCGATGTGCAGCCCCCCAAAATATATCCCCTTTCAAAGAAGACATTGAGATCTCCCTAAACCCAATGGAGATTTGGGGTTGGTTTTACAGAGATTGAGAAAAATAATTGTTTCCTAATATATTGGGGGAAAAAAACATTATAATAATTATATTAAAATTACATTTCAATTATTATATTTTTGTAAGGATTCTGCCTTTCCTCCTTTCATCGTTTTTAATATCGCAGCAGCCGCGTCTGTATGAGTAGAATTGTTTTTGGGCATTATGTATGTCCAATAGTCGCATTATCTTTGGTATTTTGGAAAGGCTTCGTCACGCTGTCCATAGATGACCCATGACGTACGATTTGGAAATTTCTAAGCTTCGGATTTTCAACACGGAATTCTTATTTCACCATAAGGAGCGTACAACGGCTTTGATCAGACTTAAAACACACGCAGCAAGACACAGAGAGCGAGCGTGGGTGTGAAAAAGAGTGGTGGAGACCGTGGACTGGTCCCAGGGAGAGAGGTCTTACTTTGTACTTCTGCTCTCATGGGTATCGGTCAAAGGACATGGGGGGAGGGATGAGGGAATGGAGGAAACGCTACAAAGGAAATCCTCATGTTTGTCAACATTTCACTCAGAAAATAAGATGCTCCTCTTGATTGGCCGGTCGGACGTCTATGTGGAATCCAATCAGAAATGATTTGTTTGATTTAAGAGTTTATGATTGCTGCCCGCAGACAAAAATCAACAGACAGGATTTATATTACAATGAAGAATAATAGTAACAGCCCCCCCCCCCCCCGGGGCAAAAGTCCAGTGAATGCTCTAGAAAAATATAAAAGAAAACTAGAAACAGAGAATAACCGAGAACAGCCCCGCATCTGCATGAATTATAATCCTTTAGACCTAACTTGTTGCCTCATTTTTATTGTCCTAATAATAATCTCCAGTCCTTCCTAGACTGAAATAATGTGTAAGAAATTATAACATCAGAGATAACCCCCAGCACTGTATAAGTAATAACCCCCTTTGCTCTATACAATAATAACCCCCAGCGCTGTATACAGTAATATAACCCCGAACACTGTATACAGTAATATAACCCCCCAGCGCTGTATACAGTAATATAACCCCGAGCGCTGTATACAGTAATATAACCCCCAGCGCTGTATATAGTAATATAACCCCCAGCACTGTATACAGTAATATAACCCCCAGCGCTGTATACAGTAATATAACCCCCAGCTCTGTATACAGTAATATACCCCCCAGCGCTGTATACAGTAATATAACCCCCAGTGCTGTATATAGTAATATAACCCCCAGCTCTGTATACAGTAATATAACCCCCAGCGCTGTGTACAGTAATATAACCCCCCCAGCGCTGTATACAGTAATATACCCCCCAGCGCTGTATACAGTAATATAACCCCCAGTGCTGTATACAGTAATATAACCCCCAGCGCTGTATACAGTAATATACCCCAGCGCTGTATACAGTAATATAACCCCAGCACTGTATACAATAATATAACCCCCCAGCGCTGTATACAGTAATATAACTCCCAGCGCTGTATACAGTAATATAACCCCCCAGCGCTGTATACAGTAATATAACCCCCAGCGCTGTATACAGTAATATAACCCCCAGCGCTGTATACAGTAATATAACCCCCAACACTGTATACAGTAATATAACCCCCCAGCGCTGTATACAGTAATATAACCCCCAGCGCTGTATACAGTAATATAACCCCCAGCGCTGTATACAGTAATATAACCCCCCAGCGCTGTATACAGTAATATAACCCCCAGCGCTGTATACAGTAATATAACCCCCAGCGCTGTATACAGTAATATAACCCCCAGCTCTGTATACAGTAATATAACCCCCAGCGCTGTATAAAGTAATATAATCCCCAGCGCTGTATACAGTAATATCACCCCCCAGCGCTGTATACAGTAATATAACCCCCAGCGCTGTATACAGTAATATAACCCCCCCAGCGCTGTATACAGTAATATAACCCCCAGCGCTGTATACAGTAATATAACCCCCCAGCGCTGTATACAGTAATATAACCCCCCAGCGCTGTATACAGTAATATAACCCCCAGCGCTGTATACAGTAATATAACCCCCAGCGCTTTATTGGAATAAAATTAGTTTTATCTCATTTTGTTGCAGACCTGGAGCTGCCGTTGATGAAAGAGAGAAGATGAAAAACAGGAAGATGTGGAAGTGGCCGGCAGAGAAGGCAGGGAAACATTTAGAGAGCGTGAGAGTGAACAAGAATTAGAGTGTGAGTGCGTGAGTGTAAGAATGAGTGAGCGTGAATGGGGGCACCAAATTTCTTTGCCAAATTAATTATGCCTCCTGATTTTCTTCCGGATCAAATGGGCAGGGAACGTAATGGGACAAAAACAGACTGAAAAATTCATGCTCACAGTTTTTAGCACGATATAAATGTCTGATAAACACTAAGTTTGCTCGCCTGGCGCATTGGACTAAAATTAGAGACATATTTATATATTTATATTTCTGCAACCAATGGTTTGATTGCAGATAATTTGAAATGACTAAACGTTTCGGCTGTGGATACAGTCACTCTCTCTGCAGAATGGTTTTTTTCTCTTTTTTTCCCCCCATTTTTCTTTCATTGTAACCCTTGAGGTGCAGGCTGGGTGAGGAACGGTCTTTTTTCAGCCCGTATTGGTAACGTTTTGAAGCCGCCTTTGTTCAGAGATGTGGAATATTTGTGTTGCTTTGTGTATTTGGAGAGTTGGGGTTAGTTAGGGTTGCGTAAAACACCGAGTTATAAAGTGGCTTCACAGATAAGTCTTTTTCAACGTATTTCTTTGATGCCGCAAATGATTTGATATCTGATCAGAGACGCTTTCCGTTCACCAAAGGCACGCGTCTCGGGAGCTTCATTAATCCGGTGACATCTTGGTCTCTGGCTTTACCTCTTTTTGCATGTAAAGAAAAATCTCATTATGTTTCAGATATAATATTCCTGAAATCTGGTCAAAGAACGGCTTCTCCTTCAAACGTAAATCCGGATCAAAAGCTTTTTGTAGAATGATATCTTTGTTTAAAGCGAGTCGTGGTTTCCCCACCATATTCTCGTTTAGAGGAATGGATATAACAGCCCGATGGAAGATAGAACGAGAAGTCTGTAGTGGATGTCGATACATTTTATCGGGCCAACGTAGAATGCCACCGGAAGACGAGACCCCTGAGGTCCTGAACACTTATGGATCCTCACGTCTTTTCCGATGTCCGCCCGATAAAAAGTATCATTTCCAAATATAGAGAACATTCTCATTAAATGATTGGAGTTTTTTTTAATCCTCCCTTCTTGGCCTTCGCCACAAATCCCAGGAAAAAGGTTCAGGAAAAAGTCGTGGGCGAGAAGCAACGAGCTGGGAACTCGATGTTTCCACGTTTATCGGGGGGGGTGCGCCTGTCCTGGTTGCGCTGCCTTCATCCATTAGACAAGAAACTGACTACAGCGAGACATACTAGTAATGAATATGTCTGTCTTATATCCGTCCCCCCATCATCGTACCCTTGTTACTATGTTACTGTGCGGAGAGCTCATTATATTTTGCTCCTTACCCAACGCGCATTACTGCTCCTAATAACTCATTTCGTACAATTGAAACATTCATTTCCACGCTCGTCTTCCGACCCATTTAACGATTAACTTCCCTGATTTCATTTGGGAGCGGAATTCTCAACGTGCGCCATTATTCCATCAAAACGGAATGACTCTAAATTGACAAAACGTAGCCTGGGCTGCGATGCGGACGCCTGGGAACGACCTACGGCTGTCAAAATAAAGCATTACAGATTGAAGGGTTTATTCACTAAACTGCGTGTTGTAAGTGAGGTCTACCTGCGGGAGAACCTTTCCAGGGTCGGCTCAGTGAGGAGCCATAGTCAGTCCATAGTTTATTATCCTTGTAATCTTCCCCTCTTCTAGATCTGAGGCTCCCTCGTCTCATAGAAACCCCCAACTTGCACTTGTTAAACCCCTTGATGTAATAGTTTCTGATCACGTGACCTCTGACATCAGAAAGCACCTTCTTATGATGTTATATGAGCAAGAGGGTTAGTGACCTGCGCTCGTTAATGTCTAAAATGTAAGATGAGACATAAAGGGGAGATTGTTCTGCGGGAGATTAAACATAAATAACGGATACAACTTCAAGGGGCCAAATAATGGCAGAAAAAGGGTTGGAAGCCCCATTGGGGAAGTTCCATGCGTTATTTGGGGCAGATATTTGGAGGCGCGGGCACTTTCTCCAGTTGGGTTCTATTTTTTCCCTTTCTTTCTATGATTCTGCATGAAAATTGCGTTTCTTTTCCTGATCAGAATACATCCTGCGAACAGAAGGAAACACAGCTTAAACACACAGCACACTCGTGCGCTTGACATGTGAGGATCGGCATGTATGTTGTGTACACCTGGAATGAGATGATTTGCATTTCTCCAGGGTAATAAAAGCACCGGCTTTGTATTCACGAAAGAAGAAAGCAGCGGAGCCGTAAATTATACAGCAGAGAGATTCTCGCTATACGGAGCCTCTGACTCTCAAACACTTACCGGGAGAATTTTGTCACTTTTTAGTAATTTGGCCGAACTGCGCACAAGATCACGGATAACAACCCCCCCCCCCGGGTGTCGTCGTCTCGTTACTGCCCTTCCCTGGGGGATGAGTGAGTTTTAGGTGATTTAGAGCGGATCTGAGTTATGAATTATCCGGCGCTCCGATTCTCGTGCCGCAAAATTAATAAAAAAATAAGTATGAAAAAGGAAACTCGTAGTTAACAGGTAATGGATTTTTGTGTGCGATGTCTATACTTAGTCCGCTGTAACGTTGTCACAATTCAAAGGATATCAGTGTGTGTTAATCTTCTTACCACTTCGGTTATTCTGTGATCAGGAACGTCCCAATGTATGACGATTTATATCTAATAAACAGGGAATTAATCGGCAGAAATTAATGCAACCGATACATTCTCCCCGGTGTCTCCCCCAACGCCATAAATACAAAGCTCTGTTCTTGATGCAACATTTTGGATGGACTGTAGATAGATAGATAGATAGATAGATAGATAGATAGATAGATAGATAGATAGATAGATAATGATAGATAGATAGATAATAGATAGATAGATAGATAGATAGATAGATAGATAGATAGATAGATAGATAATGATAGATAGATAGATAGATAGATAGATAGATAGATAATGATAGATAGATAGATAGATAGATAGATAGATAGATAGATAGATAGATAGAGGCTGAACTCCCATTAAAATTGTTAGGAGTTGCAGAAGCGATGAACACTGATATTTTGTTAGCATACATGTGATTGGCTGTTGCTTCAGTAACTTCAGTGAGTGCTACTGAGCACGTGCAGGAAGTGTACCTACGAATGCTCCCGGTTTCAGTAGAGGCAGCTGGGGGAGGAGTTAAATGAGACAAAAAACACCAATAAACAGATAATTCTGGCACCAATTTGCAGTAAAATGTACTGAAGTCCATGAAAAAGAAGCCATAAATAAAAGTCCAATTCTGGAGGCAAAATCATCAAAGAACGAGCAGCGCATTTCCCCAACGCACAAAGCGATCACCACGTGGGGGTCACCGAATGTTATTGGAGCCTGGAAACGATCCCTCATACTCTAAATAAAACGCGACAATTTGAAAACATTTAATTTCATTGTAAGTCACAATAAAATAATTCATATATCGATCAATCATTTGGTTTTAATAGTTTTTTTTTTTTGTGCTAAACATCACAAAATTAAATTTTTACTAGTTTGTTATGTTTTGGGCCTCTTTACATAGACACGCTGAAAAAGGTCAAATCACGTATTTAATTACAGTAACAAAAACTGTTTTCTTTTAGTAAATGTGAAAGCGGCGAGGCTCGGGGCTTAATTACCGGTTACTGTAAACAATTTTGCCTCTTTTCTTTTTATAAACGCGATACACAATCATTCCATAATCTTTCACGAGAGTATATATTTTTGAATGTGGAATATTTTCTAAGACATTTGGACATTTAGCTATAAGTCGCCGTCACCCGCGCCTGCCATTAGCATCACGCCAACAAGCGCTGACAGCGGTGATTAACTTAACTTATTCATAACCCACATTTTCACGGAGTTAACAATAGCGGCTTTTGACATTTGTAAAGATCAGCTTTCACAAAGGCAGTGATTAGCTTTTTAAAAACCTGCCCCCCCCCACCGATACGCAACGACTTCATAAGAAATAATTCGAAAATTCTAAAAATAAAAAAATAAAAAGTAACGAATATGTCTTTAAGAAAAAGAAATCTAGGGAGGAAAAGCAAAAAAACCCAAAAATAATAAAAGATAAAACTGCAATAATTAATTATACTGATGCAGACGGGGAAAGAAACTTTATTTCTGGGAGGACTCTTAAAATATTCAGGAGAAAAGAAAAAAAAAAAAAGTAATGAAGGCGAAGGCATTAAATATTCAGCCTTCAACATGTAAGACAACTCCGGATCCAAAACTCCCTGCCTGGAGCTGTGAACTTGGCGCAAACAAATCCAGTTCCCTTTAGGACGCATGACTAATTAGACTCTGCAGGAGCCTAAACGGGAGACCCGAGGCCAGCGAACCGGCCCCCGAAACACTTGGAACATTAAAAACAACAGTCGCGGAGAGCCAGCCATATGGCGGGGGGATTATTAGACGTGTTATCTCTCCACATCACACGAGAAGGTATTAGCCCCACTTCGCTAAATATTCAATAAGAAGGCGAAACGCGCCGTTTTATGCGGCTTGTGTTGCTGTTTTATGTGGTTTTGTTAACGCGCAAGAATTTTCTCTGTAGTGTAAATTCTTCCAACAAAGGGATTTGCCGGAATGTGGCGGGACCTCGTTTCACGTTGGCGTTTTTTATTTTTTATATTTTTTACTGAGATGAAACAAAAAAAAAAGGAGTTTTTTAATGCAACGAATACACGTCTAGTGATAGAATGTATCGCTACGCGGCGATGATTCTAGAGGTTGCGATAATAGAATTTGAACGGTTATTTAATTGGAAAATGACACCTGAGGCTCAGCGGCCGTCACATATGATTTAAGCCGAATTGTTAGATTTCCTCCTCAGAAAGGGTCAGAGTCGCCCCGGATCCGCATTTTCAGGACGTAGCCCCCCAAACGTTCATTCTGCTGTTGGTTTCCCCAGAAATCATCCTAAAGCCAAAAATGTAATTATAAAAAAAGTATATTTCAATTGTAATTAAAACTAATTAGTTTTTTTCCTTAAATTCCATAAAAGGTATTTCTGTAGTCAGTGCCGTTATAAAATTTACAAATTATTGATTTTATTGAGCCTTAAATACTATAACAAAAATATCTAATGTGAGAAGAATCACATATTTAGGTTATAAGTATAGTAAGTACCGTAATTTTTGTAACTTTTTGAGATTTCAGAAATGTATTTAATGGTCACGGACTGGGTTGGTTGGGAACAGCACCAAAAAAGCCAAAAAGATGATTTTTTTTATATCTTTGGCCAAGGATTGCTAACTGGATTCTGGCAACTCCTATAGCAATCAGCGATAAAGGAAAACGCGCCGGCGTTCAGTGTCTCGGAGGCTGCCGTCCTCGGGCAGAGATAAACGATTCCTCTCTGATCCTGGAAGATGTATTCCGCGTATCGGCCGCTCCAATCGTCCTCGTGTCAGACGTCACAGAGACTCGCGTGGCGTGGGATCTCAATCAGCGGGACATTGTGCAGCGACGTTTCGCAATCACCGCTCGGCAGAGTTCACGGCGGGAGGGAAAGAGACGCTTCGGGTTCCAAATCTCGTGTCCAGAATGTGCAGAATAAAGAAACGTTATCAATCGATACAAATATTGTAAAATAATTCCGAATTCCACAAGGAACCCGATCCAGAGACCCAGAGCGAGGACGGTCCGTCTTCACATCGCCATCGAACGCAGCGTCCCGGGTCACCTCGGTTTAACCTCCGCCTGGCCGTACAGAGAGAAAATACATTGACCCAAAGGAATGGCCGTGCCTCGTCCTGGGGTGAGGGGAAGTCGGGATTATCTTTCCTGTAACGGACGCTGATGGAACACGAGCGATCCCGTCGCTAAAACATCATCATGATAACCCAGAATCCAAGTGAATTTGATAGAATTCTCACAAAAAAACCCTTTTATTTCAGAAAATCAGAGCATCTATGAACTCGTTAGTGTTCAAACCCACCCTGAGAACAGAAATGAAAGATAGAAACCTAGATTAGATGATCGGCCCCATTCGGCCCCCGTCTAGTCGCCAGTTTCTCCTGCTGTAAAGACTCAAACCTTAATCAGTCGTTGGTCTCGTCTTAGATTCAGGAGCCGTATGTCTATCCCATGCATGTTTAAACCCCCTCACTGTATTACCCTCTACCACCTCTGCTGGGAGGCTGTTCCACTTATCCACCACCCTCTCAGTGAATTAAAACTTCTTTACATTACATCTAAACCTTTCAGAATATGGTCTCTTGTTATAAAAAAGTAATATTAAGAGAGATAGAGAATAGGCAGCATTAAGATAACCTGGAACCAAAGTGATAACGTTTGTTTCTATGGAACCCTAAAATGTCGAATCACTTCACCGTAACACTTTAGAAAGCGGCCATAACATTGTGTGTTCTCTGCGTACGATCTCCTGGCCTTGGCTATTCAGAATGTGTACTTCCGAGCCCCTGGATACATTATTATACGTTTCCGTTACCATGGCTTATTTTTATGGAGGATTCTAGTCCGACCTTGTCCTTCAAAAACATCCAGTTCCTGGCATTAAAGGGTTAACTCACAGGGAGTCTAGTGGAAAAACACCGCATTGGGTATGAAAGCGCTGATTTATGGCTTAAAGCTGAATTTATTTTTTTTTTAGGGAGAAAAAAAAACCTAATTTTGGAAGTGGTGACTAAAAGCTGGAGATCTTTGGCTACAAATTGAAATTTATAGCAAAAGGTTTTCAATAATTTATCAGAAAGCGAAGAACTTTCCAGATTTATCCTAAAATTCCAACGCTCTTAAAACACACCAGTCCCAGCGGAGCGTCTGACGAGGAACGGCCTTTTTTGCATTTTCTCTTTAAAAATGCAAAAAAATGGCACCTCCTGCAGCAGCGTATAGAAAAATATCTATTTTTTTTCTGTAACAATTTTTTTGGAACATATAAAAGTTTGAAAAACCAAAGAAAACCAGGCAGAAAATGCAGTTTTCACAGAGAATTTTTCTATAGTTTTTGTCATCACTTTTCCTGTCATAGCATAAATTGGGGGGCCACCAATACAGGAAAGGACGAAAAAATTAAACGCTCCCCACCGGTCCTAGAGGCTTCGGCCTCCACAGAAATTTGGTGAAATTTTCCCAGAAAAATAGTGTAGCATTTTGGATTTTTAAAAAAAACTTGTTGTTCCAGGCTGTCCCTAATTAGGGCGAATTATTCTTTTTATTGAAGATGGAAATTTTGTACCAGCGACGGGGGCTTCGCATCACAACCTGATCTGATTCATGGTCATTATTAGAATGGAAACATGAAAATGGTTCTAGAAATTCTTTTTTCAAATTAATTAATTCATTTTATTATTTTGGGTGGGGGGAGGGGTAAAAGTAATCGGTGCCACATCGGCCGCACAAACGATATTTTGTTAATTTGCTATCATGGAGTCGAGTTCAAAGGAGAGAATTTTTTTGAAAAAGGAGTGAATAAAAATGGGGGGGGGGGGCGAATGTCACGAATGAGGCGGAATAAGTGAAGACGCGCAATGTCAGGGTCACGCGGCTCAACAACACGCGGAGGGCGACCGGCCAGGATTTCATCAGCGAGGGGTCTGTGGGGGTCTCGTAAGGAATACAAATAAAGGTCGGAGCTGAGAAAAGATCCGATGTGAGGCTGGAAAATACGACGCGGAGGCCACGGGGTATCCAGCCGGTTTAAACAGGAGCGCCGGGGGTCTGGTGGATGCGGGGTGGGGGGGGGGCACGGCCAACGTGGCGGCAGTTGGGGGTCTGCTCTGGTGGGTGCGGAGGGGGGGGCACGGCCAACGAGGCAGCAGTCGGGGGTCTGCTCTGGTGGGTGCGGGGTGGGGGGCACAGCCAACGAGGCACACAGTCGGGGGTCTGCTCTGGTGGGTGCGGAGGGGGGGCCCGGCCAACGCGGAGGCCATGGGTGGGAATTCAGCCAGATCGCATGATTTAAATGTTTTGAATTAAAGACGGTAAAGAGTTAAACTCCTGAGAGTCACATTTTATATTAGGCTGACAGAAAATCATCGCAATCATCGGTGAAATTATAAATGGCTGATTTTTGGCGTTTGTTAAATCCCAGAACTCCCCGATACACAAAACCCGCGTCTATCCGGATGACAGAGAACCGCGCCGGGGGTCTCTCCGAGTCACGTAACGAGTAACGGATATCATTATTCCGGGAAATCGTTATAAAAAATTACTCAAACTTTAATTAATACCCAGACCTCCGAATATATATAATGGTCAGAGAGGGGGGGCATTTTTGTTTTACGGGGGGGGGGTAACAGGCAAGGCTGGGGGCAGGGGGTATTTGTGTAACTGAGCGGGGCATTTAGAAGAAGAATAATTGGGTTACGCTGATTTAGCACCTAACTGCTCCGGCCATGTTGTGCCAAGGAGATAGTTAGTTTTAAGAGTTATTTTTCCTTTTTTTGGCTAATACCGCGTTAGTAGCCAGACTAGGTGTTCGTTTGAAAGGCTGTTACCTCCAGCACAATGCTGCATCGTCCTGACCAGCGCTACTACTCCTAGCAATGCTGTTTTAAGCTACTATCACGATTAACCCTTTATTCCACGCTTGAGCTTAGAATTATTTTGATTAAGGAACCATCTACTCTGACTAGTAGGGCTTGTCCCGTATCAATCATTCAGACAAGATTCCTTCCTATAATTCCTTCAATCGTGGATCCTCCCATTATTATTAATGTTTCCATACTTTTGACGCTCCATCGTGTTTGCAGACGGGAGGGTCTGCCCAGGGCCGGCCCTACAATGGAGCCGACTGGGGCAATTGCCCCAGGCGGCACTTCAGAAGCGTTTTTTTTTTGTTTTTTTTGAAGCGGAGGAGAGAGAGAGGGGCACCGAGTGGTTTTCGCTTACCCGCTCGGCGCCCCTCTCTCTCTCTCTTCTGCGGCGAGTTTCCCTGTTCGGTCTCTGTGCCGGCTTGTAATGCAGAGCGCCGGAAGTGACGTGAATTTCCGGCGCTCAGCATTACAAGCCGGCACCGTGGCAGCACAGGGAGACTCGCCGCAGGACTGTTTAAGGGTAAGTACCGGTGGGGGGGGGCGGCATTTTAAACTTCGCCCCAGGCGGCGTTAAGTCTTCGGCCGGCCCTGGGTTTGCCTCTAGGGTTAATCTATAAGGGTTATAGGTTAGCCTTATATAGGAGGCATCCGCATTATTACAGCCATCACCCTCTATTTTGGATTTTACCACCTATACCCATTTCCTCCGCTAAGGTATTTAGTCCACTATATAGTGCACCCCGGTATATATTTATTATTATTCCTTCTCATCGGTATATACCGACACTAGCTTTCCGGACCTTGTCTTTGATATTCAGGGTTCATGATATTTATTTGTATTCTGTGTTAATTAAGGGTTATTCCCCTTTCCAGAGCTAGTGCTGGAAGTGACTGTCAGTGTTCTCTGCTCTGTTTCCACGGGCATTGTCCTTGCAAAAGGAAGCCCGAGCTAAGAGAGCGATATATATAACTCTTCATATATTAAATGATAAAAAACGGATACGCGCAGCGGGTGGAGATTCCGCGAGGTGCGCAGAATATTAGCGCAACATAAATGGATACATTTTACACAAAAACATGCAATTTCACATAAATCTAACACTCTGCAGAAGCCGAACCAAGTGCAGAGAGGCAAAATACAGCAAAATACAGCATACCGGCGGCAATTTAACCCTTTAAAGGCCAACACATGGACATTAGCATTCCGTAGCAATGTTACAATCGGTGGAATAATTTAAAATCACCTGCAATAACAAACTGGTACAAAAGAAGAAGGCGGCCCTGCTCCCCGGAGCTTACAATCTAAACGTATATCTTATTACATTCACAGTCACTTCCATTAGGGTGGCTTCTTATCTAATCATGCATTTTCTCTTCCATTCCAGTTTTTGACACATAAGTGTTTGTTTGTTTATTTAACTCTACAGGGTGATACATGCTATTATATGTAAAAGATTACCAAAAATAACTAAAATTGGCTATGATGAGCTTCTGCTGTGGCAATATTACATTTATTTTTTTAAATTGTGGGGTTTTATGGGGTCGTTGTATTTTAACATCGGTCTGTCTGTCTTCACACTCACATGCGCATCGTTTTGTGCCCCTCACACCCTGTCACTGGGGCAGTTAGCAGAATTTGACTTGCGCTGTCAGCTCCGAATGACGCTATCTGTCGTTATAGAGGGTAGCATGGCTCTCTGCTAATTGAAGCGTCGAGCGGCGCTCTGTGTAACGCGATGAGTGACGGCGATTCCAGGAACGACATGTTACCGGAGTCACGTTCTAGAAGGAATGCCCTGCGGATGGAAGGGTCACACGTGACAGCTGTTAATCGTTACCTCGTTAGTTTAACAGCAAAGGGTTAATCGTGCCGCAAACTACCGGCCACCGCAGCCACGTGGAGTTACCCTGTTACATCTGAGAACGTATGTTGTTGTGTCTCCGGTGAACGTTCCCCTCGTCGGTTATCTGGACCTCAGCATGCGCGGAACTCATGTTTGCCTCATGAATGCGTCTGAGTTTTTGGCCGGAGCGCAGACTGTCCTGGAGGATCCGACGCGTCTCCTTTGGTAGCAAATTCAACTTAAATAATTCACTTTTTAGCTACTACATGTAAGGTTCGTTCCTCAGCCCCCCGGTTCCCAGCCGGTCTCCTCTCCTTCTTCTCGTTACGCGGCTCGTTATCGTAGATCTGATCAGCGCTTCCCCCTGCGCGGCTTCCACTCCTACCTGGTTACTGAATTTAAAACAACCTCTTTTTTTCCCAGCCTTTGCTGCTTTCTGGGATTTTGCATGTGCTGCATATCTGACGGCCCCAATTGATGTGAAGTCCTCATCTCCCCGGCCCACATGCGCGAGCTGCGCCTCTTTATCCAATATCGGTGTTAAAGTGGCCCTGTAGGGCCGATCCTTGTAACGATGATCTCCATCCACCCTCCCTCCTATAAAGCACATATTACATTCCCCACTGTGCGGAGTCTGCTCTATAAATCATATTTTGGAATAATTTAGTTACCAGCATGCAGATATTTTCTACCCAGTACCCCCCCCCCCCCGCCTCATTAACCCTTTAATGCCTACATCCAATGTTCAGAGCTCTGTTTACACCGTAACGCATTCAACCGAAGAAAAAGTAACAAAAAGATGCAAAATTCACGTGGCATGTAGGACCTCTTTTTGTTATATTTCAGAAGATCCCCCAATTTTTTGAAAGGACCTCCATTTTTTTAACCCATCGACGGCCCTCACCGATGGCACGCAGACGCGATTTCCAAATTAACGACAGCAGCAGAAGATTTAGGCCGCAAAACTCCATCCTCTAATGTCGAAAACGTCGCCTTTTCTCCGACCCGCTGGAAGTAAATAAATAAATAAAGTTGTGTCGTTCCAGAAAGTCAAAAGATCCCCGAGCGATAAGAGCTACCAAGAGAGCGCTAGTATTTCTCTTCCACAGACGCAGAACCCTACCAATGAGCAAAGTCTTCATGAATAAATAATAAAGCGTTATTTGGGTTTGTAGACGAAAGTCATTCTCAACACTAAGGTTTAATTTCAGCCACAGCGGGTGGGAGGAAACTCGGCCTCATATTAATAAAACCGAACGCAATGAAAGCCTCGCATCTTCCTCTGTGTGCCGTAGAACAAAGAAAACGCGGCGTGCGAGGAGTCCGGGCGCTCCGGATCGCGGAGTCGCTCTCCTCGCCAGGAATCGAGGGCCCCTCGTATGGTCTGATGTCGCCTCGTTGCCGATGACAGCGCTCCCCGTCCTACCTAACGCCCTTTCCATTCCACCCCGTAATAAAACTATTATCCCAAATATCCCGGGATATTACAAATAATTTCCCGACGACGTTTCAGTGATCCGATACATTCATTCAGGTTAGAACAGAAATCTCGTATCTGGCCGGCAGCGCAGGGTTCCGGAACACGGAGCTGAAATCCATAAATGTAACATACAACATGTATGTAATGTGAATATAATGTGTAATGTAAGGTGTTTCTGTGATGCATGTATATGAGCGCCGTACATGTCATATGCATGTACGCTCTCCTCGCCAGGAATCGAGGGCCCCTCGTATGGTCTGATGTCGCCTCGTTGCCGATGACAGCGCTCCCCGTCCTACCTAACGCCCTTTCCATTCCACCCCGTAATGAGCGCCGTACATGTCATATGCATGCAAAGTATGTCAGGATGTCACAGCTTGACTCTAATAGATTTCCTTAGGAATTTAACCCATTGGACAACATTTATGATCCAACTGAATTTACATAGGGTTGGCTTAATGCTCCTGAATCTAGATAAGTGGAACAGCCTCCCAGCAGAAGTGGTAGAGGGTAATTAACAGTGAGGGGATTAAACATGCATGGGATAGGCATACGGCTCCTGAATCTAAGACGAGACCGACGACTGATTAAGGGCAGGAGAAACGGGTGACTAGACGGGGGCCAAGTGGGGCCGATCTGCCGGCAGGTTCTGGGCTTCTATGTTGTTTTTCCATAAAACACAATTTCTGGACACAAACCTTTCAGACTAAACATCTCTACAGATGACGGAGGAGACAATGAGTTACGTTCCCTGAAAGAATCCCCACCACGGCAGGACTGACGGACAATCCAAAAAACAACAAGAAAATCCGCGTCAGCCGGGAGCGTGAAAGCCAAAGAAAGGCTTCAGCAGACGGATTATGTTAAAAGCGGCCGTTTTGGGTCTGTTTAGGCCTTTTCTTTGTTTGCTGTTTACCATTAGCCCGAGATTATTGTAACTCTATATGTTGCTAAACCTGACGGGGACGCGTCGGATCACAAAGCTCCGCGGCGCAGGGTCACCGCCACACACGAGGCAGGGGACAGATCGGTATTTTAAGTAACTTTTTGTTTCAGGAGCTGTTTTTCCTGGGAAAATGCAAACTTCCCAACTCAGGCCTGATTTAAAATAAACAGCCATGGATGGGTCTCTTCCCACGCCCCCCCCCCCCACACCGGCGGTGGCTTCTGGAACCCCAGAACGAGCAATAAGACGGACTTCTCCGAAGCTCCGCTGAATGGAAGTCGCAGCAATTGGATCAGGACCATTATCTTCACAGCGTTTCTTACGAACAAATCTGGGGGGGATTTCCGCTTATTATTTATTTATTAATTGATTGATCGGTTTATTGACAATCCGCGATTATCTTTAGACGGAGGGTATCCGCAATAAGCCAAAAAGAGTGGGTTTTATAGTCAAATATGGGGCAAAAATCTCAGAAGCCAGCATTTTTAACGAGTCCTGTACAGCTCCATTATGACTTTGTGGCTCACATTCTTTTCTATGATAAAAGCCTCAAACCTGCCAGCAGATCGGCCCCATCCGGCCCCCGT
Source organism: Sceloporus occidentalis (assembly GCA_023333645.1). Taxonomy (NCBI): domain Eukaryota; kingdom Metazoa; phylum Chordata; class Lepidosauria; order Squamata; family Phrynosomatidae; genus Sceloporus; species Sceloporus occidentalis. The sequence goes on from JALMGF010000190.1 coordinate 143,913, forward strand.
CTAGTCGCAGTTTCTCCTGCTGTAAAGACTCAAACCTTAATCAGTCGTTGGTCTCGTCTTAGATTCAGGAGCCGTATGTCTATCCCATGCATGTTTAATACCCTCACTGTATTACCCTCTACCACCTCTGCTGGGAGGCTGTTCCATTTATCTACCACCCTCTCAGTAAATGAAGTACTGGTTATGTCCTGTCTACCCTTTGTACAGCGCTGCAGAATCTGATGGCGTTATATGAAACAATAAATAATACTAATGAAGATGAGGAGGTCACTTTAGCCACCTCTTTTCTTGAATAGACCACTCAAATTGAGCTAAATGCTCTTTATAGCCATTATCCCCCAATGTACCCCAATAACCCCTTTCTACCCACCACTAGGGGGCGATAAAGAGAAAGTTACACCATTCCAGCGGTATTGCACAGAATTCGGATTTATTGGGTTAGAAACTATTGCCTCTCGCTGGGATTCCAGACTCTCAGGTTTATTACTTATACCTCGGATTATAACCAGTTATTTGGATTTATTGACATTTCTAAATAAATGAGAAAACTATGGGGCACTTTGTAAGCATTTTAACATGAAAGGAAAAAGTGTCGCTTCTTAGAATATGATAGACTGCCGTACAACAAAATAATCTCGTTAACCGGAAAAAATCACCCGAGTGAGCGCAAAAAATACCTAAATTCCACAAATTTAAATTAAATTTTACTTCTCTCTGTTTGAGAGCTACTGGGAGGAGAACGTAAAGTGAATCTATCATTGTACCTTTTCCTATAATCCTATTTGAAGAAACCCTTAGGTTGTTTTCTATAATATTGTTTTCTGTTTCATATTCTTACAAGTTTTCACATAATTCCATATTTCCGTCGCTCGTGTCTTGGTGGAAGATTCTCGGCTTCTCACCTCCGTGGAGGTCTCTTCTGCAGCTTCTGCCATAAAGGAATGGTGGGAATGAAACCCACTTTAGGTTCAGATCCGATTGTTTGGGGTCTTCTGTGAATTTCTAGATTCTGCAGCAACGAGGGTTAAATTATCTCATAACGCTCTCTGAAGCCCAAATCTAGAACCTGCAGCCAGATCACACCCTGGATCCCTGTTTTCCCCCTCATACCATCACCTTCAGACTCTTTTGAAGCTCAAGGAGCACATGAGAGCTCATCCATTCAGGCTTGAAGAAAGGAATACCCTCCCCACAGAGGCTGCACTACGAGATACAATAGATGCCTTTAAATACGGGCTGGAGAGTATATAATATATAATATGAGGAATATAAAGGGATATAACGGGTTATAAGGACGGGATTAGTTATACGGCCGGAGAGTATATAATAAATAATATGAGGAATATACAGGGATATAACGGGTTATAAGGACGGGATTAGTTATACGGCCGGAGAGTATATAATATATAATATGAGGAATATACAGGATATAACGGGTTATAAGGACGGATTAGTTATATGGCCGGAGAGTATATAATATATAATATGAGGAATATACAGGGATATAACGGGTTATAAGGACGGGATTAGTTATATGGGCCGGAGAGTATATAATATATAATATGAGGAATATACAGGATATAACGGGTTATAAGGACGGATTAGTTATATGGCCGGAGAGTATATAATATATAATATGAGGAATATACAGGGATATAATGGGTTATAAGGACGGGATTAGTTATATGGGCCGGAGAGTTTATAATATATAATATGAGGAATATACAGGATATAACGGGTTATAAGGACGGGGATTAGTTATACGGGGGGAGAGTATATAATATATAATATGAGGAATATACAGGGATATAACGGGTTATAAGGACGGGATTAGTTATACTGCCGGAGAGTATATAATATATAATATGAGGAATGTACAGTATATAACGGGTTATAAGGACGGGATTAGTTATACGGCCGGAGAGTATATAATATATAATATGAGGAATATACAGGATATAACGGGTTATAAGGACGGGATTAGTTATACGGCCGGAGAGTATATAATATATAATATGAGGAATATACAGGGATATAACGGGTTATAAGGGCGGGATTAGTTATACGGCCGGAGAGTATATAATATATAATATGAGGAATATACAGGGATATAACGGGTTATAAGGACGGGATTAGTTATACGGGCCGGAGAGTATATAATATATAATATGAGGAATATACAGGATATAACGGGTTATAAGGACGGGATTAGTTATATGGAGGAGAGTATATAATATATAATATGAGGAATATACAGGGATATAACGGGTTATAAAGACAGGATTAGTTATACGGCCGGAGAGTATATATAATATATAATATGAGGAATATACAGGATATAAGGGGTTATAAGGACGGGAATAGTTATACGGCCGGAGAGTATATAATATATAATATGAGGAATATACAGGGATATAACGGGTTATAAGGACGGGATTAGTTATACGGCCGGAGAGTATATAATATATAATATGAGGAATATACAGGGATATAACGGGTTATAAGGACGGGATTAGTTATACGGGGCGGAGAGTATATAATATATAATATGAGGAATATACAGGGATATAACGGGTTATAAGGACGGGGTTAGTTATACAGGCTGGACATATTTTGTTTTTTACGCATAAATCTCTTTTTCTAAAGTAAAATTTTCCACTGCTGGCAGAATTTTTTCTGAAAAAAAAATTGCTCTTCCAAATTTGCGACGTTAAACAAACTGTATCAGTCACTCACGTTTTTTTAATTAAGGATTCAGCATAGCGTCTCATCCAAGACATTAAAATTCAGGTGCAGTCATTAATCTTTCTAAACGAATTCACCTGTGGCTAATACTGATGTTTTTTCTAGGAAAGTTGTCATGGGCTGCAAACTGCATGCATAACGCTCCATAGATAATTACACCGGGGATTAGCGTTAGTGTCATGAACATAAAAACCGCGCTAGGGGCATCGCGGAGATTTCCAAGGAATGCACCATTTCATTTTTTTCTTACAGAAACATAAGTATTTTAGAATATTAAAAGTTAATTTACATCATAACTGAACGACGTAACGGGTCACGAAAAGGCCGCGCTCTAATGATGCCTGATGAGGATATCTTCATTATCACGAAATGAGGTCTTTAGTAAACGGTAACAAAGGGAGTGTTACCCGCGGTAATAGATGCTACAGGCGATGCTCTATTTTCAGTTACTACTCTAGCAGAGTTATAGCTCTTTTTTTTGTATTTCCATGTGCTTTTACTGGAGCAGATACATGTTTACAGCTCTTCTTTCTATGTTCACGTGTTGTTACTGTAGCAGATACATGTTTACGGCTCTTTTTTCTATGTTCACGTGTCGTTACTGTAGCAGATACATGTTTACGGCTCTTTTTTCTATTTTCACGTGTTGTTATTGGAACAGATACATGTTTACAGCTCTTTTTTCTATGTTCACGTGTCGTTACTGTAGCAGATACATGTTTACGGCTCGTTTTTCTATTTTCACGTGTTGTTATTGGAACAGATACATGTTTACAGCTCTTTTTTCTATGTTCACGTGTCGTTACTGTAGCAGATACATGTTTACGGCTCGTTTTTCTATGTTCGTGTGTCGTTACTGTAGCAGATACATGTTTACGGCCCTTTTTTTTCCTCTGACTGACTACCCCGTAAGAGATGCTTTATATGAAGGACACTTTATTAGATTTAGCTGTTTGCAGCTTTCCGGCAGGATTACTCGTGGAGAAAACTACAGTTTTATTGGCAAATTGTATTGTAAAAATACTGCAGTATGGATTATTATATTATTTTACACTTTATTTTGTTCACGTCACAGTACATGGTAACTATAATATTTCCACTGTATATATCTGCATATAAAGCACATACTTATCCATTAGAAGGGTTTATGGGGCTTTTTTTCTGCAAAATATGTATCCATTGAAATTAACTTTCTGGCAACAGTAAAAAAAAAAAAAAAAGTAATTGAGTTTTGATAAAATGGGTCTTGCACTTGTGCAGTTATATTTAGATATAACTTAATAAACCACTAATAATAATAGTAATAATACAAAAAAATCAAATAATACTTCTGATAATTATAATAATAAATCAAATAATACTACTGCTACTACTACTAAGAAGAAGAAACATTTTGATAATTTTGGTTTGTTTTTGTACAATGTCAGGTTCAGTCTGTCCAGGGTTAGGCGCTCATTTTGCCAACTAATGTGACACAAACATACATTAGCGACTGCAAAGGCCTGGATCGGGTTGGCCAATGATCACGTATCATAGTGAATCAGGGATGGATCCCGCGATCATCAAGGATTCACCCGGCCTCTAAGACCGAAAATCGGAAGGGACTTAGTGAGCGGCTTGCTGGGAATCATTAAAACGGCTCTGGGGTTCATGTCCCTTTAGCTGTAATATACCGCGATGGTCCGTTGTTCTAGAAACGTTGTCACCAAATACAGGGGTCAGGGTCGGTCTCGGGTCTTAGGCTGCATTCTCGTTTCTCCCTTGGTCACGTTTTATGACCATAGCATGTTTTTTTTCTTTCGGTTGAGAAAACCCAGAAAGGGGTTAAAGATACATAATGCCCAACGCATAATAATTCTAGAAGGCAACCGTTTGACGCTGATGGAATCCTTCATGAATATTATAACCCAGACCCCTAATCTTCTGTCAAAGCACCACGCATAGTGTTACGGGGCGATAACGAGGGCGCCGGGGCTATGAATGAACGTTTGATTACTAAACATACAATCCATAGAGCTCAATGTCTCGTCCGTTTTATCCTCCGAGGAGCAGGAACTTGGTCCAGACCCGAGGCAGAAGACGATGTGACGCTTTCTTCCGTCTCTGGGTCCTCGTCTTCATCTTGAAGCCCGTGTCTTATCCGTCTCCGGAGGGCAAGTCTGCTCTGCTTGACGGTTATAAGACAGTAAAATTTAATTTCACGAGTCGGAACGGCCGCGATACAATGTTTTATCAATCATATCGCATTTCACTGCGAGATTTTTACGATCCTTCCAGAAAGTAATTTGTGTTTGTTTTTTATGTTTTATGTTACTGTAAAATACACAATTACGTGTCATACCGGAGCGAATTCGCATGGATCACTTAGACCCGAAGCCTCCACAAATACAGGAGCCTATTAGACGAGGATTTACAGTACATGGAATTAATTTCTTTCCCAAACGCACTCAGCGCGGAGGATGAAGGTACTTTTAATGTTTGTGACCCCATCTAGATTTAGATTAAGATTCGAACAAAAAACATTCTCTGATTGCAATAAACTGCCCGGAAATCAACCCCCCCCCCCCGAGACAAAAAGGAATCTTTGGTTTTCAACTTTTTTTTTCACCAAACCTTTCCGTCTTTAGGAAAACAGTCGCTGAGACTTTTGAAATCAGTGCGACTGAATAACATCGTTTCGGATCTCATTGCAGAAAACTAGAAACAATATTACAAAAATTCCTGATGAAGAATATGAAACACGACGTCATCGATCAGACAAACGTATTATTGTCAGACATGTTAAAGGCGCGCATGTTTATGTCATTATTCCTTCGATTTACTCTACCGCTATTCCAAATAATAAACGTTTCGCTAAAGAGTGACTTTGCCAGGGCCAGCCCCATACCGTGAAGTCGCTGATCCGGTGAGTACCTGATGCATTTTCCAGGGGGCCACAGGGTCAGTCCGGGGCTGGACGTTACTGCATATTATGAAGGGACGACCCCAGAGAGCTCCTGCAGGAAGGGCTGAGCCGATCCACTGTACAGTTAAATAAGAGAGCCGGCCCCCTGTATAATGTATAGTTAAATCAGCGAGCCGGCCCCCTGTATAATGTATAGTTAAATCAGTGACCGGCCCCCTGTATAATGTATAGATAAATCAGTGACCGGCCCCCTGTATAATGCATAAATAAATCAGTGACCAGGCCCTGTATAATGTATAGTTAAATCAGTGACCGGCCCCCTGTATAATGTATAGATAAATCAGTGACCGGCCCCTGTATAATGTATAGATAAATCAGTGACCGGCCCCTGTATATTGTATAGATAAATCAGTGACCGGCTCCTGTATAATGTATAGTTAAATCAGTGACCGGCCCCCTGTATAATGTATAGTTAAATCAGTGACATGCCCTGTATAATGTATAGTTAAATCAGCGAGCAGGCCCCTGTATAATGTATAGTTAAATCAGTGACCGGCCCCTGTATAATGTATAGATAAATCAGTGACATGCCCAGTATAATGTATAGTTAAATCAGTGACATGCCCTGTATAATGTATAGTTAAATCAGTGACATGCCCTGTATAATGTATACACACACAAATGAATGACACCGTCTCCATTATTTGAAGATATTTTCACTAACGAGATGTTAATTGATGGTTATACGAATGCTAATTACAGTGGATACCTTTTCTCAGTAAGAATTATATGCTGTTATGCAGATTGAGTGGTAAAGCCGACACAGGAAGGGTGGATTCATTTATTTAAACCGTAAAAAAAAAAAATGTGTTAAATACGCTGTATTAATAATACATAAACTTTTGGTTCCTATAGCAACAGCAGTCAAGTTATAATTTTAGCAGAGGTCGGCGATCCCTGGATGGTGTCTTCACCCAATCTTCACCCAAGAACCACATCTGCACCGACCCCATCGAAATAACAGCACCCGGTCGATACCCATCCTTATTCACCAAACTTCTGCACCGACCCCATGAAGACGTCTCTCGCAGGTCAACAAGTTAGTGAATAGAGGAGCGTCATGCGTTGGATATGAGGGTGAAACCTGGTTCTAGTTTGGTCAACTGGTGGTCACTGGTGGTTGTTTTCCCGATCTCCACCATAATAGATTAGGGAAAAATATAAAATTCTGGGTTTGCCATATTTTAGGATTTTGTTCTTTATTTACACGAATGACTGGTAGGAAGATTAGAACATTTTATGTCCTCAGCGTCCGCTGCCCCGTAGGATATATTCTTGTTTCTTAGTATTTTCATCCCTTTTATCTTATCTTGAGATATTTTCAGCAATCACTCTCTGACTTCGGGTTCTTCTTCTTCGTCTTTAGTTCTTTATCCGTTGACCGGACGGTTATCGAGTTTGTGACGCTTCCCGTAAACCTTTAGAACTTTCCCAGATAAACGGCCGGCGTGATGATAAAGGCTAAAGATTCTGCCGTTCCGTAACTTCCTTAAAACAATAGACGCTTTATTCCTTTTCTAAGAGGAATTTTAAGTAATTGCCAAATGCAGGTGTTTGAGAAGAACCCCCCCACCCCCGGTCTAAATCCGGTGAATAAGTGTTCTAATCTTTTAGTGTTAAGTGTTAGCGGTTTGCCGGAGCCCCGGTTCAAAAATTATTTTAGGCAAATTAAGGCAAAATCATAAAATATTAATTCTAATGTTGGCGACGATTGGATCTGTGATTAAAAAATGGATTCAGCCAGAAGAAAATGGATACATTCCGAGGTTCCGAAAACGTACGTAACTTTGTATCAGTTTCTATGATGGCTTCAACTAAACTCCCCGCGTTTCCTGTCGCTTTTCCCCAACCCGCGGATTTCATATAAAAAAATATCTACAAACCAGTAAAATGAAAGTATCCCAGGGAGTCTCGCATCCTGTACGCTTTATTCCGGCTTTTCTGCTTCACGAGGGGGTTTGTGGACCGTATTTATAATGTTTAGTGTTCATCGTTGAGAGAGACGAGGCCCGGGCAACACCTGTAAAATGCCATCATTTTGCCTATAATATTTTGCAAATATTCCCCGGTGAACGCAGCGTTTAGCAGAACATCTGGCAGCTTCTGATCCGGTCGGAGCCAAGCAGTCGTATTTCACTGTATCCTGGAGCGATGTCTTCTGGCGCTACATGCAGACAGCACGGAGGTAACAGCAAAAATTACCTATTAAAAATAAGACACAAATTATAAAGCAGCTCAGGCCTCTCGAGACTGTAAATAAAAGAATAAAAGGGATTAAATAATAGTAATAAAAAACTAGATTAGGGAAAAATATCGGATTTTCAAACTACAAATTTAGAAAACATTTTACATGTTAAAGCGCATTTCCCACCAGAGGTTTTATTTGTAGGATCATAAATATCACTCTATTTTCTTGTTTTACCCCAGTTGTAGTTTTTACCCCGTAATATAAAGTTTTCAGGCAGCTGCATATCAGCCGTTTCTATGATTCTCGCTCTGTTATCTGACCCCCGATCTACTAAACAAACCCCCCGACTCCTTATCATACTGCCTGTGGGGAACAATAGAATGGCTCAGTCTTAATCGCCCAGCTGGCCTCTCTGACTAATGAAAGTCTATGGAGGGACGGACTTCATTAGCATCGCCATAAAGCATCAGCTCAGTGCGGTGTTTGAGCCGGGAAAGTCATCCAAAATATCACATGACTGACAGCAACGGCGGCTCCAGGTCTGCAGATAAAGGGAGTTTATTGGGGCAAAATCAGATAAAACCATTTTTTTTCCCCACACAAATAAAACATTAAAACTTCATAGCAATAAACAATGAAGTAATTGCTGCTAATTGTGTTATTTTCCAGGTCGCTAATAACGCTTCAGCAGACCGATCTCCAGCCCTGACGCCTGTCAGACAGGATGGTCTCCAACTCACCGTCAGTTCTGTTCCTGGCCAGTTTTATGGACGGCATAATTTGGGGGGTTTCCCGTGGGGTGAGTGTTTTTAATCCCACCCACGTTGGGGTTTTTCTCAGTAAATATATTTTTTTTATACTCCATTCCATTTTTATTACTCTTGGTTTATAAATGATATGTAAGAAAAAAAAAAAGTACGAGGATCCCTTTCCCCCCCCAAATTTCCACTAAGAGTTCTTAGGACAGAAAGGATTTCTTTTATGCTGGGATCAGGTCCCCGGGGCCCCGGAGAGGCTCGAAATATACGAGGATCTGATGAATTGCTTGGAATCGAATGACTTGCTGTTAGGATTTGTGTGGTTGAAAGAGACACCAACCTTATAAAAAGAGAGCGCATTAACAGACCAAAAACCCCGCAGAGATCACGTTTCACCTCAGACTGAAACCAAAGCGCCCGGTAATGATTGTTTATCCTTGACAATGTGACCTGTGCCAATCTTTATTAAAGTCTGATTTTTGGGAAAAGGTTTTTTTTTCCTCCCCAGTTGAAACGAGGCCTTTGAACTCGGACCTCAGGTGCTCTTAATTTAAATAAATCCCAAACAACGTTCATTGAAAGAGAAAGGGATTTTCAGTAGAAAGTTTTGACAGCCACTTAGAGCGAGTCGCTTATTTATAACCCGATAATAACCTCGCTCTGAAAATCCTAGCTAAATGTTACTCATAGAAATAGATTTCTTTGAACTTTTTATTTTTTATTTTTTTTATTTTATGAATAAAAAAATCAAACAGAATCTATTTGCGTTTGGTGATTTTACAATAAAAAATATATATTTTTATTTATCGGGTTATAAAATACATGTCAGTATCATACCCTGCGAGCTTCAGGAGGGAAAGTTATTTTTCAGGGAAGACGCACTTAGATGAGTGGGACACGTGACTTATATATACGGCTTGTGGGGAGAGAAAAGAAAGAGAGACGGAGGAGAACAGGGAGAGAGGGGATGAAAGAGAGACATTTAAATACATCAAGCGTTAAAGGACTGGAGTGATGTTTATTTCAGAGGAGAAAAGAGAACAGAATCCAACACTAGAGGATCAGAGACTGAGATGGAACAGAAGGGAGTTTTACTTTACTGAGAGGGTGGTAGATAAGTGGAACAGCTTCCCAGCAGAAGTGGTAGAGGGTAATACAGTGAGGGGATCAAACATGCACGGGATAGACATACGGCTCTTGGATCTAAGACGAGACCAACGACTGATTAAGGTTTGAGTCTTTACAGCAGGAGAAACGGGCGACTGGATGGGGGCCGAATGGGGCCAATCTGCTGATGTTCTATTCTTTCTATTCTCTGGTGATACGTTTGTTACGGGGAGACTCAATGCCTCCTACCTGCCATCAAATTCTAGGTTCCTTCCAATGTCCTTAAACAAATTTTATCTCACTTTTGTATATGAGGTTTTAAAAATATATATATAATGAAAAAAAACAACATTAGAAGTGATATTTCTAAAAATGTGTAGTTATGGATACATTATTATTATTATTAAATATTTAAATAGAACTCAATTAAACCCAGAAATAAAGCGTAATGATTATTCATTTCTAGATGAAGAAGAACCTAAATAGAATATAATTTTTTTTTATCGAAGGGTTAATTCCTTTTCACGTATTTATTGTTGGGGGGGGGGGATATACATTTGGGCCGATGACAGCAGAACCCCCGCTGCGGTTAATGTCTCCCTGGTCTTGGACGGCTCATTAAATCCTTCGATGTAATATAGCAGAGAAACCTTAGGTAATAAAAACATTAACGCTTCTTATAATTGACTTTAAAAATAAAAATGAATTAAGATCATCAACGGTTTCCTCTGTGCGGAAAGTTTAGGAATCTCGGGTCAGTTTCGCTCAACTTTGCCTCTTTTTAGTGGAATTTTTGTTTGCCGAATGCATTCTTCAACCTTTTTCACACCGAGGGCAAAGGTTTTTTTTCTAAAAAACAATCAAACGACTCAGAAAATGATTGATGTGTTTTTAAATACGGCTAATGACGGTAATTTGAAGGGTTTGGGTTTCAAATGAATAAGAACACAACTTCGAAAAGTGCCCAGGGAACGTATTTCTGTAAAAAAAGTATATTTCAATAGTTCTTTAAATAAATGTCTTTTTCTGCCCCGACAATCGAGAATCCAAAAGCGGACGTCCGTTTCGGTTTCCATTAAATCAGTGACATAGACGGCGGGCGTTAAAACGGTTTAAATAACCCCGGAATTAATGTATAATGCAGATTAATTAATGAATAGCTACATTGTTTTAATAATATCAGTGGATTTCTGGAAATTTCCCCTTTCCCCTAAAGGATTCCCCATTTTTTCCGCAATTCTGGGAATTACTGGATTCTGCCCCTGATCAGTCAGTTTGCCGCGTCACAGAACTGATAACAGTTAAAGGACCCCAAAGGGCTGTCGAGAACAAATGGCGGGAGAATAGATTGGTTTTCTATAAAACGAACCCTGTTCAGCGGGGCTGTCTTTAAATTACCGGGACGGAGCGGTCTATGCAGCCGCCGACACACACCGTTACACCCTAACACTTCCTCCTTTTAGGTCTGCATGCCGTCTGTGTTGGGATATGACATCATACTCCCGCTGTTATAGTGGAGCGGTCTGTGCCGGCAGAGCATGGCAGCTGCTGAGGGCGCCCGTAGGAGAGCTGCGTCGGTCCCTAAGGTAAGATCTTAGCCCGGGGCAGCTCTCCTGACATGCGGGCTCTCGGGAGGCGGCCATTGGATGAAAATGTTCTTAGATTCTAGATTTATGATGAAGTAAAGACTGATTGTACAACTGGATCCAATCCATACATTCTACGAAACGTTCAAAAAAACTGAAAACTATCCCATTTAGAACAGTAAAAACTTAACCTCCCGCAGCATTGTCTTAAGAGGTGGGGGAGATTTGCTCTGCAGAGCTTGCAATCTATTGATGAATAATATAGAATTAAAGGTATACACGCCTCATTGTACACTCCAAAGATATCAAAGGGGTTAAAAGGAAGCGGATAGAGTTTAGGGGGCAATTATTTGGGTAAACCCCCTACTAACTACCCCATATCGGAGATGGTGCTACACCAGGGTACTACCTGCACCCACCACATGCCCAGAGGGGGACCCCCAAAATAACAACAAAACCTCACTAATCAGATAATTGTATCACTAGACATTTATAGGGCAAAGCCTGCTAATTCCCATTGTACAGCGCTACGGAATATGATGTCGCTATGCTAACCAATAAATAATAATAATAATTATTATTCCCAAACGCTAATTAAACGTCTCTGCTGTTGGGAAGTATTTTCACGGCGTTATTTATTCCGAGAGCTCAGAGAATAGAAATCATTCTGAATATTAATCCGGATAAACGTAATCGTTTGGGTTCATCCGTAAGGAGCGCGCATGTTCTGTCACCGGGCTGCCTCGTTTGCCGGAGTCTATTGACAGCTCGCGATGCCGTCGGCTCGGACCTGTAAACGTGCCGTGCTCCGAGGGAATCTCTTCTGCATAAATTCATAGGCTCGGCCGCCATTAAGGAACCTGCACCAAACGCTGATGCTCGGAGATTGCAAATGAGTTTTTTTTTTCCGCTAAGTGTCCGCCTGCCTCCAAATAGACAAATCCATCTATCAAAAAAAAATATGGCGGCTTCCAAAACGGCAAAGATTCAAAGACAGAATTTATTTCAGATAAATATATTTTTCATAAGGTGGTCAAACGAGGAGAAAATATAGAACAAGAGGTCACAATCTAAAACTGAAGGGTCAGAGGCTTAGATGGAATGTCGTTTTAACTTTACTGAGATGGTGGTAGATAAGTGGAACAGCCTCCCAGAAGAGGTGGTAGAGGGTAATACAGTGAGGGGTGTTAAACATGCATGGGATAGACATACGGCTCCTGAATCTAAGATGAGACCCAGGACTGATTAAGGTTTGAGTCGTTAGAGCAGGAGAAACGGCCGACCAGACTGGCGTTTGGTCCAAATTGTGATTCTGTTTTATATATGGGGCAGTAGAAATATTATTATTAATCACTCATCTACAGACACCAGAAGGCTTGTTTTTCCCTCAGAAATCTCATGGTGCTGCCACAACCACAAGGGATTCTGGGTCGGCGCATGCAAATAAGGTCAATAATGATCACCTTTTGCCTCTATATCCGCTTTATACACGGATCCCTGGAAAGCAATCGCCCCGCTGTACAGGACTTTACACAAAACTCAGGTAAGAGGTGCAGTATATATGTGGGAAAAAAAGATAAATTGTTTCTCTTAATGTCTGATAGAAATGACTCATCTGCTGGACCGTCTCAATAAAACCTTCAGAAAATAATTTTTTCTACAGTTTGGTTATAAAGGGGTCTGTCCAAATATTTCCACTCCTCCAATAATCAATTTTTCAAAAATAGTAAATGTGAATTTTCAGGTCCATGGTCTTAACCTAGACTGGCTCAACAAATCCACCGCATCATTCGTGAAATCCGTGTTTGTATGTCACGCACATGTAACAGATGTTAGATACGGCGATTCTCTGAAATGTTTCACAGCTCAATAAAGATGGGGGGAAAATGGTTGGTTGGTTGGTTGGTTGGTTGGTTGGTTGGTAGGAAGGAAGGAAGGAAGGAAGGAGAGTGAGTGAGTGAGTGAGTGAGTGAGTGAGTGATGTGAGTGAGTGAGTGAGTGAGTGAGTGAGTGAGTGAGTGAGTGAGTGAGTGAGTGAGTGAGTGGTAGGGACTCATCAGCATGAGATTATGATACTGGCTTAATCGTTGAGGCTTTGGGTAGCCAAGAAATACCATTACATAAGTTAGGGTGAGTAAAGGTGGTGATCTGGCTACTGCACCTCTTACCCGAGTTTTTGTGTAAAGTCCTGTACAGCGGGGCGATTCCTTTCAAGGGATCCGTGTATAAAGCGGATATAGAGGCAAAAGGTGATCATTATTGACCTTATTTGCATGCACCTACCCAGAATCCCTTGTGTTTGTGGCAGCAGCATGAGATTTCTGAGGGAAAAACAATCCTTCTGGCGGTCTGGTTTCTTTAGATGAGGGTTTAATAATAATACTTCTAGTACCCCTAAATTTTAGTGCAAGGGTTTCCATCACCTTTACTCACCATAACTTATGTAATGAAGTAGGGTAGTTAATGATGCCCCTGTTGCCCTGTTGCACCTGCAAGTAAAGCTTGCAGATAATCAGGGGGGAGGGCCAGTTTTTGGTTCTATCTCAGGAGGGGAATACTGACAGAGTGTACAGCCAGGCCCGATCGGTCAGTGGGGCGCATGATGGATGCTTTGCGTAAATCACTCGGTGAGTATTTTATTAAATTGGGTTATTTGTAAGTATTTATGACCTCATTGGCGGCGTCCCACTGTCACCGTCAGCCCTTTCCTGAGGTCAGGAAGTTGAAATGCTAACCCACCTGCCGGGGGTTAGTGAGCCCACCACTGCCTGCTTCCAGTTCCTGCCCCAACTACTGCCCCTTTGACCATGTGATCACACAGCTTTGGGTGTATTGACTTGTAGAAGATGGGAAATGCGGGGACATAACAAGTACAAAGAATGAAACAATATCTGTTTTATTTATTTCTAGCGGATGAAGATCTCGATGGGGGAGAATAAGAGATTTCTTCTCAATTAAAACCTTAGAAGAAGAAACCTTCCCCTCTTAATAAAGTTTTCTGACAAACGTCACAATATGTTTCATGTCATTCGTCCCGGTTATATCCGGAGGGACTGATACTTTTTGTTTCTTTATGTTGCTTAAGTTTGGCCTCTTATGTTCCAAAAATGTTGGAGAAAAAATATACTCTTCAAGGATGTAACTAATAACGTCATATATTGGCATATTGTTTTATTACATACATTGTAACCGTAGCAACTGCTAAGGTAACATCTTTCTAAACCTGCCAGGACCTGCTGATTGATCGCCACGTCCCAAATGATTTAAAATGGATTTTACACGACTCATTAATCTCGTTATAGACAATGAAAGTCCAATCCCCAACCCTCACCCTGTATAAGGAATACTTGTACGGGGACAACCAAGCTTCTTGCGGCTGGGGTTGGCATGGTTCTTAAAGTTACTGCAAACCCTCCTGGAACCTCAGCTGATGAAACGTTGGATGTAGATTGAGGTCCAGAAGCAGACGGCATTATGTTTGCCCGACTCGCTGAACTCGCAGCCACATCGAGCCTTTCGCCAGCATGCCGTTCCAGCGATACCTTCTTGGACACTCAGACAGCTCACCGTTCACACAATTTAAACTACACCAACGTCTGTTTAGATAAGTGCATCTTTAAATCACGGCAAGTCGAGGTTTCCATGGCGACCAGTATTAGAGCCATTTGGGTAACACATTTGGTGACTCGCTACATAGAATCTTCACGATGGGATATTAATGAGTATTTCAAGAGTCTCAGGGTCGGCTCGTTTAGACGGGATCCAGGTATGCCTATAGCCCTGTCATTCCGGGGGAAGATGGAGTCTTTCGGGGGGGAAAGTGATGCCTTTTATTGGACCAACATAGAAAAAGTTTGAGATTCACAGAAGAGACAAACGATCTTCCCTCCAGATGGAATGTTGGGCAAGAAGGGATTGAACGTATGTTCTTACCACGAAAGAGGCCAACAACGAAACAGATTTCAACAAATACATTTAATAAATGCTAAAAACTTGAACACCGTTTATATTATCGATCTACATCTGATGCTTTTATGTTTTAAATATGGATGAATGGGATCGATAATTTCTTTTGAAATGGAAACTATGTTTTAAATTTGATGTCTATATATATATATATATATATAGCTTCAGACGCTCTTTTGTGACCCACAGCACTCTCAGCCAATCAGATCACAGCCTACAACACACAGCACTCTCAAAAGCACTATAAAGCATATAGAAATATAAACTATAGACATAGTATAGGATTTTCACAATTTTCACGCATTGTCCTGCTGTCCCCGGGGCAGTTGGGGAGATGTGACCTCTCCTAAAAGCTGTTAAAGCACTGGACTCCATTGCACGTGGCTCCCTGTTACTGTTACCCCTCTAGTGACTGTACTGGAACATTCTATGTGCAGGAGATGCCTCTAAGGGTCATGAAAGTTTGAGTTACTTAAAGATTCATTGGTTCCTTTACATGGAATCAAACTGATCGCTGCATTGGAAATGTCAGCCCGGAACATGCCAAGTTTGTGTTAAAATTCCAAAGGGTCACTTGGGGGTCGATTACGGCATTCGGGTTATTCTTTCCTCATCCATGAAATCCCGAACCCATAACGTATCATTGGTGAAAGTACACTCGGGGTCGATATTTGACCTCTCTGTCTGGCCCAATTTACTTATTTGTCTTTCTAACCCAATCAATTCACGTATCAGCCTACATCGCTGCATCGCGTCCGGATTGTCCATGAGCGTTTCCATGCTCCGCTCTCCATTCCCAGGGAACATAAATCAAAGATCAGAAACGCGGTAGACTTTGGGCATCAGCTGCTACAAACGATCAGCTTCAAAGAACGATCGCAATGGTGGGTCCTGGAAATACACACAACGCCTCTACTGCACATTACTAAAAAACAGAGAATAATTCAAAATGATCATTAGCAGTCAAATTACTTAAAACTCCTTTTTTGCCTCTTTGTTTAATTTAAACATAATGTCCGTTTATTCTCTCGCGAGCCGCGCGTACCAGTAAATAATTCCAGAGTTTGCCTAAACATCTCCCATCACAGCGAGATTCTAATTTGATCTCCGGAGACCCTTTCTGGTAGCTGCATAAAATATTTTCATTTACGCTATTGGAGTCGCTACAATCTTACATATTTAATCTCATGTTGCCCAGCGATGCCTTCAGATGAGTTTCTCTGCAAATCAGTAAACTTGTTCAATAACAACGATACCAAACACAAGAGATTTGTCGTTAGCGCAACAAAGAAGTTTTTTTTTTCTTACTCACAGAAAATAAAATTGAAAAAAAAACCCCATAATTTGAGATTCTGGGGCAGTTTCGGGGATTATATAAAATTTTTAAATTTCGACGGGAAAACTTTTTAACGCGGCCTGTCAGAAACATTTGAAGATCCCGTACATTCAAGGGCTTTCTCTTTACTGATCAAATTACTGTTATTATGTTTTACATTTGGCCGTGATTACGAGCTAAAATATATGCCTTTTGTTCAAAAAAATCTATATGTGGGATCGCTGGGTTTTGTTAAAACGGTAATAATGTTACCAGTCAAATATAAATACGGGTTATTAGCGCTCGGCTGAATTCCATTTATTCGAATTAGATGCATTGAGGACAATATGATAAAAATTATTATTTTCGGTTGCATGTTTCCAGTTTTTATTGGATTTTTGCTGGACTTGTTATTGAGCCTGGGAGGGAAAAATACACTTAAAGTTACATTTGCCGTTATTTCACAAATTTGCGTAGGATTATTTCCTATTTAAGAAGTATTCTGTGTCGTATTAGCGAACGACAGACCTTTAAATTTATTTCGGAATATACCGTGAAACTTAATGGAAGGAATCAAATCTTTGCGACAATAATAATGAATTACATTGAAAGAATGTGACAGTTTCAAGAGCCTCGGAATCGCGGAAATGCCAATAAAATACTTGAATTGATCGCATAATTTGAGTTGATTAAGACAGAAAAGGGAAATGTATGTCATAGAATTGAATTACGATCGGGTCATTCGGTTGGGTTGACATATTTAATAAAACATTGATTATTAAATCGACGTTTTGAGGTTTAATGGCAGATTCCGTGACGCTAGGCGCATGACGGCGGATTACCGAAGTGTTTCGGACGGAGATCCGCTTATTCCGGTGGAAATAATGGAATCAGATTCAGATTCCGCCCATGGGCCACCTTTAATTTTTTAGGAGTCAACTTCGCTGGTGATTTTTGGAAATACGTTTAGCTTTTATTTTATTATTTTAAATTAAAATCTTGTTTCACCTTAAAGTTCTGTGTGAAGTTGCTTAATTATTTACGGCCACATCTCGAAAAAGGAAAATTAAAAAGAAAAATCAATTAAATATGTTTTTACCATAGAAACAGAAGAGGAATTAATTTAATCTATTTTAAAGAAGTTACAGAAATTTCTGGCTCAGGAGACTTTCTTATATAAAATAATTCTTAATAAAATATTCTGAAACATAATCAAGTAATTTATATTTTGACCCAGATTTTAGTTTTGTACGGCTTATTTAAAAACTTCTATGTATTAAGGTCTATTGAGTTAGTATAATGTACAGAAAGAGCTCACGTTGCAAATCAGCTTCGCGTGCTTTTACATTTTTTAAAACCAGGACATGTTTTACCCCAAATGCTGTTATTGATCGTACAGACGCTCTACATGAAATCGGGCTTTGAACGTGTTTCATACAAATGTCTGTCTGTTATTATATTTTATGTATGCGGCTCCATTTATTCTGCAGACCCATGAAAATATAGAATCTGCTGGCAGATCGGCCCCCTTCGGCCCCCGTCTAGTCTCCCGTTTCTCCTGCTGTAAAGACTCAAACCTTAATCAGTCGTTGGTGTCGTCTTAGATTCAGGAGCCATATGCATCCCATGCATGTTTAATCCCCTCACTGTATTACCCTCTACCACTTCTGCTGGGAGGCTGTTCCACTTAACTACCACCCTCTTAGTTAAGTTAAACTCCCTTCCATTGTGTTAAATCCCTCCACAATGGGCCTTTGTGACCCACAGGTGGTCAGAGGATCTGACTGAGAAGCCCTGGACCCATCCATTGGGTTTTCTGGCCGGCGGTCCCGTCCCCTGAGGCAACTCAATCATATCCCTGTTCTCTTTATTTACTGCAGTCACTCCGTCTATCGTAGAGGTCACTTCCTATTCAACTTAATTTTCACGCCTGTTTAAAAATAGCCGGTATTGATGAATTATATATGTTCACATAGCGCTAGTAATCTACATAAGAACGTTCAGGTACATTAAGTGCCGCTCGTTACATTTTCATGTCGGAAGCAAGAAGGAAATAAAACACGTTATGGAAAACGTGAGCCACAACACGAGAGCGGCCTTGGACTTATTATTATATACATTTCTCTGTATGTTTCATGAAATCCTCCATAAATATGAAAGGTGAGCGTCTGAAAGGAGAGTGCAGAATTCTACACGTTTCACGGCCTATGGGTCAACGAGCCGCGTTCCTCCAACGTGTCCCGACTGCGATATCCGACCCCGCAGGAATAACACGACCTTCAGGTTGAGATATGATGCTAATCGAAGCAAATTCTAATTGTGGGTAGATGATTATAAATGATATCTTCATTATACTGTATATGCATTCATGCGATAATTAGTGTATTTCTAGAAAAAAAAATCTAATCTCCCTACTCTATATAAAATGTCACCAACACTTATTTACTATCATTTATGCAAAATTGTATTTTTGATTTTCACAGAATTTGCAATTATCAGAGATCTCCCTTGTAACGGGTCCGTCAGGCAGCTGCCGCCTGGTTTTGCCACAGGGGGGAATGCTGCTCAAGGCTTGGTTCAGGCTCTTGGGAGCCCACGGCCCCTCTTTTCTTACACCCAACTATCAACACATGATGAATGTAAAATAAAGTAAAAGAAACTCTTTATTGTAGATTCTTTGGTATCCTCCATGACGTCGTACGCTGTTCATACTAAGCGCTGCCCTCACATTGTATCCCACCGAAGGCCTGGCCGCTGCAGCCAAGAAGGAGTCCGTCTGTGGTGACGTTGGAGAGGACTGTCCCGTTTGTATCAGGACAACTGCCATAAAATACAAAAGAGGCACAACATAATATTATAGATACCACACAGCACTGGGGTGGAAAAAGCTGCACCCTTGAGTACAGGCAGCCATTGCACTTCAAGACATTTTGTCAGTGTCTGGGGCTGCCGGCCTCTCCCTGCGCGGCTCTGACTAGAAACAAAATGGAGGGAAAGTCAAGGGAGGGCAGGGAAGTAAGGGAAGAGGAAGCAGGATGAACAGTCAATCAGACTGCCCTAAACCCCTCCCGCACTTCCTGTCTGGATTCAGATGGCCACTGGGAGGGAGGAGCCACTCTGACTGGATTAATCTCCGCACCTGCTGTAGAGAGGCTCCTCTCTGCTGGGGTCAGATGGCTCCTCTCATTACCCCGGCAAAGGGGCAACTCAGATACTACTAATCAGGTAATCCACTACAGGATTACGGGGGGATTCAGGGTCCCCTAAATGCTCCACGTGGCCTTAGTTTATTCCGGCCGTGTTGCTACCCCTCTGGACTTCTTGCCCCAGGCTCAAGAATAGTCGGCCTCAGCCAGAATACACTGTTTCCTAAATCCCCTGATTTGAGGTGGCAGATGCCAAGTTTGTTACAAGTTAACTTTACGGTTAACTTTTATTGCAAAATAATCTAGATTTAGCAATTTTACCGACCGTTGTTTATGGCACAAATTAACCCTGTGAGGGCTTCATCTGTCATCCATCATCCAGGGTATATCTGCCTTATACGCACTAACTAATGATCATGTAACTGACATGTATGACCGCGAGGGGGACACCTGCTGTTAAGGCTCTTAAGTACTGAAATGAGAGAAATGAGGAAAAACAGCTTTAATTTTCCAGAAATATTAATATTCTGATGGCAACTTCACAATACGGTTTAATATTCCATTTTCTCAAAAAAAATCCATTAGCTCGCTTACCGACATAAAATGGTTTTCTTGGTGCCTCCTTAAAATTCCTTTAAAATAACAAAAAATAATAACAAAATTAATTACGTTTTTTTTACACCTTGACGATAAGAAATGCAAAAGGTTAAATTGGTGTAAAATGAAAAAGTGGAGGAGCACAGCAAAGAGTCAAGGAATCTTCAGCTAAAATTAGAATTATAGAATTAATAAAGAATTTTGTGGTTACTGTTTTCAAATTATATATATTATATATATTGGGAAGAGGTGCAGTAGCCAGATCACCACTCATGGACAGCTGTTTCGTCCTTATTAAAGACCTTAATGTTGGCCTTATTTGCATGTGCCTACCCAGAATCCCTCGTGGTTGTGGCAGCAGCATGAGATTTCTGAGGGAAAAACAAGCCTTCTAGCTAGTCTGGTGTCTGTAGATGAGGGTTTAATAATAATAATACTTCTACTACCCCTTAATTTTAAGTGGGAGGGTTTTCCATCACCTTTACTCACCATAACTTATGTAATGGTATTTCTTGGCTACCCCAAGCCATGAAGCTGGCATCACAACTGCATGTTGATTAATCTCATTAAAGATGATTGAGCGGTTGTACTTTTGGCTAAGGTTGAATGTGTACCAGTGGAAAAGGGAAAGCTTGAACTTCTGGCTTTAGGCCTGGGAATGTGTGAAGTTGTTTTTAGGTTCCTTGGACTGGATGCTGTGCACTGGGTATCAGTGTGGCTCTAAGTGTGCTGCACCCTTTCACATGTCACATGCTGGTAAGCACCTTGGCCCCTTACATGCACTTCCATTTTTGTATGGAGTATCCCCAGCCTTCGAGCATACGAACAATGTTTTATCACAGCAGCCAGTAAGGCCGGGGGTTCCACTGGGAACGTTTTTGTATGTATTTTTACCACATGATTGCACTGTTTTTTTTCCAAAGCGCACACGTGTTTTTACTTTTTTAATATATTTTTTTGTATTTGAGATTATTTATACAAAACAGTGATGTGATAAAACAGACACGAACGCTGAAAATCAACGGTGGAGCCGGGTCCCCTAAAGGTCTGGCTTTTCTGGTGAGGAGGGGAGTTAGGTAGCCCCCGGATCTTCTTGGCCCCTTCCCTTCCAACCGAAGAAGGGAAGGGGCCAAGAAGATCCGGCCCTCCTGCAGGCCTTATGGCCGGGGAGGGAAGGAAGGGGTTGCATATCCTTCGGGAGTGCGACCCCAGAAGAAAACGAAGATGGTGTCTATTGTGGCCTAACGGCACTTTGGCACTGGCACTTTTTTCAGTTTTTTTCACAACGAAGCACGAACCTCGGGGCTTCAATAAAAAGCCATCCATGAGCGGTGATCTGGTTACTGTACCTCTTCCCGAGTTTTGTGTAAAGTCCTGTACAGCGATTGCTTTCCAGGGATCCGTGTATAAAGTGGATATAGAGGCAAAGGTGATCATTGTTGACCTTATTTGCATGCACCTACCCAGAATCCCTTGTGGTTGTGGCAGCACCATGAGATTTCTGAGGGAAAAACAAGCTGTCTGGTTTCTGTAGATGAGTGTTTAATAATGCTTCTATATATATATATATATATATATATATATATATATATATATATATATATATATATATATATATATATATATATATATATACTTCAGAATCAACCTTTTCCTCCCATATAACACGGTGGATTGCTTTATTAACAGAAGCTGCCAACCCTCATATAAAAGAATGAAAACCATGCAAAATTTTTCCCAATTTCCCATAATCCCTCGGCAGAGACGGCGCGGCCCTGAAAAGCTGGGAGGAGAGACTCAACAAAGTAAAGCAGAAATTTGGGCTGTGGAGCCTCAGAGACCTTACCATTGAAGGGAAAGTGTTGGTGCTGCGCAACGAGATTCTTTCCGTGCTGCAGTACGTGGCTCAGGCCTGGCCCTTGCTGGTCACCATTCACCGAGCCATCAACCGAGCAGTTTTCCACTTCATCTGGGGCTCCAAAATGGACAGAGTAAAGCGCGCAGTGATGTACAAGGAACCCGGCAAGGGAGGCAAAGGAGTGCCTGACATCCCTACCATGCTGAGGACCTTCTTTGTGTGCAACTGCGTGCGCAGGACTCTCAGAGACGTAGTGAAAGGCTCTGCTGGAAACTCCTTGTCTCGCTTCTTCCTGCTGCCCCTGTGGAGGCAGCTCCGTCCCTTACAATTGGACCATGCCCTGGTTCTACTCGGACGTGGGCAAATTTGTAAGGGAGCACCAACTGGAGGGAGTTAAACCAGATTTGTGGTTACCCTGTGTGATCCACAAGCTCATCAGAGCCAAAGACACTATCGAGAACATCCCAGGGCTCCCCGACGCCACAGCTAACGTGTCGTCGAGCAGGCTAACCAACAGGCATAAAGACATGGCATGGATGGCCATTCAGGGAGGCCTCCCCCTAAGGACATTTATGCATGCCAGGGGGCTGTGCAGATATAGACACTGCCCACAGTGCATCGTGGAGGAGGAGACTTCCCTTCACTTGTTCTGGCAGTGCCCGTTTGCACAGGCTTTGTTCAGAGCCCTGGAGCTGGATCTCAAGGACTCTACCTAGAGAAAGTACCTGTCCTACCATTCGGTAATTTACGGACTTTTTCCAGGAACACACACTGAGAGCGCCATTGAGGATGCTTGGCGCCTCATGTGCTGTGTAATGGACGCTCTGTGGTTTGCCAGGAACCGCCTGGTGCTGAGGAGGGAGCAGGTCACAGTCCGTGACTGCCGCAGGCTTATCCACAGCCTGCTGTGAGACTACTCTCTCAAGGACAGTCTAGAGGCTGAAGACTAGCCCCATTCTTCTCGGCCCCCTCCCCCCCCCCATTTCCCCAGGTTATGTTCCACTAAAGTGCTAACCATTTGTGCCATGTCTGGGAATGTAATTGTACACTGCTTCTACTGAGCTTTCCGTAACTGAAGTCGTACTGTAACGTGTATTGCCCTGCGCTGCGTCGCAGTACTGCTTACCGTCTATCTGTACCAATATTACTGATCTATGTATTCCTGCTAAAACAGGTTGATGTCTCTTTTATCATAATCAGTTTTGTATAATAAACTTAAATACCAAAAAAAAATAATCCCTCAGTGCAGACAGATCCTCCCCGTCAGCCCAAGCAGGAAGTTGGAAGCTGCTTCCTGTTCTCTCCCTCCATCAGCCTGAGCTGGAATTTGTAGGTCGCTTCCTGTTCTCTGCCCTCGTTGTTTTAGTAGACGACACATGAGCCTCTAGAAATTGTTTCCGGCCACGCAGGTCCCTCCATAACGCTATTATCACAAATCACGAATATGTTAAGCCAAATGGACAGCAAGATGGCGGACCCTGCATGCAACACAACAAGAAATAACAATAAGGGAATCCTTATTGCCCCATTGCCCAGGAAAGTCTTGCACATGGAGCTCAGTTATAGCTGCAGCTAGCACCCGGTAAGAAACTCACTGTGTGTGTGTGTGACTGTGTTTGTCTGTTTGTGTGAGTTTGTGTAACGTCTGGTAATAGAGGGTTTTTTCCCTGAAACCGCTCACGCCTGGTAATAGAGGGGCTAATTCTCTGAAACTGCTCATGTCTGGTAATGACTGTATGCATATTATAATATCGATATATTATTAAATCTGAAATCGGCATGGTTCCCGAGGCTTAATTATATAATATGAAACTTTTTATGTGTATGTGAGATATGTATATATAATACATGCCTGTCTGAGTAATCTCATCCGCTCCATACTGTGTCCCTGAATCACAGAAATAAAATGTGATCATCCTAGGTTTCTCAAACCTGAAGTAAAAAAAATAACAAACAATTAATATGTTGTATATAAATGCGTGAGTTAAGGAAATAAACTGCCTTCCCCTTTAAGAACGGATTATTTGAAATTTTTACAAGTCCCCCTAAGGGCTTTTCCCTCTTCAAGCTCTGAATTTTGTCATGAACTAGAAAGCGCACCTTCTACCTTGGCTCCGGAGTGAACACGCGTCGGGATAAAATGTCACGGAATGAAATCTGAACAGAATATTTGTACGGAAAGTCTGGCTATTTGAGGAGTTTAATAGTGTATCTGGGTCAAGATATTCCTGCTGCTCGCTACTTTTCGATGTCTGGAACAATTAAACTCAAGAGCTGCCTATTTCCGCGGCTTCCAGAACAACGTCGTATTCAGCAATAAAAACATCCACATCTGCTTTCTGAATATACGAAAGCTTCCTGCCCTCTTACAGAAACGTGGATTTTTTTAAATGTATATTTTTTTATTTTTTTATTAAAAATGAAATTTGCTTGGCGGATTACAATGAATTTCCTGGTTCTACAAACAGCCTTCGTCTTAAAACGTCAACAGAATACAAAGTTCCTAATATGTGTTCTTTTATGCATAAATTGTAACATGTATAGATTGTTCTTCCCCGTGTAATTATATTTGCCTCCGTGAGTTGCTGGTGCGTTCCTTGGGGGTAACTCAGATTATATGCGGAAAAATTTAAATATATTAAATATATTCCACGCCATCAATGCCCTCAAACAAAACAAAAAACCTCTCCGTTTAACTTTCATTACTGCAATTTATCCAACAGCATCGTCCAGATACATCCAGTTTCTTATTTGACCTAAAATTAAACAGTTTAAAAAAGTATTTTTATTAAAAAAAAAAAAAAAAAAAAAAAAAAAAGTGAATTTGCTACATCTATAAAACCAGCGGGGAATAAATTCCATTATTTTTTGCGGATTTTCTACACAATTTATCAGATTATGAATCGTAAAGCATCTGTTAAACATGAGGTTTGTAAAGTTAAATCATTTCATTTTCATGTATTTTTAATTATGTTGAAACCCTTAAATAGCAAATGAAATCATTGTTACGGAAACTGCAGTAATTTGTCAGACTTACCAAAACGCGGCGAAAAAAAAGAACAATATTCATTAGTCATGGGTTTGCGTGGACGGCTTTCAGAAAATACAGGTTGGTTTTTTTTCCGTAAATAGAATTCTGCATAAACCGAGTCGGAACAACTGGAAAAATAATGATTTCTGATGACACTGAATAGATGTTAATTAGCAAATAAAAAAAATAAATTAAAAAAAAAAGCAATGAAAAGCCGTTTGTAAATCTGTAATCGGAATCCATGCGCGGGATAGATACATCAGCGGATAGAGGTCACAGGGTCATTGTTATAAAATACCAGAATTCCACATGTGTAAGTTATTTTCCCAGATTTTAGTTTTTTTCGAATAACCCCCCCCCCCAAAAATGGCTAATCAACTGTCCTGCATAACGAGGAACATTTTTAGCGTTTCGACAAAACTGACAGTGATTTGTAAAGTGCAGTAATTTGTGGTTTTAAAAAAACTGAATCTAAACGATATATCATTTTTAAAAATAATTGACTCCCGCAAAGTCGCTAATGACTTGTTCTGGGTTATGTTTCTGTTTATAAACATTGGTTTTTAACACAAAGAAAAATCGGCAATTTCATGGAATTTTATTTATAGAGCAGACTGAAAGTCCCTAAAAAGCAGGTCTGGAAAAGCTCGAGAGCGGAAGGGGAATCGAAGCAGCCCAGGAGATCCTTGAACTAGAAGCATTTTTGGGAAATGATGTCATACACTGGTGCTCCACTTTCTTAGCGCATGTGGCGCTGGGTGGAAGTAAACTATGGATGTGCCGACCGGACGGAGACCTCAGTAGTGTTAACGGCTTGATCACTCTAGACCTGAAACTCTGAACCTAGTCTGTTTAGGCCAGAATACGGCGCTGCCCAGAACCACATGGTTATTCATAGCATTGGGCTAAAAACACATCTTCACTAAAAATGGGTGGAAACCAGCATTTTACACCTTCGGGAAAAACGTTGTTTCTGAGTTCTTGTTGAAGTCACAAGCGTTGTGGTATATCTGCCAAATGACCACTCGTGATGTCCCGAAGCACGCATCACATTACAGAAAGCGTTTCGAGTAGCGTGACGTCAACAGGCGGAGAAGTATCAATTCTACGCTCACCTATGGGGGTTATCATGAAAAATGGCAAAAAGCCAACGTTTCTTGGTATCCCCGATGGATCCAGTTTTTAATATTTCACCCAGCTCTATTTCATAAATTCCCCTTTCTAATGTTAAGTCTTGGGTCTGGCAAAGCAGCAGAGAGACAATGGGTATTAATTACCTGGACAGCTTTCTTCTGCTCCTATTGCTCCCATGACCTCTGCATTGTCACCACCCTTTTCTTCACTCCTTTTATTTTCTCTGTTGGACGGGACGAGTCTGCCGGCATTTCACTTTCTGCCCTATTATGGGGCTCTTACCAGGAGCTTTGCTCTGTCTGGACTCCTAATTATAGGCCCCGTAGTTCGTCGCCGGTCTGCACTCATGTCCAGCATTATCATTATTGATTTGATTATCTTCACTTACACGGCCGGTCTGTAGCTAAGTTTTGCATTTTTAGGTCTTGTGTAAACTTAAACTCCTTTTAGATTGTAAGCTCTTTGAGCAGGGGCTTCCTCACCTTTTACTTCTGTCCAAATTGTTACATCATGCTCTACCTGTCATGTCCTCGCCTGTTGTTTCTGTAACTCAGATTGTTACGTTATATACTACCTGTTATGTCCTGTCTACCTAGGACCCAAATGCGGAATTTGATGGCGCTATATAAATAAATAATAATTGATAACAATAATCGCTTGTTTTAAGACATTATATGTCAGCCTTTAAGACGATCACGTGATCCCCTAGTATTGTATAATTGGCGAGGGATAAAAAGGTATAAAAAGGTATAAATCTTTGTTACTATAAACAGAAAATTCCACAGATCCCAGTATCTGCCGGATTATTCCTCCCATTAAGTTATCGCTCCCATATTGTTAATTTTCTGATTGTCAATGATTGGTCCAGGCAGCCATAAGGGTGGGAGGGGTCATCAGGGCAGGAGATGGATCAGGTAATGCAGGCTCTGCCACAAGCTGCCACCGATTCAACGATGTAAACTGTGAAACTCTTCAAAACAATTCAATTTACTTTTATTGAAACAAAAATCATGTAAAAAGCTGTGTAGGCGACACTTCAAGATGAACAAAGACATTTATACAGCACTCGTCGTATTTATCACGTATTTCTCGCAAGCCTTCATATAGAAAATTACTTTTGGGGGGAAAAAAAGTTTATTTTTGATTCTGTTCGCTTTCATTTTTCTCTATAGAAATCAGAAATCACTTTACAATGTGTCTATTTGGCTTTTTGTGCGTTTGTATAATGAGTTTATTTCTACATTTTCAATATGCATTGATCTAAAGTGGCGTAATGAACGCACTGTGCAATTTTCAGATTCAAGACTAAATTTCCTATTGTTGAAAATGTCTGAGAATAAAAAAAAAAAAAAGAAAAGAAATCAACAACAGCAAAAGTGCTAACAGCGGCACAGATCCGGGGAGAGAAACGTCTCGGCGACGCGGTGAATTATTTTAGCAGCCGAGAATAAAGAAAAATATGGTCCGCTTATTAAAGTGCAATTAATGCCATATTCTAAGGAACATATAATTTCTAGTCATTTCGAACACCGTAATGTAGGGACGGGCGTGTGTCACCGATCTCAGCGGGCGCCTTGTTTCCCATGCCAGGCGTACGAAAAACAAAAAAGAAGGAACGCCATTTCAGACGCCATCCATCGCTTTCTTATAAAAACATTTCTTTTTATAATCTGCGTTTACTTTACTGAGAGGCGGCAGCCTGATGGATGAATATTGGAGGAAATGGCAAACTTTAGACAAATATTTATAGCTAATCGACTCATAAAAGCACACGGAAAAACGCCTTGTTAAATAAAAAAACTACAGCTCTCATCACTCTTTTTCATGTGTTGATTTTTTATTGCGCCATCATATTCCGCAGCGCTGTATAAACCTCAGCAGACGGCCTATTAGCATTTTCTCGATAACAGTGAGCACATTATGGGCACGGATGGCGAGAATCGGAGTTATTAGCAAACTTCCAAACATTTAAAATATCCTTGAAAGGGACAATATATAGAGGGACATGAAGGCAGCTAGGAGATATGGGGGGGGGGGGCAAAGAGTGACTGTTTTTCTTAAAGAGGGATACTTGGGAGGTATGAAACAATTCACTGAGAAAAGTTTAAAAAATAAAAAATAAAACCACACAGAAGTTGTGAGACTTTTCTGTTTTGTACTTTGCTGCTCAAAGTCGAGGATTAATTTTTTTTTTATATTTAGGCTTTATTTTTATTAAAAATAAGAAAAAAAGAAATAATAATAACAACAAATAAATAATGACATCACCAGATCTTGTGAATATGTTGCAGCTTCAGAACTTATATGTGTTAAATAAGAACATTCCATAGTTATCTCATGTTACTTTAATATTTCTCATTGATACATCCACACAGTATCACATTAAACAATACGTCCGAATATTTATTGGGTTGTTGGCCTTTTCAGCCAATCAGATAACAGAATATAAATCATGGCCTTTGACCTGGTAACGTAAGAGGAGGCGGAGCTATTGGCAGCCACAGGCGGCTCTAAAATGCAGCCCAAAAAACTAAAAATACCCAATCCCTGCAACATTGTATTTTTTTGATAACTCTGTTAGTAAATATGGATAAGGATCCGGAACGCAAGGGGTTCAGATCCGATCCGTAAATGTTTCTCCTGACTCCTTCACTGCCTGTTATTAGTAACAATATCCATGTTAAAAAATGAAAGGAAAAAATCTGTATTTTCAGAAACCGCTGCAGCAAAACCGAGCCAAATTGCGATGTAGTACGGGGAGTTAGCAATCGCATTAAATATGTAACAGGATTTCCTTTAAATGTGCTTAACGTAAATGATAGTATGTTCTGGACAATTATTTAAGAGAAATAATCACATTTAGCCTGTTTTTACACCATTAAATAAAAAAACCACATTAAAATACTATTAAGAACACAATATAAAAACCAACACCGAAAACTAAGAACAATAACAGAAAGAAAATCAACAATGCAGACGGGATTTGGCAGAGAGCGTTAATGGGAACACACCGTGCACACGCGTTACAAACCCCGGTGTGAGACAGACGCCTGAAATTACGCCAAGTGAGTGTCCCGGAACAAGGAAAGAGACCACATCCAGCCTGTCTTACAGCAACATTTATTATGTCATGCTGACATCATTCAGTAGCTCTATAGTGTCAGATTATGAAACGTGCTGTAATGCAATAAAATATATAATATATATATAATATAATGTTTTCAGGCAGATGCATATCAGCCATTTGAATGAGTTCTCGCTCTGTTATCCGAGCCCCAATTTACTAGAACCCCCCCGGACTCCTTTCCATGCTGCATGTTGGAAACCATAGAATGGCTCAGTCTTAATCACCCAGTCAGACTCTCTTATTAATGAAAGACAATGGAGGAACGGACTTCATTAGCATTCCCATAAAGCAACACCTCAGTGTGGGGTTTGAGCCAGAAAGTCACCCAAAATATCACATGACTGACAGCACCGGCGGCTCCAGGTCTGCAGATAAAGGGGGTTTATTGGAATCAAGATTAGATTGAACCCTCTGGCCTTAGGGTTCAGGAAAGCAATGGAGCCTGAGGTGGAATTGCCCTGGCAGAAATGCTGGAGTCACCGTGTGTGGTATTGCACGCCACTGCACACGGTGAGCGCACGTTTTCATTGGCAGCCTACCAGCACTACCTTTTCCTCAGGTACATTTTGGTCTTGGGGTTAAGATTTTATTTTTGAATCCAGCAGGCCAGTAATGGTCTGTCCCTAAATTATTTTTGTTTAATGTATATAACTCACGTCGTTTTTACACGAGTGCCCATTATTTCCCCGTTTTTGAATTCGCGGCTTGGCCCCCACGATTCTTTGGCACACGTTTTTTTGTAACTACGTTTTTGGACACTGTTTTTCTTTTTAGAGGCAGTGAAGTCTGGACTTTGCTGGAGGAGGATTGGGAGCCTTCTGGCCCCTTCCTCTCTTCAAGAAGACCAGCAAGGAGTCTCACTCTTTGCGGGGGGTCGGAATTTGTCCGAGTTCTCCGTGAGGGAACTCGTTATCGTAGTCTGGCTTCTGCTGCCTTGTGCACAGTTGCGGCACCCAGGAGCATGCGCCTCGGGATCCAAAAGAAAAAAAAAAAAAAAAAGCTGTCCATGAGCGGTGATCTGACTACTGCATCTCTTCCTGAGTTTTGTCTAAATTCTGTCTTGTACAGCGGGGCGATTACTTTCAAAGGATCTAAGTGTAAAGTAGATATAGAGAGTGATTGTTGTGGAACTTATTTGCATGCACTTACCCAGAATCCCTTGTGCTTGTGGCAGCACCATGAGATTTCTAAGGGAAAAACAAGCTTTCTGGTGTCTGTAGATGAGTGATTATTAATAATACTTCTACTATTGAGACAGGGAAAGACAATGCTGGATTTTAAAGCTCAAAGTTTGGACTGCATGGCGCTCTAGATCAGCTTGGGCTCACTATCAAGCTATATAGAAACACAGAACCTGCTGGCAGATCGGCCCCCATCCGGACCCCGTCTAGTTGCCGTTTCTCCTCAAACCTTAATCAGTCGTTGGTCTCGTCTTAGATTCAGGCGCCGTATGTCTATCCCATGCGTGTTTACATTCCCACGCTATGTTACATTGGGCTGGGTGTCAAATTCCATATTATATTGGACTGAATGTTAAACTCGAGATAAGGTGGGCCGAGTTTCAGACGTCACATACGAGTATTCTGGATGTGACACTTCAGATAAAATCGATTATTTAGAAGAAGAACTAAATCCGTGCATTATTTGTGGCGATGGAGAAACAGTGCCGATGTTTCAGGCACTGTAAATGTTTTTTTAGTCCTCCCCATGGATAGGTGTAATACACGGTACTTTCTTCTGGGTTTTAAATGCTTTGGATATCACCTAATTCAAAAAAGGTAGAAATCAAAGGATCCTCTACAGTCATACAATTTATAGCTGGTGAAATTGGTCACAAATGGTTCTTATCTGCCGTCAGGTTCTATATTCTGTCGTGAAGGGTTCTGATGTTGTTGTGACTTAGTATTAGGTCATCAGACAGCTGCCACATGTTTTCTGATTCTCAGCCTGGGTGATAGAATATATACAACGCTATGAAAGTGAAAACCAAACTGTGCCGTGAAGCTGTAAAAGTATCGGACGTACCGTGATGGATCTTAAGCTTAGGGATGTAGATGTAGTTATTGGCCATTTTGGGTCAAACTCTTTCATATAAAACTGTCGCTTTTACTGGGAAGGATCAATAACTGATTTCAAGGACTCAACGGCTTTGATTTATATCACAGTAAAACTTACCTGTTGGTTACCGGAAGATGTGACCTTCTGTTCCATGTCATGTGTTAGCGTGTCGTACTGTATGATCATGTTATTACATGGAATGTGTTCTGCACATGCTCTATATCATTGGATTGGCCCACAAACATTGGTCAACGAAACCCATCGGTGAGAGGACACATCGGGCTCACGTTGACCGCCGTCGTTGACTTTGCTTGTCTCCGATACTTTTTTCATACTGGTTTTGTTGGGAATCGGGGTGGTTTCTGTTCTCGTAGCCAACATGTTTATTGTTCACATATCACTTCTTTTAAACCGATAAGTATGTGAAATCACAACAGAAAACTGTTATTATAAGTGTGATAAGAGAAGCTAATTATGCAGAATCTTGTGCCAAACGTACAGAGAATTTTTTTCTCGGAAAAAAACCAAATTGAGCCAGAAAATAAAACAACATGAATTGGTTTACCTAGAAACACCGTGAACTTTATCTATTTATTTCTTATTGGATTTTCATTGTTCTTTTTTTGCAATATGAGTCTAAAACTAAGCGTAAAAAAAAGGATGGAGTCATGTGACTAAATGTAACATTAAATGCCATTATCAGATCAACACTCCTGTGTTAAAAGATTTATTCGCAACTATGTCACATGATGTACAAGTTAATTGCATGTGTCGGGTTCAGCTCTGCTTTGTGCCGTACTAATTATTCCGTTTTTTCCATTAAAATACCAAGTATAAGATTATGTAAATACATGCTTTCGAAGCAAAGAAAAAAATAAATAATTGCCAATCATCTAATTAATGGTTAATTTGTCTGGTTTGACATTGTTTTGCATTAAAAGAAAATAGTACATTGCTAAAAAAAAAAAAAAAAATGGAAAAATAACAGCAAGCGCTATAATGTTAATTATACTTGAATGCAATAGTAATGGAATTAATCTAATAATTATATGAATTTTACAGATGCGCCGAAGCATTAAAAGGTGACCTTTAGTACTTAAAATGCGGAATGCAATACAGGACCCTCCGAAAATAAAAAATAAAAAAATGAATTATTGATTTGACAAGAAGCACTTAATAAATGTTTTACAATCTTCTTATTAAGCAATTTACTGGTTGCATTAAACAGTCGGAGGACGCGTTCCCGTTGCGAGGGGATGAGGAGCAGCTGCACGCGCAGCGGTTTCCTGGCACTTCACTCAAGCAGTAAACACAGAAATCAAATAATCACAATGGTGAGGACGCTGAAGGATCGTCTTATCTGTTTAAGATAACAGGAGATTATTTTTTATTCTGGAAGCCTCTCATCCCTTCCGGTAATTGGTAAGTCTCTGTTGGGGGCTGTTTATCAAAATACACAAACAGCGCTAATGGGGATGGCGGCGTAATCCTTTCAATGAGAGACGGGATGAGGAGCGGCGCAGAACAGGTTAAAATCTGTTGGCTTTCGTTCAATTTGGGTGACTTGGTTTGTTGCCCAAATAAAATCTAAACACAGAGAGGTGATTTATGTCGCGCGTCCTTATCGGTCTGGGGAAAGCCTCACGGGAGAGCGGTGTTTGCGCGTGATTTTCAAAGCTCGTAACTTTGCAGCTCCGGCTACTCGGAGTCCTCTAGCTTGAGGGTGAGCGGCTGCGGGAGGAGTGGGGAGACCCACTCAAGCGACAGGGCTACCCATGTGCTTTCGTGGCCCTGGAGATGGACATAGATTTGCCCTCCATTGCCTCCGTGGGTAGGGGAATCGGTGGGATTAGATGAACCTAAATGGAGATTGGGCAGCGCGACTCGGAGATCCTGGAGAAGTGGAGTTCCACCTGGAGCCTCCGCGCAAAACCCACCGAGCTCGCGTGTATGATGATTTTCTGTTCTATTAACAGGGTGGATCCCGGATATTCACTATTTCTATGTAATGTAGTAGCCATCGTATGCTATTGAATGTATATAATAGTGGCGTGATCCATTTACATCCCCAATCCCCCCCTAAATGCCCTGCAGAAGCTGTGTTCAGATATACTCAGCGACGGTCAGCTCTAGTGACGTCTTGGGTAGCACTGCCTGTGGCGGTCTGTTGAGACCCTCATGTATACACACAGAAAGTGCTCCCATTACTATCAATGGGAATATTTTTCTTGCCACTGATTGGCTACTTGAATCTCTCCATGTGGTTACCTGTAAACAGGTGCCTATGGGCTGCTTAGTGTATTAACCCCTATGGCCTTGACTCTTAGGCTCAAACACTAACGAGTCTGACGTGGTCCCGGAAACCCCTGAAATTACCGTAAGCCTGGGTTTCCATCGTTCTGTCACTCCGATGTTTATCTGGAGAATGCGGCGGCGTGCGCGCAGAGTGCTCATCTATCAGAGTGCTCTGTTTTGACAGTAATTCACTCAGCCGTGATCAGCAGCCAACTATTTGCAGTTTGTAGTTTTATTTCTCGATTACTTGGCCTGAATGTCTTTGCAAATAATTTCCTTTGAAGGTCCTTTTAGAGCTAAGTTGTTGTTTTTCTTTAAAAGAAAGATTAGGGTTTTTCTTAGGTAAAACATTTTTTGGCCAATGTTTTGAAGGGCCAGTGTGCCCTCGGCTGACCGACTCGATGTCATCAAACTGTCCCCCGGAGAATTAAACATCCACAGCAAGAAGCAGCACGACACAAAACACAGACTGACAAGGAGGAAAAAGGAGAGTGAAAAATAGAAGAAAACTTTAATTCTATCAGGCTGTGGAAAGTGTGAAAAAATCAGGCCTTTAAATGCCCAGTTCCTCCCAGACTTGTAAAAAAATTTTTTTAATGGTTTTTATGGTTAAGATTTTGGGACTGATGTTGTTCTTTTCACCGGTTTTTGCACATGCGCAACCTCTTTTGATCATCCTTCTGCCAAGTAGATGTCTAATGAATTTGGAACAGGAAGCAACAATCCGTGTAACATTCCCAGTCATCACAAAAAAACTTCTTTCTTGAAAAATAAGAGGTGTTAGAGTGAGTGTGTGTTGGTGTCAGTGTACGGTGTTAGAGTGAGTGTGTGTTGGTGTCAGTGTACGGTGTTAGAGTGAGTGTGTGTTGGTGTCAGTGTACGGTGTTAGAGTGAGTGTGTGTTGGTGTCAGTGTACGGTGTTAGAGTGAGTGTGTATTGGTGTCAGTGTACGGTGTTAGAGTGAGTGTGTATTGGTGTCAGTGTACGGTGTTAGAGTGAGTGTGTGTTGGTGTCAGTGTACGGTGTTAGAGTGAGTGTGTGTTGGTGTCAGTGTACGGTGTTAGAGTGAGTGTGTGTTGGTGTCAGTGTACGGTGTTAGAGTGAGTGTGTGTTGGTGTCAGTGTATGGTGTTAGAGTGAGTGTGTGTTGGCGTCAGTGTATGGTGTTAGAGTGAGTGTGTGTTGGTGTCAGTGTACGGTGTTAGAGTGAGTGTGTGTTGGAATATAGTGTTAGGGTGTATGAGTTGGGGATGTGGCACAGAGAGCCGAGCAATGAAGAGCTATACAGAGCAGGGGGCAGGGTAGTTATTTCCTTTGCTGGGGTGTGATGCCCCCTGAGTATCTGGCTCAGCTGCCCCTGAACCCTACTCTGTACAGCTCAATCATGCTAGGCCTTAATAATATTGCTATCTCTGTAAAAAGAATGGGGGGCAGAAGAGAATATTCGTGCCTGGGGGTCCTGCATTGACCTAAAGTAGAAAATGAGAACTTGCCAAAAGTACTAGAAACGCAGATTTCCGCAGAATGTTGTTTGAATTTATTTCCCTGCAGCCGTGGGTGTGACGGAGCGGCCGGGTCCAGAATGTTCTGCAGTCCCCGTTACCCGTCAGATTACGCTAATAACAAAGTAACGCCACGCAGAGAAACCTGGCTGGAAAGGCTTTTAAGAAGAGACATAAAACATAAAAACACAGAAATGCATCAGCGGAGGCCGGCGATAGAAATGCCAAGTAACGAGATTAACACTTTCCACAACCTGAAATAACTTCACTTCCAGCAGGACCCGAAACTCACCCCCCAGCACTGTATACAGTAATACCCCCCCAGCGCTGTATACAGTAATATAACCCCCCCAGCGCTGCATACAGTAATATAACCCCCCCAGCACTGTATACAGTAATATAACCCCCAGCGCTGTATACAGTAATATAACCCCCAGCGCTGTATACAGTAATATAACCCCCCAGAGCTGTATACAGTAATATAACCCCCAGCGCTGTATACAGTAATATAACCCCCCAGAGCTGTATACAGTAATATAACCCCCAGCGCTGTATACAGTAATAACCCCCAGAGCTGTATACAGTAATATAACCCCCAGCGCTGTATACAGTAATATAACCCCCAGCGCTGTATACAGTAATATAACCCCCAGCGCTGTATACAGTAATAACCCCCAGAGCTGTATACAGTAATATAACCCCCCAGTGCTGTATACAGTAATATAACCCCCAGCGCTGTATACAGTAATATAACCCCAGCACTGTATACAGTAATATAACCCCCAGCACTGTATACAGTAATATAACCCCCAGCACTGTATACAGTAATATAAATTTTCTTTATCTGCAGCCGCCGTTGCTGTCAGTCATGTGATATTTTGGGTGACTTTCCCGGCTGATGCTTTATGGCGATGCTAATGAAGTCCGTTCCTCCATAGACTTTCATTAGTCAGGAAATCATCTGTATGATTAGGACTGAGATATTAATAATAATCAGTAAAGCTGATTTTCACCATTTTATTCCGGATTCAGAAAGTTTGTTTCCCCGTTTCAGGGACGTTCCGAAATCTGAGGATAGAAACCGACTCCACTTTCTGCTCCGTTTGCCGGAAACACGGTAACAATAATAATAATATAAAATAACTCAGACTCCTTCCAGGGCTTATTAGCGTCTCATATAATTGTATTCGAAGGTAAGAGGCTGAAGACGCGGCCGTGGATCACATGTTTTAACGTTTATTTGTTACAATAACTTGAGATCTGTTTTGTCCATCAATTCCCACAACGCGGAACGACAAGAACCGCGCTGCTCGTTTGTGTGTTACAGGATATTGTGTTTCCTTATTATTATTGTTTTTTTATTTTGGAAACTCCTTTAGTCGAAAGGAAAATAAAGTAGAAAACCACTCGAAGTTATCATTTGGAACCCCAAAATGAGAAATCGTTCATCATAAATTCATGCTCAGCCAATCCCGCGAGGCCGCTAAACACACGGCGATTTCACTTCGACATGTTACATGCATCTTCATTTCGGCTCGGCCAGGAACCGGTCCGAGCAAAAATTAGAAGCTGGATAGGGTTCAGCTTAGAAATGTAAAAAATCAGCTAACTTGCTGAAATCCGCAGAAAAAGTGGCCGCTTTTATAGAAAAATAAATAGATTTTTCATGTGCTTTTCTGAAGCTCCACACATCGGATAAGTTTGGTGTGCGGTAAAAATTTATTTTCCAGGAATTGTTCTTTTTTTTTTTGAGTTGAAAAGATGATGAAGCAAAAAACCCTAAAACACTGGAATTTATTTATTTATTTTTTTAAAAAGAAGTAACCAGAAACGGAATGAAACAAACTGTTTTTTTTGTGTTCTGCCCCCCAAAAAATTGTAATTATTCGTAAGAGAAATTAACATCAAGTTTTATAAAAAGTGAGAAAATAATTAAATATAAAAAAAAAGGTAATGGGTTAAAATATAGTTTCTTTGCCATTAATCACATGATTGGCCGGTTTGTATTGATACATATTAACAATGTATATTTTTTCTTACAAACGGAGCTTTGAATCGGCTGTATAAATGTTCTGAATGGTGCTTGTCGTTAATTCAGATATTTGTTTAATGTAATAAGTGCATTCGGCACAAGAGTCTATTAGTGACATGATCCCCGCGTCTCCGTAATACACCCTCGCATCTTATAAGTCCACTTCAATGTTCTCTTAATAATTTCTTTTCACTGCATATTACGGAATTGCATAATCACATTATTCCGTTAACTAATGCGGGACGGCGATGCGTCACGGTACTGCTGCTCTGGCCTAATTCGACGTTCGAAAGAATCTGTAAGCCGATCGCCGTTAATAAACGAGACGAGTGTCTGTCGCTCCTTCACGTTTAGAGACACTTATTTATAAATTGGCTGCTTTAAATCTGATTAACATTCAGATGCCAGATGTTCTAACGGTTGACTAAAACGTACATAACGTAACAAATAAATACACGATAACCGTTAGAAAGAGATTAAGGATATTGTTCTGATCAAAGACATACTGATTATTTTATAGATATTGATGATTGAGTCATTGATTAAGTGAATGTTAGGCAGGAAACTTAAATTTTTGTCAGGTCCTCCTCCTGCTGCTGTGTGTCGGGTCCCGTTCTTCAAAGGCCAAGTTGCTCTGAGCGGTTTTCTCAGACTCAGACAACCTCTCTGAGCAACTTGGCCCGAGAGGAACGGGGATTTCAGTCTCCGGTGCAAAGGGCAGGGCAAGGTACACCTCGGAGCAACTTGGCCTGGGGAGACCATTGGCGCCAGCAGTTAAATGAGCAGTTAAAGGGCAGCTGTTCTTCATTGGTTGATGCCAGAAGAGCTCCCTGCCAGCAACCAATAGAATCCTTCTTAAGGACTCCTGGCGCGATCCTACGGATCCTTGTTCCCATTATCCCCTACGATACTACGAAGACTTAAGGTAGGCTAGAGGATGTGACTTGTATGGGAGGAAGGGTCCAGGGAGATTAGCTAGGAGATATTTACGAAGCCGCCATATTAGTTTATTCAGTTTGAACAATGAAAACGCAACATTCGTGTTCATTTTCATGTTTCCCGAATACGAATGCACAAGTCTAGTTATTACTGTATACAGAGGTTGGGGTTATATTACTGTATACAGAGGTGGGGGTTATTACTGTATACAGCGCTGGGGGTTATATTACTGTATACAGCGCTGGGGGATATTACGGTATACAGCGCCGGGGGTTATTACTGTATACAGCGCTGGGGGGTTATATTACTGTATACAGTGCTGGGGGGGGTTATATTACTGTATACAGCACTGGGGGTTATATTACTGTATACAGCGCTGGGGGTTATTACTGTATACAGTGCTGGGGGGTTATATTACTGTATACAGTGCTGGGGGGGTTATATTACTGTATACAGTGCTGGGGGGTATATTACTGTATACAGTGCTGGGGGGGTTATATTACTGTATACAGTGCTGGGGGGGTTATATTACTGTATACAGCGCTGGGGGGTTATATTACTGTATACAGTGCTGGGGGGGTTATATTACTGTATGCAGCGCTGGGGGGTATATTACTGTATACAGCACTGGGGGGTTATATTACTGTATACAGTGCTGGGGGTTATATTACTGTATACAGCGCTGGGGGTTATATTACTGTATACAGCGCTGGGGGTTATATTACTGTGTACAGCGCTGGGGGGGGTTATTGCTGTATACAGCGCTGGGGTCTATCCTAAAAAGAAGAGAAATACTTGTTTCCATGCGACTTTCCCTTTAAGATAAGATATAAGTAGCCGTTTATAACTATTACAGTCATTTCTTATATTTTTGTAACGCTGTAAGATCCCGTCGCTGTAGTGAATGGGTGAATTTACACAAATACTGAATTGCCCGTTCTTTTGATTTATGAAGTCATTTGGCTCTCTCACTGTGATTATCTTATTTTTATTTTCTATCACCTGAAGCAATCTTCGGCACAAAAAAAACCGTCCATATGTCGCGTGAAACCTGTTTTATTACGGATCAGCGCGTATTCAGATACTCCGAGCCATTAAATCCAACCTGGCTACAATGTCACTCGTTTGGCTGCAGATATTCACTCCGCTTCCCAGTCCTGACCAATAAATGGTATAAAAGAAGGTTAATGAATGGAAAAATATATATTATGAGCAGCCAATCAGAAATAAGAGTCCGGGTGCATGCTGGGAAAATAATTTCCCAAACAAAATTGATATAAAATGGGAATATAAACCGTTGTACAGCACTACGGAATTTGATGGCGCTATATAAAACAATAAATAATAATAATATTAAAATTAATATGTGCGATATTCCATGGGCCCGATACAATGTGTGTATTTTTTGTTACAATGCACGGAATAATTGGGATTGAGGGAGGTACGAATGTAGATGAATTAAAACATTTTGAAATAATAATAATTTAGATTGTAGGAAATTTTAGAATTAGGCAACTCTACACCAAAGCGCAAAACTTCCCCAAATCACTGGCTTCTGAGATAATTTAAAGAACTTTCTCACCGTATCTTCACAGAGCAGCCGTCGCCGGGCAAAAACCCAAATCATCCCCTCAGTATAAGACACAAATATATCAACTACTGGTGTTATTTTCCTAGATGCAGAAAGAATTACTCATCAATCTGCCCGAAGACAGAAAATAATTGGGTGAGATCTAGCGAGAAAAAGAAAATACAAAAAAACCCCTCAAAAAACTAAAAAAATAATCAAAACATGTCTTTAACCTTCACGGTTCTGAGAAGTTTTAGTCAATATGAGGACGATTGTAAAGAGAACATATCTCTGATTCAAAAATAACTGGATGGAGTTTAGTTCGCTAAACAATGAGCCGTTCATCATCTGTATCGAGATAAAACCACTTTAAAAATTACTTTGAAAACATTGTGTAACGTTCTGTTCCCAAAGAATAATATTTCTCACACACTTTATTTTTTTAGGCTTCTTTTTTTGTTATAAGCTGTGGTTTTGTTTTTATCTACATGGAAAATATCCTGACTCCTCTTCATACTGCTTTGCGGTAAACAATAGAAAGACCCAGTCTTAATCAACCCAGTTACTCTGATTAATGAATGTCTACGGAGGAACGGACTTCATCAGCATTGCCATAAAGCATCAGCTCAGTGTGGTGTTTGAGTCGGGAAAGTCACCCAAAATATCACATGACTGACAGCACCGGCGGCTCCAGGTCTGCAGACAAAGGGGGTTTATTGGGGCAAAATGAGATAAAAACAGGTTTTTGTCACCGACCAACATTACTGTATACAGCGCTGGGGGTTATATTACTGTATACAGCTCTGGGGGTTATATTACTGTATACAGCACTGGGGGGTTATTACTGTATACAGCGCTGGGTGTTATATTACTGTATACAGCGCTGGGGTTATATTACTGTATACAGCACTGGGGGTTATATTACTGTATACAGCGCTGGGGGGTTATTACTGTATACAGCGCTGGGGGGTTATATTACTGTATACAGCGCTGGGGGGTTATATTACTATATACAGCGCTGGGGGGTTATATTACTGTATACAGCGCTGGGGGGTATATTACTGTATACAGCGCTGGGGGGTATATTACTGTATACAGCGCTGGGGGGGTTATATTACTGTATACAGCGCTGGGGGTATATTACTGTATACAGCGCTGGGGGTTATATTACTGTATACAGCGCTGGGGGGTTATATTACTGTATACAGCGCTGGGGGGTTATATTACTGTATACAGCGCTGGGGGGTTATATTACTGTATACAGCGCTGGGGGGTTATATTACTGTATACAGCGCTGGGGGGTTATATTACTGTATACAGCGCTGGGGAGTTATATTACTGTATATATATTTAACATCATAAAGAACCAACAAGACCCTTCCTGGAGGTGAAATCATACATAATGTATAAATAGTGTAATGAAATAACATTTTCCATCTCACTATAACCCCCCAGAACTCTCTATTTTATGCGTAAACCCAATAGTCGAGGGAGCAGTAAGGTCGACCACCAAACCTATCTTGCTACCAATTAATTTTTTATATATATATGCATTTAATCAATTTGCTTCTGTTTTCCACGTTTAAGTTGTTCTCTAATTTGTAGATAAATTCTCCTTTTTTTTTTGCTGAAAGGGTAAACATCACTCGGGGGATTCAAGAGCCGTCACCGGAGCCACGTGTAAAGACTTCGTTCTTAGCTTGTTAAGAATATTTAGTCAATGATATTATATTTTTCCGGATTAAACGTAGCCCGGTGTTTACAGTCGTGGCGATGGATTACATCGATCCCTCGCAAGGTGCTTTGCATTCAAGATTTCATCAAACAAGATTTACCTGACTTTTATACAAAGCTCGCTTTATGAAAATCGTTAAGTTCTATTTAATCAGTTTGTAATACATGGTTACTTAGTAACACAGCGGCCATGTCGATATAATATAACATTATTTTTTTATCGCATATCCTGAGTATTTGGCTAGCATGCTTTCTTTACACCAATGCATTGTGGGTTATCTAGATATTTATATGAAGCCCATTCTCTTTATCATACTGAATATGAATTTTACTGAGGTAAGGAGTTTTGTCCCCTACATACGTCTCTGTGACAAGTCATTGGGGAGCTTTTACTCCGAGGCTCCCTTGTTGCCAGATGGCAATTGACTCTGATCAGTTCTAGTTAATCCCACCATTTGTCATTATCTAGAACCGTCTGCTCTCTCCCCACGAGGTCTCCTCAAACGTAGTCACGAGAATCTCTTGGCCTCCAGCTCCTTTTGAAGTTTTTCTACTCTCTCTCTCCTTCTCTCTCTCCTTCTCTCTCTCTCTCCTTCTCTCTCTCTCCTTCTCTCTCTCTCTCCTTCTCTCTCTCTCTCCTTTTCTCTCTCTCCTTTTCTCTCTCTCCTTTTCTCTCTCCTTCTCTCTCTCTCCTTCTCTCTCTCTTCTTCTCTCTCTCTCCTTCTCTCTCTCTCCTTCTCTCTCTCTCTACTTCTCTCTCTCTCCTTCTCTCTCTCTCGTTTTCTCTCTCTCTCCTCTCTCTTCTCTCTCTCTCTCTCTCTCTCTCTCTCTCTCTCCTTCTCTCTCTCTCCTTCTCTGTCTCTCCTCTCTCTCGTTCTCTCTCTCTCTCCTTCTCTCTCTCTCTCTCTCCTTCTCTCTCTCTCTCCTTCTCTCTCTCTCTCCTCTCTCTCTTGTTTTCTCTCTCTCTCTCTCCTCTCTCTCCTTCTCTCTCTCTCCTTCTCTCTCTCTCTCTCCTTCTCTCTCTCTCTCTCCTTCTCTGTCTCTCCTCTCTCTCGTTCTCTCTCTCTCTCCCTCCTTCTCTCTCTCTCCTTCTCTCTCTCTCTCCTTCTCTCTCTCTCCTTTTCTCTCTCCTTTTCTCTCTCTCTCTTTCTATTTTCCTCTCTCTTGCTTTCTCTCTTTCCTCGCACACTTCCATGTCCCAGTTTGGTCTCAGGTTCTAGTATAAGATAAAGAGTCAGCCACTGAAAATCCTCACACATTCTTGGTCCAATTTCCATTTTTCAAGCAGACCACAAGATTCTCGTCTTAGCGAAAGTCCCCTCGGCTCCTTTTCCAGGTGGGATCCAAACTGAAAAATCTTCAACCCAAAATTCTTACATACGAAGCCCACATTATTTCAAAATAAAAATGTTCTTTTTCCCTAGAATTTTACAGCAAAAATTGTGACGTAGCTGGAAGCGGGTGACAAATTGTATTAAATGCAGAAAAGGTGTACATTCTTCTTATTATATACGCGGCGTATAACAAATAGCTGAAAGTTGACATTTAATAATGAACATGCTTTATAATAACCGGCAAGTAGATAAAAGACACGATTTATCAGCGTTTTCCCGTTAGAACTTCAATAGGCGTCACGTGCGATCTCTGAATCCATGGCAACGATCTTTGATCGTTACAAACAGTTTAAATAATTGCTATTTAGTATCGGTCGGAATGAGTACAATTTTGAAACTTCACTTAACAAGCGATTAGTTTTTATAATGAATGTTTTACGGATCTGCCACTTAGAAGCAGACGAGTGCCGCGTGTTTTAAGTATCGATTAACTTGATAAAACCCAGATTTGAATGTTTTCTCCTTCGCATTCTGAAAAGAACGGCGCGCTGACGTTAAACTCCCGATAAAGTGTTTTATAAGGATATACTTAATAATTTCTCTCACTTTCAATTATGGCTTGTAGAGAAAGGTAACTGTTACTTAATTGACGAACCCAATACTCAAAAAATCAGCCTTAATGTAAAAAAACAGTTGGGGTTATAAGTAAAATGTATTTCCTTCCGTTTAAACATTTAAAACACAGTAACATGTATTTAGAAGAAGATGGCTGGTTTAGAACATTTACATTATATATATATATATATATGCGCCGACCCAGAATCCCTTGTGGTTGTGGCCGCACCATGAGCTTTCTGAGGGAAAAACAAGCCTTCTGGTGTCTGTAGATGAGGGTTTAATAATATATGTATATATGTATATTTATATATTAATTATATATTAATTAGAAGTAAGATCAGAGGCTTAGATGGAATGAAAAGAAGTTTTACTTTACCGAGTGGGTGGTAGATAAGGGGAACAGCCTCCCAGCAGAAGTGGTAGAGGGTAATACAGCGAGGGTATTAAACATGCATGGGATAGACATACGGCTCCTGAATCTAAGACGAGACCAACGACTGATTAAGGTTTGAGTCTTTACAGCAGAAGACAGGGGCCGTATGGGGCCGATCTAGGGGCAGATTCTGGGTTTCCATATTGACTCAAATTAAGATGGGGCTTTCATTCTCGGCCGTGCCATAATTTCCATGGGACAAGAGGCCCAGATGCCCCAGATATGCCAAGGCGGGGCGCTCTTCAGCCTCTTCTGTGTCTTTCTGTTTCCAGAAGCTGAGGCGGCGTCAGCGCAGGCTGAGACCTCCGACCCCGCCCTGGGCGCAAAGAGCCCTAAAGCCCCTTCATAGCTGACATCTCCCCCGTAACCCTCCAAAGCCTCTTAATGTCACCAGGGGCAGCTAAAGTCCACATAACCAAATAATGCCCCAGGGCAGAAGATAATTCTCCAGGTTCATCAAAACTTCAGCCATGGAAAAAAATCCACATAGCGGAATCTGTCTCAATGCGGCCCCTGCCAGGGGGTTCAAAGAAGGAGCGGCATGAAATATTTTATTAGATAGCAAAGGAATGCAAAACTAAGTGATGATGTCAGAATTCGACGGCTATTTCATCTTAATTTAAATATTCAAAAAAAATTGAAATTGGAAAAAAACATTAGCTGGAAGCCTAAAACATTTTCCATATTTATTCGAACTTTTTATAAACATTTAAAAAAAAAAACCATTTGCAATAAAGTTATTTGGTTCACAATATTTACTATCAAACACGATTCATGGAGTAACGAGAAAATAAACCAACTCGTTATTTGAAAGTTCTTTGTCTTGATGATATTTGGGTCAGAATTGAGAAAAAAAATATCACGATTCTTTTTTTTTATGA
Source organism: Sceloporus occidentalis (assembly GCA_023333645.1). Taxonomy (NCBI): domain Eukaryota; kingdom Metazoa; phylum Chordata; class Lepidosauria; order Squamata; family Phrynosomatidae; genus Sceloporus; species Sceloporus occidentalis. The sequence continues at coordinate 188,831 of JALMGF010000190.1, forward strand.
AGCGCCAACATATTCCGCAGCGCTGTACAATTTCAGGATGGTATACATTAACACATACAGTGCGCATACGGCAGGGGCTGGGGGCCCGACCTGTGAGCTTACAATTTAGTCTTATGACACTTTATACAATATGAATGGTGGGCTTCTGAGTGACCCCCTATATAAGCTTATATCCTATAGGAAGGATACGGGTAACTAAGACAAAAAAGGGGGTAAAAAAAGGCAAAAGAAGGAATCAAATCAGTTGAGCAGGGAGTCGCGGGTAAATTAGCGGTTAAATATTTTTTAACATAATTCCAGAATTAAAATCTGCATCTTTAAAAAAAACTGTAAAACTTCAGTAAATTTTGTCCTACTTTAGTTCGCCGTTCGCCGGGATAAATTAAAATTTTAGTAAAAAGCTCCCTTTAGGCCCGAATCGCGTCCCTTAGGCGGGTGAGATGCGCCGATTAACGCGAACGCGTCCGTAGAATCGCGGCGGTATTAAGGCGACTCATTTTCTTCTATCTCTGTAAAACAGAAACGCAGACTCCGAAACTCGGCGGCTTCCTTTAAATATCTCGGGTTTCATCCGCGGCTTGAAATAAAGATGCAAATCAGAGAACAATAAATTCAAAGCGTTGTTACAAACACCCTGAAGAAAACCTTAACAAATCATAACTGTCAGCGCGACGGATGATGAAAGTTTTCGGTACGGAAGGAAATACAAATCACTTTCCTGGGTGTTTTTTTTTTTGTTTTTTTTGCGTGGATCGCAGCCCCCCCCCCCAGTTTCAGGCACATCATCAACCTTAATGATAGAAACCTTCCACAAAAATAATTCTTAAGCCTCAGGAACACACACTTACCTGACACCATTAGAGCGGATTCACCAAACACCATCAATCTCCGCGCGACAAGTGATTTACCGTCTATCCTCCCGGATTATTAAAGTCAATTCGCATGCCGATCCGGCGCCGTCAGACAGGGACGTTACCCCAAATCATAAAAAAAATACAAAACTTTGAGGAACATATTTCAGTGACACGCGCCCGAGGGAATTCTTTGATATCTTGCATTTTTATTTTATTTTTTGGGTAAATTTCGAAGCGATATCACGGCAGCAGAATCCACGACACGTCGGGGGTCTAAAATAACATTTCCCGAAGAGGTTATGGGGAGGAAGAACACTGTCTGCTCACTGATGGTCTCTGATAACTCGGCTGATGCGTATTATAGGGAAATAGTTAAGATTTGGGGAATTGCCATGCAACGCAAAAAATGGGTGACATTTTTGGATGAAAGTATTTTTTAGTGACCCAATTTGTAAATTATGTTAAAAAATAAAAACTCAGTCGGGGAGGGAGTCTGACATCGTATATTATATATTAAATTATTCACGGCAGCAGCATCCATTTATTTCTACTACCGGCAGAGTCATGTCTGTGACATCATATATTTCTTGCGTTCCTATAGTTCAGGATATCATGATGCAATCGCTGTCATGAAATAATTTCCATGGCCCCAGAAAGTCCTCCAAAAGCTGTCATTTTGTAACCATATACTAATCAGCTATCACATTGACGGCTTTATTTATAAAAGGCTATTGTGGAGATATAGCGGGGGGGGGCGATTAGGAGGAATATCTCTGGAAGTCAATAATGAAAAAAAAAAAAAAAACACCAATTCTACGACCTTGGCAAGGAGAAGAGATTTGGGTTAGTAATGCCCGGGATAAAAGGCTGACGCCGCAGTTCTAGACAAATCATCTTTGTAGTTCTTGCGTTTTGTGTTTTACAGTATTTTAGAGAAATCATTAAAAAGGAGACGTCTGAAGAGGCGGTTATTGGGTTCCCCAAAACTCCCGACGAGAATAGAATTTCAAGAAGATTCCAGAAAACGAGGGTGAGGCCGAGAACTTGGCGTTTATTGGACACGTCAAGCGCTCTCGACGCAGGACTTCCTTAGACCTTCCATGGAAGACAATCCACGCCGGTGCTGGATCGGATTCCACGCTCGCAGCCAATATAATGTCCTGCCGTGGACAGTAAAGAAGCCGAACATGAGATTTCTTTCCATACACACAACACAGCACAACAGATACACATCCAATCCCGTCCTATTAATTTTATAGATCATAATAATACTTTGTAACACAGGAAGAGAAAATATAATGACACAGTGTATCGGTGACGCCAACGGCTTCTTAGCCTGACAGCCCACTTATAGCTCAGCTCTGCAATAATTGAGTTTCCGCATTTTTCCTTTTAATTTCAACATATGATGACATCTGAGACCAGTAGACTTTATTTCAGAATCCCATTAGGTACCATTATAAGATCTTATTTCCTAGAGTTTTAAAATCTAATTGTCAGTCAATGTGTTACAGTAAACCAAGCCTTCGCGAGACTCTCCCGGAGAAAGACTTTGGGGAAAAAACAAAAGGAGAATGCTTCATCATCCTGTCAAGATGGTTTCTTAACAAATTACCTTTCCCTTCAAAAGAAAGCACGGGGATACTTTTTTTTTTCTTTTTTTTTTTTCTAGTTTGAACAATTCTCAAAGTTCGTGCTGTAATCTTGGCTCGAAAACCGAACGAGGAAATCTCCTTTGTATGCAGACAGGAGTTTTATTTTCCAAAAATCACCAACTAAAACTGAATGCAAACAAAGCACAGGGCATAATGTATTAATAATAACTTTATATTTTCGTATATATTAAATCATATTATTATTTTATATATTCATAATTTGATTTAATATAATAAGAATTATTATTTTTTATTTTCATATATTAACTTAAATATAAATATGTATTAAATCATATTACTATATTACTATTATTTATATATTTTAATATGTTATAAACTATGATACTACTTTATATTTTAATAATATTATGATATGAATTTAGATATTAAAATATAGATATATTCATAAATTATGAAAATACATATAATAAAAAACAGTTATATTTTCCTCAAAGTGGAACTGTGGATTTTTCTAAACATGAAATAAAACAATTTAAAAGTAAAGAAATATTTGTTAAATGTGCCCCCACGTCAGTTTATTGCCCCGCTAATTATCGAATGGAAGGCCTGGGACCTTAGTTAAATAGTATGGATTTGGCAAAATCTGCCCCTGTCTGGAACTAACATGAGACAAGGTGGTATTTTTTGTGTTATTTTTTTACTTCTTACAATATGACAATATGTGACTTAGTATCGATTTTATTCACTTTATTCACCAAAATGGTTCAACATTTGACGCCAGACAAATCTGAAGGAATGAGTCCCAATTTACATTATTAACCACGTCCAAGAGTGTAAAAACGGTAACGAAAGCAATAAAGTCAGATAACTGATATCATGGAAAACATCTGTAATCGTGAATTCGCTTTGGAAAAAAAATGCTCATTTTGGACCCTCAGGAAAAGTAAAATATTTCTGATTGTCGGAGTTATATTTGGGGGAAAAAAAACCAGGTCATCCTGAGGTCATCTACGTGGTCTGGGGACAAATTTACTAAGTTTCACTTTACCTTTTATAGAACTACCAGTAACTTTGATTGCTTTTTGTGACAACATTTTAACGATTAACAACTAAAGCTTCTTAAATTTACAATTTTACAGGGGAAATTGATTATTTTTCACCGTTTTTTTGTGTGCATGCAATGCCGTGTCAATACAGACAACAAATGAGTCCTGTAAGTATGGTACCTGTTCTAGAGCATTCTAGAACGTCCACAGAACCAGAACATACTGAAGTAGCAAGCCCTTTTGGTCCACAACAGAACTTTTCTTTATATTTCAAAAATAACACCTCTGCTGGAAGTTGGTACATTTGAGCAATAAGAATTGTTTGCAAACGTTAAATCGAAATATATTTGGGAACAAAGTTTCGATCTCCCTGCCTAGAGGACAAGTAATTCGCCAAAATATCTAAAATTGGCCTATGATGTTCCAATCCCTTCCATGCCACCCACTTTCTATATTAAATGTTCTTGAAATAGCCCGATGTTGAAACACGCGTATAAAAGTCATTCCACGCGCTTTTTAAACATGTTTCGTATTCCTTGTTGGGGTTTTTTTTTTTACACTCAGCAAAATGGTTAAAAGCAGCATTAATTTGCTGATACCTCTCAGTTTATAGCTTACGACACAAGTTGTGTCAAATCCGCCAAAGTGTGCGTATAAATACACTATGTAATGTATCTTAACATCTGGATTAGATACGTGTCCTCATTTATCTTGTCATCGCGGCATTCCCGGTGAGCGCGGTATTGTGTCAGACGCTTTCGGGTACAGAAAGCCGTACGGACGTTATTGATATGTCACTAGAGATTTCGACATGATTGTGTCACGTCACCCGATCTCCTAGGCGACTTTAAAACTACTAAGCAGCATTTTACGACTCTCAAGGAATCAGGCTACGGGGGATAAGACATATTTCTCGTACACTTTCTTTTCCCTTTATATCTCTCTAAACGACATCGTATGAAGCAAACGGATCGTAAATCCAAAAATAATAAAGTTTTTGTGGAACACGGATTGAAATTCGGTGGATATGAAATGTTGGAAAGATTTTTTATATTTTCAGCCACATTTTTTGGGGGATCGACGAAAATGAACTTTTCTTGCGAAATGTGACAATCCTGAATCGGTATGATTTGCCAGACAATGAAACAGAACAAAAATGGGATCATAGCCTTCATTGAAGCTCGTTGTGAATAGAACCTTTTGTTGGCTATTTTTCTTGTGTCCTTCACCCCTTCAGAAGTACCGACTGAAATGCTGTTTTCACAAAATAAAAACCCACAACCCAAACAAAAGCAGTTAAAAGCTATAATACGATCAAGTGGAACCTATCTAACAAGCCAAGTTTTTGTTATCAATGCCCTGAGGTAAGTGCTTCGTTGTGTAGAAAGAAAATGGTGCCCAAGCGTCCATGTAAAGCCACAGTGGGTGCCAATTCCTGCAATCTTCGTCTCCCCAAGGAGGTTCAGCTCCTTCTTTCCATCCCTGGCTCAAAGGTCTACAGGAGGGCCAGGTCTTCTTGGTCCTACGCCGAAGAGAAGAACCTACCTGATACAGAGGGCAACCCACAAGGGCTACTACACCCCCCACCACCAAAAACAGCCAAATCTTCAGGAGATTCAGCGCCATTACGGCAATTTTCACTATAAAAAAATAAATAAAAGTAACTTCATAAATAATGATTTATGGCAATAAAAAAAATTCTAAAAATAATGTCAGGAAGGGTGCATGGCTTACTAGTGGGCCCAAAAAACATGCTGTGTTAGCTTGAGCAGTAATTGTGCACCCCAGACATTGGGCCAAATGTGGGTGCGGCTTCAAGCACGCTCGGCCATAAGGCCAGAGAACCAAACTTCTGGACTCTCCAAAAGGAAGTGATCGGTATAAAAAAAATAAATTAAAAAAAAGCTCTTCTTTAAAGAATCCGCTCTACCATCGGAAGGTCGTCAGATCTCTTGGAAACCATCAATTATGTTGATGAGACTCATTGACATTGAGAAGCGTAAAGGAGATAAATATTTTAGCATAAAATTCAGTACATTTTGTCTGATCGTTGACTTTCCGAATATCTCCATCAATTCCACAAATCAGAAACAAAGTATTTAATTGTTTCAATCTCAATAAGCTTTTCTTCTTTGGCTCCGCTACAAGTATTTCATCTCGATCAACACACTTGGCTTGATTAGACATCTTCTTCAAACCAACCCGACGATTCATCATTCAAAAGACATTTATATACGGTCCCCTCTGTTAATTAGCATTGTCAAAAAAACTCATCAACAAACAGGAACCTCATTAGCATAATCATTGTCCTGAATTCTTTACAAATTGCCTGAAAATGCACAAAATACAATAAGAAGTTAATATAACCCTCGATTATTTCCCGTGATCACATTATTTGTTTTGATTAAAATCAGATTTTCACGACGAGCACAAGATTTTTTTCCCCACAAACTAAAACTGGAGGACATGATGGAGGAATAACTCAAGGTTTGCTGATAATATTGAATAGTGCCCCCCCCATGCTGTCACGGGAAAATATGGGGCAGAAACAGAGAAACAGTTGGCCAGGTTCCGAAAAAAAATAAGTAAATTAAAATGTATCACTGGCTACAAAAATGTATCACGGGTTTCATCTGATTCACCTTCTGTGGAAGGATTGCAATTCATTTTCTTGAGATAAATTTATCTCCTGCAATTGAATCCAGCCAGTGATAAGTACAGGGTGTCCTGTACTGGGTGAAATTTTTGCTGTAAAAAAGCAACATAACTTAAAAAAAAATGTCCTAAAGTCCTATAAAATAATGTATTTTAGTAGTTTTTTTATAAATTTAATTTTTTGATTCTTCATTGAGCATTTAGGGGAATTGTAACGCATAAGGAGAGTTGTTATGTTATATACTACTTGTTATGTCCTGTCTACTCGTTGTACAGCGCTACGGAATTTGATGGCGCTATATAAAACAATAAATAATAATAATAATGTGTAAAAAAAAAATCACATTTCAGGTATATATCCAACCAATGGAAATTAGTACCTGATTCCTGCTGATCTGAAGGTTCTCATTGGCCGCGATGACTTTCCATATATAAAAACTGATGCGCAAATGTTTTTTAAAGCTGTACCTGGTTAGAGCTGAATGAAAGCGGTAATTTTATTGTCTATAATTTTTCACTTCACTGAAGAGATTTAAAATAACTGTTAATTAAACGCAAAATGATTAATGTGACATAATCTTACCGCAGGTCCGTATTGTCACACTCAGCCTTAATGTGAAAAATATTTCATCAGCAATGAACTTGCGCAGGTGGGGGATTCGGACAGATGAGCCGCACGCCACAGTCTCACGATCCCCACATCCCAGGTCAATATTTTCAAATGACTCATTTTCAATAACGGCCACTAACTTTTCCAAGTAAAATAGTGATGCATCCATTTGTTGTATATAATATATACTTAATAATAATAATAATAATAATAATTATAATAATAATAATAAAAACTGAAGCAAAAAAAAAAATCCCTTACTTTTGATCAGAAAAGCCATTGATCCTCATTTTTATCTCAAAGGGGCCATCTAAAACAATACAAGTATTAAAAAAAACCAAAAAACCACAAAATGAAAAAAAGATGCAAACAAATGAAAGGAATCCATCTTCCGCTGATAAATAACGGGTTGTAAATGTTTGTATACTCCTGTGCATCAGCGGCCCCTAGTGCTTGGAAGTTGCGTTGCATCCTCCATTGATTTCAACAGGTCCTATGGACACCACTCAAACTGACAAATAGTTTCATAAGTGTAAGCATGTGTGCGCGTGGGTCGTAACCATAAACATGTCTAACCACTAATATACATTTAAGGCTAAAACCAAACTAAAATGACTTTTAAAAAAAATCATATTTATTAAAGTCATTTCTATATTTTGTTATTTCTTACCATTATTTTTTTTTTTTTTTAGCAAAACTCAATTTTAGAAAAAGAAGCAGTCCTCAATTTTTTTTTTTTTTACAAACTTCCCGTTTTAAATTTAGTTTAATTTTCTCTTCCCCTTAATAGGAAACTCATTCTTATTCCGCGCAGAGCCTAATTCTTTCTGACTTTGCTTCCATTTGCCTCGAGGACAAGATAGTTTAAAACTGTTCAGCACACCATACCATGCATAACAGGTAATCTGTCTAATTAAAGCCTATAAGGATGTTCAAAGTAAAATATTGAAGAGATTTGGTAACCTCTCGTTCACCCTCCCTACGATCCTCGGCTTCTGAGACTCGGAGATATTCCAGCCATTAACTGAAGTGTTTATACGTTAAGATCAAATTCTGCTTTTCCAGAACGCTTCATTTCACAATTTACAAGTCTGTTTTCTCGTTTACAGGGAGAAAGTAATTTATCAAATTTTTATAGGACATTCTTCTGCTCCTTTCTGATATTGAATTATCTAATATATGCCTCGAAATGTAAAATGTGAAAACACACTGATTTTATCAAGGGACATTAGCCTGTTTCCAGACACATTCGTATAGTGCTCATATGGTACATTTCAATAAATTATTAATCTCAAGAAAAAAAAAGACTTGGGTTTTTTTTTTCTTTCCAGCGTGCGGAAAGTATTTCGAAATAAGCCGGTTTCAGAACGCCGCCGTTAATGTCAGCTTGTAAAATGCGTGTTTTTAGAATATCTGTGCAACAATCTAACAAACACATACAGAAGTAAATGACTTTAATAGGTCTGTAGAGTGATATATATTCAGCCGGTTAGGACACGGAGAGACAGCCTGACGCATTCATCCTAGAACAGCAGCCATTTTAAATGTGGCCCCAGGAGCCTTCTTTTGGAAAATAGTCCCCCCCACGCCTTCTACCTTTGTTGAGATCGACTATATCATTTTAAGTTGGGTGATGTAGTGGGGGGCTTTTAAAGAATTCAAATTATTCACTGGGCCCCTTAGACATTGATGGGGGTCCATAAACGTGAAACGTGCTCCTGAGCAACCAGCAGCCATTTTGAAAAATGCCCATTCCTGGACTGAAAATGAGGATCAATGACTGGGGGTCATCGCTGGATCTGCCCTGAAGAAGTAAGTGGTCTTTTTTTACCCCGCAGAGGTTTTGAGTGCCAATGAAGTGGGCAAAACCCCTCAAAACTGGAGGCCTTAGAGGTGAGGGGATAGGTAGGGGTTACTATTATTATACTCTTATATTTTATATAATATATATTGTAATATATTATATTAATGCAACTCGCTTTCCCCTCCATCCCAGAAGGCCAATGTGCATAGGTACATGGCCAACAATTGTGTCCTCCCATTGTTATCAGGGATCCAGGAACCCCCCCACTTAATATTAATATTGGGTTTTCTACATAGGTATTAATCTAAAATCCCCACAATTACTCCCTGTTGTGCTGTATTTGGGAGCCGCCATCTTGCTGCCCCGTCACCCTGCCCTGAGATATCTGGGATAATAGCGTTACGGAGGGACCTGCGCGGCTGGAAACAATCTCTAGCGCCAGAGGCTCATGCGGCGTCCACTAAAACAGGAAGCGGCTTCCAACTTCCTGCCGGGCTGACGGAGGAGAGAGGGATCATGGGAAACAGAGGGGAATTTGTATGAAATGGGCTTTGGTGGATGTCAGAGCTGGAAATATAAATCTGAATAACTTAAACATGGAGCATTAAATAAAAAAATAATAACATAGAAATGGATCGCGGAGCTGGATGAATTACAGTTTTATCTGAGGGTTCACTGGGGTTCTCCAAGAAAAGATTTTAGGGACAGACCTCTGAAATCCATGGCTTTATGGTGCGAGTTTCTATATTACGGCTTTTGTATAGCGGAGGAAATAGAGGTAAAGCCCTATTTATTAAAAACATTTATATTTATCTCTGTGGCTGTAAATTCTTAGGGTCATAACCTAAAAAAACGCCAACGTTGGTAACATTAATCTGGAGCCGCATTTACTTTATAAACTGTCTGGTAGAAGCCCCCCTGATTAATTAAACAAGGTTTTCTATGTACCCAGAGCGGGCTGTTACCGAATATCATCACCAAACGGCAGGAAAGGGTGCCATTTACTGTAATATCGCTTCTCTCCTCCAAGTCTCCTTCTCTGTGGGTTCACGCGGCAATTATCGCGTACGATAGCTTGGGGGAAATAATACAAAATATCAACTTTTTTTTGTGTGCAAAATAGGATCTTACGTAAAGCAATCCTGTTAGTTATTGTAATGCGGTTTTATGAGTTAGAGCCCAAGGGGAATATTCCACGTAAATTATTTTTTTCCCCTGTTTAAACACCTGAATATGGAGTATCATAAAATCATAAAATGTGTACTAAGCTGACGCCCCCCCCCCCCCCGGGTTTCAGACCGCCATCATTCACACGGAAGGAAGAAACCTTTTAGGTATATCCTAAATTCTGTATCGAGACAAAATTATTATTTTGCAGCCAATCCAGGACAGGCAGAATAAGGATCGGGGGGTCTCAATTTCTGGGGGCCAAAATAATCCCCTCTCCTCGGTTGGTTGGTTGGTCAGGGGGGGAATAAGACATTTCGTATCGGCGACTTTGATACTTTTTCTCTGCATTTTCTATCTTGTCTCAATCAACTTCCACTAATGGAACTATTAAGGCCTCCGCTGGCCATTTCTGTATTTTAGAAAGGTGGGAATATTTTTGCTTTCATCCTCTCACATTTTATACATTTTAAATAATCCTAACCCCTAACCTCAAACCCCCAACCCCAATACCTAACCCAGAACCCCACCCCCTAACCCCAACCCCAATACCTAACCCCGAACCCCACCCCCTAACCCCAACTCCAATACCTAACCCACTAAACCCTTAACCGCCTAACCCATAAACCCCCAACCTCCAACCCCAATACTAAAACCCCAAACCTTACACCTAACCCAATCATCACATTGAGTTAATGATAGAAGCCCAGAACCCGCCGGCAGATCGGCCCCCGTGTTATTACGTGAATAGAACACGAAAGGTTGGATTATCACAACTGAATTACAAGGTTCAGAAACGAAATGCCTCCCTTTCATGAGATTTGAATGACTAGCAGTTTCCGCTCTCTCTAGAAGAGCAGACGCGGCACTTCGATGTACCCTGGAAGAGAGCGAATCGTCTCAATTAAATGCTTTCTCATTAACCGTATATTGTTTCATTACCCATTAAGAGACGTGAAATATGCTTTTGTTCTTTAAAATTGAAACACAAATACATTGTTGTTAGTAAAACTTTAACAATGTAGCAAAATTGCTTTTGGTGTAGAACGTCGTTCAGGAAAATATTATTGTATATAAAGCTATTAGAATTCCGAAATGATTAAAGATTGAAAGCTAACAATGGCTGAAAAACGGACGATTTTTTATGGAATCTCTTCATAGGCGTACAGAGGCCCTTTATCACCCCCATCACTCCTGTGTTCCAATGGCACTTTATCACTCCCATCACTGCTGTGTCCCAATGGCCCTTTATCACTTCCATCACTGCTGTGTTCCAATGGCCCTTTATCACTCCCATCACTCCTGTGTTCCAATGGCCCTTTATTACTCCCATCACTCCTATGTTCCATTGGCCCTTTATCACTCCCATCACTCCTGTGTTCCAATGGCCCTTTATCACTCCCATCACTCCTGGGTTCCAATGGCCCTTTATCACTGCCATCGCTCCTGTGTTCCAATGGCCCTTTATCACTCCCATCACTCCTGTGTTCCAATGGCCCTTTATCACTCCCATCACTCCTGTGTTCCAATGGCCCTTTATCACTCCCATCACTCCTGTGTTCCAATGGCCCTTTATCACTCCCATCACTCCTGTGTTCCAATGGCCCTTTATCACTCCCATTACTCCTGTGTTCCAATGGCCCTTTATCACTCCCATCACTCCTGTGTTCCAATGGCCCTTTATCACTCCCATCACTCCTGTGTTCCAATGGCACGTTGCGTTCGCTGATCCAAGTTTAGGTTTAAAAGGATAATTGATGGTTAGAAACCCTTTTGTAATTATGTTACAGCCAGAAATGTCCTCGTTTTCCATGAAAACAGCTGAGTGACCCCAAACGTTTGAATGGTATTGTCTTGCCGCTAAGAAATAATATTTAAAAAGGAAAGGGGGAAATTTAGTACAAATAAAGACAATTCAGCATTTTAAACATGAGATTTACCCAGCCGGGATCCCATTAAGATGCGGACGAACCGAGTCCATTGGGATTCATATTCGGATAAAATGCTTTTTATAAAAAAAAACCTCTTCATTTCTTTAAAATTCAACCCAAGTGACAATAAATAATCCCTTGTTTAAGTTGTTCCCAAAATGTAAAGGGAAAAACGTTAATGATAGTTGCCACCTTCACGCATTCTGCAGCCGCTGAACACAGGATGCCCCCGGCCCATACATTACCCCCGCACCCCATAAACACGCAGCGATACATAAAAACACGTGGGGCTCACATTTCACATACAAGAAACATCTTAAATAAGACTGTGAATATGGCCCCCTTTTCCATATAGATCAAGCATCAGAGGCTTAGATGGAATGGAAGGAAGTTATACTTCACTGAGAGGGTGGTGGATAAGTGGAACAGCCTCCCAGCAGAGGTGGTAGAGGGTAATACAGTGAAGGGATTAAACATGCATGGGATAGACATACGGCTCCTGAATCTAAGACGAGACCCACGGTTGATTAAGGTTTGAGTCTTTACAGCAGGGGAGACGGTGACTAGACGGGGGCCGAATGGGGCCGATCTGCCGGCAGGGTCTGGGTTTCTAACACCCTAAAATCCTTCTAAACCTTAAAAATTTGGCGCACCGGCTCCAATGAGCTTAACGTCAAACATGATGAATAAAGACCTCATGAGGATCCAACTCCAAGTGTTTGCCGGTATTCGATGTTCAGATAAACTGATATGGGTTGAACTTGGTGGACTTGGTCCATCTTCAACCTAAATGTCTCTGTAGTCAGGGAATTGCGTTTAACTCCAACGTGCATTTCCTTGTTTTTAGTACATATGTAATAAACGCTAATTTACTTACCGTCGAGCCATTAAGGAGTTTATCAGACTTAATAGTCGTAATTATTGTAACAGCTCCGAAGGCTCTCGGTTGTTAGTGAATATGTGTTTGTACAACCTGAAAAGACTGGCTTTGGTATCACATCCCTCTCCGGAGACTTGTGTTTGACTTTCAGCATTATAGATCAGGTTAGGAACTACAAGAACAATTAGCAATTAGTGGAGGCTTCTCAATTTACCGCATTTGAAGGTCAGATCTCTGGGGTATTCGCTCCTCCGAGGGGGGGGGAAACGATCGGTCGAGAACAATTAGGGCATTTTGCGGAAAGACTTCGGAGAACAATTGTAGCCTTAATTCTTTTTTTTAAAATAATATCAACATAAATATGACTTAATAAAGAGGTTTAACAGGTTTTTGAGGACGATCTGTTGACCTTCTGTAGAAGTCAATATGCCAGATCGGAGGACGAGGTGTCTTGTAGCAGAGACTCCTGTACGTTCTCATTTATAAGGAGATTTTATTAAACTTTTTACCTGTCAACAAAGTTTGAAGCTTTGGTAGCTTCGGGAGGAACTTTCTCCATGTGAGTAATAAGCATGGAGCTGGTTAACGGCCAACAACGAAAGCGCCTTGGAGACACGCCATGTCCTGCAGAGTAACTATCAGCCGTAATGATCAGAAAACGTAAGCTAGTGTCATCAAAAGAATTAAAGAAGGTTCTGCCATTTACCCCTAAATCCCTTTTCTTACAGTTACAACTCTATATAATAATTAAACCCCTCAAAATTATACGGAGCAAAAACTATCCGGACAAATTTGTTGTTTTGTTTTTGGTCCATTTGGCTTCGGACGATGATCTGCGTTTCACACCCATTCATTTCATGCACTCATTCACTCTCCCTCACATTCTCATTCACTCTTCCTCACACTCTCATTCACTCTCCCTCACACTCTCATTCACTCTCCCTCACATTCTCTCGGAATGTCTCCCTACCTTCTCTGACAACCTCTTCCGAGTCCCTGTCTTCTCTTGCTTCTTCTGATCTTCTTGCTCTGTCTTTGTACTCTTCTTCGTGGATATGACCTTCCGTGAACTTCCACAAAATGGTGGCTCTTACAGGCACACGTTCTCCCCCGATTGGAGGAACGAGGGAGAGGGTGTGTCCGGAGGCTCAGCCCTTTTGCCCTAAGCAACATTAGGGTGAACTTCCACGAAATGGCCGAGTTTCTGGGCACACCCACTCTCTCAATTGGAGGAAAAAATATATATTCCAGCACATAGAAAAAAATGGATATTTGGATCCAAGTATCAATAAAATATCTATGAAAACTCTGGAATTTTTCATGGATGCTTTTCCTTAAAAATCAACTAATTTGCGAGATCTGGCGAGGAGGGCAGAGAATCCCACGCGTGTCCCATTCAAATAAATTTTTTTTGTTAAATTAACGTATTATCTGATTTTCCCAGTTGCTGGATAGGAAATTAACCAAAGTGCATGTTTATGTGACGTTAATTAATCTGCTAAATGATAAAATCCCGAAAGAAGAAAAATGTAATTGAAGAATGAAAACAAATCATCGACAGCAGGTGCCGCGTTTGTCGCCCCAAATAATATTAAAATGTCAACAAACGTACGTTTTTTTTTTCCCCCCGCGTAGCCGAATGTCCTGGAAAGCCGATAAGATGACAGTTGAGTCCGGGGCTGATCTCTTTCTTCAATTTATTCTCCTAGAAATCCCAGTCTGTGCCGTTTTCCGCCGGCCGGCTGTTGGCTGTTCCCGGTGATTTTTGATGGGGAGCTGTACACACAGTTAATTAAGAGCGGGTCGGAGGTTGTATATTGCTTTGATGATCACTAGGGGTCTGACTTGTGTGAAAATTAATTTGGCGTGCCTAATGCTATTATAGGCAAGATTAGCCTGTCACAATCTATTTACACCCATTTCACTCTCCCACAGCTCAGCCAGCTTTAAAAACGGAATGCGAAAACTTCCGCCCAGAAAGAGAATCTTGGAATCTGTTTTTGGGGTAAAAGAGGGCCGTTGATAGATATGAGGACGTTGAGGCTAGAGATCTGGATCAATAATCCCGAATGTCAATCACCAGACGACGAGCCTCAAAACAAGAAAAAGATACAGCAAAGAATGTGTTTCTCACCATACGTTTATTGGAACTTAAACACCTAGAAGTTACCCGCAGATCGGCCCCATCCGGCCCCCGTCTAGTCGCCCGTTTCTCCTGCTGTAACGACTCAAACCTTAATCAGTCATTGGTCTCGTCTTAGATTCAGGAGCCGTATGTCTATCCCATGCATGTTTAATACCCTCACTGTTTTACCCTCTACCGCCTCTGCTGGGAGGTGTTCCACTTGTCTTCCACATCCAACCCTCCAATTCTAGTTTTAAAATATATCTAAAATTTCTCTGTGCAGAGTATTATATAAAATGTATCAAAACTAAACAAATAGAATTGATATTAAAAAATAATAATACTTATTATTATTATTACTGCCTATATTATTATTATAATTTTTACCATTATTATTATTATTATTATTATTATTATTACTGCCTATATTATTATTATTACTATTATTACTGCCTATATTATTATTATACTATAATTATTATTATTATTTTTACCATTATTATTATTATTATTATTACTATTATTACTGCCTATATTATTATTATTATTTTTACCATTATTATTATTATTATTATTATTATTATTATTATTACTGCCTATATTATTATTATTTTTACCATTATTATTATTATTATTATTACTGCCTATATTATTATTATTATTATTTTTACCATTATTATTATTATTTTTATTACTGCCGATGTTATTATTATTTAGCTCATACTTTGTGGTGTCTTTTTCTCCAGGTGACATCATGACGGGTCCCTGGAAGGTGCTATAGTGGATGGTTGGACAGTCTGCATGTGTGGCCCTGGAGGGGCAGCCGATGTGCCCTGAATACCGGCTACAGTCTAGAGACAGAGGTGGGAAGTTTACGACCCTCAGGAGGGAGTGAGCGTACTCCGGCGTTGGAGTCTGGGAATTTCATTGTCTTTAGATTTATTTACTTTTCACATTTTTTTCACTGCTGTAGAATCTGAAACTACGATAAAAATCACCCATGTTTATTTTGCTCCATATTGATGTTTTTCTTTTTCACAAATAAAACTAGAGGAAATGAGCGTCTTGCTCACAGGAGCTTTCAATCTAACAGTCATTGCATGATGGATGGTCCTCACGTCGCCGTTGGTCACTGACATTCTGGCGTCCGCGTGCTGCTGACCGGCCATTGAGAATCTATTATTTCCAGGGCGAAGGATTAGAGAGGATTCTGTGACTTCAATGTCGTGGGAAGCTTTGTGATAATCACCAAATTGTAACTGAAAATAGACTATTTTGGGTCAAATCATACAGCAAAATATGTTCTGTCAACTGAGTGAAAATCCACAGAAAACTGGTGGCTGGCCAGTCGTGATTAATAAAAATCTTGTTTTACATGAATTATCGGGAAACGTTTGCATATTACTCCCGGAGCAATCATTCTATGTATACCTTACTCTAAAATTGTCTGTTGTTTTCATTTGCCTTCTAATTGCTAAATGTTTCTAATTTCATGTGATCTTTTTTTATGTTGTTGTGACTTTTTTCTGGCACTAAAATGTCAAAAATAATTGAATGTTAAACAATTACGATCATTAAAAAAACCAAAAACATTTTAGCTGAAACTTTCCATTTTAATTGAATATGTTTATTGCACAAATCACTGAAACGAGCCCTTTTCTAACGAGTGTCTCTGATGGGCGCCGAATGACGCATCATCTCACCTCCTTAAAAAAACCTTAAGAGTAAGATTTACGAGGTTCATAACATGAGGACTTCTAAGCCAACAGCTTTTCCAAGGTCAAGCCAAGGTCTACGTGGTCCAAAATTTTGTGTCACAAGAAACGTTTCTTCTGATGACTACAGTTTCTGTGTTAGAATGAAGAATGTTTCTTGGTTCCAGACATCTAAATGTTCTGTATTAGAATGAAGACTATTTCTCAGCTCCATGTGTCTGCAGATGTTCTGTGTTAGAATGAAGAGCATTGAAGAATGAAGAATATTTTCTCGGCTCCAGTCATCTAGAATATTTCTTGTTTCCAGACACCAACTTGTCCTCTGTTAGAATAAAGGGTATTTATTGGTTCCCGATGTCTACATTCACTGTATAAGAATGAAGAATATTTCCTTTGCTCCGGAAGTTAACATGTTCCGTGTACGAATTAAGTATAATTCTTGGTTCCAGACGTTGATGTGTTCTGTGTTGGAATCAAGACTATTGTTTGATTTCATAGACTACATGTTAGGATGAAGAATAGTTCTTGGTTTCAGATGTCTTTGATGTGTTTAGCGATTAATTTAACATGTCTTGGTCAATGTTTCCAGACTCACACATGGCCTTGAGGTACAAACTGCATCAATGGCACTGAATTATCTCTAGAGATTTAAAACCGTTTCAAATTCTTATGTACGTTTGATAATACGGAATGACGTATATCGTGATGGTTACAAGGTTACCGCCTTTCCGGAGCCCATCAAGCCTATGACAGGATGGGTCCAGTTTTGACTTTTTTTTCTGGTATTTTCACGTCTCACCTTTTAAGAGGAGAATTTCTCAGAAGCGTTTGAGATGGCCGAAAATCCTCCGACTGGACAGAAGGCGCCGGTTTTGTCATTTTTTCCCCATCCCTTCTACCAATGACATTCATCTATATACTGAGGCAGGTATTGAAAAAGATTGTGAAAATCTTTTATTTTTTTAGTTTTTTAGGCATGGAATTTGGCGATCTGTGAAGTTTTGATGTTTTTGCAGGAAAACAGGAAGGTTTTTGGGGTAAAAAAATTCTCCCATTCCTAGATAAAATAAACTCAGCCGCAAGACATTGATGGGTGTTTAGAGGCGTGTGACTGAATAGGAAAATTTGGCTTCTTCGTCGGAACGTCATGTTTATACATTAAATCCCTTTTGAATATTTTTTACATACATGTATGTAGTTTAAATGAGGACATGTGGCCGTGAGCCATCGCATTGTGATGAGGCAAACGCGGACGCACCCGACTGATTCACGGAAAAAAAAACTTTACGGAAAAAAAACAACCCCTCTATTCCCCAGAATCATTCAGTAAACGCACGTAGATTTCCCGCTATGCCGGTCTGATCCGCTCTAATTTGTGTTTTTAGTTAAATCCATTTGATCGGCTTGTTTCGCAGCAGGGGGTATCACTGTTTTGAGACCGGCTTTATTTTAATTAGAGTCTCGCTGAATATCTTCTTTTTTTTTTACACAAGCGAGTAAAGACTAATGCGGATTTGCGTGTTAACGTATTTAAAGGCTCTTTTACTGCGCAAATATATTAAAGCTTAAGGATTCTTTAGGTACATTTTAAAGCGATCAGTACGTTCAGAAGCCGAGTACGTCAGGTTACGCGGACCTCCGGGAATTGTCAAGAACAGAACTTTCCTCCTTGAAGATACAGAAGCCTGGAGGCCCTGACTATGTCAGAAACCACAAAATATTTCTCTAAGTGCATTAAAGTTAAACGCATGCATTCCATTCTTATTGCATACGGTTTTCTGTAATATAAATTGCTTACAGTTTTTTTTTTCTCCAAAATGATATCAGTTTAGCCTTTGGACCGTATGACTTTTCGGTGACATTTGCAGAAAGTTGCTCTCTGCCCCCGGGCTAAGTCTATTTCACTTCTGATCTTTTTTTCCCCTGATTTTATTTTAGTGGAATGTAAACCGACAGATAGTATACTTAACAATTTAATAAGCTACATTGTGGTTAAAATTATTAACTTCAGCATTTTGTACGTCTGGGCAAGAACTGAAATAATGTAGCAGCAGGTACAGATCAAACCCGTTCCAACACACTGCGGTATGGTTAGTAGAATAAAAAAAAGTAATGTTACGCATTTGGGAGGATTCTCCAATGTGTAAAATAAGGGAAATACAGATTAAATATTAAAGAAAGTCTTTAGCAATTTATTTTGCCATTTTCTATTTTTAAAATGTATATATCATTTATTATTTGTTGGTAAATTTGAATAAAGCGCCAATACAAATTGATATTTTACAATTTCTTGTGCTTGCATGAGTTTAATTTTTAAGATATAAAAATAATTATTTTTCATAAATTGTTTACAAAGATCTTGAAATACATTGTATTTGGTAGCATAATCACAAAATAGACAGAAAAATAAACAGTAGCTGTAGAAATGGAAACATCTCAAATAAAGTCTACGTTACTTCTATATTTTTCTTTCTACATTTTAATTTAAAAAATTTCAGATATTTGTCTTATATGTGACATGGGACACCCGCCAACTGGCCAGCTCAGATTTATATAATTTTTTGGTAATTCCCCATATCACCACAAGGTGGCTCGAGTAACATTTAGCCATTATTACAGGTTGTGTCTCGTCCAGTACTGGATCCTTTCTGTTTGATTTAATGGATGCTATTGAGGGCTGGATAGGGCAGTTGGCTGGACTTGATCAGAGATCCAATTCAGGCTGATAATGGCCAGGCTATTTCTGGAGCCAGGTCTTTTTTTGTAAGTTCAGATAAAGTTGTCTCATTGGGTTTAATTATTTTCTATTAAAAGACCAGGAATTTTATTATAACTTGAATTTCAGATAATTTTTTGGGGGGGGAGTTGATCGCTCATTAGATCTTCTCCCCTCCAATTACCTAGACGGGTTCTCTTCACCTTCGTGTTTTAGAAACGGACACCTGGAACTATTTGCAAGATAAATTTCTACATCAGTAATAATAATAATAATAGTAATAATGATAATAATAATAATAATAACCATTTTAATAAAAATAATGATAATAATAATAATAATAATGATAATAATATTATGAATTCATTTGCTGCTATGATTTTTCCCAGAACTATTCAAAAACAGACAAACAAAAATTGGAGGCGGAGGACTCCAATCCCCATAATGCTCAGTCACCATGGGAATTGTAGTCCACAAAAGGCAGAATAGGCAGATTCCTCCTCTAGAATGCCAGGTTTTCCAGAAAAGGCAATCTTTTTCCAGAATCCTCCTCGAGTATCTTCCTGGCCGCTCCTCCCAAATCACAACGAGTTTATTCCTCCTCAAAGGAGCCAAATACACAAAAGGCCAATTTGCATTTATCGTACTTTCCAGTCAATATCAGAATGTGATATTTTCTGTTTTTTAATACAAAATGTAAAATGACATTTAAGCGGTGGTAGGGCATTCTCGTTGTAAAAAATGTGCAATTACCCTGTCATCCTTAGCACTTCACATTGGACAAGCTTTAATTATTAATGTGTTTCCCTCGGAGAATGACTCGATCGTGTCACAATTCTAGACAAATAAGCCTAATGCGGAATCATAAAATATTCAATTGACTATCGCCGAACTGACAGGAAATTAATTCTACGAACACTTTTTGATATCACCAGAAAATGAGTTTGAAACTCATGCAAGTGAAATAAATGAACTCGTAATTTGCTCAAGGGCAAGACTCATCTTTCAATAGGTTAGCGTCTTTTTCATAAAATGTTACAAATACGCCGTTTTACGCGGCGACGCTCAGTCGAACATTATTTGTGGATACTTGTTACTTAGAAACAACACACGATGAGGAATTACCGCTTTACCGCATAGTAACATTTCATAATGAATCTGCTGTCTCCGGCTTTTTGTCTTCTTGTCTCCGTTACGCGTCTTCCCAGCAGAAGTAAATGACTATTCGGTGAAATCGCCGGTGACTTCGTTAGCGCATTTTTGTGCAATTCACGGTCTATTAGAGAAAAAGTTACCAGCAAACATTCTGGAAAGGAGTATCTCGAAGTAATAGTCCACGTGATTGGCCAGGCTGGTTATATTGGAAACGTAATAATAATAATAATGTTCAGTACCGGTCCTGGTGTCTCTAGCGCCCCCCTCTGGGTGGATATGCAAGTTAGGGAAGGGGAGAACGTGGTGGTGGCCCCATCTATGCACTCAGTACCCCGGGGGGCGCATGCTTTGCCTTATATGGTAATGCCGGAACATTCCAAGGATAAATATCACAACTTTAAATTTTATTTGAATTATTGGAAAAAAAATTGATTATCGTGGCTGCGACGATGACCTAATCCAAAAAGTTCAAGAGTTTCTGACTTTTTTTGTTGTTGTTTTTTTTCTTTTACAGAATTTTTATTTGATAATTTTCACTCGTGTTTTTAAACCCGTTTTGTAATCCATTAGACCCAACCAGGGGCCCAACCACACGGCACCCGTCGACCTGCTACTTGATTGGTCCTAAAAAGGTAATTTTCTGCTAGTTCAGGGAGGGTTAATCTCAGCAGAATTATTGTTTTATTTTTCTCAAAGTTTAGGATAAAGGAAGGACGGAATTGTAGTTTCGGGAGAGCCGCCCAGAAGCCGTGGTTTTACAGGGCTGATAGTTGCTGCCGTTTGCTGCTCTACCACTAGGTGGGGTGTTTTTAGAGCAGAGTTGTAAAAAATTATTGAATAGCGTAATTTGGACTTTTTATTAAATTAGAAAGAATTCGGGAGAGCAGTCATGGTGTCATCTTTATATATATATATATATATATATATACTGTACGTACACACATTATTATTATTATTACGAGCCACTCCTCCTCCCGTTTCGGACAAATGCTTGTTTTATGTGTCGGCCCGTTGTACTGCGCTATGGTATATGTTATTGCTTCCTAAATAAACCATGACCATACGGCCCGTCACACGGCGTGCACTCAAACCTGACATGTTTTTCCTTAATGGAAATTCTCATCGGTATCTCAAATTGTATGACTCTTTATGCTATGAAGGATCACAACATTTTCAAGGGTTACCATGACAACAGTAACGTTGGCAATAAGCGCTCATTATTTAATACTGATTTCTGCGATTGTTTATCACTTTCAGGATAAGACTCGGGATAAGACTTCTCCTTTTTGTCATTTTTATGCATTTTTATTATTACGAGAGCCTCTTCACCAAGGTTTTTGCAAAAGAGAGGAAATGGAGGAATGATGAGGAGGAAAACGTATCGGAAACATTGGCGGGAAAAAGCCTCGGAGACCGAAATCACCGGCCACGGCGAGAACACGAATTTTACGCCACTTCTTACGTTTCCAGAATTTGTAACTTTCCACCCCGACTCAAGTCAAGAGATCTCTTTGATCCCTTTGTCAATATTCATGACCCTAATCAATATCGGTGACCGTCCTCTGTTAACCTCCGCCTCCAGAAATGGTTTCATTCGGACTCCCCCCAGACGTGTGTCAATAGAATTATTAACATTGGTAACTGATATCTCCGCGTATATTAAAATAGTATGTAGAATATTTTATCTGTGCTCTACACTTTACTGGTAGATAAGTGGAGCAGCCTCCCAGCAGAAGTGGTAGAGGGTAATACAGTGAGGGGATTAAACATGCATGGGATAGACATACGGCTCCTGAATCTAAGACGAGACCAACGACTGATTAAGGTTTGAGTCTTTACAGCAGGAGAAACGGGCGACTAATCGGGGGCCGGATGGGGCCGATCTGCTGGGATCTCATTTTGGGAAATGGTTTCCGGGATCATCATAGAAGGAGGGCCATGATTTCTTTTTCTAGGTGAGATGAAGTAAACTCAGATGTAATTCACTCGCGTTCCTTTCAGGGTTTAATGACGAGAATACTTTGTATCTCAGTCCCTTCCACGGAAACTTAAATAAAAAGAGAGGGGGTCCGGTTTGTCTGAAACGTCAAGGGGACGGGAAGAAGCGGACATTAAAAGTAACGGCGGGTCGGATAGCGAGAGACGGGGGGCTGCGGGAGGGAGAGACGCTCGGTAACGCCGGGCAGGGTAAGTAACAAGAGCCTCCGGCGGGGAAGAGACTCCGGTCTATTTCTGGAATCCGGCAGCTATTATTCCGCGAGATGATTCAATTCCAATGCCAACAACAATTTACAGATTGTTTCTAAACAACAAAGAAACGCCGGCTACCGCCGAATCTATTTTCCCTGAAATAATAAAGAGACGCGGAATTTGGATTATTTCGCAATAATTGCGGTCACTGTTTGGAATGCGAGCGGCGTGAAGTTTTATTTTATGGAAATATCAGGTTTATTGGGGATTTTATACATTGGGCGCAGCCATCTTAACTTCCTGTTGTCAGGAGGAACAGGAAGTGATCTCTCCCCTATTGTAGACTTGCTGATTGCTGCTGATTGGTTCAGGCAGGCTTTGTAAGGGCGGGGGAGGGGGGAGAAAATGAATTAGATAATGCTGACCCTGCCACAGACTGCCACCAGTCTCAGTTTCTTCATGGCATAATAGTCCATTACTTTCAAACCTAAATATGTTGTCATTAGCAATTGCAGGGGAGGGCTTTCACCTAACCCCCCGGGGGGCACCAGTAGATCCCATCAACGCACGTTAATATAATCTAGTTCAGGAGAAGAACAGGCTCCGGCTCCTGGGAGCTTACAATCCGTTTCGGAAGCACTCGCCCTAAAATGACATCATTATCTCACATTCATAATGAGAATTCTCTGTATTATTTGGCGAATACCCTTTCACCTGCGGCTGCTCAGAGCCGGGGCACCTCGGGGTATTTAAGGAAAATAACTGGAAGTTACGGTTTGCATTACTAGGCGACCGCGTGTCTGTTTTGGGCTGAATTCCACTGTATTGTGATTAATGAAGCTGACCGACAGCACGTTCGGGGTCTAACCTAAATATCCGCAACTGGGTCAGAAAATCCAGGAGGATCCGGACTCACCTGCAGATCAGGATTACGCATTTTTTTTCCTGCTAATTCATCTTTTTTTCCGGGTATTCTACGGTTCGGAGTTTTGCTTTGAAGGCAGACTTTGCCGCTGCAGATTTTGTTCTTTGCCTTTAAAAGCAACGGCCTGCTGGAGATGATCGGAATCCCCTCTGGCCGCTCAGAGGTCAAACGTCCCGAAAAATCCTAAAAACTGGAATATTCTGCAATTTTTTCTTAACAAAAATAAAACTCAAGTTCTACATTAACCCTTCGTTTGCGGCAGGTTCTTAATTATTTAAATTCACAATCAAGTTGGAATTTCAATATAAAGCTCTCTGCAGATTTGCGGGACATGCAGCGTTTTATTGCGCTTAACCCTTTCGGAGCCGTGATGCAGACCTCACTGTGACCTGAGATGGAAATCATTCAAAGACATTTAAATATTTGGGCGACTTTGTAGCCAGCAGTCTCATATATCACATTTACGCGGCCTGTGTGTTTAGAAGCTCGTGAAACGGAAAAAAAAGGGTCACTGAAAAGGTATCAAAACACATAAAATCCTTCAAACAGTCACCGATCGGCGGTGAAAGTTGTCCATGTCATCTTCCCGGCGCAAACCCTGGGGCGATGTGTTGTCCTAGAGGTGTCCCTGTATAAAGCCTGTAGCAGCACAATGAGTTAATGGCGCTCTTGGAACAACATTTCCCATTTACGAGCTGCTAGAAGTGCTAAAAAATGCTAAAAAACTGATACATTTCATCTCATTAATGATTCTCGGCCAACGCATTTTATTTGCGGTTTTGGGTTGGTTGCTGTTGAATTACCTGCGATAGATTTATTGATACCCCCCAAACACATACCCCTTGATCTCTCTATTGATACCCCCCAAACGCCCCCCCCATACCCCATGATCTCTCACCAACGCGGTAAAACCCTGTGAACATTTTTACATTTGCCGCCTTTTAATGTTGCGGCTTCGTTTGTTAGCGCTTTACTTTTTATCTGCATTTCGTCCCCGATACAATGTGTCGGACATGGATACATTTCTCGGGTCAGCTGAACTTTGCATCGAATCTGCAACGTATAAAAAAAAAATGAAATAAATGAATTAATTTGCAAGGTCGGACCGTGGTGGACATCTGATTACGGAATATGAAATCACCTCGATGAATATGCATTTATCTGACTGGTAGCTGCGGACCTCATTATATCCAACCCCCCAATGTCTAGAAAGTAAGACTCGAGGACGCTGGAAAGACATTGCCTTAAATGTGCATATTAATGGGCAAAAAATATAAAAAAAATGCAATTTTACCATTTTCATTAATAATATGGTACAAAATATTCCCATTAAAAAAGAATTTCAAATAAATCCATAAACCCTGTTTTGGAATAACAGAATATTGCATATTTAACCCTTTAATTGTCTGCCGGTTTAAGTAAGCAATTGCTTGCTGGGTAAGGGAGGCGAAGCCTTCATATACTAGGTAGGACTCGAAAGGTTAAAAAGAAGAAAAAAATGATATAAAAAAAGAGTGGGTTTTGATATAAATAACCCCATTTATCTAATAACTGCTTGAACCTGTTAGAGAAGGAAGCATAAAACAATACTGATAAAGACGATCTATTCGCAAAGAGCCGCTCTGACCCCGGGGTGAACACTTTTATGATAATTTGAGCATTTCTTGGAAGAGCTAAAAATCTCTATTATTAGAAGAATGTACAAATAGCGTATCGGACGGTTCAGCGGCTGCTTTATGGCGGCTTTCGATTGAAAAGCAGCGTTCCTTGCTGTAGATTGGCTGTAAAACGACCCGGTTTAGGCCCTCGGAGTAAACATTTCGGAAATGGAACAGAACCTGCTTTGACACTTAAGAAGCAGGGGTTTGCGATTAAAGGAACATAATCCCGCGTTCTCCGGCTGAGATCATTTCTACAAAACCGATATTCGTGCGAGGCTTCAAGCTGGGTTACATTCTCGCCGAGCTACAAAGTCTCACGGTGAGTTCTGGCTGGAACGGCAGAAATATTGAATAGGACGGAATAAAGACTTCGGGGGAAAAAAGAGAACATTGCAGCCTCCAAAACGACAAAAAGAGCTAAAACGAAAAAAAAAAAAAAAAAGGCACAAATGACCTTAATTCAGGTGGAATAAAAAAAGAGCTAGAAGTGCGAGGGATGCAGAGTGAGATATAATCACAGCCACAAATATTTGAACGGTTATGTCAATATTTCAGTACGAGCGCGTGCGGCCACCGGGGACAATTACTTTAAAGGACAGAACTTTACAATTATTACAGAAATAATGAGAATCTTGGTGATGTCCGCGGATAACACGATCTGTCGCACGCGCCGGGGAACATATTGGATTAGAATGTTCTTAACTCCCCATTCACAGCGTCGTAATATATTCTTGAGGGGTTCCAGAAGGTGGCAACAGGGTAATCTTTCCCACTGTTTACATCCAACCCCCCCCTATTCTCCTCAAGTGGTATGGCCCTAATAGCTCATTGAGATATGATGTCACATTCTGCCCTACGTAATAGGTTCACCTCCAATATAGAGAAGTGGAAATAGGGGTGCAGAGCCAGGAGGACCCCCTGCACCACTATAAAGGTGTATTTGGGGGCAGCTACTTTCATATAGGGAAACCCACCAGCTGCGTAGCTCTTGGTAGGGGGCCCCACTATGAGGGTCCTTCCTATGTTCTTATAAAAAGTCACACCTCACTTCCTTGGTCTTGTATTTGATTTAGAAGCCATATGCCTGTTCTGTGCATGTTTACATGCTCTCATTGTGTTAATCTCTACCACTTCTGCTGGGCGGCGCTCCACTTATATACCACCGAGTAGAGTAAAACCTGGAGATGTTTAATACTGAGGGACACACTGGCGTCGGGTATCACATTTGGCACACTCGTTAGTAGCATAATTGGGTGAGTTTGGTAGATCAGAGATCTTACTTGTGTCCAGACCATTGAACAGCAGCGCAACGAGGAGCCTGATCCCAAACAGGGCCCAATGGGACAACCTGCCCCTGGTTCTTCGGCCCCCTCTCCACCCCTGGAGCTTCCGCGATATCCGCACCTTGTACCATGATTGCTTTTCACCTGACGGAAAATCCGCTGCCGAACCGGCTTTCTGAGGCTACAATCCAAGCGTTACGCTGACCGGCGGCGTCCTCTCTCTTATTCCAAAGGAACATAGTAACCCGATGATACGGCACAGCCAATCAGAATCCTCTATGTACCTGCTGATTATTCGACTGTCACTGCTTTGGTTCCCATAGCGATAGATTTACATGAATGTTTCATAATATATTATTAATGATCTATATAACTATTTATCACCCCAAAGTCTTTTTAGCACTTTTAATTTTATGAAGGTTTTTTTCACCCGCTGAAATTCTGATCTTTTTCTGAAACGATCAATAAACTTTTGAGGATCCGAGTACAAAAAATGTTTACATTTATCCCATGCCTAATAAAAGTGGTTTTGAGATTTATTGACGTTTCCGCACTTTTACTGCTTTCTCTCAAATTTTCCTGTTTTATGATAAGAAAAATTCAGTTCACAGAGAGTTCCTCAGACGCCCCCCCCCCCCCCCCCCGAGGAAGGCATTGTTTCGTTATTTTTGGCCGTTTAACCCATTTAAGGGCAAGAAAATATTTGACCGCTCGTAAAAAAAGCATTAGCCACAATAAAATGTATATTTACGTATCCGCGCTTCAATTGTTATCTTTTACCATAAAAAAAGAGACTTTACGTTTATGTGGAAATGAGGAGCGGCCAAATGGAAGAGCCCATAAAAAATGTTATTTGCGACTTTAAAGTTACTTTGGATTTGGCTTCACCTATAGCTGGGAAAGGGAGAGCACACGATGCGCACTATACATGTTCATACGTGTGCAAAACATGCGTGAAGTATGTGGTATGTGTGACGCGCATGCAGTTAAATGTCAGGAATACGTCCTTTTTTAACCTTTTTAGTGCTGGACAGTGATATCCCCCCCCCCCCCCCCACTGGCTTCAAAGAGAAAAAAGACTAATTGTCTGATTCGCAGCTCGGCTAAAACGGCAGCTTCGACAGCAACTGAAAGTAAAGAGAAAGTTATCGATGAAACATCCCTGGCATTACTCTGACCCACCGTCCCTCCTGCCCACCATTCCTCCATCCCATCATTACTCTGACCCACCGTCCCTCCTGCCCACCATTCCTCCATCCCATCATTACTCTGACCCACCGTCCCTCCTGCCCACCATTCCTCCATCCCATCATTACTCTGACCCACCGTCCCTCCTGCCCACCATTCCTCCATCCCATCATTACTCTGACCCACCGTCCCTCCTGCCCACCATTCCTCCATCCCATCATTACTCTGACCCACCGTTCCCTCTGACCCACCGTCCCTCCATCCCATCATTACTCTGACCCACCGTCCCTCCTGCCCACCATTCCTCCATCCCATCATTACTCTGACCCACCGTCCCTCCTGCCCACCATTCCTCCATCCCATCATTACTCTGACCCACCGTCCCTCCTGCCCACCATTCCTCCATCCCATCATTACTCTGACCCACCGTCCCTCCTGCCCACCATTCCTCCATCCCATCATTACTCTGACCCACCGTCCCTCCTGCCCACCATTCCTCCATCCCATCATTACTCTGACCCACCGTCCCTCCTGCCCACCGTCCCTCCATCCCATCATTAATCTGACCCACCATTCCCTCTGACCCACCGTCCCTCCATCCCATCATTACTCTGACCCAGCATTTTTCCAGTCTACTCTTCCTCCTGCCCATTATTCCTTCAGCCCATCATCCCTCCTGCCCACCATTCCCCCATACGATCATTCTACTGTCCCATCATTCTTCCAATCCACTCTCTCTCTCCTGCTCCCATTCTTTCTGCTCTCCATTCTACCTGCCCTCTATTCCTCCAACTCACCATTTTTCTGACTCACCATTTTCCCAACCCCACCATATCTCCTGTCCACCATTTCTCGACCCTATCGTTACTCCGACCCACCATTCATGTCCTTCAAGGAGACAAAACCTTTTTTTTTGTGTTGGCTCTTTGACTTTCCATCCCTTTGGCCCTTGGTTCTAATCTTTACTGACCCCCCGTCGGTCCCCGGCGCACATAAAACCCACATCGTCTTCTTCATGAATCCACAGGTGGGAAACGCCTCACATTCAGAACAGTTACAGTCACCGGAACGCTTTCCAAACCGTTGTATATGCCGTAAGTTTACAAACCTGAAACAACCGGGTGCTTTATCCCCGCGTATCGAATGCAAATCTCATTACTTCGTCTTATCTGAATGGAGCTGTTCTGTGTTCTTCAAAGGTTCCTCTATTTTCCGTAGTTTTAAATCTTTCATCAAGCGCTTTCCAGTTAAATCATTGGAGTAAAACCTTTTGCTTTAAAGCATTGGTTGAATCGCGCATGCGCTAACCGATAAAACACAAATGGACACGAGGAGAACAATGCTATAAAAATGACTTCTTCTTCCTCCAGGGAGCCGCCGCGATCCCCGTGAGCTCATGCGTTACACGAGGGATAATGGTGATTAATGATGAGCTGTTGTGGACCTCCTGACCACTGATGGTGCCACGTGACACTCGCGTTCCCATCAAAGCGTGATTGGCGCGGGGTAACCGTTATATTCTATCACATATACCTTATTAATGTATATCACGTCTCACGATCTCTGAATTAACTAACGCGGCGAGCTCTGAGAAACCACTTCAAATGACAAAAGTGCCTTTTTGGAATGGATTCCTCGGTTCGGAGCCTAGAATAACACTCAGGATGATGACTGTGGCTTTGGCCAGGACTCCGGCAGCGCTGCCGTTAGGTGTGGGTGAGGATATGCAGGGCGTCTCATTACAGGCTGCCGACCAGAAATATACATTTAGATAAAACGCTCTGGTTTAGCTCAGAATCCAGCCTGGCGGAGACTCAGAGGCTCCGGGGCCGACCCGCTCCGCATTTCTGGGAAGAAGTGAACTTGGGTCTGAGTCACTCGCAGGACGAGATTACAAATAAGCAAAAATAGCGTGACATCATAATATCGGATAATATCGGATTCGCTACAAACGTTACCAACCGCCCAGGTATTATTCAGAAACAACGTATCATTCTTAAAACGTGGTGAAAAGCATCAGATAGTAAGTATCCGGCTGTTTAAAGAACAAGGACAACAAATTCTACCTATCATCCAAATTAACGGCAATTAATACTCAAAATGGGTTAAAATAACCCATAAAAGTACAGTTTTAAGATAAGCGTTACATTATGGGCCCCCTGCTGAGATCCGAGGGTAAATGTATCATTATTATTCTTTGGGAACAAAATTTCTAAAAATAAGACCCCTTTGAATGACAGATGAAGAGACTGGGGGGTGGGGGGCAGATACATGGGGTAGTTTCACCCTTCTGCTCCAAAACATTAACCCTTTCCAGAATATTTTGTAAAAGCCAGCATTGTGCCCCCCCCCATACCAGAACAGCCCCGGAGGGAAAGAATTGGACAGAGGGGCCCCATGAATGTAGTGCGGACGAGGTACCCATGGTCAAGCCGGTTTAAGGGGTTAAGGCATGACTAAGCGGAAATTTTAGCACGGAAGGAGTTAAGTTTGGAGGCACGTGCAGGGCCAGAGGGGAGGGGGTAATTACCCTCCCTGGGGGATATATAAGGAAGGGTCGTGGCCTATAGGGGCAATTATTTTCAAAGAGATTTTTCCCGCCCATCCCTCCCCTAATTTTTGGCTCTGCCGGGTACTCTGGTTTGGTTAAGCTGGTACGGTGCAGGAGTTAACCATCTAGGTATGGTTACTTGTGGTGCACAGAGGTGTAAGTGCAGGACACTCCAGGGGCAGGCGCCTCTGTGAATCGTAAGGTCATGTGACTGCCGCGCTAGGGGACGCCGGCAGTTCCAGCAGAGATACAGGTGGCCACGCCCATACCAGCAGGCTATTAATTTGGTTATTAATGGTTACAATTGGTTATGTTGTCTTTCGTTTTGACAATAATTATTGATATATGTTGTGTCAAATTTGTTGTGTTTATAATATTTGACACTTTATGACATATTAATAAAGGTTGAGTGTCGCGGTGCTGAAGTGTTTAAGTCCGCACCGCGGACAAATAATTCCATTCTGACGTTAATAAAATTTTGAAATAAAGAAGTGTCTCTTGTTTTATTTGTGAAAGAGGTACCGAAACTGGACGCTACTTCATTCATGTATTTTCATCTATAAGTTACTTAAAAATTAAATCAATGCATTGGAAAAATACGTTTTCTTAACTGAGCTCCTGGAATTCGGATCGATGGCAGCGTCAGGCGCGTCACGCGTTAAAAGTCGAGGATTTGTGTGTTTTTTGTTTGCAAAACTAACATTTTCTTACTATGTCATTTATAACCATGAGTTTCAAGGACAGAGATGACACAAAGCAAGTCCTCAGACTCGGGTCTTCGATTCCTTATTCCGCCTGCGCACGTTCAGGATCAGAGATCGGCGATGAGTCAGGTTTTAATTTAGTTTCATCATATTTCCCCCCAAAAAACCTTTTAAAAAAAAAAAAGAAAAAAAGGATACTGCCACATCGGTCCGAGAGAAGAAGAAGTCTTTAGCTGAAGATGAGACCCTTTACTGGACCAGAATGTGGATGCTGCCGGAGCCACTGGAATATTGGGGATAATCTGCCTTATTTTATTTTATCTTTTGCCCCCAAAAAAAAAAAAAAAAAGTTAAAAATTATATTTGGGACAGTGGCAATGAAAAGGTTAAAAAAACACCCAAAAAATACTGAGAAAGGGAGCTGGTATTAATATCTTGAAGTGGTCTGCATCGCACAAGGTCAAAAAGAGGGGTTTTTTTTATAGGTTCTGATAAATCAAGTTCTTTTTCTGCCATAACTTGCGCGACTTGCTCTGTAATGGCGACCGGCATTGTGTCGGAAAAAGAAACGCGCGAACGGGAGAAAAATGATAAAAAAGGGTAGAATGGCCGAGCCCTACGAGCAAAATCCTCCACAATACCCGGCAGAGAATGAATAGAAAAGCAGAACGGCGGCGTAGCGAGGTCGGAATCGGTTATATGTATTTTCCTTTTTTTTTAAGTTAATAACATGAGAACTCGGTGAAAGGGGCATTCCATTATTCAGAAAAGTAGTTAAAAGGCTTTTCCTTTGTGAACGGACCTTGGAAATGGCTTCGCCGCTAAGGGCAGAACATTAACGGTCTTTGTCACTCTCAGGCGCAGCTTTACGGGTAATAAACTCCCCAATTCAAAAAAAGAAAAAAAATAGAAAAAAAAATAAACGTTATCTTCTTTACCCCGGGGAAGTCGTAGAGGGGCAAGTTCACCTAAATTCGCCAGCATGCACCTGACGTCACATTCCTTATCAATGGATCATTAGCAACTGGCGCAGGACTCTGGAGAGCGAAATCTCTATATTTTTTATATATATATATTTCAATTCCATGGCGGAAAACCTGTACTAAAAATTACACATAATATAAAAACATATTTTTCTCTTTGACATTCTGTTTTAAGAGAAGAGGTTAAGTTGCTTTATATTATTTTCTATGTTGGCCCAATAGAAGGCGTCGAGTTTAATTTGGTCCAAAACCCCCCCAACATTTGTTACTCTGTACCCAAAAATATGTGAGTATTAAAGGTAATATTTTACAGGAATTCCAAATGATTTATATTAAAACTTTAACCTCATTAGACAAAAGGTCAATAAATCTGTTGATATGAAACGTTAAGATGTCAGCGGTGTCAGACAAGTGTCTGTTAAAAGGAGAAATTAAGCACATAATGTCTCCTTTAATTAAAAACACACATTCAGGGGCGGGGGGCAGGTCAGACACGTTCTTAGTCTGTGGGGGTAAATAGTGAATATATCGAGTAGCCCAGGGGACGCAGTACATCACGAGGGCTGTGTTTTTAAGGAACGGCCCCTGATTGAAGCTTCTGTCCCCAGAATCGACCACATAAAACATTACAAAACTCATTGTTTTTATTGATGAATGTTTTTGAACATAATAAATAATATATTGGTTGTATGGAATGTTACGTTATTATTACCCGAAGCTCATGGGTTAAGGAAATAAGGTGGAGGTTTCTGCCCTCTTGGCTGGTGGGGAGTCCTGGGTCTGTTATTTGTTTATTTAACCCCGTCTAGGGGGAGTTTGGCTCACTTACTACCCATAAGCATTTCACAGGTTAATAAATCTCCTGCAGGGAATATAAAGTCATCGTTAGTTAATTTGCATCTTAACGACCCGGCCACTATGGCAGCTGTGTGCTTCTTTTAAATCGTTGCATCCTCTCCTGCACGGGGGCTTCATAGTTTTCCCCCACACCATATCTCGGCTTGTCCGGGTCATGGGGTAACACTTTGAACCTGGGGCGGTTCTTGGTCCTGCTGGCTACTTGTCCTCATTTGACTGCCATTACCTGCCTCGTCTGCATTGCTGCCCCCACTCAGGGTATTTCCACCTGCAGCCACGAGTAACGATCACCTGTACCTGTTACCTGTTTATACAGGTGATAGGGTGCCTGATTTCAATGGGAGTGCTTTCCTGTTACCACCTCCTCCCATCCACTCCAACTCGCTCCCATCCACTCCCATCCACTCCAACTCCTTCCCATCCGCTCCCATCCACTGCCATCCACTCCAACCCGCTCCCATCCACTCCCATCCACTCCAACCCGCTCCCATCCACTCCAACTCCTTCCCATCCGCTCCCATCCGCTCCCATCCACTCCAACTCCTTCCCATCCGCTCCCATCCACTCCCATCCACTCCAACCCGCTCCCATCCGCTCCCATCAACTCCCATCCACTCCAACCCGCTCCCATCCGCTCCCATCAACTCCAACTCCTTCCCATCCACTCCCATCCACTCTCATCCACTCCCATCCACTCCAACCCCTTCCCATCCACTCCCATCCACTCCAACCTGCTCCCATCCACTCCCATCTGCTCCCATCCACTCCAACCCTCTCCCATCCACTCCAACCCGCTCCCATCCACTCCAACCTGCTCCCATCCGCTCCCATCCACTCCAACCTGCTCCCATCCGCTCCCATCCACTCCAACCTGCTCCCATCCGGTCCCATCCACTCCCATCCACTCCAACCTGCTCCCATCCACTCCACCCCGCTCCCATCCGCTCTGCATTCGTTTCTAACCCGAGGTCACTCGGTTTGCCCATCCTGTAGGTAAAGCAGCTGCTTCCCGGTAACGCTGTTGATTTCTCGGAATGAGCGCTCTGCGCCGCGTCTGTTTTATTAACATAACATTTGTCAGACGCGTACCCGTTAGGGATGATGTCAGACGCGTACCCGTTAGGGATGATGTCAGACGCGTACCCGTTAGGGATGATGTCAGATGCGTACCCGTTAGGGATGATGTCAGACATGTAGCTTCTGGTTAGAAAGCTGTGCAGCGTCCTCGGGCGACGTTCCGATTATTCGCCTCCTATTTTATTTATGAAGGCAGCGCCGCGTAAAAGCGGGCACACTCATCTAAATGGCGAGCGGGTGTTCGGAGGGGTTTGGCGCAGGATTCCGCCGCGTGTTTGAATACCGTGTTTATCTCGGCGTTTATCCTTCTGTGTAAAAAAAACGCAGCCGGCTGAACGAGGGGATCCCGCTGAGAGGTTAAAGTTTTGGCCGGCAGCAAGCGGAGAAATCCAGACTCTGGGATCCCCTGCTGTGCTAATCCTCCGAGCCGCGCATGGCTGCATTCGTACATACAGAAGCTCCGCTCGGCGGGCCTGATACTGATTATACGTCGCAAAACCCCACGGCGCGCTACTCCTGTCCCAACACCCAGCGTCCGCTCCCCATCTTATCCGTCCTCGCTTACAGAAGCCAGAGAGAGCGCCAGGCGTTTTACGAGGGCAGATGCAACATGATCGAAAAATGAGGAGAATTTGTTGGTATTCACTGCATTATTCTCACAGGAATGGTTGTGAATGCACAGAGCAGACTCCCAGCAGAGTTGGTAGGGGCGGGGAAAACTGCACAGAAGTTATACTTAATACATACAGAATGGGCAGAACAGAAGATAATGCTAATTATTGATCTATATAGCGCCGTCATATTCAAACTCCAACAACGTATCTGTGATCCGGGTTAAAGTTAGGCGTCGTCATGGTGATCCGCCATGTGTATGCGTTCAGCAAAAACCGCTTTATAGGAAACTTATAGGTGAAAAAACAAACAAATGATTAGAGTCTGAGTGACAGTAACTGGAGGCAGGCGTAACAGTCTGACCCCCCCGGGACACCCCCGGAAACCCGCCATCGTTTCATCGGGCACGGGGATCGCGTTCGTTACCGCCAGCCCGATCCGCTGAAACTGTTAAAACTCGCCAGAATCATCTTTCTCGGCCAAATATGTCGGCGTTGCTTCCGCGTCCCTCACTGCGTGAAATAAATAACTTTTACGACGCGATACATTATATCAGCGCTGAAACATCCCCGTAAAGTAGGAGGAGCTAATTACGCATCGCAAATTCATTAAAAACTCTTAAGTTGCTAATTTTACCGATCAGTCGGCTCACAGTTACCAGTTACAAAAAAAAAAAAAAATGCTACCCCCCCGAAAAAAAAACAACCGCAATCTTCCGACATCACAAATAAACGGCGTTCCATAATTTATTAAGCAGCGATGACATTAAACCCGCACCCTTCCGGAACGTTCTGGGTATTTACATTTCATTAATCCGCACTAAGGCTTTGTTAAGCGAGAGGCTCTCTGCGTAAATTGATTCCCCGTCTCGTGCGATTTGTCGCCGGCGCTCAGCAGGACGCTGTGTCTACATCCAGAAAAGCAGATCCGTGCTGCCGGCGCCGCTGATTAAAGAACGCGCCGCGCGCCGCCTCATCCCACAATTATTCCTCTCGTCAATCAATCGGCAGGAAGGGCTTTTATATCATAGTGACGGCTGGCGGTGCGTCGGGGAAGGGGGTGCCGATTCCATGGCGGGCTGTCCGTTGGGAAGGGGCATCGACCCCCCTATTTGTTCCGCTTTCTACCCCCCCCTTACATGTTTCTATTGTGTGGTTCATAATCAGGCTCACACGTTTGTATTCGGATACATGGCGGCTAAACGTACACGAAGACGCACAACACAAAGAATCTTCGCTTCTTCTCGTTCGTCTTCATTTTCGTGTCGCGCCCGCCATTTCCTGACAGAGGAGGCAGGACATTGATTAAGGGAGCCTGTATTATGTATAGTTAGATCAGCAAGCCGGCCCCCTGTATAATGTATAGATAAATCAGTGACCGGCCCCTGTATAATGTATAGATAAATCAGTGACTGGCCCCTATATAATGTATAGATAAATCAGTGAGCCGGCCCCCTGTATAATGTATAGATAAATCAGTGACCGGCCCCTGTATAATGTATAGTTAAATCAGTGACCGGCCCCCTGTATAATGTATAGATAAATCTGTGACCGGCCCCCTGTATAATGTATAGATAAATCAGTGACCGGCCCCTGTATAATGTATAGTTAAATCAGTGACCGGCCCCCTGTATAATGTATAGATAAATCAGTGACCGGTCCCTGTATAATGTATAGATAAATCAGCGAGCCGGCCCCTGTATAATGTATAGATAAATCAGTGACTGGCCCCTGTATAATGTATAGATAAATCAGTGACCGACCCCTGTATAATGTATAGATAAATCAGTGACCGGCCCCCTGTATAATGTATAGATAAATCAGTGACCGGCCCCTGTATAATGTATAGATAAATCAGTGACCAGCCCCTGTATAATGTACAGATAAATCCGTGACCGGCCCCTGTATAATGTATAGATAAATCAGTGACCGGCCCCGGGGGCGAGAGTCACAGAGAGGAGACGCCGCGCGTGGAGAGCCGGCCGAGGGTTCTGTTTATTATATTTATCTACTTTCTTAATGTTACATTTAAACTTATTTATTAAAAAAATATTTAGCTGATACTTTTTGTTATTTATTAACATGAAAGAAACTTTTTTTCCTGCTAATAATCTGCATTCCTGAGGCCTTCGGATACATTTACCATTTCTTGAGTTTTGTTGCAGTTTTTGTTGTCGTCAGGGAGGGGGGGCAGTTGGGTATTAAACATGCGCGGGATAGACATACGGCTCCTGAATCTAAGACGAGACCAACGACTGATTAAGGTTTGAGTCGTTACAGCAGGAGAAACGGCAACTAGACGGGGGGCCGATGGGGCCGATCTGCCGGCAGGTTCTGGGTTTCTGTGGAACGTGTTCCTGGTGATGAGCCCTGACCTGTATAGGTAAAGAATAGATAGTTTATTGATGCCTCTCTCCTCGGGATAATTATCGTTCCCTTCCCTGCAGAGATAAAGCTGATTACAAAATAAAACCCGAAAATGTAAATTGCTGGATTTATTATTTACAGCACTAAGTGTGTTAACCTTATATTTATGAATGTGGGCATTATTTTAAAGTTATTTTTATGTTATTTTATGGATTTCTATTTTCCACCTCTAATATATAACCAACGCGCAGCCACAGCATTTCATGCAACTTCCCCTCCGTTTCCCACGATCCCTCAGAATCAGAATCCTCCAGTCAGCCCGAGCAGGAAGTTGTAAACCGCTTCCTATTCTCTCCCCGCCCATCAGCCCGAGCAGGAAGTTGTAAACCGCTTCCTGTTCTCTCCCTCCCATCAGCCAGAGCAGGAAGTTGTAAACCGCTTCCTATTCTCTCCCTCCCATCAGCCCGAGCAGGAAGTTGTAAGCCGCTTCCTGTTCTCTCCCTCCTGTCAGCCCGAGCAGGAAGTTGGAAGCCGCTTCCTGTTCTCTCCCTCCCGTCAGCCCGAGCAGGAAGTTGGAAGCCGCTTCCTGTTCTCTCCCCGCGGTGTTTTAGCGGACGGCGCATGAGCCTCTAGCGCTAGAGATTGTTTCTGGCCGCGCAGGTCGCTCCGTAACGCTATTATCACAGATATCTCAGGGCGACGGGCGATTTATACCCTGTGACGGGGCAGCGAGATATCGGCTCCCGCATTCAGCAGGAGGAGGGGGTAACAGAGGGGGTTTTATATAAAAAAACACAATGAATACATCGTATATAATTATAATAATTAGAACTAAAGATTGTTCCCCGGATTGAACGTCACAATGTAACCCTCACCTTGTCACAGCGATTGCGTTTATAATTAAATACAGCGTTCTGTGCCCTATTTTCTCCCCTTTGGCTCCGTATAATCTGCTCGTTGCCGACGGCCGGCGCTTTGCTTCGGGTATCGATCGTCTGATCGCGGGGAACGTTCACTTTGCATAAAAATAAATCAAATGTTTAAAACAGCATTTCTCTTTCTTTCTTTTTTCTTCTTTTCTGCAAATTCTGGGCGTTTGCGGAGGAATCTTTGGCTGGTGGCGATTCTAGAAATAGATGTGCTGATAGGATATTGTACTTTGGAGACAAACCCTATTGATTTGAGCTTCTCTTTTTTTTTTTTTCCTCCCCAGCTGCGTCGAGTGCGTTCTGATATCTCAGCGAGTTACCTCTGCGTTGTGCTGAAGATTTTGGCTGACCTCTTGTGGCAACATTTCCCTCCGATTTCCCCCACTCCCTAAATGATCGCTGCATTAATTGCGGCTTTTACAGTCTTTTATTCCCGCTGTCAGCGCTTTCCGCCTCTTGAATATATCATAAAAAAAGGGAAAAGAACAGAAAAGTAGAATCCGTTACATGGAAGAAGAAAGTAAATGTAAATGAATTCCATATTTTCCGCCATCTCCGCGGACGCCGTGAAGGTCGCAGCTGTTGTACATATTGCAAGGTAAGAATTCCTGATAAAAACAATGAGGTAAGCGATAATCCGCCGGAAGGAGAGGGGAAATTTAGCAGGAAAAGCAGGTATTTTATAAAAGGAAAGTATTAAAAAAGTATCATTTATAACATTAGTTATAACACTAAATTATCGATTTATATAGCGCCGTCATATACTGCAGCGATGTATGATGTGGAAACGGGGCATCAACCCCCCCCCCGGGATGGGTAAATCTATTTTGTCATACAGGGGCTATGAGCCAATATGTGGCTTTCTAGCCAATGGCGTCAGAGGGTCACTAAAATCACATGGATTCCACGATTTAAAGTAAAAGTCCCCATTTTTGCCCCAATTTTCCATTATTTCTTTAACGCCACAGAGTCATTCTCTGACTTACATTAAATCTCCCGTCCCCGGATAGAAGGATAATTATTTGGGAATCTCCGCAAAGACTGGGAATTTTCCCGCATGCCGTCTCACCGGGGAGGCACCGCCGAGCGGCAGATTCAGGTCCAAATATTCGTTATCCATTATTTCATTCGCTCGTCCGTTTTGGTGACTCGCCTCACCCTTCCTCTCTGTAACTCAATCGCTGGGAACTTGGCCAATATTTCTGGGATGTCGTCCAAGAGTCAATAATAAAGCTTGTTACATTTTATTGGAGTGAGATGAGGAAAATACATTGTTTAAAAAATGTAGGTAATGAGATTACAGGTGAGTTGAGGAGGGGAGGAAAAAAGTGGGGGTAAAAAAAAAACAAAAAGGGGACGGAAAAAAAGGAGAAAAGAAAGATGGAAAGAGAGAGAAAGAGAGACAAAGAAGGAAAGAGAGAGATAAGAAAGGAGAAGGACAGATGATAATTTATAGACTTTTCAGCGGCTTTATCTAAACTAAACGGATGCCATAAATTTACTGATTCCAGGTATAGAAAAATCAAATTCAGATTAAAAATACATAGCTAGTAACCAAATAAACACGCCGGCGAGTAAGAGCGCGATCAGAAAAGCAACACTTACATTTTTATGGTAAACCGCATTGTCAGCGACTCATCGGAAAAAAAAAATGGAAATGTGTGCTGTTTGATTTAATAAAAAATGTGTTTTTATAAACTAAATAGATTTTCCACATCGCCGGGGATAACAGAAAAGGTTTGTAAGGCGTTCCCGGAATCGCGCTTTTCTAAGTGTTTTGTGCGTCTGCTGACTGCGTGAACGCAGCAAGGGGCCGCTAACTAAACGGCGCGGGATGACATATTTCTTAAGTAGACAGAAGAACAAGTGACTGGAAATCGCAGGCAGAATGTGACGCTCTGACGGTTTCCATGACGACGCTCCTTTTATCTCTGTGTCTATTGCTTATAAGTATTGAAATTGGTAAAGTGCATGAAGGATTTAGACATTTTGGTGCTTTTTATGGATTTTTTCTTTCTGTTTTTTTAATGTTAAGGTTTTTTCCTGGCGGTCAGTTATGGATCTTAAGGATATTATTAGGAATTTAGTTTAATTTAGATCTAAAACAAGTATTCATGGCAAACAATCCCATCTGCCCCCCCTCTGACATATATATATATATATATATATATATATATATATATACTGTATACGGTTTATGAATAAATATATATATAAATGTATTTTCAATAAACGGCAATCATTTAGCAAACAATACACACTGGCAACCTGTGATTACAGATATCTCTTTTGGTGCTTGCAATCAGGTGTAATCAGGTGTGACGTTATTTTACCACATTCAAAAAAATGTACATTTAATGGATGTTAATAAACAGGGGCCGGTCACTGATTTATCTATACATTATACAGGGGCCGGTCACTGATTTATCTATACATTATACAGGGGCCGGCCACTGATTTATCTATACATTATACAGGGGCCGGCTCACTGATTTATCTATACATTATACAGGGGCTGACTCTGCGATTTATCTATACATTATACAGGGGCCGGTCACTGATATA
This sequence comes from Sceloporus occidentalis, assembly GCA_023333645.1. NCBI lineage: Eukaryota > Metazoa > Chordata > Lepidosauria > Squamata > Phrynosomatidae > Sceloporus > Sceloporus occidentalis. The sequence continues at coordinate 228,997 of JALMGF010000190.1, forward strand.
GCTATACATTATACAGGGGCCGGCTCACGGATTTATCTATACATTATACAGGGGGCCGGTCACTGATTTATCTATACATTATACAGGGCCTGGTCACTGATTTATCTATACACTATACAGGGGGCCGGTCACTGATTTATCTATACATTATACAGGGGGCCGGTCACTGATTTATCTATACATTATACAGGGGCCGGTCACTGATTTAACTATACATTATACAGGGGGCCGGTCACTGATTTATCTATACATTATACAGGGGCCGGCTCGCTGATTTATCTATACATTATACAGGGGCCGGTCACTGATTTATCTATACATTATACAGGGGCCGGACGCCGATTTATCTATACATTATACAGGGCCCGGTCACTGATTTATCTATACATTATACAGGGGGCCGGTCACTGATTTATCTATACATTATACAGGGGGCCGGTCACTGATTTATCTATACATTATACAGGGCCGGGAAGGAATTGAACGCTGGAATTGGAAATCTTAAGAACATTAATCTGCAAATTGCATTTCAGAGAATACTCTTTAGTTTGAAACGAAAAATCCGCAGAACCAGAGAATTCCTGTAAGAAAGACGCGGATCCCGTGATTTCTACGCAAGTCACGAAATGCAACAAGATGCAGAATTCTGAGTCGGGATCTAACAGAACAAACAGAAAAAAACCCCAAGAAGGAACTTTCCGTAAGGAGAGAGAAGAGCGGAGCCGCCGGCCCCGGGTTGTGGAGGGTTTGGAACTGAATTATATTCTCCTGATAACAGAGAAGGGGGCCGGAGACGCTCGCCAATGACTCTGAAAATTGCTTCCGTGTATTGAAAGCGGCCGCCTGCGCCGCGCGTCCGTAATTGGATTCTTTGGGCTTATCTTAAAAAAATCCCCTATAATAAAAGTAACTAAACAGCAAATAATGAACTTTGTTTTCTTCTCTCCGTCGGCTGAATGCAATTTTAGATACAAATGACGGCAGAAACGACTACTTTACAGAAAAACAAAAAACCCCAAATCAGCTGAATGAAGATGGATTTCGTGGCGTCAGATCATCAAATGATTCACAGAAACCTAAAAACAGACTAAACGTGAAAAAAAACGGCAAAAATTACATTAAAGGAATGAAAACACAAATTAGTGATGACGTTTTAAAGATCTCTCGCAATTTAAAGGGCCGAATGAAATGGGGGCCAAGTAGCGGTTTTTGGTAATTTGACTCAGACTAGTAGTTTGTAACACAGTAATTTTGGTTGAAAAAAGACAGAAATCCATCAACGTTGCTTCAAGTTTGATGCAAAATAACTCAAAATAAAACATATTTGCGATCTAAAAATTAATTTATTTAAAACAGCAAGTTATAAAAGTTCTATGAATCCCTGGGAACTCTCAAGGTTTGCCCCAATCTCAGGGGTAAAGGGGCAGATTGTCAGGGTCACACCGTCTGGACTCCTTTCTATCCTATGAGTTATTTCTCTCCTATTGTTATGTTGCTGATTATGTTGCTTTATAAAGATAAATGTGCAGCGCTATGGAATATGGCGGCGCTATATACATTAACGCATAATATTTATAAAAAAAGACCACTTTTTGCCAAAATATTGCCTCATCTCTTGTCCATTACAATGTGATATATTGATATGGGGGCTCGTGTTGGATACGGTTTAATTCATTTATTTTAAGAAGATATTATTTGTAACCAATAACTCGTTACACGGAACAAAGCGAAACGTTTCCAACAATTTACTGATTTTTAGAAAAGGCCAAGACTCCGAAATCACTAATTTCGCAGAATTATTAATATATATTAGCGTCTCCTCCGTAGACTGGTAATGCAATCAAAAATATATGAACGGGGCTAATTAAATCATTAATATCTGAGCCGACCCCCCCCGCACTCCCCCCGGCACACGCATCCAATCGCTGGCGGACCCCCGCGGGAAGCCGAATCGTGTCACTCACTCCCCAGCTCCGCCGCGATTTCCTCAAATTAATGTCATTCCCTTTTTACTAATCGAAGAAGAAACGGGATTATTAGTTACGTTACCTGAACAAAAGACTTTTTATTCATTATCGGGGAGAAAAGACTGGAAATGACTCCATAAGTGCTTTTGTTTAATAACGCTGATTTAATGGAACTCTGTAAATTGTAGACACTTTTTTATTATTATTATAACGCATGTCAGTAGTAATAATAATAATAATAATAATAATAACAGCTAACATTTAACTTATATTTTTTGCATAAAAAAAAATCTGGAAAAAAAAATTATCACTCCTGTTAAAAATCCATTAATTCAGAATATCAGCTACAGCCAGCAGTTTATCGGAAAGAAGGTAACTCAAACCTTAATCAGTCGTTGGTCTCGTCTTAGATTCAGGAGCCGTATGTCTATCCCATGCATGTTTAATACCCTCACTGTATTACCCTCTACCACCTCTACTGGGAGGCTGCTCCGTGTCCCTGTCTCACATTCCACAGCACCTTTTCTTGTCTTGCCTCCTCGTCAGCTTCTCCTGTTTTGCATCTTGAATCAGTCTGTTTTATTCTAGATTCTAGGAGAACTTTCGCAAAAGGGCGGAGCCATGGGGGGCAGCCTCTAACCTGTTTCTCCAATCGGGAGCGGGCTGAGCAGAGGGTCCACCTTCTCGCAGAAGCGCTCCGGGGAGGCCTGCATAATGGAACTGATACCGGGGAGAAGCCGATAACAAGAGGCATGGACACAAAAGCGGTCAGCGGAGAAGGTAGGGAGACATTGAAAGAGACCGTGAGAGAGCGTGAGAGTGTATGAGAGTGTGAGAGAATGTGAGAGAGCGTGAGAGTGTATGAGAGTGTGAGAGAATGTGAGAGAGCGTGAGAGTGTATGAGAGTGTGAGAGAATGTGAGAGAGCGTGAGAGTGTATGAGAGTGTGAGAGAATGTGAGAGAGCGTGAGAGTGTATGAGAGTGTGAGAGAATGTGAGAGAGCGTGAGAATGAATAAGGGTCAGTGACAACGAATTTCGCTTCCAAATTGAAAAATCTCTCCGACTTTCCTCCACACTGCCTCTCATCTGATCCCCTCCCCCGCAGCTGTCACTCCTGACATAATACCCCTGCGTCCCTGGATGTCTGATCTGTGAATAAACTCAGTCGAGCCAGTCAGCTTCAAAGAGATCCAGAAGATCGAGCGAGATCCCCAAAACCCATGCCACTGATCAACTTCTTCAATACCCTAAATGCGGCCAGCAGCGCAGGAGGCTCTGGAGCTGCAGATTCTACTCAAGGTCAGCGATTGTATTCTCGTTGCTATTAGTTACAGGTAAATGGTTCATATTGTAGCATGCATTGTTTGTTGGCCTCATGGCCGCCCCTTAAATTTCACCGGATAAAAATTAATTTATTTTTATAAGGCTTTCAAACAGCACCGGAAACTTTAAAGCCTCAGCCGGGGTCCCGATATCTGAAACCAAAACCAAAAATATAATCCTGAAAGAAGTGAAGAAACTTCCAGAAACTTCCATCCCAGACGCTTCCTCCGAATGGCTCTAATGAGCGGATCTGGAATGGATGTCCGTCTGGAGAGGGAGCACGAGTGGGATCTCTCAGGTCCATAAAAGCCTCCCGGAATGCAGCTGGGGGGGGGTATGGTGGGGGGGCATAAATCTTCCCGTTCACTGCATTGTTTTCTAATTAATTGCCCCTCTTCAATCAATGTCTTAATTAAAAGCCAATTCACCCGGGCATCGATCCGGCTCGGGAACGGTTGGGAATGAAGTGCTACCGAGGAATCGGAAGTGAAAAGAATTAGATGAAGGAGGCGTTACCGCGACGACAGTTTATTAAAACATTGATTTTCTTTTTATTCATTCTTACACCCGCTCAAATCAATGGCGAGATGCAGATCGGCGGCTATCAGCAGATGGCGGGAGATTTCGCTTGGATATGAAGATGAGGGAATAAAGCATCCATTCGGAGAAACTTGCCAGTAAAGCGGCTTCCGCGGTCACCTGTTTAGTTTGTCCCGGCCCAAATCCTTGTTTCCTCCCCTGATGCCCACTTTCCTTTTCTGGTGCCCATCTCCCCCCCCCCGATACCCCTCTATGCTCTCCTGACACCCCTCTCTCCTCCCCTGATGCCCCGCTTCCCTCCCTTGATGTCCCTCTCTCCTTTCTTGTGACCCCTCTTCCTTCCTTGAAGCCCCTCTCTCCTTCCCTGATGCCCCTCTCACCCCCCTGATGCCCCCTCTCTCCTCCCCTGATGCCCCTCTTTTCTAGGAGGTCAGAATGTTTGCGGGGTATGAGGGTATCGCAGGGTTCTACAGCCCTAAAAGCCCCGATAATGTGTATAGAAACAGCAGGAAACGGCTTTATAAATTAAACGGGGGAAATAAACCCCATTATTCTTCTTCTAAATGCCCCCCTCAGCCACGCCTCTAACCCCACGCGCAGCACATTTAGTGCGTCATTCTCTAGGATTTTCACTTTTCCGGCTACCGATTAATAAACGGGGCTGATGGAATTAAGACAGCTTTTCTCTGAAGCCGTAGGCGATACCCCAGGGGGGCAAACGCAGATACAGGGTGGATTTATACCGTTATAGATCCAAGATACCAGGTGTGGCAAAAGGGTAACTTCTGCCTCTCATGGGGGGGTTAGTTGCCCCAGTGTACGCCCCTTTGCTCCGTTTGACATTATTAGTTCTGCGCGTTCTACATGCGCGATGACATTAACTTCGATGCTTCCTATTAATCTGCGTCGGTTATCAGAAGGACTCCTCAGACCGGACTCATTACCGCTCGCTGGGATCTGCGGTGCGTCCGCCGGAGCCTTTGATTCGCGTTCTTCCTCCCCCGTCATTATCTCGCAGACGCGTTGCGTGATGAAGCCCGTTCACTCCGTACATCTTGCATGCGCGGCACCGGCTCTGCGGCAACGCCTGGAAACCAGACCCAAACGGAGCGCGAGCGACACCAGAGCGCCGTGTATCTGAGGAGGTTAACGCCGATTATGGAGTCCCCGACTCACTAATCTCCGCTCAGTCCCTCCGAATACCGGGAGAACGCGATTTAACGGGATCAGCCGGCTCGGCGTGGAGCTCCCGGCATCCAATCGATCGCTTCCACCGCAAAACGGGATTATTAGCATTTTTTATAAACCAGAGTTAAAAAGTTTAGCATCTAATTTATTTTAATAAGCGCCGGCCGAGTCGCTACTTCCGAAAAAATAAAGAAGAAGAAAAAGAAAAAAAACCTCTAAACTGGAACGAAACTAAGAAAAAAAATCCATGATTTATTTTTTTTATTTTTTTATTTTTTTTGAATAATGAATAAATTAACCAAACGGCTGTTTCTTAAAAAAAAATAAAAAAATATATATATACTGCGTCGAGGAAAAAAATTACGTTTCTTTTCTAACTAAACGAGATGATTGACAAGAGCGCGCCGCGCCACCAGGGCGGTCTCACGAATATTTAACCCATCGCTTCGAAAACCAAGAAAACGAAAAGAATTAGAAAATCGGGATTGGAGGGAATCACTTAAATAGATAATGGGATTTAACAAACGGCGGGCGGAAGAAAGTTTTACTTTACTGAAAGAGTAGTAGATACGTGGAACTGTATCCCAGCAGAGATGGCAGAGGTTAACGCAGTGAGGGCATTTAAACATGTATGCGATAGGCATGCGGCTCCTGAATAATATTCATGGCAAAGCTTCAATTTGTGTGGATCTCGGTGGCTTAATAATATTTAACCCTTTGTGATTATGTGCAAAAAACCCCCCAAAAATGGCTTCTTCAGAAGAATTCTAATTGGTGGCTGAGGGTTATGGGAGTGGGATATCCCGTCTGTGTTTATCCACCTTTTCACGTCTGTGCCGGATAGGTGGATAAATCAGCCGCCGTCCCCATCTGACGCTTCCATCTGTTCCTTATTAGAGATATTTACTTTTAACGCGATTGTCAATATTTGCGTTTATTTATTCGCAGATCGGTAAAACTTCCAGTCTGCTGCCGACTTCATCCAATCTCAGAAACGCTAAGCGCCTGGGTGCCGGTTATTACTTCACCGGATCCCGCGTCTCGTCAACTCTTATGTCGCCCACAACAGCCGGAGACGAACGTTCCGCCTCTGATACATTCTAACTCTCCCGAGTCCCTTCGACCATTCCTAAGGATCTTAAACAAACATTCATCAATTCTACACCGAGTTTCGGCACCACGCCGAGCGATAGAGGGGACTTAGCTCTCCTAGCCCTATTATTACACCACCCACCTCACTAGACCTCTCGAGTGGTCAGTTGGGGCACTTAAACCCTGAGTGGTGCTTGAAGAGTCCTCGGGTTACAAACACTCTACAATCCTGACCAAACGGGACTCGTGGAGATTGAAGCTCATCTTGAGGCATCTTGAGTTTTAACCTGGTGGTTTTTTGATGGATCGCTGACTCCCCAAGAGGCAGAGTTCTCCTCCCAGCAGAGGTGGTAGAGGGTAATACAGTGAGGATATTAAACATGCGCGGGATAGACATACGGCTCCTGAATCTAAGACAAGACCAACGACTGATTAAGGTTTGAGTCTTTACAGCAGGAGAAACGGGCCACTAGACAGGGGCCGGATGGGGCCGATCTGCTGGCAGGTTTCTAGGTATTAGAATTTGCTTGTGAAGTCCCCGTCCTTATTATTTGCTGTCTGTTGCTTTTGTATCGACAGACGTATTCATTCATATTTCACCGTTCCGGGGCCGAGAAGGGCTGGGTCCTCTTAACGGGACGTTCTACCCCGTGGTTTCCAATACCCCCTCAGCTGATACCCTGATGCAGAGAAAACGGGGCTTGAGAGGTCGCTTCTGTGATTGATAACGTTTTACTGACACGGGAAAGGCCGGCGGTTTATTAGCGGCAGAATAATTCACCTGCAAAGGTCACCCCGTAATTCCGCTGCTTTCCACGCAGCCAAAGTATGATTTATAGATTTACGAGGCTCCATTACTGTAAAGCGGCTCGCGCATGACTTTGGCATTTCATGTAATTTGTTTACATGGCCTGCCGGCAATTAAAGTCGGGACTCTTTCAATAGAACAACACGAAGCTGCGGCCGTCGGGGAGCAGAGGGTGAAGTCGGGATTAGACGTCTCTTCTACGATACAAAATAATTATCCTGATTTTAGGAACATGCCGGAAAAAGTTCCCCATTTCCTCTCAGCTATTAGCTGTTCTATGACACGTAGGAAGTGACATCATCAGGACAACGTGGCTGGAAAGGCATTTCTCCCCACGTTTCAAATGGCCAGATATGGGCAATTTTGTTTTAGAGGGTGTGGTTAGAGGCGTGGCCGGGGTGGGACATTTAGAAGAAGAATAATGGGGTTTTATTTACCCCGTTTAGTTTATAAAGCCGTTCCCTGCTGTTTCTATACACATTATCGGGGCTTTTAGGGCTGTAGAACCCTGCGATCCCCTCATACCCAGCAAACATTCTGACCTCCTGGAAAAGAGGGGCATCAGGGGAGGAGAGAGGGGTATCAGATGTTTGAGGCCCAAAGAAGGACCGGGTGACTCTTTATTATTGGTAAAATAATAGAAATCTTTGATTAAAGGGCCCACCTGGTCACCCAACCACCGCTAATGTTTACTTCACGCGGTATCCGGCGCTTGTCCCTGATTGGCCCACCCCTTTGAATTCAGAAACGGCGAGAGACGTTCGCTCTTTGAGCCGGCTCTCAAGGGGTTAAACCAAATTAGACTCGTCAACATCCTTTCCCATGAATTAGACAAATTTACTAAAGAAATCGACTCATCGCCGAGCCGCGGGAAAATGCTAGCGACGGGACGAGGAAGAAAAATAAAATGGATTTTAATTGCGTATCGAGTGAAAAATTGTCCTGATGCAGGATTAGAATGGGCCGAGTTGGCCAGGTGAAAGTCGTGTAAATTGAAAAGGCTTATTTACTTAAAAGTTGAAATTTGGCCCCAAAGCAAGACAATGGAAAGGCTCGCAGATCTGGTGTAATTGCAGCAATTTTTGGTGCATTTGGAGGCAGAAGGAGGTTTACTGAACTCTATTTGGTTTTATTTTAATTCACTAATTCCTCTTTTTGGACAGAAAGTCCATTTTACGAAATGATTTAATGGATCCACATCTGCCGCAGAATAAATTGCACCGCAGACTATGCTGATTGATTATAATAACTTCTAATCGCGTATTATAATTACACCGCGTTCGGGATACTCGGGGAGATGAAGTCTTTATGGAACGCGGCTGCATTCGGAAGCGGCTTCAGCAAACATTTCAAGAATTCGGATGCCCCTAGAAATATATTCTACAAGAAAAAAAAAGTATTTAAAAAAATTCTACAGGAAAAAAAAAAGTATTTAAAAAAATTCTACAAGAAAAAAAAAAATATTTAAAAAAAATAGAAATAAAAGTTAATTAAGGCAGTTTTTCCACTCATTTCCATGCGTGTGATTGGCGTGTTATGCTTACAGGCGGTGTTGGCGGCCACTGATGTAAATCATGGAAGCCATGTGAAGTATAATTATAAATGTTAGTTTTCCTAATTGTTTTGATAATGAACGCTATAATGGTTCCAAGGCTCACAAGGGTAGTAGATACTTGGAATAGATTTCCAGCGGAGGCAGTACAGGCAAACTTGATCCATAATTGCATTAATTGCTATGATGGTTTAATAAAAAATAGGCAGAAACTGTTTCAGAAGATTTTTTCAGTTTTTATAGCAACAACCTATCAGTGCCTGCCTTTATGTCACATGGCAATTAAAAGTTCCCGGTAAAAAATATGAGTGAGGCAAAAATGTGAATGATTGAAGAATTATTTCTGGGGGTGGTTTGGGCATTTAAAAGGACTCGGAATTGTGTTTTTAATGCTGCACTTATATATAACTGTGATTTTTAGCTGCGTAAGTGGAACAGTAGCTTTAATAAGTGAACATTGATTTAAAAACACAATTTTCCTTGTCTATGATCTATGTATTTATGTAACAGAATGGGAAATCTTCTTTCAAGGAATAATATCTTTTTTTTAGGGAAAAATGAAGCAAACTTTAACATTTTATTACATTTCTTCATGTTCAAGAATATCCAGAAATTTATATTATGTCTTTTTTTTTTGGAACTATTACAATAAAATATTTTATTAAAAAATGTCTTCCAAAAAAGAAGCTTATCACCTGAAAATGCCGTCATATTAATGAATAAATCCCGCATGGCATCTACGGTTCTAATCATGTCCCATAAACCATAGATTAATGTGGAATTTCTGCATTATCACCCACAAACGCGGCACATTACCTCGCTATACTCATTATATGACGGATACGTTTATTATCAGAATCTAATGACCCTTCTATAATGAAACAATGAAATAATGATTGCGAACGTAGAACACATTCGTTTTTCTTTTGCCAGCTACGCCATGTAGCTTTCTCCTTTTTTTATTTTTTTTAACTAATTTTATTGGTAAAATAAAACTAAAATTATTAAAATTAGAATAAAAGTAAAATGAAAATGAAATTATATATATAAAAAAAAAAATCTTATTACAAATGATACTGTATCTGGATTCCTTGATTAGTTGCTCGTTCCCTCCTTCCCGGCTTCTTGCCTACAATGTACCGCTCGCTCCCGCCACTTTCTCTCCTCTAAGAGGAGGTTTGGCCTCCACCACACCCCGTGTCCATATATTACTCACACCAAATCCCCATTCCCAGTGTGAGTTTGACCCGGAGTCTCCTAGTGAACCAGCCACCAGGTCACCATCCTCTTTCTCTGGACGGGGGGGTGCAGTGTTTGGTCCCCTCACTAACCCACCTACTTTCCCTCCTGTTACCTATCCTATTGACTATGTGCGGCTAACCCCGCCTTCACATGCAGCTAGCCCCACCCTCGCATAAGGCCAAGGAAGGGCTCCGGGTGGTTTACCCCAAGGATTGGTCTCCCCCAAAGCTTGGCTAATTATTCCTACACTTTTAGTCCATATATATATATATATTCTGACATCAAAACCTATTTCTGACACCAACCACATTTACTGTACTAAAATTTAGGAGATTTACTGTACTTTCTGGATTTCTGTTTATCCCCCCGCGACGCGTTCCCCGGAGATCTGACGGCCCAAAGAGAAGCTTTAGATTCGTGTTTACAGGCAGAGATAAAACTAGAAATTAAACCTTAGAACGTCTTTGTACAAATACCTCTTATATTTTGCATCAAGACAATTTTAAACTTGTTCCGAAAGTTTGAGGATCGTCTGAAAGCAAATTACACGAACTGCAGACAGCAAAAAAAAAAAAAAAAACAACCAAAAAAACTATATTTTCAAGGACAATTACTTTCAAAATCACAACAGAAAAATCATCGCGAAACCATCTACCACATGCTTACAAAGTTAGGCTGGAGGTTGGAGCTGACATAATAATTATAATCCTTCAGAAGTCTGCGGTAAAACGGTGCTGCGCCGAGCCGTTATCCGTGCACTGAAGCAATTTAAAGTCTGGTGAAGGATTGCAAGAAATTCTATAAGAAATGGGTTTTTTTGTTGTTGTTTTTTTTTGCTGATACCGAGAGCCGGAACGAATACAAAAAAAAAAAAAGGCCGTGTCACAAACTTGGATAAAACATAACAAACCCGTCCATCTGTTACTGCTGCGGAAAATCATTTCTCAGCATTAAAACATTTAGAGAGTAACGCGGGGAGCGCGGGGGGGCGCGGGGGGGGGCGCGGGGGGGGCGCGGGGGGAGCGCAGGTGCGGACTCTGGTTTTTACATACATTTTAAAGTCATTTTTTAAAAGAATTGGACCTGTCAGTGACTAACGTGTGCAGGACGCACCAATTACAGCCATAACTGCTGTAAAGACTCAAACCTTAATCAGTCGTTGGTCTCGTCTTAGATTCAGGAGCCGTATGTCTATCCCATGCATGTTTAATATCCTCACTGTATTACCCTCTACCACTTCTGCTGGGAGGCTGTTCCACTTATCTACCACCCTCTCAGTGAAGTAACATCACAAGCACAGCTTATTGCCCTGTAGATGATTTTTTACCTCTTTGCTATCAGCACAAAAGGCACAATATAGCAGCCAACACTTTCAGGCAGAAAAAGCTCTTGAGCATGCGCTGAGTGAATGTATGTGTGATGCATGCGCAGTTGGGTTATGCATCAAAACAGGCAAAATATATTTTCTTAAACACTCAATATTTTCTCACAATTTAGAATTTTGCAGCATTCTAAAAATATAACCTCTCGCCCTTTTCTATAAAAAAAGTGGTTAAAAAGGAGAACGCAGACTCATAAGAAACAAAGTATGTGTCCGGGAATTAATGTCTGTAGCGGTCCCGGGGGCCGCCGTGTCGGACGCAGGAATCCGGTGTCTGAGCTGAACACCCTTTCTTAAAATTTAGGAAAATGCCCTACACCCTCTTATCCTCCGATTTCTAAAATAGATATTAGAAGGCGACGCGGATCCAACGTCCCCTCCTGAATCTACAAACACATCGCGTGGAAAAAAAATCAATGTTCTTGACTGACGATCAGAGCCTCCAAACCTCGCTTCAATACATCAACTGCGGCCTCGACTCCGAAAATGAGAACACAGGAGCCGAGAAACCTGGAGTTCAGGAGACATTTTTAATGGATTAATGACTAAAAAAAAATTCAATTTATAGATAGTCCCAGGAAACTAAAAAATCTAAAAATGAATGCTGGATGTGTATAAAAGATACATATATATTTATATATATATATATAAATATATACATTATATATACACATTATATATATACATTATATATACACATTATATATATACATTATATATACACATTATATATACACATTATATATACACATTATATATACACATTATATATACACATTATATATATACATTATATATACACATTATATATACACATTATATATACACATTATATATATACATTATATATACACATTATATATATACATTATATATACACATTATATATACACATTATATATATATACATTATATATATAAACATATATATAAACATTATATACACATTATATATACACATTCTATATATACCTTATATATATATACATTATATATATACATTATATATACACATTATATATACACATTATATATAGAGTTATTTGAAAAACATTTTCCACATTGAGTAAGAATATTATAATTTATATTCTGATCACTATTTTCCCTTTATTTTTCAGTATTTTAAATATAAATATATTATTATTTATTGTTTTATGTAGTGCCATCAAATTCTGTAGCGCTGTACAATGGGTATATAAAAAAAAGTTTAGTGTTTTTTTTCTTTTAAATGGCAGAATTCGAGATTAGCGCCCCCCCACCTTTGAATCTAAGGACTGGATCGCGGTTTAAATGAGGTCCAACGTGAAATGTGTACAAATCCACCAAATCTTTTTGCAATGAATTTATTACTATTTATTTTTAATAGTATTACTGTTTTATTTTTTCATGATACGCCATATTTGCTTAATGTGAGTCGCAAAATAATATCTAAATCAACCTGAAATATTATATTTTGAGCAAAAATCATTTAATGTTTTAAAACAAGGCCATTTTTTTTATGGGGGGGTGTGTTTTTTCTCTTCCCTCAATGGCACTCAATGAGTTAAATAAACAATCAACAATTTCTGGGCTATAACTTATTACCGGCACAATTGTCGTATTATTTTCAGCCAACACAAAAAAAAATATCCTAAAATAACATTAATACTGACATCTGTATACATAATCAAGAAAGCATGACAAGCCATAAAGCAAAATACTTTCCTATAATCCTCTAAATCCCTAAACACTAAATAGGAATGTAGTTTTGACGTTCAATTCATCACTTTTTGTATTATAAATTATAAAAAGAAAAAAAAAAAACCAAGAACAAATCCTCGAAACAGACCGGGTCGTCTTGCATGCAAATAACGGAAAGGCAAATATTTATGAGAAGCCGTGAACGCTACAATAGAGGATTTAAAAAAAATAAAAATTGATAGCTTTATTTTTTTTTTTTAAGAACCTCGGAAAATGGAAGAAAAGTTTTCTTTGTTGACCTGACATTTTTTTGCCTTTTTTTTTTTTTTGTTATAATCACTAATATCTTCTCATTTGTATGCATCTTCCTGCTCATGCGAGTGAAATGCCTTTGGCACTTTGGATCTCTGAATGTCTCCATACTCCCAAAAAGCATTAACATGGAATTAGGACACCGCCGAACATTAACGGCGAAGCACTTATTTATTTATTTATTTATTTTGAGCCTTATACGTTATAAGAAAACAAAAAACAAATTACAGAAATATATCACAATCTTTAGGAGCTGATAGCCACCTTGATTGAGTTTGTTCAACTTGTGATTTCATAATGTTTCATTTTATTTAAATACTGCCACGGCGCATATTTTACTCCGAGACAAGATGAAATATTCGTATTGTGAGTCAAAAAAAAAAAAAATGTAATATTTTCCTGTCAAAGTGAAATTATGTCTCGGGGAAACTTTCATAACATCCGGCTTTGATTTGAAAAATTATCCCTTTTAACTTCTTGAAATAAAATCATATTTTGTGGGTTTTTTTTAAGATATTATTTTATATACTAAGACAGCAAACAAAATTCTGTTTGGAGAACAACTTTTTTTATAGTGTTTATTGTAATTTCATATTTACAGGAAGTGGAGTATTTATCCAAGTCGTCTCTGATGTCTTCTCAGATGCCTCTTGGGTCAATAAATAGAGAACCCTCGCTTTTATTATTTTATGATTGAATTATTTATTATTTAATTATTGTATTATTTATTGTATTGTATTATTATTATTATTTTATTTAATTAATATACTTCCAGCGCTCTGTAAATGTTTTAACATTTGGCACCCAAAAGTAAATGAGTCTTTAATCAATGTTGACACCTTTCATTGGGCCAACGTGTGAAGCACAATTTTTTGGACCTCAGACGTCTCTTCTTCAGTTATCCCAGTGGTCAGCAGAGTGGATAGCAAAGATAAGTGGTAGAGGGTGGTTTAGGCCCTGAGGTAGACTGGGCTTTGGGCAGCTCCTAGCCAACGCCTCTGCAACTTGGATTAACAGTCGCATTGAATACTTGACTTGCATCAACTCGATTTGCTCCCAAATTTAATTGGACTGACGGGGGTAACGGCTGCCGGGTTTGTGCGCCCGAGGAGTCTGGGGTCCGATACTCCAAAGGACTACATGAAGCCTTCGCCGGGTGGACAGCCCAGGGGTGAGTCAGCTAGCGGGTTGGCCTGGATGGTCCGAGATAAAGAATGCCATTAATTAACGTTACAATAATAATTTTAATAACACAAAACCTCCCAACCAAGCTCCAAAAGCCTATGGGTGACAGCGGCCCCTGATCTCCCGGTGGAGCCGGTTCCAGATGGAAAGACGTCGGCTTTTATGTATTTATATCCAGAGCTCCTCTACCCGAAGAGACGTGAGATTTATCTGCAAAAGAGCAAAATCAAACATAAAAAGAAGAAACACCTAGAACAGGGGCGTCCAACATGCGGCCAACATGCGGAACCTCGAGGTGCAGCCCGCGTGAGATCGGCAGCCAGGATCACAAGAGCCCTGCTGCTTACTTGTGGGAGGGTCTATTCTCTGCTCCAGTCCCGCCTCCTCTGTGGGGAGAACGAGGGAGGCCGCGCCCCCTGCTGAAGTCTGTGATCGGCATTGAGAGAGCTGTAGAGCAGGTAAGGGGGTGGGGGAGTGTGTGTGAATGAGTATGTCAGATTGAGGGAATGAATCTGTGAATGAATGAATTTGTGTGTGTGTGATAGCATGGATGTGTAAGTGCTGGAACCTAGGCATGATGGGACTGTGATTGCTGTTAGGAATCACACTCCTATCATGCCAAGTCAGCCAGTACATGCTGAAACCTGGCTAGCTGCCTCCCTTGTGTATTGATGCTGCCAGCAGTATGGGGTCTGCACTTGCAGCCACCCTGTACCAGCATGTATTGGCTGACTTGGGATGATAGGAGTGTGATTGCTAACAGCTAACAGCAATCTGCTAACAGCAATCACAGTCCCATCATGCCTAGGTTCCAGCACTCACTGGTTGCCTGGGTATAAAAAGAGTGTGTTTGCTGTTAGCAATCACACTCCTATCATGCCAAGTCATATTGTTGTGTTACTTTTAATAAAAGTGTGGTTACACACTAAAATTGGACAAAAAATACAATGCCCAGCCAACCAGTACATGCTGGAATCTGGGTATGCCTGAGATTGCTGTTAACAATCACAATATAGAATTTTTTTGTACAATTTTGGTGTGTAACTTACTTTTATTAAAAGTGTGTGTGGGGTCACTTTCAGTTTCGGCTAAGTGAACCCTGAATTTTCGGTTTTGGTCCCGAATTTTCATTTTAGTGCATCGCTAAAATAAATAGAACTATTTTATTTTTACTTTTCCAGAATCCTGAATTTGTAGGCCCAGAAATCCCAGAAATCAGTGAGAGAAAAGTAAAGGTTTTGTGTCATTTACTTTATTTTAATCTGCATATTTTATTAAAGGCCATATTTTCTCACAGTGAAAAATGAGTGCGGCCCTCGCACGGATAAAATTCTGATGAAGTGGCCCACTGCAGAAAAAACTTGGACACCCCTGACCTAGAAAGAGAGAGCCAGCGAGACAAAAGAGCCACAGCGCGAAACGCCCCAATCAAGCGACGAGAATCAATAACTAAACCTCTATCTACCTCGCTGGGACTGCCTCCTGTAGCAATGAATTGTGCAAGGTATTGAGCTCACTAAGATATTATAAATGCCCCAGCACTGTATACAGTAATACCCCCCGGTGCTGTATACAGTAATATACCCCCCAGCACTGTATACAGTAATATAACCCCCCAGCACTGTATACAGTAATATACCCCCCAGCGCTGTATACAGTAATATACCCCCCAGCACTGTATACAGTAATATAACCCCCCAGCGCTGTATACAGTAATATAACCCCCCAGCACTGTATACAGTAATATAACCCCCCAGCGCTGTATACAGTAATATACCTCCCAGCGCTATATACAGTAATATACCCCCCAGCACTGTATACAGTAATATAACCCCCAGTGCTTTATACAGTAATATAACCCCCAGTGCTTTATACAGTAATATAACCCCCCAGCGCTGTATACAATAATGTCGGTCGATGACAAAAACCTGATTTTATCTCAGGTCGCCATTGTTGTCAATGGACTTTCCTGGCTCAAACACCACACCGAGCTGATTCTTTATGGCAATTCTAATGAAGTCCGTTCATCCATAGACTTACATTAGTCAGAGTGTCCAGCTGGGTGATTAAGACTGAGCCATTCTAGTATGATAAGGAGTCAGGGTGTTTGTCTAGTAGATTGGACTCCACTGCCTGAAAACATCATATTATGGGGCAAAAACTACAACTGTGGTAAAAAAAAACAGTGCAATATTTTTAAGGGCTTATTAAAATCTGACAATAGGAATAAATGTGGTGGGAGATTCCAGGGGCCGGGGACGCCGTCCTGACTCCATGGGCAGTCAGACTAATCGATGCATCGAGAGTAAAATACATTCCAATAAATATCCCTCCTTCCCAGAACAGAATCCAGGCCTCTCTTAAAAGCAGCCGGAATCCCCGCTTACCTGACAAATAAAAATGGATTTCATTAGCCTGAGATCTTCGCACCAAAAACAAAAGACGCCCTGAGTGCTCTATTGTTGTGACAGCCAATTCTGCTCTTCATTAGTAAGTAATTACGAGGATTAAGTTCCTGTAATGTGTTGAATTCAGCTAACTCCGGGGATTAAAGGAATACTAATGTTTATAAATGAAAACACATACTTTGGCTTTTCGTTTTGAATAAATGTTGCCTTTTCCAGCTACAAGAGCCGGTTAATGTCTGCACCGACCGGTCCGACCCCCATCGGCGAACTGGAAACGCTATCGGCGGCTGGGAAACTATGATGTCATCCAAGCATTTGCCGTAATAGGGCGGAGTCTTTTCCGTATAAAGATGACGGTCGTACTTTGTTGCATAAAAGAAACCACAATAAAAAGAAAATGTTCGAGGTAATTGTAGTTTAATGTTTCATTTAATGGATGAAAATTCTTTATATTGTAGTTTCGATGTTTTTGTTATATTAAAAAAGTTAAAAAAATGAAGAAATAACTTAGAATTGTTTTTGTCTTCTCCAAGGTTATTGGGCAGATCCCTGTGAGGTTTAGCGGTCAGACGATAAATCTTTTAAAATCTGTTTTAAAAAAGACTCAATTCAAAGATCGAAAAAAGCTTTCCATGACCCAAGTTCCTCCCGAGAGCCTCTTTCTTCTTCGTGAAAAAACACTAGGCCTTGATTCCTTCTCCTTGGGTCCCCCTGAATACATTCTCACCCTTCTTTCTTCATTGTGTGAATACACTGTATTTTACAAAAAGAAAAAAGAAAAATCAGTTTTCCTCCCACCCGTCTCCTGCTTATTTTTCCGCTCCCTTTTTCTGATGATCCAGGACATGGTCTGTAGAAATTCATATTTAAATCCCCCACTTTTGGGTTTTTGCACTACTGATGGCTCTTATTTGTCAAAAATATGCTAATTAATAATAATAATAATATATATTTTTTTAAGTATTAACCCTCTTGATATGACACTCTGGGGGTGTTTTTCCCAGGTTTAGAAAATTTCCCTATGTTTAATTTTAAGATTTAAAAAAAAATAAAAAAAATACCCACCATGAATCGGGTAATGTTAAAGAATTGAATGCAGTGGAGAGGGAGGAGGACAGGGGAGGAGGCCAGGAGATGCAATAGCCCCGTGTTGGGCTTTAATCATGTCTGGTTCTATTAGAATTGGGCAGTAATGAGCCCCTGGGAAAAAAATATCAAAATTCAGACTGAATTTAAAAAAAATATATAAAATCCTGGTGGTTGGGACATCCTTCGTCTTCATTGATATCAAGATTGTAGAGAATTACTTTTTCACGCCGTGTTCTAGAATTTGAAGGAAATCGGCCAACATTGATCATAAAGTTTATTACAAATTTTCAACAAAAAGGGAACTTTAAAAAAAAATAACATTAAATTAACCCTTTGTCAATGTTGGTCATACCAATAATTTGAAATCGCATCTCGCGAAAACAAACATTTTCCAGGTTTTAATATTTAAACATATCTTGTTTTTTACGTCATAGAATGGCGGCTCAATTGAGACGTATTATATTCAGACGTTATTAAATATTTAAAGAGAACTTATTTATTTTCTCGTAAAGGCCCATTTTATAGATAGAATTGTGTATTTTCCCCCCAAAAAAAGGATTTCTAATGAAGACAAAAATGCCCGGGAAAAAAAGATAAATGATTTCATTTTAAGAGCAAGGCGTCGAAATGCAAAACTCCATACGGCAGATGAGTAACTTTTATTAAAAATATCTCGTTGGAAACCAGAAAGCTAAAAAGGAAAGAGGGATGAGAAAAAAAAAAATAATTCAAATTACATAATTCATGATTTTTATAGAAGACACATTTGGGTTGTGCTCAGGAAAGTCTCGAGTTTAACTCCTACTCCATATACTGGGATTTAATGAATAATGCAGATAGTACATGGTTTCTTTCAACTGCAGTGCTAAAAAAATTTTGCTGACTCTCCAAAACAGTTCATTAGACCCCCCCAAAAAAATGACAGGAATCATTCCAGGCAGAGAGAAAGACATTCGCTCGACAAGGGAGGTGAGAAAAAAAAAGTGTCTTAATTCCTGCAGATAACCCTTAAAAAAACTTCAGTAATTAATTATGCAAAATAGCCCGTTTCATTGTAACCATAAATTCGCGCATTTTCCTGTAAACCAAAAGCAATGAATCTATTTTTTTATATATTTTTTTTATAATTATTGATATTTCCACGGACATTCTGAGCCAGGATTCTATCTAATTACCTGACCCATTTACATGTCATTTCCAAGCGCTTTACATAGGGCAGCAGATGTAATTTATTCTGAATGTCGTTGGCGGAGGAAAATAGCGGTTAAAGAAACAATTTACCTCTCGCTCGGCGCTTTTTGCTGACCCCGGGTCTGAGTTCAGAATAAATAATAAAAATGTAAAAATATATAATTGATAAGAAGTGTTTCAGCGATATTTCTTGATCGTTAGACGCCTCAGGTTACCGCTAACAAAGGGGGTTTTATTTTCTGATTTTCTATAATAATGATCTGAAGAATCCTCTTTTATTTATCATGAGGTCCATGACTGGTTCCCCCCATTGACTGGAGCAGGACTCCAGATAGTTGGCTAAAAAAGGCAGAGGTTTAACATACAAAGGGGTTGAATGGGTGAGAACTCTTGTGGACTCACAGCGGTCGCTGACTAGCGAGTAATTGCTTCTCATCGATCAGGGGCCCCGAAAAAATCTTCAGCCTGCACCCCAATAGGAAAAAGCCCTGATTCAAAGGGAAATGTACCCATTATTTAGCCCTGAAGCCATTTTTGTTTACCCGGCTGCTATCAGAGTGTTTGAACCAGGACAACTAGAGAGTGAATTTGGGGGTTCCTACACACCTACATGAACTCCAACAATGACCATCATCCCGTGCATACGTTCTACCCCTATATATCCACATATTCCCGGTGACAAGGTCACGTGGTTGTATACCAGTTGGCCTTCGCTCTCGTGCTTTTGGCCAACGACCATGTGGCAGAGAGAGTGAGAATTACATATTTCTTCTCACTGTTATTTTTATGTTGTACCTGATGTCAAGCAGCTCTACACAAGTTACATTCTTTTGACCTTCTGGAACAAGACAGGTAGGGTCCTTCTGTTCCCCAGAGCTTACCATCTAAAGGAAACAAGACGGGGACAATCCAACAAGTGTTAGAAGGTCGACGTTGGGTCTGCTGCCTTAAATAACCCGGTAAAGAATATTTGGTCTGCGTTGAGATGTGAGCGTACATAGCCACTACTTAATTAAAACCACCCCAAAAAATTAATTATCTTACATAAAACAAAACATTTTCTCAATTATTCTGCTCAAGAAGCTGAAATGTGCTTCTAAATTGTGTAGGTTTAAGGACATTCTATTCAAATTCAAATTAATCGTATTCTTTGTATCACACGGATACATTTAATATCTTTAATCAAATAAAAGAATTTCGCGGCAATAAATGTTAAAATAAAACTGGCTAAAACCAATAAAAAATTAAATCAGCTTATTTTAACCTGTAAATTGCCAATAATAGTTTGTTGTTCCACGGACAGAGAAAACACTGATTCATAGGGTAAGACAAAAATAAATAGTGGGGGAAATGATGCCCATGGGGGCCAGAATGGGCCGGAGGGGGCCTTGACTGGGATGCTGAGTAGGGGTAGGCTTGATGGCATTTTTATTTAGTTTTGCGGGTGGATTTTTGGGAGGTTATTTAAGGGCAGGTGTCATTAGGTTAGGGGCCACTCTTGGTGTCGTGTTAATTATTGGGTAGTTTAATCGGTTGGGTGGGCCTGGCCCGGGCATCGGGGGTACATCAGTCATGCGTCTATAATGAAGGAAAAATAGGGCATTCGCCGATTGGACCCGATAAGAATGTACGAGTGATACGTTAACAAACAAGGGGCACTTTTGTTTTAGTGGGTGGGGTTAGAGGGAGGACCAGTCCATTGCCCCCTAGACCACTCCAAAAAAACCTAGGCCAACGTGGAGAGCCCCACTTGTGGAGGCGGGAGCGCGTCGGGGTCATGTAACAGACGTCGCTTCTGCCTCCAGAAACACTTCGGGGCAAATCAGTGAAGTCCCTTTTCCTCTCCTCAGCCCCCCAGAGCCAGACGTTACATAGCAGCACATAGTACATAAGGTTGAAAAAAGACAAAAGTCCATCAAGTTCATCCCTTTCTACCCAGCCTTCCTACTCTTGATACAAAAGAAGGTAAAAAACCCTAATTAAGCTTCTTTGAATTCCGCCATCAGGGGGGAAAAATCCTTCTTGACTCCAAAAGGAAATCGGATTTCTCTTTGGATCCAGAAGCTCTAAAATATTAATTCTATTTAAAAAATACCAAAATATCCGCATTGCGCAGTAACTTTAGCTCATCGCTCGCCAGCAAAAATGCTCAAAAAATAAATAAAAAATTGGACTCCCGCGACAGAATCTTAAATTTATTTTTTTTATCCTTCCCATAAACACAAAAAAAAATCCATCTTCAGGACGCAAAAAAAAAAAGATCAATCACATTGAAACCACACAATTAAAAAGAAAAATGCAATTACTCCATTATTGGACTAATTATTAAACAAGAATTTCTCTTTAGCGTTAGCGGCAGGTTCTGCCAGGCTAGAGCCGCCAATAAAAGAAAAACTCACAAAACCTTTATTTTTTTTCTGTAAAGTAGACATTTTTACATTGAGATTTCCCTCGCTCTAGGGGGAAGCGTTAACAGATGTAGATTTAAAACGATACAGATGAAATTTTATGCTAAAAACATGAGTGATAAAAGGAATTAGCGGGGAGTATTTTTTTTACTCCCGGAGCTATCAGTTTATTACAAGATGATTCTTTAAGACAAAAAAAAAATTCAATCTTTTTCTGCTCGAAATATCTCTTTTTTTTTTTACCCTCAAGGCAGTTTATGATCCAAAGTGTGCTCCCCGCTGTGCGAGGACTGCCGACTTCAGTAAACATGCTTAACAGTAACTTACATTCATTTTCTGGGGAGATGGAAATTAAACTGGAATGCGAAAAATGTTAAAATAAAAATGGAAATTTACTGAAAAACTCTGATTGCTGGATTTGTCTTAAAAATGGAGCGAAAATAAAAATAATTATAAAAAAAAAGTTTTAAAACTGCCTGGATTCTCATTTGTTGTGCGGTGGCGACGCAAGCTGGAGTTGTAATAAAAAATGTAAGATTTAAATAAACGTACTATATGTATTATCGCGCTGCCCACTTATCCTTCCTCTAAATTTGGTTTAAATGATCCAATGTTTTTAAAATAGAATCAATGTTTTTAGGTGATGCTGTTACTTTATATTCAGCCCCATATACAAATCAGCCGAGTGACAAAATTACTGCAATAGGCAATACAAAGAAAGAAGAATATGGTAATTCAAAAATAATGCAGATTATGTTAAAATAAAAATGGCAGATTTGCCTAAAAATGATATATATATATATTTTTATTTCTTGAGTTAACATTTTGAAAAGTCAGTGGAATTCAATTGTACAGAATGTATATTGTGCAACTTCTGTTCATATAAGGTGCGTCTCTCAATACACCTGCGGCAAAGCAGGGAAGCCATAAAATGCAGAAAAAATAATCCAAAAACGTAATTTCACACCAAATGAGTTCTCCTCCGGTGCAGCGATCGCTCCGTCTGTGAGAGCAAAAACTGAGACTAATTAGGTCACATTTGGCAAATCCATGAGTCGTTCTATCAGGGATAATTAACAATTTTCCGTGGCGAGCCGTCTCCGCTCATCAGTCCTTATCGACGAAGGGATCCTTCATCCTGCCGTTCAGGGACATGTTACCCGGAGAAATATCCAATGATCTGATATCCAGGACTTGAGGGGTTAATCTCCAAACTAATTGCTCCGCATCTCTCATAAAAAATGTCAGCGCCGGGCCCTTTGAATGCTGAAAAGTTTCGATTTCTGAGCATTTGTGACCCCTCTGGCATTCTAAAAGTTAAATGGAATTTAAAAAAATAGAATTCTTTATTTTATTTTATATTACACCGCCTTACTATTTATTCATTGATATCATATGCTGCAGCGCTGTACAACGGTACCCAGAGTAACGACTATTTGCCCAAAAGCGGTACTGGGAGTTCATCCAATTATAATGTCATCAGAGGAAATGATGCGATACGGGGAAATGATGTCATCAGGGGAAATTATGTCATCAGAGGAAATGATGAAATCTGGGAAGAAATTATGTGATCAGGGCAAATGATGTAATACGAGGAAATGATGTCATCAGGGTAAATGATGTCATCAGGGAAAAAATTATCAGGGGAAATTATCAGTTATCATAAGTAACACCAACCAAAATGCCACAAAATCCGCAAAATAGTGGATTTATAAATGTGCTGCAGATGTGTAAATAGGGATAAAAAAGTGAAAAACTGTGATTTGCAGAATTAGTGGAAAAGACAAAATTGTAGATCTGTGGATGGAGAGGTGAACGGTGACATCATAAAAGTGGCTCATCTCATTTACATATATTTTTAGTTTTCTTTCTCTAAAACATTGCAACAAAATGAACATCTTAACAAAATCCACAGATAGGGTTTTTGGCAATGCAGCCGGCACAAACTTTATACCCCCCCCCCCCCATTGTGTTATAAGGATAAAAAAAAATGTATATACTGTCAATACACACATAATAAATTAAATTTATATACACTATATGGTCAAAAGTATTGGGACACCTGGCCATTACACCAACAGGGGCTTTGATGACATCACATTCTAAATACACAGACATTAATATGAAGTCATCCCCCATTTATATAACGGCTTCCACTCTTCTGGGAAGGATTTCCACAAGATTTTGGGGAGTTTCTGTGCAAATTTTTGCCGATTCATCCAGTTGAGCGTTTGTGAGCTCAGTGGCTGATGTTGGACGAGACGCCCGGCTCACAATCTCCTTTCCAGTTTATCCCAAAGCTGTTCAATGTGTTTAGAATGTGATGTCATCGAAGTCCCTGTTGGTGTAATGACCAGGTGTCCAAATATTTTTGTCCATATAGTGTTTATTACATATATTAAGCTTATTAAAACATGCCCCCGTGGATAGGAGACAAAAACAGTCTTAATCACCCACACGGACTAATGAAAGTCTATGGAGGGACGGACTTCATTATCATTGCCATAAAGCATCAGCTCAGTGTGGTGATTGAGCCGGGAAAGTCACCCAAAATATCACATGACTGACAGCAACGGCGGCTCCAGGACTGCAGATAAAGGGGGTTTATTGGAACAAAATGAGGGGTTATATTACTGTATACAGCGCTGGGGGGTTATATTACTGTATAAAGCACTGGGGGTTATATTACTGTATACAGTGCTGGGGGTTATATTACTGTATAAAGCACTGGGGGTTATATTACTGTATACATCGCTGGGGGGTTATATTACTGTATACAGTGTTGGGGGTTATATTACTGTATACAACGCTGTGGGTTATATTACTGTATACAGCGCTGGGGGTTATATTACTGTATACAGCACTGGGGGGTTATATTACTGTATACAGCGCTGGGGGTTATATTACTGTATACAGTGTTGGGGTTATATTACTGTATACAGAGCTGGGGGTTATATTACTGTATACAGTGCTGGGGGGTTATATTACTGTATACAGTGCTGGGGGGTTATATTACTGTATACAGCGCTGGGGGTTATATTACTGTATACAGCACTGGGGGTTATATTACTTTATACAGCGCTGGGGGTTATTATTACTGTATACAGCGCTGGGGGGTTATATTACTGTATACAGCGCTGGGGGGTTATATTACTGTATACAGTGCTGGGGGTTATATTAGTGTATACAGCGCTGGGGGGTTATATTACTGAATACATCGCTGGGGGTTATATTACTGTATACAGCGCTGGGGGGTTATATTACTGTATACAGCGCTGGGGTTATATTACTGTATACAATGCTGGGGGTTATATTACTGTATACAGCGCTGGGGGTTATATTACTGTATTCAGCGCTGGGGGGTTATATTACTGTATGCAGCGCTAGGGGTTATATTACTGTATACAGCGCTGGGGGTTATATTACTGTATACAGCGCTGGGGGGGTTATATTACTGTATACAGCGCTGGGTGGTTATAGTTCTGTATACAGCGCTGGGGGGGTTATATTACTGTATGCAGCGCTGGGGGTTATATTACTGTATACAGCGCTGGGGGTTATATTACTGTATACAGCGCTGGGGGTTATATTACTGTATACAGCGCTGGGGGTTATATTACTGTATACAGCATGGGGGGTTATATTACTGTATACAGCATGGGGGGCTAGGTATGATAACTGTTCACTTATCACACGGCACCAACTTTGCTCGTTATATAATTGAACATCAGATACATTATTTTCATGATTTATGTTTTATCTTTATTGTTATTAAATAATTTTTGGTAATTTTGTTGATATTGAAAGAAATATATATATTTTTTTTTAATATGGGGCTGAATAGCCGGCGAGTTCCACTTAAAAGAGGGGTAAATGTTAAATGCCCGCCATATCTCTCCGTGCTGTGGATGATGATATATTTCCCTGACATGGATTATATTTAAGTCAGGAGTGACATGATGTAATGTGAGTTCTAAAGGCTGTCCCTGTAATACGTTAATTAATAGCTCCTCTATCTGATTAAGTGAATAATGCATGTGATTTAATGGGATTGTTCGCTATTCAGTTCAAAACTAGGAAAGTAATTTGTCTTTTCTTTGCAGAGAATAGATTTTATTCTGGAAATAAATTATCTGTTTCAGCATAAACCAAATCAAGGACAGATCCCTGGAACTTTACATCCGCTGCCGGTTATCATAACGCCGTTTCTGGGAGAATATCCAGCGCCTGCCGTCGGCTGTTTTTGCACCAACTGCTCCAAAGAATAATTTATTTCTCCCGCTTCCTTAACGCACTCAAGAATATCCCTAATGCACGCTCTCTCACGCTCTCTCACGCTCTCTCATGCTTTCTCATGCTCTCCCATGCTCTCTCACGCTCTCTCACGCTCTCTCTCAAAATGTCTCCCTACTTTCTCCTCCGACCACTTTCGTGTCCCTGTCTCCTTTTCTGCCGCTCCGCTTCTTCTCTTCTTGTTCTTTTTTCTGCATCCGCTCCCGGAGCACTTTCTCAAAAGGGTGGAGCATTTGTGCAAACCCTCTCACCCGATTGGAGGAACAGGGAGAGCCTGTGCCCATGGGGTGCCTCGTGGCTCCGCCTATTTGCAAAAGTAGTCCAAGAGGCAAGAATATTGCAAATGGATTTGCAGAGACAGAGAGGTGCAGAAATGCTGTAAATGCCTTTATGTATTTCGATGTCTCTCCCATTCCTAACAGAGCGCCCCCTCGGCGTGTCGCGTTTATTAGCAGCTAGCAGCAAATGCTCCATCACGCTTGTCAAAGGCCGTGATATCTTGAGATACGGTAACACTTGGGGCAAAAACTTTTCTTCTAAGCAGCACTCAGGGTAAAGAGCGGCCTCCATAGATTGCGCCTTCCAAAGCCCGACGGCTGGAGGAACACGATGGAGATTGAGTGTACAAGGAACCAGCACTCTAATCGCATCGACCTCTAAAAGAGATTCACCCAATGAACTAAACCCCAGGAACGTTTGTGGTCTCTGATTCAGAGACGCTCCAGGTCAGAGCGTTCAAAGTAACGCAAGAAAGTCGCGTTGTGATGAGATCCTTAATTATGAGGAGGGCGACTCAACTCAAGACCGAAGGACAGATTGCGTGAAGGAGATTCCCATTTATCAGGGTCTTGAGGCAAAAGGGGCAGATTCTAAGGGGGTAATATTCTTTGTAGCGCTGAAGCCCCTGTTTCCCTACCAGTGACCTCTTTAAGGATATCTTTCCTTTACATTCTGTCCATCATGTTCTCCACCAATTTGACCGCCATCATTTATCGGCCACCCCATCGATCCTTCCATGTAGACTTTGAATGCTCTAAGGGCTGAGTAATTATTATCAGCCTCCCCCGGTTTGCCATGCAAAGTTTTTGTGAAATTTGGTAAATTTGTCCTTAAAATTAATTAAAATGTCTTATTTTAGTCGCGGCGCAGGTGCCGACCAATCGCGCTCTCCTGCTGCTGCCGATTTTATTACATCCAGGTTAGGGAAGCAAAATTAGCTGATAACAAGGTGTTAATGACTAACGAGACACGTCGTTTAGTAAGGTGCGCGGAAAGGAACCTCGGAGGATCTGCCGGCTCGGCGCACGAAACCCATTTCACTCGATGTCGAGGCGCAGGATGTGACAAAGTAACACTTTTGGGGCTTGAATTCGTACCGGTGTCACAGACGGATGTTTATTCAGAGAATAAGGCACATTTACATAAAATGAATGTTGTATGCATCATAATTACATTTCTGTTCTCTCCGTTTGTCACCTTTGGAGATGTATCTGTAGGGATGGGAAGTTTTCCCTTACAAGTAATACTGCAGTTTTTTGGACATGAAAAAACTGCAATACTGCACTTTTACTGCAGTATTACTGCACATTTACTGCACTTTTACTGCATTTGTACTTCACTGTACTGCACTTTTACTGCACATTTACTGCACTTTTTTTTTATATTGCAAACCTACAGTTGTACTTCAATGTACTGCAGCTTTATTGCATTTGTACTTCCTTACAAAAATAACTGCAGTACAACTGCAGTACAGTGAAGTACAAATGCAGTAAAACTGCAGTAATACTGCAGTAAAAGTGCAGTATTGCAGTTTTTTCATGTCCAAAAAACTGCAGCATTACTTCAGAAAAACTGCAGTAATTTTTTCGTAAGGGTTTGCTCTGAGTTTTCTGGGGAAGAGCTCTCTGGGTCTCCTGGGACATGGCCCGGAACCTCTGGGTTGTCAGACCTGTGTTTAGACAGGCCCCACCCCCCATACAAATATAAAATGGCTGGGCTGACCCCACCCATAATGCTGTTGACTACACCCAATGACATAATCAGCCCCACCCATCAATGGTGTTAGCCCTACCTACTGATGAAATCGGCTCTGTTCACCAACGTCATCGGCCTACCTTAAAAGGGAGGGCTTCAGGAGCCTGAAAGTCCCCAGATATGTCTATAGGGCTGTTGGGTTGTTTATCTCTAACTCTGCAAATGGGGAATACTTAAAGATTATTTTGCCCCTGTTTCCTGTTAAATGGCATATAATTCGGTGCTGGGTAAACTGAAGTCATCGGTCGGCACCAACATTGCTCATGGCGGACATTTACTGAGGTTTTTGGTGGCCACCTTAATTATGTTCTATTGACCTTCACAACCCTTGACGTGTCCTCGTTCCGACTCTTCGCCCGTCCCTGACTGTAGTTAATGTTGGAAGATGAAAAGATAAGGAAAGTGGCTGGCGGCCGTCGCGCCACCCCTCCAAGTCCAAATATCCGGTTGGGTTTTGGCTTCACCCACAATGCTTTGGGTTCTGTGCACGCGTCCTTGCAGTCTTGCCCCTGACCATACTCCACACCTCTATCTCTCACCCATCACTTTTTTTACTCCTCTTTCCCCAGAATTTTGCCGTTTCCTCCTGGTCACATTGCCACCCTAGACATACGTTTTTTCCCAACTTTTTTCTCCCCAGCTTTATTTAACACCCCTGTAGAGCCATCACTTACCTTGTAAAAACCTGCCCTTTAGCTGGTTTTTAGAACTTATATATGCCATTTCCATACATCATTGTATAGTAGATTCTGCTGCATGAGTCTGTGGCTCCTGAAGGGTTAATCCGGCCTATTTATATTGATTTAGTGATTATGTTCGTGGCGCTGGAAAACATTGGGTACAAAATGTTTGATCAAATAATAACATTTTTTTATTTATTTATTTATGTATATAAAATGTGCTCTTAACTCCTGAAATCTGCAGCTCCGGTGAGTTGGCGTTTTCAAAGCGGTTTCCACGGCAACGTCCCGCCATTAAACACACGGCTTCGCCTCGTTCACCTTTATTTTATGTTTTTCATTGTTGACACGCGTGAAGTCTGGATAAATTAGAGAGCGTCATTAATTAAAAAAGAATAAAGATTCAGACGCGGCTGAAAGCGCCCTTTGTTTTCTGTTGTTGAAAAAACAATAGAGAGATATTTTTTCTTCTGTCACGGATGCTTCAGATAATATAAACACGCGGCATTGTGTGTGTCCTGTATCTGCCCCGCATCTTGCGGCTTTTAAAGGGCAAAAAAAGCCATATTTTAGCATTAAATTAAATCGCAATTTTTAGGACCGGGTTGGATTAACTCTCCGTGCGCTGGGAGCTTTTGTGGAGCACTGAAGCCCAAGGAATTAGAGTGGGGAGGCGATGGGGGCCGCACTTCATTATCTCACTTATTTACTCTGCGTCATCTCTTTGTAAATCATTACTTCTTACTGAGGTATTTTCCCAAATCCTTGATTTTCCAGGTCAGTACCCTAAATAAACCCGCTCCAAGTTTACCAATTAAAATAAGCAATATCTGTATTATAACCCCCCCTTTTATCCGTCTATAATGGGAGCAGCCATCTTTACTTCCTGTTTGCAGGATCTGCTGGATTGTTTCTCCGCATTAAGTTATCTCTCCTCTCTAAGTTGCTGCTTGTTGCTGATTGGTCCCGGGAACCTTTGTAAGGGAAAGAGCTTCAGGACAGAAAACTAATTAGGCATTGCTGATATATTATTATTATTATTATAGTTTTATATAGTGCCATCAGGTTCCACAGCTCTGTACAAAGTGTAGACAGGAGTCCGCAGCGCTGACCGCGTACCCACCATTCATTCCATATATTCTTTTTTTTACTTCCCTGTTTCTTTGCATTGAATTCTGTCTGATACTGCATCGCAATCTGTTGTAGCAGCCGTACGTGTCTTCGGTGCAGGAGAATTACCCCCCTAGTGGTCCTGCAGCTTTAACGCTTTCATAAATAAATGCAGCTTTGGGAAAACCGTGTTTTTGTGATAAAATAAAAAAATTCACATGCCAGAACCATGAGAAGTCTTTTCTTCAGACTTCTACGGCCAAAAAAGCTTTTGTGACTTATGTGAGTGTTCTTTATTGGCCCAATGAAAGCTATCACCCTTAAATAAAGACCCCCTGTCCCCTTTGGACCAGTAAGGCTACATTTACCCTTATAAAATACTACTTCTGTGGCAGCTTTAATTCGGAGGTAAATTCCGCATTTTTACTGCCCTTGCTGTATGTCTGATTTATTCCGCACGTTAGGTTTCATGAGCCGCGGAATATCCCGGCGCTCTATAAATAACATTGTGCGGAGGCATTATTAATTGATAAAGTTGACTTAGAGAAACTATTTTCATTATTCCCTTCTACATCCCGTATGAAGGAGCCGCGGGAATCGGCAGCTCGGGTTCTAAGTCAATATCTAATGGAGCGATAAATCAGCGCCAGACGAACGCGGGATTATTATTATTATCATGATAGTTATTTGGAATTAGCTTTGTGTTTTCAATTATTTCCATTGACAGCTGTTACTTTCTCCTATCAATACTAATACAGACTTTTACAGTCCGGGGGGGGGGGCTGGAGCTGAGCCTATGGGAAGAGACTTCATTTGTATGAATGACTGTATTTTAGGTGATTGGTCTTCTGGTGTCTTGTACTGAAATTCCACTGACAGGTAGACTTGAGATCTCTCAGGGTTTTCTCAAGGAGACTCTGGGTGAAGGACTGCTTCTCCGGGTCTCTGGATCATGGCCCGAGATCTCTGGGTTGCAGGAGGGGGGTTTAGATACGCCTCACTCCCCGTCCATTGCCGTTCCCCTTCCATTGCCGTTCCCCTTCCCACCTCGCTCCCCTTCCCACCTCCTACAAATGTAAGCATTTGGGGCGAGTCTCACCCACCGACATTGTTGTTCCTGCCCACAGATGTTATCAGCCCTGACCATGGATGTCAACAGTCTACCTGAAGAAAGAGAGGTCCTAGTAGCTGGAGCCTGGAGAACTCCTTTTTATTGCAAACTTGGAGGCCGCCATTGATTCTAAGGAAGTCCGTTCCTCCATAGACTTCCATCAGTCATAGAGTCCTCTTGGGTGATTAAGACTGAGCCATTCTATTGTTTCCCACAGGCAGCATGATAAGGAGTCAGGGTGTTTGTCTAGGAGATTGGGGGTCAGATAACAGAGCGAGAATCATACAAAAGCCTAATATGCAGGTGCCGGAAAACATTATGTTACGGGGCAAAAACTACAACTGGTTTTAATAAGGAAAGTTGCAGAATATGTATTCCTAATGAAATAATAGTAATAAAAAGCTGCTGGCTCTTCCCCTTTAATACTTTTGTCTGCCTGCAAGATGCAAAGAACTGAATCCTCTTGTCTGTTATCAGGTTCGTTCACCAGACACGGAAACCTTCAGACTCCCCGCAGAGGGAAACATTTCTAGGAAGCGGAATATCGACAAGAAACAAATGACTCTAACAGCTCATAGTTATGGAAAGTAGCGCACAATTTCCCCCGGGACGGAATTCTGTGTAAAGATATGTATAGAAATACTTAAAGGACGGCAGTTACCATGATTCCCGTTCTTATATTTATCATTGGAAGACATATGGTTTCCATAAGGACTTCGCAAATCAAAAAGCATTTGGCGCATTAATTCATGAACATATGTAGGTAGAAAAAAAACCATATGGGCTGCTAAAAAAATTGCTTATGGAAAGAATTTATAGCAAAACGGAGGATTGGTTCTGAAACTCGAGGGCCGTCTGATTCAGCCTCCGTTCTGTGATAACCCCCGACGCGGTGCGGGGAGCCTTACGGAATTTGTTGAAGATCGTTTCATCGCAAGAACACGAATATAGTGTAATTTTACAAAAAATAACAACGTTTTAGCTGGGAAAGAATAGAATGTTTATTTATTCCACACAATGTTTGTGTTTCTGAATTGGATTTGTCGAGATTTCTTACAATCTTCATCCCAAATGCATGTGGTGGCCAACGAAGGAGGAGAAATGTTGGAACAAGAGGCCATAATCTCAAACTAGAGGGTCAGAGGTTTAGATGGAATGGAACTTTTACTTTACTAAGACAGTGGTAGATCAGTGGAACAGCCTCCCAGCAGAAGTGGTAGAGGGTAATACAGTGAGGGTATTAAACATGCATGGGATAGACATACGGCTCCTGAATCTAAGACAAGACCAACAACATTAAGTCTTTACAGCAGGAGAAACGGGCGACTAGATGGATTAAAAGACATCAACATACTGACCCAGACTGGATTCCCAGTAATATAAACGGTTTCAATACGTTTTTGGATTTGGCCAACAACAACAAAAAAATGCTAAAACTAACTGTCCTTTTTTTGGGCTCCGTCACTCACACATTGATATGCGTCAAACATGAAATAAACTGAAAGGTTTTTTAACAAGCAAATGATTTACTGTGGAACTTTTGGCAAAATGTTTTTGAAGTTTTATTTCCCCCAAAAAATTGCTCCTGAAAGATTTCATTTTTAAATCCAAGCTACTTTTTAATGATCCCTGATTGGTTAAAGATGGCAGAATTATTTGGCCTTGTTGCCGCCGAATATCAATTGAACTAACTAGAGGTTTTTTTTAATGGTTAATATATATATATATATATATATATATATATATAAAACAATAAAATAATAAAACAATAAATAATTATATATATACAGTATACATATATGATATGATTTCATGTTACATCGCAAAAAAATTCATATTATTTCTAATAAAACATTAATCTCATATAATTTGTCTCCTACATGAAGAATATTAAGGTTAGCAAAGCATACATCATCTTTGTTATTAATTTCTCTAATTAACATGATAGATATATTTTTTTTAGTCAAAATATAATAAATATGGTAATTAAAATATTTATCACTATGGGTAATTAGCTACTCAATGATACAAAAATGACATCCAGTTTTTTTAGTTAAAAAAGTGCAAAAAAAATGTATACAATAAGATTTGAAAAATGAAACGGCAACCTTTTTAACTTTTTTAATTAAAATCTGCAGTTTTAGCGCATCAATTAAAACTTCGACAATATGAAAAATAAATATGACTCCCGTCTGCATTTCATTCCCTTTTTTTTCATATTTCTCGTGAAATTAAAGGATCAAAAAAAGGTATGATATAAAAAGGGGCGCTTTACAATTCTCTAAGAGCGGGTTTTATGTCTACATTTTAATTCAGTAAATAAAATTAATGGTGTTCTTTAAAAAAAAGTGATGGAGTTCTAATTCCGGAACCCCAGGATAATCCTTGTGCACTTTACTGAAGTACAGAACTCTGAACACAAAGAGAAAGCAATTCACAGGTTCTTGCGCGGATTAAATGTTCAATAGCTGAAATAATTATTCGGCGTATTAAAAAAAAAATCCTCAAAGGCCGTTACTCGCATTCCGCAAATTAAACTAATTCTTAACCCTTTGAGCTTTGGGCACGGAGGAAATTGTTCAGCTGCTCTCATTGTGGAAGGTCATAGAAAACTTTCTTAGTAACAAACTATCCGAAGGCTTGTTTAGACAAGTCGGATAAAATATGAAAGAGGAAAAAATAAAATCTTACATAAATTTCAACAAAAAAAGGTATAAATTCAGTTTAAGTTTTAGGATGGGCGCTGGCGGGGGTTGACCTTCCTTGGTTCTCTTGAAAGTTTTGTTCCGATAATGAATGTATAGACTGAACATACTCATATTTTTGTGGTTATACATCTGGACCAATATGGCTGCCACCAACGATATCCATTTATTTCATAAAGAACCCGAAACCTTTTCCAGAGGAACGGAAACTAGCGGAGGTTTGATAGACCCCACAGAAGGGATGAAGCGGACACGTGGTGTTCACCGGCCATATCACCGGCGATGTGCCACGTGTTCAGGGTGCAAGCGCATTAATGTGACAACCAGGAGCAGCCCGTCTGGGGTACAGACCCCTGCCCCATCGTTCAGACAGCTGCCCCCAGCTTAGTAAGGAAGCGCCTGCCAACGCCATTTGCATGTCTGAGTAGCCCTGTTGCCTCTTTGCCACCAGACCTGAGATTATTCCATTGTGATTAATGATACCAAACACAGTTTAATTGTTAGAAATGGAACCTGTATCTGGCTGTCTCCTACGATCCTTCTCCAAAGGCTTGTTCTCCGATGTTCTGTAACATCTATTTTTTTCCCCTTTTCCCTGCATCTTTAAACATTTCTGCTCCCCATCTCTTTCTCTCCACCTTTGCTTCTTCCCCTCTCCACATTTCCTGCCTTTCTCTCACTTCCCTTATCCCCCTTTACTATGTCTCTATCGGTGTACTCCGGCTGGGCCTTAGGGCCGCAGACACCGTTGCGTATTACTGGGGCACACTGTCCTATCGGGCTATACATCTTGCCGACACGGTATTGATCCTCGGTGGTCTCCGCGTGGTGGGTCCAGGATGCCCGTTCTGCTCTTTTCTCGTCTCCATCTCTACCTCTGTTTGGTTATTTCACCGGATTCCGTTTAGAACGTTAATAAATGTTCTATGAATATAAAACGATTGTTTGCGGAATAAGAAACGTATCCATGGTTTTCTTTATAGTTTGGTGACCCAGACTTCAGGCCTCTAAAGAAATTTTATTCTTCTGTAAAGTCAACTGGTTTACAAAGTGTGCGACAAGGACGATCGCCGCGTCGGGGTCAGACATACTCGCTGTAAAGCAGATAATGCCCACACAGAAAACGTTGTTGTTTTTTCTTCTAAATAACTAAAATCGAATATCCAAAAACATTTTCTGTTTCATTTCTAATGACGGTAAAACTCATCTGAGATAAGAATAGATTCCAGGAAATGAAGCGGAGATCAAGAAAAGAGAATGAGATGCTATGAAAACATCAATTTATATTGAAATGAATTGAAAATGTGGGCGATTTAAATAGTTTGCTGTGCGTTTTTACTATTTAAGAGAAAATATATTTGAGTATTCTGCAAACCGGTCCTTTTTGCCTCCGGTACTGGATCCTGGAAGGGTTAATCCTATTTTTTTTAGAATGTTAGGATTTTAGTGCATTCTGAAAAATATCCAATATCATGAAATCATTGTTATCAGAAGTATTCTAATTTATATCTTAATAAATATATGAAGAACATGTTAAATCATTAATAAGGATTCCAGCTCTATATATAAATAATCCCACGTAAAAGTGATAAAAATAAGCAATAAATACGCATTAGACCCCTCCCCCCCTTAAGTATATATATATATATAGGCGGCCACCAATCTCAGCTTCCCACAGGTAAATCTCGGAAAACATTTTATTACAATTACATGATCCGAGCACTTGCCAGCTTGTGGGTCATGCTAACGGGTTTAAAACATAATGTATTGTACCATAAAATAAATGAGACGGACAACCAACTGGATTTTGAAAAGGCCACAGCTTTATTTATTGTAAAAGCACTGTGACACGTAAAACTTTATTTGAATTTTAAAACGTACACAACTTTGTAACATTGTAACCTCCATGACTTAGGGTCCCTCCACCCCTACTACCACACTTCACCCCATGGAGGTTACTACCACACCCCTTAAGGATAAACCGACATCCTTTCCAGACAGCTCCACCTCCGCCGGGAGCTGCCACCAACTTTTGCTGTGCACCCCAACCACGAGCCGTAAACCGCACCAGCACGTGGCATAAGCACAACGGCCCCCTCATTCCCTTGGGACCGTGCCCGTGGGAAACGCCCACAAAACGTGACAAATAAACACGGTTCCCATACCTCGGATGAGAA
This sequence comes from Sceloporus occidentalis, assembly GCA_023333645.1. Classification (NCBI taxonomy): domain Eukaryota; kingdom Metazoa; phylum Chordata; class Lepidosauria; order Squamata; family Phrynosomatidae; genus Sceloporus; species Sceloporus occidentalis. The sequence continues at coordinate 264,474 of JALMGF010000190.1, forward strand.
ACCACCCAATTATAACCAGGTACCACGAATAAGTATCCTAAAAACAGCCAACCGGAACCTCAGTTCCCCGCCAATGAAGTCAAGCTGCCCCACGTGCCCCCACCACAAGGACACAAACCGGAAACAACACACAAACAGTAGGGCGGGCGGGAGGGAAAAACTTCTTCACTGCTTCCAAAATTTTAAAAAGAGGAAGGCCACGACCCCTGGCCTTCCTTAAATAGCCAAGTGGCCACACGCCCACTTGATCTGCCTAGGGCCAATCTGAGGTCAAGCCTGACCCTTACAATAATCAAGGCCGGATCATGGGGCCCCTCCTGCTATTTTGTGGTGTCTCCGGGGCCTACTGAAAGTATAAAATATGGGTGTTTTTAAACTGACTCCTTGGGGCTTCATGTTATGAGGTCCGTTTTTGCAGTAGGAGTTGTTGATGCTTGTGATTGCCTTTCAGCAGAGGCGGTAGCTGCTAATACAGCAAGTGAATGCTTTGTTTTCTGGACAAATGGATGTGGCAGCTGCTGTTTTTTCACCAAAACGTATGAAAATGTGACCTTAAATCCTGATTACATCCATCATAAAACATTTTATCCAAGTAACAGCTGGAATAGAAGCCGGGATCCAGCGCCCGGTGCCACTGCGTCTCCTTCCGCTTCCCAACACGGAGCATCTCCTCTCAAACCAGCTTATAAATGGTATCTTCATTCCCGCCGGGTCCGATGACACAGCTGTATTCTCCGCCACGGCTTTGCGTGCGCCATAAAAAACCCCGTTTATCTCCGCGACCCGGCAGCGCATTTCATATTGGCGGCCGCCGCTTCGCGTTTGCCATATGTATAAAACTCCATAACTCCTCGGTAAGTCTGATCACATTCACTTACATAGCGCTGGCAGATTCCGTGGCGCTATTACTACATGATACTATAAGATCAATAAGATTAATAAGAGGTTGCTGATCCCGGGAGCTTACAATCTATTAGAAGCTTGAGGGGGGGGGAGACGGAATCTACAATTCTACAAAATTCTCAAATTTGTTAGTAATTAGAATTTTCTTACCCGCTGCAGATGGTTCTGTACGATCGCTTTCTATATAACTGGATCTTCCGTCAGTTAGAATGTTGAGGTTTCATTCTATCGCATTTACTAAACTCGCTTAAACCTGCGAACCGAGAAACCCGGAGAATATCGACGGGAACATCTCTGCTTTATGTCTGAAGTGAAATCCAGACAATGTTTCTATAGCAACTCCCGGCGACGGGGTCAGAGAAATTGTCTCATTTCCAAATATTACCCCAAAAGTCTCTGCAGGGAACAGTAAATTAGTTGTCGGCCTCCCCGGCTGTCTGTCCGTCCGGCCGTCTGCAAAGAGCGACATTTAAATAATCCTCGCTTTTAAAATACTAATTTCACGCAGTTTTTTAGAGCTGATCGCAAGTAACATTTTTGCCGTTTAGCTCTTCGGATTGATGGGAAAAGCGTGCGCAGGTTCGGTTACGAGTTCACGCGGTTGGCAACTGCCTTGGATGCAGTAAATATTAGGGAAATAAATAGAAGGAAAAAACTCTGAATTCCTTAAAAATGAAGTAATTATTAAAGTTAAACATGTACCAAAAATAAAGATTTCTTTTAATTTAGGTTAACTTATTTTATCATCTGCCCCTGGTTGCCGTTCTGATTGCTCACCGGGGCGATGAATCTCCGTTTTGGGTCTTTTTTGCAGCACTTTGCGCTGGATTTATGTAATAAGAATACCCAAAAAAATAAAAGAGTCCAAAACCTCCCCAGAAAATATCCATATATATATATATAGTTCTGGACAACATTGGAGGCTTTGGTTTTGTCCCTTTAAACATTTTATGGGTGGGGTTAGGTGGGAGGGAACATGGAATATCGCGGCGGTAACTGGGCGGAGCCAACATGTAGCCGTTCCCTTCCTGTGGTGCCATGGGGGAAACATGTCAGACCCTCAACTTCCTGTAAAGCCAGAAGTTGGCGATATTTAGAATGTTGTATAAAAAAACTTTAACATCCGCCAAAGACGCCAATAAACGGCATAAATTACACCTGATTGGAACCAAAGAATTTACTGAATTCTCTATTGTTTTCCATATTATTTTTGATAACTTGCACAGAGTTCATGCGTGTAAAATAAGCATGTCCTGCGCAGGTTTTATCATCCGGATCACGCTAATGACACGGAGCATTTTTTTCCGCAGTCAGATGGAATCTCGTCGTTTGTCATCTTCTCGTTGTTGAGTCGTAAACGTTTATTAAATGGGGCGTCTCCGCGCGGCTCGGCGCTCTCATAATAAATCCCAGACGTCGGAGACGTTATTCGGCAGCTCGACAAATTGAACGCATCGAAGCGTTTCTCAGACGCTCTCCCCGCGCAGGTGTTTTCGGAGCCGTCACGTTTGCTGTGATTATCGGCATCTCTCGCTCTCCTTCATTTAGATTTCTTCGTTGTTAGCGGTCGCCGCTCTCGAGGAAAGACCTGAATTCCATTCGCACGCAAAATAACCGATGCTTACTGCGATTTCCCTGAAAATTCTCGATAACATTATTTCCCCGTTTCTGTCAAAATGTCTCACGGCTGCACGGAGTCAGGGCGACTTACACGCATGTGACGATTTACACGCATGTGACGCGTCATTTCGTCTCCACGGATACTTTCACGCACCTTTCACGCGATTGCTGTTTTTCTCCCTGCTATACCACAGCTGGAATCCCTGCTTGAATCCAGGTGCATTTTTAAACATTTCCTGCGCATGAATAATTCAGCATTTAATTCATGATTTTGTGATTTCGTTATCAGGTCGGAACTTTGTCCATAAAATCACAGCAGATTTATACATTGTTAGCCCTTTGAGTGCCGGGTTGCACTCGGTGAGAGAGGTATCGCCCCCCAACAACCCCCCCCCCGTTGGTCCTGTGTCAGACGTCATTAATTTATTTCTGGTTTATAGTTAGACGCCGATTTTCTCACAGAATTAATGTCACTTAGTGTTTCAATAGGTAAAGCAGTAATTACGGGAATTAAAAGTTTAATAGACCTCAAAACCCGGCAGCTCCGGCCGTCGGGGGCCACGGAAACGCGCGAATTACAAGATTTCATAAACTCGTTTAAAAGGAAATTTTACTAAATTCCCCGGATGAGTACTCCGGGGAAGCATGCGCGACCCCCCCAGCCCCTGTGTGACGCAAACACCGATATTACAGATTCTCTGCGCCTCAAATCCATGGGACTGACCAGGCTGATTAACCAAAGTGTTCACGAGGAAGCCCCGTCAGCGCATGCAGGTCACGGAGCTTCTGTTTTTTGGTTGCAGAATTTCACATTCGGAAATGAGATGTACAATGGACTGATTTATCTATACATTATACAGGGGGCCGGTCACTGATTTATCTATACATTATACAGGGGCCGATCACTGATTTATCTATACGTTATACAGGGGGCTGGTCACTGATTTATCTATACATTATACAGGGGCCGGTCACTGATTTATCTATACATTATACAGGGGGCCGGCTCGCTGATTTATCTATACATTATACAGGGGGCCGGCTCGCTGATTTAACGTGGGTTTCAATATTTGCAGATTATGCGACTATTAATAAAAATGTTTAAAGTTCATTTTAAAGTTTTACTCAATGAAGAGTCTGATTAAATATTTAATCGGAAGAATAATCTCCCATTAAATTGTTTATTTTTTTGTGTTTCTTTTATAAAACATCAAATTGTGAAAACGCTGTCAACGTATTTTCGAAAAATAACCCCCAGATTATTTTCATGAGAATTTTAATTTCTTTGCTACTAATTGGTTTTTGGGCCAGGATCGTCGATAGTAATAAGGGGGCCCCGGGAGAACCTCGTGTCAGAGGGCCCCTCAGTGCCGGGTGGTGATGGCAGTGGAGGACTGTGCAGTCGTTGCGATTCGTCGTGTGCACCCCGTAATGTTGGGGTTCAGCGTATGATGTCATACCCCAGCCCCCTGCAACATGTTGCCGCGACCTTGCCCTCCATCACAAGCATTAACAAGCCCCTGACCTCCGCCGGGGCCCAAGTGGCAGCAGCTGCACCTTTTCAGCCATGTTAAAGATGGCCGGCCACATGAAGCCGGGAGCCGGTTGCCCTTAGCAACAGGAGTATTTATTGGAATGGAAGGCTGGTGCCTGGCAGGCCCTGAGTTACCCCAAGCGTTGGTCATCTGCGTTCACTTGGGGCAGGAGAAGGGGTCGCTGGAGTTTTGGCTGAGATGCTTAACTTCTGTGGATTTTTTTCTTATCGAGATTATAATCTCATGGGGGCTACGGGGGGCCGCTGGTAATAGTGGAGGGATTTTAATCAAAATAATTAATTAAATGGGCAACGTGATTGTTATGAGGGAGAGAAAGTTCAGAAATGTTCAGCGAGGATAATTAATTAAAAACAGAATAAGCAGTTTAATTGTTTTCTATTAAATCATCTATTTTCATATCATTTTTAATTTAAGCTTTTCTGCCAATCAGAGCACTCATATTGTGTCATGTGACCGTAGTCCAGAGTTCATTTTTCCCAACAAAATATGAATTTGGCAAAATTTGACCTGATGAAATATTTATATTATTATTGAATAATTATTAATTAATTATCATTAAATCATTATTAATGAATTATTATTAATTATTATACAGACCCCCCAGGAGGACTTTTCTACCCCGTGCAAAACTAATATTTACAGCTAGAGGAATACTTTTACCTTTAACAAATAAATTATTAATATGAATAGTTTCACAAGTCGTTACAGATCTGAACTTTAAAATGGTCATGCATACAAAAAGTGAACTTATCTCCATAGAAACCGACAGAATGGTCCGATCGGCAGGAACAATGTATTGAGTTGCTATGGTGACAAGACCACTTTTGAAATTTGCACCGAAATATGTTTTTTTTTATACATAACTCCCCTCATATCTTTATATCAGAGAACGGAGTTTGAAGAACTTTTTTATATATGAAATCCAAAATTCGATTTTTAATATGAAACAATCTCGGATGTAATATATAGAAATATTTCCAGAATCACATTGTTATTTTTCCTGCATTTATCTTCATTAAACGTTCCGGTGAAATTCTATTCCGTTTTTTGATCTGCGGAAACTTTTTTTTCGGCGTCCAGTCATTTCCGTCGCTTTGAATTAAAATATTCTCCGACGTTTAGTAATTTAAGCGTTATAATACATTTAGAGGACGTTGGCTTCCGTTGTGTCGTTAAAGGCTGTAATTAGAGGTTGAATGTAACAACTTTATAACATTTTGAACATTTCAAAAAAGGCCAAAAATCCATTTGGGCTAAAAGTAGTTTTTTTCCTATCTAATTGCGCCCCCCCCCCCGGTACAAACTTATTTGCATTGAAATTTAAAATGATTTATTTAGAATTTTGAAATTTGAAGATGTTTGTGATCTTTATGGCTGGAGGAGCGACGTTCGCACCCCGCGTATAAATCTTTGACTTATTTATCCATACGTATCTGTCGAGCCAGAGGCTGTTTCATAAATGGAAATTGATGGAAAAGATGGCAGAAAATTGCATTGTGTCAAGCTGTGCGTTCGCGAAAGAAACAAGACCCTCGTTTGTGGGGCTCAATTTTTTTTTTCCGGTTAAAATCTGCATTCAGTTCCGTCTTTGTGTTGATAAAAATAAAGTACCCAACTTACAGAAAATGTGCATTAAAAAATCTTGTCTAAATGAAAAAAATAAATAAAAATATATTTTTAAAATATATTATATATACATTATATTATATGTTATATTTTATATGATGGTGTCCCTTTTTTATCATCACAAACTAAGGGTTCAACAGCCGTAAAAAATATTTTTTACGAATAAACCCGCATTATAGTTTTTAATAATTGTTTGTAACATTATAAAACATTAAAAAACACAATTTCTGCTCATTTTCTGGTCATAGCAGACTTACGAATCACGAGCTAAACGTATCAGAGGTTTAAACACGCATATATTTGAAAATGTTAGCGGTTGCATTATTCGTTCTAAAACATTATATCAAACAATTTAGTAGCTCTGATGAATTTCCAGCGGCTCTCGGACATGAGCGCTATCAGTGGGAAGATAATTCAATTACCCGGGAGACAGACTACAGGGTAAAAACAGTAAATAAAAAATACACTCCATCAAAAAGCTAAATTGGAAATATCTCATAAGAAATCTACAGCTAAACCAACTTAAGCTGTCAGGGTCAAGAAAACATCTAACCCTTCAATACTGGACCAAAATAGAGAAAATCTTACTCTGTGGACTGTGAAAATAGTGAAGAAATAGCTTTAAAAAAATTGTTTTTAGACAAAAATGCTACAACTCTGGATGTTGGGTTTTATCAATGGTATGCTTAAAAAGGGATTCCTCATTAACCAACCAGTGTGACGAGGTTAGGTAAGAAAAATTCCCCCAAAAAGAGCACGTTTGCCATTTGGAATTTTTTGGTCCATTTCTTTTTCCTCTGGGGACGGGAGAAGCATTTGGTCACACCTACACTCCGCCCCCTAACTCTCAGTCCCCACCCACTCCCAACCCTCTAAAGGCTGTCTAAGGCTAGCCCCTCCTCTAAGTGCAGCCAACCCAACACCGTCGCAAAGTGATTCCCCCCCAGAAGATGGAGGGCTCTATCTTGAGAAGTTCTCAGGTGTTTTCATGGATACATAGTGGCCGATGGCCGCGACAAATGACGCGATACTTATTTTTAAACATTAACGGTCTTTGTAAGAGCCCGGTGACAAAATGTCCGGTAGGAAGCAAGCGGTTCTCCAAAGCCCATCTCTACGTTGTCTTCAAACCCAAGATGTTCTTCCGCAAACCCAAGAGGGTGGTTGACTCGGTGTTACCATCCACTGGCCACAAAGTAATAGCTCCTCTTCCAACTCTATGACCAGCTTGGAAAATATGGAAAAGTTTCCAAAACTGGGATGGGGGGATTTTAAAAAAAAGCAAATAAATGTCTTTGAACCTTGAAAACATTTTATTCTCCAGGAGTATGTAGTTTTTATATGTTTTATATCAATATATACACGAAAATACTAATATCAGGTTAAAAAATATGGAAAAGTAGAAAGACAACATTTCTATTAAATACAAATTATATCACCGGGGGGGAATTTGAGAAATGTGACGTTATATGTATGTTATGTTATATTTTCAGGACGAGCTAAATTCTATGTAAAATATGGGGATACAAAACACATTTGGAATGTTGGATAAACATCTATTTTTCTCTCGAACAGTTAGATTATACATATTTATGCGGACGCATGATGTAACGCGAATATCTGCCGTCTGTTACACATAGTTCTGTGTTAGATACTCAAGAAAATAAAAGATAACAATTTGCAATATTGTATCTTTTGTAGAGCGTTGCCGTGCGCGGATAGCTTTGCGAAATAAAATGTTGGAGACCCGCTGGTCTGCACGGCCGAAATAAAATTCATGCGTCTCGGAATATCTCCGTTACGCCGGGTCCTGAATTATTTAAACAAATGCGTGGCCAGGTACCTCGACCAGGCTTCGTAAGGAAATAACACTTCTGCTGATATAGGCGCATCGTTTCTGATGACCCGACGTGGAAAGTAATGTCGTCTGGGCTCTACATTCAATAAAACAGATAGAGGAGCCTTAGAAACGCTTTGTTGTGAATTATGAACCCGCTGAGACAAAAGTCAGACAAAGTATTTGTTTCAGAACGAGCGATTCTCGGAATCCGTCTCAGAAAACACGCGGAGGAAACCAGGCGGGAGAATCGGGGGTTTATGTCAAAGAATTGAAGACGTGGTCATCGGGAGACCTAAGCAATGTCAGAAGAATAACAGCGGCTGCCTGAACGTCTTCTCGGCTGCCATACGTTGCGTTCCTGTCCATCGGGTCGTTAAATGTTGAATGAGTTGCATGCGTTGGCTTTAATATGTATAGCTCGGCACCGGCACGATGTTCCCTTTCTGTCCGGTTCGGTGGGATCAAGACCAAAACATTGATGTATCCCGGACGCGTTTTGTTACAATTCATTAAGGAGTTTTGTAGATGCTTCTTCTTCTTTATTTTATGATAATTAGGAATTAGGATTATTAATAATGGACCTTAATGCATATCACACATTCAGATACCTATGAACTTTACTTTTAAGGAAATTGGCCAATTTTGTACAAATGTTTGTACGAAAAACAAGGAGGCCCTCAGCGAAGCAAATTCAAAATTTCATTTTGTTTTCCGGACTCAGTCTCTGTCACGCGGTCTGATTATGTCTCCCTACCTCCTCCTCCTTCTCTTTTTTTATGCAGCTCCTCTTCCTATTCTCTGCATTTTCATTCTTCTTTCTTCTCCGGTGATTCGCTTTAGCCAGCGATCCGCTGCATTACCCCGGCCTCATGGAGAACTTCGTGATGGTGGCGCATGCCGAGGCGCTGCTCTGATGTGGAAGCGCTCCAGGAGGCCAAGGTAACGCAATGGATCACCGGAGAAGAAAGAAGAATGGAGACACGGAGAACAGGAAGAAAAAGAAGGAGAAGAAGAAGGAGAAGAAGCGGAGAACAATTGCAGCTGTGAAGACACGGATAAGGTGGGGATACAGGTCGGTAGGGAAATAGTGTTACAAGGAGCGAGTGACAATAAATTAAAAAGCTTCTGAATTAAAAAAGCCCGAAAGGTCATCAAACGAAATTCATTGTTGGACCAAAAACTAAACAAGACATTTTTGATCTACGTAGACAATGCATGCTGGATCCATTAATGCCTCGTCCAGTGTGTCCACCGTATCATTGCGCTTACTCTCTGGGAAAACCAAAGTTTATATGAAACAGGAAAAACAGGAGAGGTTTTTATGGCATGTGGACACCGAGACACGTGATATCTCCTCCTGCGGGCTCCCTCATTTCCTTTAGAGCCAAGCACAGAGCTGGAAATGCATGCGCAATTCGATCAGTTTGCTGATGATGGATCAAGACTGCTTCTTTGACTTGCAATTCCTCAAATAGCCACCAGGACACCGAAAGTAGCAGGTCTTTGAGTAGCATTTACCCAATGACCAGATCCTTTTTTTTGGATCTTTAAATTGATGGTCTGTGCATCCTTTTGGTTATTCCATGTCAGACAGGGTTAGATAGACATGCATATCGTCCACTTTGTCCGCCAAACACATTTTGCATTTTGGTTGGTTGTTGCCACCTCTCCACCCCACACCATTGGAGACCCTAGACCAGGACTACTGATTGGGTCTTTCACATTCTTAAAAGTACAAACCCACCAAACGAGACTCGCTTAACGTGATAATACTATATCGCTGAAACAAAACGCTCCGCAGTGATTCGACTACAGACATCAGAGAGATCTGTCTAGGAAAAAAACCCCTAATATTTTAATAATATGCTGCATAGTCCATCACTGGGGGGTCATATCATAATTAGTGTCACGGAGGCGTATAGATCGAAACACCTGCCAGATACATAAATATAATATTTAAATAGAATTTAGAAGACGTCCTTTGGGCAGCCGCAGGTTGCAAAGAGAGTGAGATGTTTCTCTTTTATATTTACTTACGAGCTTCTGTTTTATCATTTTCCCTAAATAATCTGAGCTATAATTTATTTCGCTCTGTGTTCAGAGCCCCCCGGAGGACGGAGCGCAGGCCAATTATATTTTATATGTATGAACCTCAGGGTGTCCGCGTTGTTCTTATTCCCTGTTATTATTACTTTGCAGTCGTCGGTTCCAGAGTTCATACACTTTTGTCGTAGAATTATACTTTTTTTATATTCTCTTTATCCAGTGGAGAAAATTAGACCACTTTTCATTTTATGCAAATGTTTTTTTTGTTTTTTTTCTCTGAATGTTAATTGTATATTTTTTTTTTTCTTTTGCGGTGGGGGCCGTGAACCAAGAACCAGGTGAATACTCGGCTGTGACTAATTACTACCCGCCGGGCACATTTTACAGTGTGTTAGAAATGTTCAAATAGTTCATATTTGGCCTTTGATTCTATATCAGATTTTATGAGTTACAAATCAGGAGAGGAATCTTGTATAGGGACGTGGCTATTATAAAGCGAATAGTAGGTGGAACAGCCTCCCGGCAGAAGTGGTAGGAGGTAATATAGACAAGCTCCCAGCAAGGTGCAAAACCTTTGCCAAAGGTTCAACTTTGTCCTAAGTTTGCAAATATCATGAGGTAGGAGGTCTCTGAAGATAAATACCTGGAGATACTTGGAAAGTTAAGACATGGTTCCCAACTGGTCAACAGTCAACAAAAAAATTGGCCGATAAACGTGAATTGTCTTCTACGAATTACCCATATCGATAGAACGTGAAAGGAAATTAGCATTGGGTTGTACGCCGGCTCTTGCAACTTCCAGGTTCTGGTCCAAACACCAGCCAGCAATTCCCAGGCTGTTTGATCATTTGTTTTGGTAACTCGATGATGTAATACTTTAAGAAGGTGGACGGTCATTTATGTCTTTTTTTTTTTTTTTTCTGTCATTATGTTATCTATAATTGTAATATGCATGCATGGAAAATTCTAGAATGAATCAAGAAATTACATAGACCTCTACTTATAATAGAGATCTATGAGGACCAGCAATAAGCAATTTCATATGCTGCTAATGTATTGTAAGTTATTGTCTTTTTATATGTTTTGTACCTTTTGTATCAAGAAAAAAAAAAAAAAAAGAAGGTGGACGGTCGACGTTGAAAGCCGATTGTTGCCGAAAGATGACCCAATAATAACCGTACGATCAGGGTGAAGATTACCGGAACAAATCATCGGATGAGTATCACCTAATGGATCTTGGAGGATGATTGGGAAGGATGGAATCCACATATAGCTCCAGAAGATCAGGATACTAGGGTTGGGTTGTCCAAGAAAAGAGTTTTTGGAACCAGGGTTGACTTCTGAATCCTCATTGTTCATAAACTGCCTTGGAATCTTCCCAAAAAAGGTGGAAATGCCCGTTTTCTTCATGAAGAAAAAGGATCTACGGACCTAAAAAAGATAGGCAACTGGTGGTTTAAATGAGACGTGAAGAGCTCTACGCCCAAGGCTTCCTAAAACCGGTAGAATTTATTATTTGTTACACAGACTGAGAATGTATCCCCTCCGGATTGTGACCCCCCCAGGGTGCTTCCTCGGGGTGAGTTTCTGTAACATGTCCCACTGCGATCTCTGCCGTCTCTGACAGTCCTGGTCACAGAATTGAAATCTGTATTTTCTGTATTTGTAGTGTTTTATAATCGCCCCCCCCCCTTACTTTGCTCCCTGTCCCCCCATGCACTCCCCCAAAAGCTGGAGACGACACTGCTACAAAAATATGAAATATTCTTTTGAAAATATGTGATGCGTTTCTTTAAAACGCCTTCATTATTCCTCCCTGAGTCCCAGTAATTTAGAGAAATAAAAAAAAATATATATATTTTTTTTTAAAAAAGACCAATCATCATATTCCCAGTGATGGGTTCTTTCATCCCAGAACCTTTCCGAACTCCCCCGCTCGATGTAAGTCAAACTATTCATTTCTTGCATGTTCATCTTAACATAAAAACAGTTAAAATAAATTAATGTGCGTAGAAAAAAAACCCGCGCGCTGTAAAAATGAATATTCCTCCCCGCGCGGCGGTATAACTTTATATGGAACGAGTGGGCAGAGTTATTGCCAGACGGGTTTTATAATCGCCGTTTGTTTAAAGAACAAAATGTCTTTTTTACGGCCGACCATTAGAACTTCCAGAAATATTACAAATGAAATCACATTCCGCTGAAATTAGGTGTAATTAGACCTTCTTCAGGTCTCCTCCATGATATTAAAGGTCAAGCTGGAAGCTGAGATCCCACAGTTCCTTGGGGGGCTTCCTCGCCTTCCGAGTAACCAGGTTAGCGGTGAGTGGGGGGATTATTGGGGGTGCTAATGACGTTCTCAATAAAATCTGGAGCCGTATTCATAACGCTTTATCTTCCCCGGTAACGGAATCTTCCGAAATGATCCGATTTCCTACATTCTCTGAAAGAACGTTTTAACCGCATCAGTGGGAGGTGGAGAAAGGGCTTCATCAGGCAGTTAAATTGATAAAAATCCCGAATATAAAGCATTTCATCCGTTCCGTAGCGATATATATATTATTTAACATAATCCGCCAGTTTTTTCCCCCGCATTCCGTCGATTTCTCACACTTTCCCCCTGTTTTTTATTTATGTCTATGCGGTAAAGCCCTGGATATTCTGCTTTCTCTTCTGTCCGTAATTGTTCTGAAAATAAACATTCAGATATTTGTAGCCAATCCCAGGAGTCGGATTTTACTTGCAAATTGCTCCTCGGCCCTTGAAAACGGTGAGATGATCCAATAAAGCGAATTTCCGATAAATAATAAAGGCTTTTTTTCCCGCAGTGCATGAAATCGCTGGGAAAGCCGATCGCTGCTTCTCACGCCGGATAACCTGGACGGGGGAGTCTTCAAAACGCCAAAAAGGAGATCGATTGGAATAGGCGGGTCGCACATTTCTGCACAATGTAGAAATCTAGATTAGGGCGCTGGGGGCCCCGGAGTATTTATACAGAAAGGGCCCCTCTTTTTTGCACCCAAGAGAAATAAAATGCAACACAGAACAGTACATTACATTCATTGATGATGTCACACACGCTTCATATGAATCGTTGACATCACATATGCTCCCCCCGCCTACTGCACCACATTTCACGTTTTTTTTAACTAATCTTGCTTTTCTTGAATTATTAATAGCTGTTATTTTATGATCCATCCAAGTAGGAAACATTCCCAATAATGTTGATTTTCCACGATTGTTCATCCAATTGGAATCTCGTAATTTGTCACAGAAAACCAAAGTAACCAAAATACAGACCTGTACATTTTTGCACGTCCGTTTTTGGCAATTTCTGCTTTTTATTCTCACTTTTTACATGTTTAAAACACAAATAGCAAACAATCCATAATACTTTCCGGCATCAAAAGCTTATTTGCTTTGACACAAAATAATTTAAATTAGGCGTTAATGAGATAGTAGATTGCTGTATTAATAGAATTTCATGGAAACTCTTCCCCGGTATAAACAATTTCTCATTCCAAGGAACAAAAGCTTGTTTATTATGACAATAGGCAGCCCATTTCTAAGATAAAAGCTGTAATTAGAGTTAAAAATAGAGAATTTCAGAGTAGGGACAAAAGGCCATTTGCCCGACGCGTTTTCGTTTTCACACTTCGGTTCCTCGGAGAAATCATCTAATTGTTTCTTTTTTTATTCTCGAGTTTCTCTCATCGATGTTATTTCAGGAATCTCGTATTTGGACGATTTATGCACGGATCAGTAATTTGCTGAATCCGTGTTCATTTATCCAATTTAATAAAAAAAGGTAAACCTGCGAAAGGCCTGAACTCGCTGCCCCGAATATATCAGTCTTCGCTGTGTTAAAGTTCAGCTCCACGCAGCCCGATTTGCACAATTCATGAGATAGAGCGCTAAACCTCTGTAACCCTTCCGGAAACGTAAAGGGAAGCTTTCCTTTGTTATATTGTTAATTATCAAGATTAACAACGTACTTATCAGTGGAATATCGAATAAACCTTCTATGAAGTAAAAGGTTTGCCACCTCGTCTTGCAGCGGGTCGCATGTCGAGGACATGAATATGTACAAATCACGGGAAATTAGCTCTAACCTCTATATCACGGCATTCATTTTATACACGGGGTATTAGAGCAATGTGCGGTTATCCCCACGGGCAGGGGCGTAACTAGAATAGAAACCACAGAGCCCTGGGTGCGAAAATTGCCCAAAGCCCCCACCAACTTCCCCAAGCAACATGTCCCACGGTGCCACCTTGCCTTAAATAGCTTGTCAGCGCCACCTTTGCACCAAACAGCTTATAAATGGCTTTTACCCCAAACAGCCTGTTTGTGCCATCTTTGCACACTGTGCAGGCAGCCTTTCACCGAGGGGGTCACGTGACATAATGTGACCCTATGACGTTCTTGTCTCCCAGTGCAAGATAATTTACAAAGGGTCCTTCTGACTTGGACCGGTGCAGGACCTTTCTAAACTACTGTATGAGAAGACAGGAACAAGGGGTCGCAAGGATCGCCCCGGACCCCCTAGAGACACAGGACCCGTCGCAGCTGCGAGCGCTGCGACCCCTTTAGTTACGCCAATGCCCACAGATCTAGGGCAGTTGGGGTAATTCATTACTCTCAAATTCAAGACTGGGTTCTTCTCACCCACAGTTTAAGGAGCCTCCAGGGGAAAATGTCTGGGTGAGTTTACCTTTTACCCGTTGGAGGGGAGAATTTGAAGAAAAACCATAAATTACTTACCCAAGGACATCGAATTTGTAGGAAAAAAACCACGATTTATGCTGTTATAGCAGATTATTTATATCCGAGGCGTGAATGTGACGCCTGTAAATAAATACCTCACCCAGAAGACGTTATTACCGAGGCCCCCGCAGAGATCCCTGCTGGGCCACATTTACTAACTCTCAATATTAATATTACGTTGGAGGAGATATTATCGTTCGAGCAGAAACATGAGATTTTATACCATTTCTCAGGGAAACGCATTCAAAAATGTTACATAAATTACAGGAAAAGTGTCAGTTAGTGAAATGTGTACTAAAGACTGAAGTGCAAAATGGACAAAGAGTCTCCACGTTAATGGATCGGCCAAGATTCTAGCAACAGAATGAAGACCTCATCGGGGTTTTTACCCCACAAATCAGAAACGCAGCTTCGGACCACCGGGGAGAGCCGCGTTACAAACGCAAACCAATATAATGTATAAAACGGGGAAACAGATTGATTATACACCCCCCACACCATCTGTTACCGTCCCCTCCTCCTCATCAGTATTATCATCCCCACTTCTCCCTTCTCTCCCTGATACATTTCATTACACACTCCTCTCTCTTCTCTCCTCCCAATACATTGTATCATACCCTTCTCTCCTCCTGATACATTTTATCATACCCTTCTCTCCCTTCTCTTTTCTCGATACATTGGGCTTTAAACTAAAACATAAGATGGCCTTCAGTGCTCTAGATATAGTGAGATCACCTTCTGAAAGCTGTCTGGTCGGGGGGGAGGGGCTGGGAGGTACTTTTGGGGGTTTTGCCCCTATATTTTTGGCCTACATACATTTTCTAAACCATTTCTAAATTTCACCATTAAGTGACATCTCATTATGTTTCAGGGATTCTTAGTCTTAAAAAGCAATAAAATATATTGACATCGGGGCGAAAACCTAGGAAATTTCAAAAAATTTACATTAATCATCATTTTATTGAAGAGCCGTCAGGACCGAAATGAATCGCTCAGCGTGCGGTGACAGCGAGGCCGCGGGGATCGGCGAGAATCAATGTGACGAGAAACGTCCGCAACAAAGTAACTCAAACTCCCGATCACAGGATCTCCGGATCTTAATAAACATGAATTAATAACAAGAAACCATCAATCAACATCACCCTCAAAATGATCAACAGGAAATAGTTATTTCAACAAAATATATGAGTTTGTCTGAAATCCTTCCAACGCTTTACTAATGAGCTTAATTTTAACATTATTATTACGATTATTTTAATTAAAATAAGAAAAATGCTAAATAAATGAAAGATGATCCTTTCAAGAGATGTAATTTTATATGCACATTTAATTAACATCTTCATTTATTTTGAAAAATGATTCAGTTGGAGAAACAAAGTTTCTGGAGCTAAAAATTGTATTTTTTTTTTTTTATTATATCTTTTATTCTATATCCGGATAGCTGGAAATATTTAAAGGGACAGCCCAACCGTTACAAACTCATTTTATTCGGAGGATTCCTTCCAGTGATGGTCTGTTTGAAGCAGCTGAAACTGGTGCAAAATTTGGACAGATATATATATATATAAACAAGCGGTAAAAATGTTTTTAAAACATTCACAATTTTTTAATTTAGCTTAATTTATTTTTTTTTGCAGGACGGGTTCCCTTTGCTAAACAAATGCTTAATTTTAGAAACAAACATAATTTATGTTTTTTTTGTGTTTTGGAGGGGGATTCATTCCACACTATAACACACTATAACACTGGTTTTATTTTTAATATTTTTTTTAACTTTTTGTTCATCTTTTTGGTTTGTTTCGATAACATGTATGATACTCACCGCACGATCTGCAAGAATTTTCAACAGAAAAGCTCCACCATTGCAAAGGACCCTTGTCCTGGGGATGTCATAAAACATCCTTTATCAAGAAGATAATTTTATTTATTTATTTTTTTATTTAAATTTTATTTATTTAAACTTAAAAAAAATAAAAAATATTAATTTAAGACAATCCAGGATGTAATAATAATAACAATAATAATAAATTATTATTATTAATATTATTATTAGCCGATTAATGTAACTACTGTAGATCTATCCCAATACTCTCAAATGAAACTGTTCCTGCCTTCATGATTTTTTATTTCAAGGATTAAATTATTCTTCTAGGTTAAAAAAAAAATAATAAAAAAAATAATTGAAAAATGAAATCCGGAGCACGCAGGTAAGAAATCTTTTATGCATTAGGATTTGATAATTTCATTAACGCAAAAGTCCCACTTGCTTCGCAGGTGTGGATCATCAAGTCGTAAAAAGAGATTATCAACAAAGAAAATCAGAATTTTCCATTAGATAGAAAAAAAATTATATATATCTCTAACTGCGTAACGGCTGATATACGGCGGAGCAGCCCGCAGATGTGTTTCACATTCTAATCATATGCAGTTTTCTCTTAACTGTGATCCATGTTTAGCCAATTAACAATTGTAATGTAATTTATTCTCCCCCACAAATGTAACTCAGACTCACAACCATCACTGACTTAAATCTAATAAATGTGGTTCGCCGGAAAGACGACTTATGTGCCTCGTCGATGTTTGATGTGCTCCGCGCGACATAATTAATTATCCAGAAATCTGGATGTGGAAACTTTTGATCTAAAGAAATAATCTTTATTTTATGTCTTCGTGTTTTTGGCTTCTTGTTTTAATCAGCCATACATTTTTTTAAAAATTTTTTTTGCCATAATGTTCCTTTTCATAGAATTTTGAAGATTAATTAACAGGAACATCCAATTCAGCCACAAAACGAGCCAGATGTGAGCTCGGAGACGTCTGCTGGCTCCTGATGAAGGTTTAATGAGTGTTATTCTGTCATTATTATTAAATGGTCAATGACTTTAAATAATGTTACGCAAAAGATGGGTTCAATATCCTCCCAAAGCCCCAGAGATGTAATATTTAGCGGGTAATTTGCACCTTGGAATCTCAAATAATGTGAAATCTGGACAAATATTCCCCAGACCATACTTTTTTTAATACAGTTTTAAGGAAGTTCAAAAGGCTTGGAGGTCCCTTCTTGGAAAGGGTATTGGGTCCACCATAGAGCAAGAACGTCTTAGAGCTCTACTCCTGAGGGAATAACCTAAGCCAAATCTTCCATCTACTGAGAGGGTGGTAGACAAGTGGAACAGCCTCCCAGCAGAGGTGGTAGAGGGTAATACAGTGAGGGGATTAAACATGCGCGGGATAGACATACGGCTCCTGAATCTAAGACGAGACCAACGGCTGATTAAGGTTTGAGGTCTGAGGAGCCATGACTTTTACCCCTCTCTGTAACACGTTAAATCTGTGTTTGGTTTCATGTTGTATTAACCCTTCACTCAGCAGCACGATTGTCCAATCTGGGTTTAACCATTTCATTCTTTGATGGGTGAATATTGGTTTTATATACAATTCCCTGATTATTCCTCCGACAATCAATGTCGCGATAGCACTGTTTGGTAAAACTTTTTACTAAAAACATTTACCTCGAATACCTTCCCATAATATTGCACATTTCCTGCACTTTATTTAAGGTTAATGTCAGTTCCAGAGAGCGTTTGGTCTGATATTTTCTGTAAACCCGCTGAGGTTGGATTATAGATGTTGATGAATTTGGGTTTTTAAGCTGCCGTTAGTCTCTGTTTTAGTGCCGGTAAAGTGCCGGTGTACCCGGCCGAGTCGTCTGCTTTATTTAGAACTCCTGGAACTTGTTTTTCGGCTCGTATTTACCGTGAGTCCTGTCCCCCAAAAATGTAAAAAGCTGCTGATTTCATTACAAGGGAAAACGGCTGACTGGACGAGCTAAACACGTCTTACCTGCTGCCAAATCCTATCCATGCGCATACAATGAGATGCGCTTAATGAAATTAATATTTTTATACATACTTAAAAAAATATATACTAGTCTTCCATTAAACGAGCAAAAAATATATATAATGGGCTCAGGAAGTGGGACTTTCAGTCCATTCCTTTTCCATCTCTTACCTTTTGTCAGAAAGTAATTCGTACCAATAATCCGTCACTTGTGATTAATAATCACTACAGTTTGGGCGCAGAACATACAAAGATCGTGATGTATCTCCTTTGATAAAGGTGTAGCCACTAAAATACACGGAATAATCATGGACTGATACATAAGACACAGAACATCGGGGGCAATACCAGCAGCTCGCTAATGACCTGGCGGTAATAGGACTGGGCAGAGAGGTCATGGCGGACCAAGACCTACAGCCAAAGCCAAAACTGGTGGTAAGCAACACGTCAGCCAACTGATAGGTGGACATCTTGACCTCCTTCCAGTTGGGAAGACGGACTTGGTTGGTGTCCGACTTGAGTCGGTCTCTGGCTTACTTTCAGCTCATCTTTTCTCCATCTTCAGTTTCCCAACATTGACCGGATGGTACGAGGGAATCACGAAAGCCAAGTCATCCCCACGACCCGGCGATTCTTGCGGAATAAAACCTCCTACCGTATGGCCTCAGGTTCTATGCAGTGGGGTTTATCTAGATTATTAATGAAAACATTGACCAAGTCCCCAAACAAGAACGACCCACAGAAAACAAAGTTAAACTAATATTATCGTCAGACTCCGGCCGCGCTCTTCCCCTCCCATCGACGCTAAAATCTACACAGCTGTTTCATTTTATAGGCCGTTATCTTTTAGAATCGGTTGAAAATACTCGTCGGTTCGCAGAAACCTCTTTGTTTCCCACACAAACGAAGCGGGTTTGTCCCATAAAAGGATTCCTTTTTCAGCAGTTTACGAATATTATTTTTGGTTTTACCTCAGAAATCCCAAACAGAAGGGGATATCACAGACGTCCCACACTTAGAATTCGCTAATGAGTCTGACATTTACCGCCTCAATTTTGAGTAAAAAGCAATAGGAAACGGCGTTGTAAATATCCAGTCATTCGCAGGACGCCCGTTGTCCGGCGTCCGTATCAGGGGGGTCTCTTTAACGAAGACCCCTGGCAATTAATCCTCAACAGTGACGTCCTCTCATGTTCCACCAACTGGGGGAGATGCCGAAGCGGAAGTGGTCGACGGAGAAGGTAGGGAAGCATTGCGAGAGTCGACGAGAGTGAGTGAGAGCGAGTGAGAGTGAGTGAGAGTGAGAGTGTTATTGCCCCCCCCCCCGGAATTGGCAGGGAACGAATTGGCCGAATGGTTTTTGGCCCATTTGCCCAAATCTAGTATCTTTCTGATAAATTTCGTTAATGAGGAAATATTTTATCGTTTACCAAACTATCGAGTCCAGATCAGCCGATGGATCCCAAAACATCTCAGTTCCTGAATCTCTCTCACCTGAGGGCTTCGGCTCGGCGGCTCCAAACGGCTCAATCTGAGGCTAAAAAATTCAATTATCTACTAAAACAATATGAAAAAGTTCCACGTAGCATAAATTATACTCTGATATTTATCATTATCTCCCCCAAACACGTAATCATTTTTGGACGAAGTTTATACACCAGATATGAGCGTCTCCGTTATAAACGGCTCAGCGAACGTGAAACATGCGCGGCATCATTGCGTTTTCAGCAGGTATTGTTGTAAAAATGATGATATTAACTATTATTTATACATTAACTTCTTGTATAATTCTCTCCTTTTAATCACCACCAACATTCCCCACGAGCAGCATGACGTCGCGCAGGCTTGGCTCTTACCCATAAATAAAGCTGTTTTGAGACTTTGTTATTAGTTTTTAATTTATTTTTAGCAAATTGCTTATTTTCCTATTCCAACAGGAATCCCGTTAATTAGAGAAGCAAAGTATTCATTAAACGGCTTCAAAATCTCATCCTTTTCAGTAAATTCACGCGGAGAACGTGACACATAAATGCAGTATTTATTAAACACGTGAATGGATGAAAAAGGCATCAGGCATAATTTCATGAAGCAGCTTATTACAGGAATAACCCTGCTTAAGCTCAGGTGGAGAGACTGTGGCCCCCATGCTCAGGCAAAATTACATGTATGCAGCTTGTGATGATAGTTAGCTCATAGGGCAAGTTTGCCAATTAAGAACATTTCGAATGGCATTCAGGGAAATTTCCCGATTTATATAGAATTTATTTTCTATAAAAAAACCAACCTTTTATCTGCAGACCTGGAGCCGCCGTCGCTGTCAGTCATGTGATATTTTGGGTGACTTTCCCGGCTCAAACCCCACACTGAGCTGATGCTTTATGGCGATACTAATGAAGTCCGTTCCTCCATAGACTTTCATTAGTCAGAGAGTCCAGCTGGGCGATTAAGACTGAGCCATTCTATTGTCCCCCACAGGCAGTATGCTAATATAATGGTATATGAGCTAAAACACGGGAAAAGATCCATGGAGAGAAAATACTTGGAGGATATTTAGACGGGGAGAAAAATAAATATCACATAGATTTATAAAAAATGTATTTCATTCGTTGAGGTGAATTGAACTACTTTTCTTTATATAGCCATTATACTTAATAAATAATATTTTTTATCTTCATATAAAATAATTATATGGGAAAAAATAAAAAATCCTGAAATTTCTGTTCTCGCGCATGTATTACAAGAAGTAAGAAATAGATATATTTATTAAAGCGGAAATTGTCATAATGACCCAAAAAAGAGGGTGACCGCGGAGCACAATACGGTATTTAATAAACTTTTTAAAACCTGATAATAAACTTTCATTGGCCGGCGGGTTGCCCGTAACCCTTTGCATTCCAGGACGAGAGGATACAAAGTATTTTAGAGGGAAAAAAAAAACCCTTTTGACTTTTAAAGGGTAAATCCATTTAAATGCATTAAACCAGAAAAAGAAAAAAGCGATGCGGAGGTTTGTGATTTAAGCCGAGAAAAAGTCTCCTTCCCGGTTAAATGAAGGAAAATTGCTGGAGATGCGTCCGGCGCTCTGACAGGAAATGTAAAAATGTCCATTTACATGACACGAGTCGCGTCGTAATAATACGGCGCCCCCGAAACGCCGCGCTAATGGCCCCGGAACGCCACTTAAAGGTGATTTACTTTAAATCAAAGAAATTGTTATATTTTAAAATGACCAACTCTGTGATTTCGCTCCGGCTCGGCGCGGGTTTATTATGTATCCATTTTTTTGTAAATTTGTGAGCGGAATTCTTTATTAGTCGCCCCCCCCACGGCCCTCCCCTCCCCCGGCCTCCTCCCTTCCATCTTTTTAGCGTCTGAATTTCGAATTGTCAAAACTTTCCAAATTCTGACAAATTTCTGAAAAAATCTAAAGGGATCACATCATTTAACCCTTTAGGCTCCCTTGGTCCTCAAATAATCACAATTATTATCATTTTTTATTGTTTTATATAGCGCCATCATATTCCGTAGCGCTGTACAATGCAATAATAATAAGAAAATACATTTTATAAAACTAGTTCTCGTTGTTTTAAAAATCAACGGCCTCTGATACCAGAAAATGACCATAAAACGGAGTATTTACTGATAAAAAAACCTAAGATAATGCTATTGGGGTCGACAATAATATCATAAAGTAAAAAAGAAAGTCAGAGGCTTAGATGTGGTGTAGCAATGTATTTCTCTCCCGAGAGGGTAGTGGATACATGGAACAGCCTCCCAGCAGAAGTGGTAGCGTTTAATCCAGGGAGTGGATTTCAGTCTGTATGGGATAGGCATTTGGCTCCCATTAAACAATTACATTTTTTATTTATTACATTTGTTTGACCTGATTAAATACGTTAAAGCTTCTCTGCGTCGCACTTAATAACATATCTATGAGATTTACCTTTTCTTTAAAATCTATGGTCTAAAATTCTTACGTTTCTAACAAAAAAAAAATAACTCCCCTTTGTTTCTGAAACCGTCTGAATCTGTCGAGCGATCGTTATTTTAATTTAACCGCGAACCTTTTGCACTTCAAGATATAAAGGAATCTGGCTGAAATCTTATTTTAATTTCCTTTTCTAGGAAGACGCGAGTTCGGGGTGGAAAGTACGAGCGCAGAAAAGACTCAGCGGCGATAAGATCGGCGACGGCCGGCAGAAGAAAAACAACCGTAAATCTCTGGGCTTCTGTGATGGGGGCCGCAATCCGCAAAAACAAGTGAAGGCCCCCCCCCGACTCCGCGCCTCGTATCGCCGCAATCAGTGCCAGTTATTGGTTTGAGCCGCTCCACGTTTTCCATTCCGGTTCTTGACTAACGAAGCATTTGTGTCGAATTTCAATAAAAAAAATAAAAAACAACAGGATCAACTTTTTGCGGTAAAAACGAAGCCTAATTTCTACAGTTTCTGGGACGTTAATGAATTAATTGGTATCGCCGGCGGTCAGATGAATAGATTTCGTTTCATTTCCAGCTGAGATTTGCTGATAAGGAAGAGATTAATAAAATCTCTGACCTTCCGTTCATCTTTTTACCTTCAGCTGAACCAAAGCAACAATGTGGTTTTTGGATAATTTTTGGCTTAAACTTTGTAACATTGTGACAATAGAAGGTTGGAAAAAACGAATCCAAGATATTCCAAAATGTATCAATCTAGAATATATATATATATTTAGGAATAAGTTATATTTATATAGAATCTATAAAAGAAAAAACTTTAAAAAAATGTTCTTAAAAGGGGAACATAATTCTTCACGTCGCCATAAGAGGACAGAATATTATTATTATTATTTATTGTTTTATATAGCGCCATCAAATTCCGTAGCGCTGTACAATGAGTAGAAAGGACATAACATGTAGTATATAACATAACAATTTGACTTACAGAGACAACAGGTGAGGAGGGCCCTGCGCACAGGAGCTTACAACCTAGAGGGAGTTAGGGTGAATTACACAAAGAATACGAAATACGCAGCGGATTTTAGAGCTTTATGGCCCTCACTGTGAAGAGGATTTTTCTGTGTTTATGATGGAGTAGCGGCTCCTCTTTGCTTTTTCTCAAATGAACTTCCTTCTAAAATAAATTAATCCACATTACAGCCTAAAATGTCTCATTCCTCTCATTATTATTATTTTTTTTTAAATTTCAATTAAATTCCATTTTTTCTTAGGAATTGGGGTGTGAGAAACTGAAATTATGGTTTTTTGTGTCAGGACCACTTAAGTCAAGTCAAGAGCCTAACATCCCAAAGCCGACGGAAGCCAGAAAGATCCATAACCGTTACTAGTCTGCCGGCTGCCAGGCGTTTGTTTCTCACACCAAGCTGCCATATTGTATATATGAGATGTAATAATAATATAGGTGCAGGCCAGGACTTGCCTATTGGTCCGCGGTTTGCCTTCGCCAAATATAAATAGAGCTTTGGATGCTAAAGTGTGTTTAGTTCCTGCACGCAACTCCCAATACTCACAGCCAACCAAAAACCCCAGATCTGGAGCCACAGATACAGTGTTTCTGCCGTGTCCCCCGATCGCGGATGGTCCCCTCCGGCTTCATAACAGCAGAAGCAGACGTAACGCACAGCTTTACACGCTTATTACCCTCTTACACTCCATGCATTCAAATATAAAATGATAAAACCGGAACTGCAGCACAAACCATTAATTAAAGAGAGCTCGGCACGCAAGCTGACAATCTAGAGGAATAAAATGCTAGCCGCTATCGTCGGAAGGGATTCTCGGAGTGACGGCGGCTTCTACTGGAGGAAAACTTATATTTCTATACAATTCTTGGCTCCCGTTATCAAGTGATCATCGGCTAAAGTGAGATTTCACGTCTGACCTCTGCTTGAAACCAGCCTAGAGCCACTTCCAGCTCAACAACTCCGGGGAAATCCAGCAGCCAACGAAGCGTCTTCCAAACGAGTCTGAGCGTCCAACGCAACGAACAGCCGTCCTCGAAAACAATCTCAAAATGTTACAAAAACCCAATTCTGCCGCATTTCCTCTAAACGCCGAGCAATCTTCTGATACAAGAGGCAGACAAACATTATTACGCTCCTCGAATGAGACGTGTAAACGCTGAGTGTAAGCTCTGCTCCCCGAACCCAGCGCGGCTTAACCCCTTCTTTACTGAGGCTATTATTATTATTAAGTTATTCAATCACTTATTAAATTAATTCATTATTATCATTTCTTTAACCATGATTTTTGTGCGTAAGCACAAGTCATATATTGTTTTATTTTGATATCATTTAGGATCAGAAATTTAGACATTTAATTTTTTTTATGTAAAGTCCAACATTTAATTTGAATAATACATTAAAATAATAAAAATATTTGAAGGAAAAACTTGACCAAAATACCACAAAATATATTAGAAAAAAAATAACATGCATGGGTTTTTTATGGATTTTGGAAGTTTCGGAGCACGACGCCTGTGTGTTATTTGGGGCTGTTAAGCTGCTCACCAGCTCAAAATACCCCCACAAAAGTATATATTTTTGGCGAGCAGACAGGCCGGAGCGTTCGGACATTTATTATGCAACCATTTCATCACCAATTCCTGGCAAAGGGAGCCGGAACGTTCATTGGTTTCTTCACCAGACTTTCCATGTTTGTTAGGATTATTTGCACGGATTACATGTAACGGCAGAAAACCCACCAAATGTATTGAGCCGCATCTTCAGATTACAGAAAAACCCCAAATGCTGAGGATTTTGTTTAATTTTTTGAATCTACTGCACTGATGGGGGCGACTTTACTGTAACCACATCACGGGGTGAACACATTTCCCAAAACCCGAGTCGGAGAGTCCTGAAATATTATTTACACGCGGTTTATACACAGACTGTATACTGGGAGCCATCAGCACTTGGAAGGAACATAGAAAGGATCCAGTAATAGTCACAGAAGGTGTCATGTCTCTACCCGGGGAAAACCCACAACATAAAAAAACCTGTTTCCATCTCCTTTCTATTGGTTCCTTTTGTAATGTTTCAAAAATGTTTGATTCATCAACATTACTATTGGCTGTGAGGCGAAGTCACCGCCCTTTAAAATAATTAAAGAGGAAAATACTGATTTATTGTTAAAAATTCTCATTTTCTTTAAGTTTCAGATGACCCAAAATTTACAAATTTATAGTAATTTGTATAATCTAACCATTGAACATTGTATTTAGCTGTATGATATTTGTTTGATTTAAATATTAAATGATAAACTTTCAAAAAGTCTAGGAAAAGAACAAAAAGATCCATCCAATGTTTTCCATTTGTTTTCCTCTTCTTGCCATACGTCTGAAATCCAATTCTCATTTTACAAGAAAAATCTGATAAGGACATTTTATTGTCTTTACAATTTTTTTCCTGCTGGAACTGAATTCCATTGTAAGGAAATTTGCACGAATTTTCAGAAATATGCCAGTGTTTAAAAAAAATGTAATAAAATTATTTTAAATTCCTCCATTTAACACCCAACAGAGAATGATGAGATTTAGAGTTTTCTGAACGGTAAAGTTTCTTCTTAAGTGAATAATCCCAATATCAAGGACATAAAAATAACAATTATTTAAGGAAAAATTAAAGACGGAATTCAAGGAAAAATGAGCCCGTAACCACTGCGGTGATTTTACCGACGGAATGTGTTTGATGTCACGTTAGAGACATCTTTTTTTGGGATATCTAACATCGCTCTGCCTGCGCCCGGGCGATGTTAAGATATCTAAATATGAAATGAGACCTCACGAGTGCAGATAATCCCCAGAGCTCGGCTAGAAGTGGAGAGGATAGTCGGGTTTATTGAAGTAGGTTCTCTGGATTAAGCCGTCTTTGAAATGCTTATTAAAAAAACTTCACATTTATTCAAGTATTAAGTAAAAAAGAAAAAAATGAAAATTAAAATATAAGCGTAGGTGAGCTCATCAGGCCACACCACAGCTGTCCATAAAGCGTACGCAGCCCAACGCCTAAGGACTTAAACCTAAGGGGCGGGGGAATAATTGTACAATATATATATTTATATATAGGTAATATTATATATATATATATATATATATATATGACCTAAAAGCAGTCCAGTGTATTCCTACACAGCACTTACTCCTTTAAATGCAGGAAGTGTACTTAAGTATGCTTCCTGTTTGAACTTCCTGGTTTCAGCAGAGGCAGCCAGGGGGACTAAAGGTCACGTTCACTGAATTTTAGGTTTGTTTGGCCCTCTTTTGGGGGATATGGAGTCCCTGCAAATTAAAAATCTCTATTAAAGTCTAAGTTCTAGTCACATTAAAGACACGCTGACACGTATGATGGCGGTCATTCAATGATGCTTACACATTCAGATTGGTGGCGAGGGTGGGATATTAGGCAAGCCCCCTGTTCTGTTGATTCACCATTTATTTTTTTTTGCAGGCCAGATAATTTTTTTGGGGGGCTCAGAAAATCCAGAGCGTCCCCTGCAAATTCTGCTTGTCAATTTTGATTATTATTTATTGATATTTTTTATCACCATCATATTCCACAGCGCTGTACAATGGGTAACCAGGATACAAAAAGCAGCGCAAAACGTAACAATTTGACAAACCCGCCATTTTTTTCTTTAGGACTTGCATTGGTTTAATAAATTCTTTTGTATCCAAATTGTGGAAGCTTTTCCGTTATTTTTTCAGCTGCAGAATCATCACCAAATTAACAGACAGTTTGGATCGTTCCGGTGACCTGCGTCCAAAATTGTAGACATGGCAGGAAACGTTTTCGCTCCCAACTGCTCAACGTCGACGGCCAAGCATAATACAATAGAAAAAAAGAACAGGCCAAGCGGACGACGCAAATCGAGGGTCCGACAGCCCGTTAAAATTACGACAATAAGAAAATGTTGCGTTCCATTATTGTAAAGTTTTTTGGGGGTAATCTGTTCATTTTTAGTAAAGTTAACACAGTTTGGGTCTTCTACGTACTCACTGCATTGGCTACAATGATCAAACCTTCTATTCATTCAATGTGCGCGATACTCCTCACCAACCTATACACACGCCGGCCATCTGTATTCTATATACTGATACAATAATTCACGTGAGGAGCGAGGAAAGGAAGCGCGGGACGGGAATTCATTCACGAGGATTATCTGGAAATAAAAATAACGCAAAATTCTGAAAACCAATAAAAAAAAATATTTATTTATATAAATTCTGGAAAACCAACAAGGTAATATTATCAATTTATCACATTCCAGCGATCAGGAGACGGCGAGAAGGAGATAAAGCGACCGCGCTGAATGGGAGAAAAATGGCGTTACAATAAAATGGAATTCCGATCTCAATTTAACCAAAACACAAACCTTCGTGAGACTGGAATGCGTTCTGAGCTCATGCGCACAGCAGGAATCTGCGATCGTCACAACGTTTCCAGGCTGCAATCACAATATTCCCATTGTTTGTACTCTTTTAGAACGCACGTCGCGTTACCAAATGGATTGCGGTTATTGTTCTGCAAGGCGGTTAATATTTATAGCGCGGCGCTGGAGTAAGATTTCTGAAAAAATGAAGCTACAGAAAGAAAAAAAAACAAAAAACTCAAGATATCGAGCTCAATAACTGCCGGCGGAATAAAAATAAACCTTTATCGCATTAGAGATGACGGCGAGGACCGGAGCTGCCATCCGGATGACAATAGAATACGGCTTGTTAAAGATATCTTGTGTGTGCGTGTGCAGACGTGTTCACGTGTTTGCTGGGCGGAGATCTCCATGTTTTATTAGGTGTTAGCGTGATTACGTGGAGGTTCTGTAGATATGTTCAGGCTTCATATGACTCCGTGTAAAAGGCCCGGAAGGCGTACGGGGGACTCGTGTGCTATTCATGTAGAATAGATGGGGACGGGGACGGCATGTAGCTTAAGTATTTTTGTTTGTGGGTTTCATTTGCCCGGTAATGGCGCAGGAGAGGGATTTGTGGGCTGTAAGAAAGATTGCGGGAATCTCGTGTTAAATGTCTTGTTTCCTGCGGTTCTAACATTCGGTTCCTCATACAAAATGAGAATAAAAAGCTGAAAATCCACTAATGGATTCGGAGCATCAGCCGCCGGCAGGCGGGGGGGGGGGGTTTGTGGGGTTTCCTCGCGGCTCGAAACCCAAACCTTACAATACTTCCATTTCTCTCTGCAGGTATAGATTCTATATGTAGCCCTTTTGGGTTTCCGAGAAAATATTGAATGCGTTAACCATTCCCGTTCCAGAGAGGCGAGCGTTACAAATCAAAGCACTGCTTTCCTCAATTAATCAATCAATCAATCTGTTTATTCTGATACAGAGCATCTCTATTGCCCATTTAAGAATAAAGTAAATATTCATCTATAAGGTCTATATATTATGTTAAAGGATCTATAACATAATATATAGACCTTATAATTTGATAAATAAAAGATTAGTAATAATAATAATAATAAAAAAATAAATAAATATTAATAAACACAATAATAATAATAATAATAATAATAATAATAATGATAATAATAATAAAGATAATAATATTAATAATAATAATAATAATAATGATAATGATAATAATAATAATAATAATAATATATTATCTTAAAAGAGTTAACCAGTTACAAGTTTTGTTAAAAATGATAATTCAAACAAAACTTGGTAAAATTGATTATTCTTGGTCCTCATTGATGCTCGATGATGTGGCCACTTAATGATGAGGCGTTTCCCGTGCAGGAAAGAGACGCCGTATCCCGTTCACTGACGTCATTATTAACACAAAAAAATTCAGACGACCAGGAAGACGCCACCGTGAATCAGCGAGCTCTTAGCACTTAGTATGGATAACATATTGTTTACGGCGGACAAGGCTGCTTTTTATAGATTAGAAAAGGAATTTTTTTTTTTTTTTTTTTTTTTTAAACATAGAAACCTAGAACCTGCCGGCAGACCGGCCCCCATCCGGCCCCCGTCGCCAGTTTCTCCTGCTGTAAAGACTCAAACCTTAATCAGTCGTCGGTCTCGTCTTAGATTCAGGAGCCGTATGTCTATCCCATGCGTGTTTAATCCCCTCGCTGTATTACCCTCTACCACTTCTGCTGGGAGGCTGTTCCACTAATCTACCACCCTCTAAATTAAACTCCCTTGGCTTCTGCGTAGTTTTAGATTATTATACAAGTATTATTATTATCTCATGATTCTAAGAAACGATGTTTGCACAATATAATTCATTTCAGCCCTAACGTGTCCATCAAATATGCAATTAGAATGATGAATTTCTAAGTCATTTGCACAATGTATAGAGGAATTACCAATCATTTTGGAAGACGTTTCTCCAACATTCATTCATGAGCTCGCTGCAATATGTTTTACCGAGATACATACTACATGGTTATTTCTTTCATATATTTTATGAGGTTGAAGGGTTAAGCTCGATGTGAAATATCTTGTATTTTCCACTAATTTCATGAAAACGTCCCATTGAAGCCTCCCAGGATTCACGACCTTCGCAGGTTAAAATAATATTGAGAACCCGGCCTCCGTTTTCTCGCAGGACTTCATTTAATACAAAGAAACGTTCATTTAAATGCCACATTCGATTTTACTTTAGTGATGCGAGCGAGGAATGAAAAGGGTAAATATTCCTGTATTTGTAACATTAAAACCTTGTTTATTTTTGCTTAATGTATCAAGAAATGAAGCAAAATAAAGACAGGAAAGTAAAATTATCAAACACTTCAACATTTATACGTTTGAAGAGATTGGTTCGTTCCGGGCTAATTTATTAGAGCGGGGAATGTATTATTAGGATTTTTACAAAGATTTGCAGGAGACTCCAGCACTGAAAAGGTTAAGGGATTCACTTAGTTTTCTTTCTTTTCTTCTTTATAGATTATGAGAGTTAAAGGAGGAAACTCAGTGACAGGACGTAAAGGATTACTAAGCGGGTGGTGGGTGCAGGCAACAGCCTTCCAATATAGATGGTAAGGGTTACTATACAGAGATAGACATAATGCACCAAATTACAACTCCCATCATGCTCCAAATAAGACATTAATTCACACAGGTGGATCATTCATTCACACTGATAGATTATTAACACATATGGATCATTCATTCACACTGGTAGATTATTCATATTTAGGAATAGATTATTTATTGACACATGGGGGTCATTCAATTACACGGGTAGATAATTCATTCACACTGGTAGATTATTTATTAACACGTGGGTCATTCATTCACACATGCTCTTGGTTCATTGGGCCTTTTAGTTCTCTGCTGGGGGCAGACTCCTTAGAATCAACTTCCCAAAACAATTAAAACTGTTAGAAACGTCTGCCTGCCGTGTACCATGTGGGTTTAGCAGCCCCTGACATCACGGCCGAGTCTATTTGCGTCGCCGCGTTCTCGGGCCAGGAAGTGCGAATTGTTCCTTAAGAGGTGGATGTGAGGCGGCTTCTGCTGGAATCTTTCTCAGGATCAGACGAGGCGTCGCTCGAGGATCCCGTCTGCTCCTCGTCATTAATGAGTCACAAACTACAGAACGTTACAAAGTAACCACGACCTTATTGAACATTTCGAGAGTCACATGTTCAGACATTGCGTGTTATCATCGTATGTTCAGACATTGCGCGTTATCATCGTATGTTCAGACATTGTGTGTTATTGTTGTATGTTCAGACATTGTATGTTATAATTTTCTGTGTTATCATCATGTAATCATCATATGTTCAGACATTGCGTGTGATCATCATATGTTCATACATTGTGTGTTATCGTCGTATGTTCAGACTTTGTGTGTTATCATTTTATGTTTAGACATTGTGTGTTATTGTTGTATGTTCAGACATTGTATGTTATAATTTTGTGTTATCATCATGTAATCATCATATGTTCATACATTGCATGTTATCATCTTATGTTCAGACTTTGCGTGTTATCATTGTATGTTCATACATTGCGTGTTATCATCTTATGTTCAGACTTTGCGTGTTATCATCGTATGTTCAGACATTGCGCGTTATCATCGTATGTTCAGACATTGTGTGTTATTGTTGTATGTTCAGACATTGTATGTTATAATTTTCTGTGTTATCATCATGTAATCATCATATGTTCAGACATTGCGTGTGATCATCATATGTTCATACATTGTGTGTTATCGTCGTATGTTCAGACTTTGTGTGTTATCATTTTATGTTTAGACATTGTGTGTTATTGTTGTATGTTCAGACATTGTATGTTATAATTTTATGTGTTATCATCATGTAATCATCATATGTTCATACATTGCATGTTATCATCTTATGTTCAGACTTTGCGTGTTATCATTGTATGTTCATACATTGCGTGTTATCATCTTATGTTCAGACTTTTCGTGTTATCGTCGTATGTTCAGACTTTGCGTGTTATCGCCGTATGTTGGTTACAGCGAGCGCTTTCTTTAAGACGATGAAAGTTTAGGAAACAGATTTCCTGGGAAAATAAAGAAACAGGAAAAGTGAGCAGGAAACCAGCGACGTCACAGAGGAGAGAAGCTCAGAGCGAACGCCATCGCCTGCCGAACACTGAAGCGCCGACCAGCCGCCTCCAATGAAAAGATACTTTATAACAGGTAAGAGACTGGGGGGTCTGCCCCTCCGCAGCCGCCGAGCCGGAATGTTGGGGGGACGTTTTTATAATTTCACTCTTTTAGGTTTTTTGCTGTCGTTTTCTGACCCGGCTGAGTCTGTTGGCCGAAAATATTCTGGGACCTGCGAGGCTCGGTCCCCAAACAATGGAGAACGAATTCTATCTCTATAAATCGATGAGATCCCCCAAATATCTCATTCTATAATTACAGAAAATAGGTATATTTGTGGGGGTTCTTTCTATGTCATTTGTGATGAATTTAGGGATTTATTTACTAAACCAGGAGTTTACATCTCCTCTAACTGACTTCACCCTGCAACCCCCAGGGAGCTTTTCCTGCAAGGAGGGCTGAGTCAGCCACTAATATATATATAATATAACATATATAATAATAATGTATGTTCCCTGTATAATGTATAGTTAAATCAGAGAGATGCCCTCTATAATGTATAGATAAATCAGTGACCGGCCCCTGTATAATGTATAGATAAATCAGTGACCGGCCCCCTGTATAATGTATAGATAAATCAGTGACCGGCCCCTGTATAATGTATAGATAAATCAGTGACCGGCCCCCTGTATAATATATAGATAAATCAGTGACTGGCCCCTGTATAATGTATAGTTAAATCAGTGACCGGCCCCTGTATAATGTATAGATAAATCAGTGACCGGCCCCTGTATAATGTATAGTTAAATCAGCGAGCCGGCCCCCTGTATAATGTATAGATAAATCAGCGACCGGCCCCAGTATAATGTATAGATAAATCAGAGAGATGCCCTGTATAATGTATAGATAAATCAGAGAGATGTCCTGTATAATGTATAGATAAATCAGCGAGCCGGCCCCCTGTATAATGTATAGATAAATCAGTGAGATGCCCTGTATAATGTATAGATAAATCAGTGACCGGCCCCCTGTATAATGTATAGATATATCAGTGACCGGCCCCCTGTATAATGTATAGATAAATCAGTGTCCGGCCCCCTGTATAATGTATAGATAAATCAGTGACCGGCCCCCTGTATAATGTATAGTTAAATCAGTGACCGGCCCCTGTATAATGTATAGATAAATCAGGGACCGGCTCCTGTATAATGTATAGATAAAACAGTGACCGGCCCCCTGTATAATGTATAGTTAAATCAGTGACCGGCCCCTGTATAATGTATAGATAAATCAGTGACCGGCCCCTGTATAATGTATAGATAAATCAGTGACCGGCCCCTGTATAATGTATAGATAAATCAGTGACCGGCCCCCTGTATAATGTATAGATAAATCAGAGAGATGCCCTGTATAATGTATAGATAAATCAGAGAGATGCCCTGTATAATGTATAGTTAAATGTATTTAAGCCGTCCAGCAGCAGGCCGCATTCTGTTGCGGGCATTATCTGGTTAATAAGCGCATGTCCTGTTTTCCAGTGTGTATACTGGGATTACTGGGACGGGGTTACCAGCAGTGCCCCTCGAGCTGTCATGGAAACGCTGAGTGTAAAACCGTGAAAGGAATCACCGCGTGTTACTGCGCCAACGGATACACCGGCGACGGCATCAACTTCTGCAAAGGTACCGACCTCTTATCCATTTCTAAAAATAAATGTAACGCTGGGACGCGGCCCCCGCCGGCCCCCGCTCTCCGCCGCTCCTCTCCGCGGACGCTCAGCACTGGGTTTATGGCGAGTTTTGAAATCATGCACTTCCTGGCGGCTGATCGCGGCGGGACCTGCGCTGCTCCCCCTGCGCTGCTCCCCCCTGCGCTGCTCCCCCCGGGCTGCTCCCCCCGCGTGTTGGTTTTTTTGGAATTTAAACAGATTTGAGGATTCTGTAAAATTGCCCCATTGTGAGTTTTTTGCGCCTTGGTTAAGAATGAACGTTTCAAAGTCCATAAACCCATTGGGTTTCTGGTGGTTGTTATGGTAACGGCATCACTTTTACTCGCGTGGCATCTCCCCCCCCCCCCCGGGGTCTGAGAACTGACAATCTAGCTGAAGTATTAAAAAGTTTATTTACCCCAGCGGAGGTGAGTTCAGTAACATTTGGTGGCAGTTTACTATATGTATATATATATATATGAAGCCAACTGCCCCTTTCAGTGATCAAAAGCGCCACTGATTGCCCCAACTGGCCCAATAACACCATGGAGGGCTGTGTTTACTTAACGGATCAATAGACGATTCGAGTCCTCGTTAGTTTGTTTCAAATATTCCAAAAAGGCCAAAAAACTGTAATTGTCATCTCCCCGCTGGCTGCTCGCCTAATTCTGCAAAGTTTCATTTCCCCTCGTCTCTTAGAATAAAAAAAAATGTATATTTCGTTTTTCTTCAATAATTCTCCTTTCCGAAGTCGCCGTTATTGCTCTCAAGTTTTGACAAAATTACAGAGATAATGGAATCAAATCGAACGAAGGAGGAATTAAAAACATTCAGCGATGTCATCCAGTTCTTCCTTTCATTTATTCTTCAATTCTTTCTTTACCATCAAAATCCTCAAATAGTTTACTTTCTGAAAAAAAAAAAAGAAAAAAAAAAGGAAAGAAGCATCTTCAGATAATTGGAGTCACCGAGGGAATCGTCTCTGCGTCGGGAAGAAGGGAAAACGTCTCGCATTGTATGTCGACGGCGCGGAGAGAAGTCATGTCAGGGTAGCCGAGAGAGCGACGATCGTCACGGTAACCTTGAAGCTTCTAAAAATGATAAAAAAAAATTAAAAAAAATACTTTTTTTTTGCCGAGAAAAACCTACCAGACTAAAAGGGCAGCGAGGAGGGTAGGATCAAAACGCGGCAAATAATCCTACCTTTCAAGTGAAGAGAGAAGGATGTCAGCTTGATCTTCTCGCGGGTACAAGGTGTCTCGTAACCTCGCAGACTATCCCCCCCGCCGACAGCGATCCGCACCGCCGCCGGCCCCCCGATTCCTTCAAAAGAACATGTTTACGTCTTGTAAGAAAATCACAATTACCGAGACACTCGTAGATATACAGGATATATATGCCAGATACTGGCGATACCTGTGAAACCAGGACCTGCCGGCCCCATCTGGCCCCCGTCTAGTCGCCCGTTTCTCCTGCTGTAAAGATTCAAACCTTAATCAGTCGTTGGTCTCGTCTTAGATTCAGGAGCCGTATGTCTATCCCATGCATGTTTAATACCCTCACTGTATTACCCTCTACCACTTCTGCTGGGAGGCTGTTCCCCTTAGCTACCACCCTCTCTGTAAAGTAAAACTTCCTTCCATTCCATCTCTGATCCTCTAGTGTTAGATTCCGGTCTCTTGTTGTAATTTTTCTCCTCCTTTGTTAAATGGGGTAAATGGGGATGGGATGAGGATTGGGATACGTGTTGTTCACATGTTGGGATGGGATGAGGATTGGGATACGTGTTGTTCACATGTTGGGATGGGATGAGGATTGGGATACGTGTTGTTCACATGTTGGGATGGGATGAGGATTGGGATACGTGTTGTTCACATGTTGGGATGGGATGAGGATTGGGATACGTGTTGTTCACATGTTGGGATGGGATGAGGATTGGGATACGTGTTGTTCACATGTTGGGATGGGATAGAGCTGTAGGAAATTTAGGAAATGATGGGGGCTTCATTAAGGTGCCTGAAACTGCCAAACCCAGGGGATGTGATGTCATAGACTAGACATGACGTGTCACGAAGGATAGGTACAGGCCATACCAAAGATTTATTTTTATTGATTCCTCCCCAGAATGCACCCCCTAAAAAAAGCGGAAGAATGAACCACGCTGGCCCCTGCTTTGCACATCACAGAGTCAAAGATCTAACTAAACTATTAATATGAATTACTGAGTGGGTGATGGAACCAGTAAAGGATCCTATTCTCCCACTCTGTATAGTCATTAAGGATCCAGAGGTATTATGTGCTGGGCATGCGCAATTACCCCTCAACTGCTCTCATTTGAAAATATTGACCCACTGCAGCAATCTCCTTTTCCTGTGTTTTACTTGTAATCCTACCTTCATACATAAGTGTTATGGCAGTATTTGCACCCTGACTGGATCCTTTGCGTGCGTCTTTTAAGTCATTCTGTGCTGGGAATTCTGCGCATGTTGTCTTTTTGTGCATTAAGCATGTTGGGAATGTTTAGGGCTGTTGTGTTATTGGGACATATTGCTGGAAGTTGCTGGCTCTCCTCTTCCAATGTAGCAAACAATGGAGAGAGTTACACAGTAACACCATCAGGTTCCGTCTCATATCCTTCAGACTTATAAACCAAAGAAGTAATGTTTTTAAATATTATGTCTTAAAGGATCTAACGTGCCCTCTATAATATTATGGGGGGGGATAGAGGTAGAAGGTGTACAAGCCTTGCTTAACTAGATTTTATTTGCCCTTACTAAGAATGAAAAGTTAAAAGCCCCAGGGGCAGATTTTGGCAATCTGAGTAAAAGCTTGGTAATAGTGTACGGTGTGTGATAAGGGAGACTGAGTTCATTTTAAGATTTTTTTCTTTTCCCTCTCAGTGATATTTTTCTAATTTATTGTTGTCTAAAAATTAAAATGGAAATGGTGATTTTTTTTCTGGATCCCGGTTTGTTTCGGATCTCTGCTCAGCGACTCCGCACACAGCTGGCAGACAATCAGCGAGCAAACCCCCCTCCCCCCCCCGAGGAGTTATTCGGCTTAAAGGGCAGAACTTTGTTATACAAACATTGGAGGTAGTGTGTCTATACATGTATGTGTGTGTATATGTGTATAGGTGTGTATATGTATGTATGTGTGTATATGTGTATAGGTGTGTATATGTGTGTGTGTGTATATGTACGTGTTTGTTTATGTTTGTGTGTGTATATGTGTGTATATGTGTGTATATGTATGTGCGTGTGTGTGTATATGTGTGTATTTGTATGTATGTGTGTGTATATGTGTGTGTATATGTGTATAGGTGTGTATAAGTATGTGTGTGTATATGTATGTATGTGCGTGTGTGTGTATATGTGTATAGGTGTGTATATGTATATGTGTGTGTGTATATGTATGTATGTGTGTGTATATGTGTATAGGTGTGTATATGTGTATAGGTGTGTGTATATGTATATGTGTGTGTATATGTATATGTGTGTGTATATGTATGTATGTGTGTGTATATGTATGTGTGTATATGTTTATAGGTGTGTATATGTATATGTGTGTGTATATGTATGTATGTGTGTGTATATGTATGTGTGTGTATATGTGTATAGGTGTGTATATGTATATGTGTGTGTATATGTATGTATGTGTGTGTGTATGTATATGTGTATAGGTGTGTATATGTATATGTGTGTGTATATGTATGTGTGTGTATATGTGTATAGGTGTGTATATGTATATGTGTGTGTATATGTATGTATGTGCGTGTGTGTGTATATGTGTATAGGTGTGTATATGTATATGTGTGTGTGTATATGTATGTATGTGTGTGTATATGTGTATAGGTGTGTATATGTGTATAGGTGTGTATATGTATATGTGTGTGTATATGTATATGTGTGTGTATATGTATGTATGTGTGTGTATATGTATGTGTGTATATGTGTATAGGTGTGTATATGTATATGTGTGTGTATATGTATATGTGTGTGTATATGTATGTATGTGTGTGTATATGTATGTGTGTGTATATGTGTATAGGTGTGTATATGTATATGTGTGTGTATATGTATGTATGTGCGTGTGTGTGTATATGTGTATAGGTGTGTATATGTATATGTGTGTGTGTATATGTATGTATGTGTGTGTATATGTGTATAGGTGTGTATATGTGTATAGGTGTGTATATGTATATGTGTGTGTATATGTATATGTGTGTGTATATGTATGTATGTGTGTGTATATGTATGTGTGTATATGTGTATAGGTGTGTATATGTATATGTGTGTGTATATGTATATGTGTGTGTATATGTATGTATGTGTGTGTATATGTATGTGTGTATATGTGTATAGGTGTGTATATGTATATGTGTGTGTATATGTATGTATGTGTGTGTATATGTATGTGTGTGTATATGTGTATAGGTGTGTATATGTATATGTGTGTGTATATGTATGTATGTGTGTGTATATGTATGTGTGTGTATATGTGTATAGGTGTGTATATGTATATGTGTGTGTATATGTATGTATGTGTGTGTATATGTGTATATGTGTATAGGTGTGTATATGTATATGTGTGTGTGTATATGTATGTATGTGTGTGTATATGCGTATAGGTGTGTATATGTGTATAGGTGTGTGTATATGTATATGTGTGTGTATATGTATATGTGTGTGTATATGTATGTATGTGTGTGTATATGTATGTGTGTGTATATGTGTATAGGTGTGTATATGTATATGTGTGTGTATATGTATGTATGTGTGTGTATATGTATGTGTGTGTATATGTGTATAGGTGTGTATATGTATATGTGTGTGTATATGTATGTATGTGTGTGTATATGTGTATATGTGTATAGGTGTGTATATGTATGTGTGGGGCGTGCCCCCAAGCCGCTCCCGCCACCCGGAGTTTCTCCATAGTGACCAAGAGACCAGGAGAGTTCCCAGGTATCATCTGTCTCTGGTCCTCTGTCTTAGGATAAAACGACATTAACTGATGATTATTAATTTATAACCACAATTCGTAATTAGTGAATAAAGTGTTTTTCCAGAGAAGAATCGGATATACAGAACTCGCTATTTTCTGCTATTTTTGGAATTATTTCTTCTGCCGAGCTTTAGAAAGTCTGCACAATGTGTACGTCTCACTTCGCGGCATTTAATGAGCTGCCGGTATTATCACGACTTAACTCCCCAATTTGTATTTTTCGTTACAACGTGAAATTTCACTTAAAAATAAACAAAAAAAATGCTTGAAAGCGCCAAAGCCCTGGGCGGAATCTCATTTAATTAACAAAATTCAAACTTCCAACTCAAGGGACAAAATGACAACATTTTCCCTGTAACTTGGCAGGAAATTAAAAAACATTGAAATCGATGATCAACTGCATTGATCTGCAGCCCCGTCTCACTCAGCAGCGCGGAGAACGGGAGGTAAAATTATAACATCAAACATCAAATATTTACATTTCCCCAATTTTTGTATTTAGCATTTTTAATAATTATTGAGAGTTAGATATTTTAATGTTTGCCCTCAAACCTAATTGTCGTACTAAATCCAGGAACCAAAAAAAAAAAAAATTGAACCCAGAAAGGACACGGTCATGGTGAAAGTGGTATAAAATTAAGGGAAAAGCTAAAAAAGTTTTCCTGGTGCAATTACCATGGAAACATGTTTTTTTTTCATATGAGTCCATTTTCTGTTGTCATATAAATTCAGTCTTAAAGCTCAATGTGTGTTTACAGAATGTGTGTTTACAGAATGTCTGTGCGTTTACAGAATGTGTGTTTACAGAATGTCTGTGCGTTTACAGAATGTGTGTTTACAGAATGTCTGTGCGTTTACAGAATGTGTGTTTACAGAATGTCTGTACATTTAGAGAATATCTGTGGGTTTAGAGCAGGGGTCCTCAAACTACGGCCCGCGGGTGCGCATTTACCCGGCCCACCGGGTGTTTTTGCCTCAGGACATCTATGTGTTCCGAAAGATGCTTTCGAAACACAAGGATGCCTCTGTGAAGCACGCAGCGACGTTACTGACGTCCCATGCGTGCACCCATGGCAACCGAGCGCCGCAATATGCCGGCATATTGTGGCGCTCAGCAGTGAAACAGCCGGCACCAGCAAGCGGCTTTTAAACACTGA
The DNA here is from genome assembly GCA_023333645.1 of Sceloporus occidentalis. Taxonomy (NCBI): domain Eukaryota; kingdom Metazoa; phylum Chordata; class Lepidosauria; order Squamata; family Phrynosomatidae; genus Sceloporus; species Sceloporus occidentalis. The sequence continues at coordinate 304,088 of JALMGF010000190.1, forward strand.
TGCGGAGGAGAGAGAGGGGCGCCTAGCAACCGCTCGGCGCCCCTCGTTCTCCCCCGCATCCAAAAAAAGAAGACAGCCTTTAAAAGCCGCTCGCTGGTGCCCGCTGCTTCACTGTTGGGCGCCGAAATATGACGTCATATTACGGCGCTCAGCAGTGAAGCAGCGGGCACCAGCGAGCGGTGCAGGAAGAAAGAAGCATCGTGCTCCCGTCGCTGGACTTCAAGGTGAGGGGGGGGGGGTATATAGTGGGTAGGGGGGAGAGGGTATATAATGGCTAGGGGGGAGAGGGTATATAGTGGGTAGGGGGGAGAGGGTATATAGTGGGTGGGGGGAGGATATATAGTGGGTAAGGGGGGAGAGGATATATAATGGGTAAGGGGGGAGAGGATATATAATGGGTAAGGGGGGAGAGGATATATAATGGGTAAGGGGGGAGAGTATATATAATGGGTAAGGGGGGAGAGGACATATAGTGGGTAAGGGGGGAGAGGATATATAGTGGGTAGGGAGGAAAGGATATATAGTGGGTAGGGGGGAGAGGATATATAGTGGCTAGGGGGGAGAGGGTATATAGTGGGTGGGGGGATATATAGTGGGTAGGGGGGGAGGGTATATTTGTTGATTTAACTTTACTTGTTCTTCATTTTAAATATTGTATTTATTCCCGTTTTGTTTCTTCACTTCAAAATAAGATATATGCAGTGTGCATAGGTATTTGTTCATAGTTTTTTTTTTTAAACTATAGTCCGGCCCTCCAACGGTCTGAGGGACCGTGAACTGGCCCCCTGTTTAAAAAGTTTGAGGACCCCTGGTTTAGAGAATGTGTGTTTACAGAATGTTTGTTTGTTTAGAGAATGTTTGTGTGTTTAGAGAATGTCTGTACATTTAGAGTATGTCTGTGGGTTTAGAGAATGTCTGTACATGTAGAGTATGTTTGTTTGTTTAGAGAATGTTTGTTTGTTTAGAGAATGTTTGTGTGTTTGGAGAATGTCTGTGCGTTTACAGAATGTATGTTTACAGAATATCTGTACATTTAGAGAATTTCTGTGCATTTAGAGTATGTCTGTGGGTTTAGAGAATGCATGTGTGTTTACAGAATGTCTGTGTGTTTACAGAATGTTTGTGGGTTTAGAGAATGAATGTGTGTTTAGGGTATGTATGTGTGTTTACAGAATGTCTGTACATTTAGAGAATGTCTGTGTATTTAGAGAATGTCTGTGGGTTTAGAGAATGAATGTGTGTTTACAGAATGTTTGTGGGTTTAGAGAATGAATGTGTGTTTACAGAATGTTTGTGGGTTTAGAGAATGAATGTGTGTTTACAGAATGTTTGTGGGTTTAGAGAATGTCTCTGTGTTTACAGAATGTCTGTGTGTATAAGATATCATTGATTTGTGTTTTCTTAGAGTTTTCTCCATTCTGTCTGCGGCATAAATATTGGGTAATTTTTCTCCATCGCAGACAATGTTTGAGGAGCTCTAATGAAAGCATAGGATGGACGGACTGATCCGAGAGAGAATACTTTGAACTTCTAATCGCAAAAATGTATCACTGGGGGTTTGGAACATTGTGTCGGAGCAGAAGGTCAAGAATGACTACGGCGGAAACCGAAGAACGCAAGAATTGAGTGTATTAAGAAGAATAATTCCATCCCTCCTGACAGGTTACCCTCTAACCACAGACTCGTGTTATCTATTTCATCGTATTTTGCGGATAGGAGGAGATTTGTTACAGCAAGAGGCCATAATCTAAGATTAGAGGGTCAGGGGCAGAGTCACAGCCTCCCAGCAGAAGTGGTAGAGGGTAATACAGTGAGGGGATTAAACATGCATGGGATAGACATACGGCTCCTGAATCTAAGACGAGACCAACGACTGAATAAGGTTTGAGTTTTCGATTGAATAATTCCACCGACATACGGAACGCAAGAAAGAACCGAACCCAGAGCGATGGATGGATGGGAATCGAGCCGAAAGACCGAAAGTCCTGAAGTTTTAAGGAAATTTGACAGAATGTGGAGGTCAGAAGCTTCCTCTCCGCGGGGAGATTCTCTGCCAGTCACGTAACGTCGGCTCGCGCTGGAAGAGGATTTATCTCTGACGCGATGGATCTGCGAATTCTCCGTTACTCTCTCTCCGGGAAGATATTTCTGGATGTAACGAAGTGACCTCCAGCGGCTGACCTCATCCCATTTAATAAAGAGGTTATTTTTCCTTCCTTTAATTATTAATTCTACCAAAAATAATGCAATAATAGAAACAATAATAGAAAGCCAGAATCTGCTAGCAGATCGGCCCCCAATGGCCCCCAGTCGACCGTTTCTCCTGCTGTCTTAGCTTCAGGAACCATATGCCTATCCCATGCATGTTTAATACCCTCACTGTATTACTCTTTGCCACTTCTACCGAGAGGCTGTCCCACTTATCTACTACCCTCTCAGTAAAGAAATACTTCCTTACATTTTATCCTCGGGACCCTCTATTTTTTGATTCTGGCCTCTCGTCCTATCGCTCCCCAGCCTTAAATATACAAGATTTCATTATTCCTTTTCATCAATAAGAACAGGGTAGACGTACATTATTGTTCACCTCTTGACTAATTCTTGACTTGTAGAACTCTTTTTTTAGCTTCCGTCAGGCTATTTTAAAGTCATCTAAGATTAGTTTTTTTTCCACTTTGATTTGTCGGAATGATTTAAAGAATAAACGTGGAAACTTCTAAACAGATAAAGTGGTCGTTTCCTCTACTTTGAACGTTCCGGAAATTTCCATCCGACAGCGAGCTCCGATGTCGCATGATTAACCGGGAAGGCAAAACTCTTGGCTGATGACGACCGATAGATATCCGGTGGCAACGGTGGTTGGTGATTGGTTCATTATTGATGAAGAATCAATTGGATTGGTCCCAAAAAAAAAACAATCAATCCACCGGATCACGATAATCACTGGAAAACTGGAGAAAATATAAAATGTGATTAAACATAACTTTTCACGGGAGTCACTCGGATGTCTTGGAAATGACAAAATTAACTTAAAAAAATGCTTTAAAATGTGTGTGCGTAATAGTTCCCCATGACCCGTGTTTATTACATTGGGGGAAGCAGTTTCCCGTTGCGCTCACTCTTTCCGATCACTTTCTATGAGCAGTGTTTATAAGGGGTGTTATTCTGTCGGACTTTTACATTGTTCGGAACAAACGTTTCCATTCGGCTTTCTGTGACCTTGGTGTTAATTCCCAAAGCGCCGCAGCTCCCGCCCTGGCCTCCCGAAGTTTATTTACTACAAGAAATTGATTTTCCAGGAGCTCCCAGCGACCGGCTTCCTGTTATTATCATTTTTACCAGTTTTAGAAAAACATTTTAATAAACATAACAAGAATTTCCAAAAATATAAAAATAAATTGCATCAAAATTAAAGAGATTTATCCCAAAGTGACCCAAATCCTCAATCAGACGTTTGATTGCTAAAAATATTGATTTTAGGAATTTCTTTAATTTCTTCATTATATCTCTTTCGTCTCTTCCTCTCTCATAAAATTTCGAAATCATTTACTTTTCAAATCAAAATGAAAATGTTTCCATGGTTACCGGCAGGTTTTTAACACTGATTTTTCCAAAATTGTGAACTATTAAAGATGATGCCCAAAAAACACAATGTCAAATTCTATCTACCCCGGCGGGGCGACCGTGCTTTGCCGTAATTTAAAGCTGCTGTTCCACCTATTCTGCCTCGTTAATGTTTATTTTCACTCTTGTTTATTTTAACTATTTTTTTATAAAATTATTATTTATTCCTATTATAAAAAACATTTTTTATGAGTCCAATAGGCTTATGTATTGTTCACAGAACCCCCCCCCCACCCCAGAACATTCCAGATGCTGCGAAATGAACGATCTCAGCGAGTTACGAGGAAATGTTTCAATCTAGTTTGGATTTTTAGCGTTCGGAGTCCTGTTTGTAGAAAGTTTCCATGAGAACGAGCTTCAGAGAGACGATTGATGTCGGCCCCGATAACTCATGCCTGGTCTTTCCGAAGACGCCGCTTCCATCTCAATCCACAGCAAACAATTTACCAGCCGTACAGATTCCGGGCAGATATTTACAAAGACTACGGAATTAAAGAAAGAGAGATAAAAATAAAAGTAACTCGGAAAGATACTTTTTATAGAAGCAGAAATAATATGAAAAATAACAACATAAATAAGTAACAATGTTTTATCGCCATGCGATCGAATTTTGGAGCCTCATTAATGCAAATCTGAGCGTAACGAGTGAGAATACTAAAAAAGTGATTAACGAAAAAGGTAGATTAATAAATGTATATTTGTAATATAAATATATTTATATTAATATTATTAATATATTATTATATTATAATTAATCTTATTAAATCTATCACTTCTTATTTTTGTGACGAGTATAAATTAACCAGGGGATGAAACATCTTAATGTGGATGATCTTATAAACCCCTTTGTTTCCTTATAAATTAATGTTTCCAACTTGTTTTGACTTAATTTCCAATTCCGATTAAATAACCTGGGTCCCCGTTACCGATAAGCGGAAAGTTATTTTTAATAACTGCAGGATTTCTGCCATTTCAGCACCCTGGAGGAATAACGCCCCCGTTCTACATGCACTTATTTGCCAGGGAAAAGCCCCACGGGGCAACCACCATCAGCTCAGAGCCTTAGGCAGCCGCCTACCTCACCTTACATGGTTGGACCAGTCCTGATTTCATTTGATTAGTTGTTTTCTCGTTTAAGTATTATTTGCAAATCCAGTCTTTTCATCTAGTTAAGGACGTTTCATTTTCTGTTGCATAAAGGATTCCTTACAGTGAGAGCAGAAAATATACGGAATCCACCGTTACCCGATACAGAACTCTCACTTTTACCAACTTCTGTGCACTAAATAAACTTATGTAAGGTGCTAACAGATTAAAATATGTTTTAAATATATATTAATAATATATATTAGCAATATATGTATCAGAAACCCCCCTTTTATACCATGGGAGAGGCCATCTTAACTTCCTGTTTTAGGGTCTGCATTATTTTTCCTCCCCGTTAAGTTATCTCTCCTCTATTGTTAAATTGCTGACAAACAAAACAAATGAATTTCAGGCTAATATTTTAATCCAGACGAACGTTTTCATTCGATTCCGAAGGAAACGGGGATTGTTACCGTTACAATAATGCGGCGAAGTCTTAGAGAAATTCATCATGTATCGAAGTCATTCTATTTCACGCAGAACAATTCGCTATCTTTAGGGCTTTTAAGAGTAAAAGGCAATCATGTTACGGGCGCGGGACCAAAACAAGGCGTGACGGAGACACGCTGGGTGCGGTTCATTTTGTTTTGGGTACAAAACTATCAAACATCGTATATTTTTCCCCCCACAAAGGGCTCCATGAATAGTTTCAATGTATGTTTTCGGGAAACGGTTATAAGGATAGAACTGCAAATCCAGAATTTTACACTTGATTATTGTACTTAACCCTTTGTGCATCAGAAAACTAGAGTACAGCGCTGCAGAACCTGATGGCGCTATATAAATCACTAAAAATAATAACAATAATAATAATTACAATGATAATTATAATAAGAATAATAATAACAATAATAATAATAATAATAATAACAATAATAATAATAATAATAATAATAATAACAATAATAATAATAACAATAATAATAATTATAATAATAATATAGTGTTCTATTTAACTCACTCTTTTCATTGTTTTAAGGCAGGATTAGCAAATTAAAATGAATTGAAATGAGCTAATAATTAACCCTTTGTTGGCTGACAAATTCTCGATAACTATTTATATATATATATATATATTCACTTTTTTCATTCTTAGCCCAACTTTCTAAATTTTGTAAAATCCAATCCAAGTATTTAAACTTCCTTGGACTATATTAAAAAGTAATTGATATATGAAACCTTGGGGGGGGGTAGCATTTTTCGGGCGGGATTTGTATCGGAAATCACATGTAACTCTCTACACAGACAGAAGATAGCAGCCGCTGTGAAAACGGAAACACGAAAAGAAACAAGGAATTGGTTTCTAAATACATTTTCCGCAAGTTTACTGATTTAATTTACAGATTGCGATTTGAAAATGAAATGTGCGGTTTGTGTGTGGGCGCTGATAAGAAATAGATTTTGAGCACATTAATTGAAATATCTGGCAATAAATCTGAGCGCGCTTTAAATGGCCACAAAATGATTTTATTTTTTTTTATTTATTTTTCGCGATTCGCCGTTGCAATCATTTCCCCCGAGCGAGGAACTCGGATTTTCCTTCTGCACAGGAAGTGTGAATAATCCCTGTAATGATCGAAAATGTTCTAGTCTAGCAATTAAAAAGTCGTTATTACCTTCGGAGTTTCAAAAGGCAGTTTCCTAACGCGCAGGTTAAAGAAAAGCGTCCTTCACCTCTCTTTTTTTTTTTAAAAAAAGACCCCTTGTTATGAAAAATGCTTAATTTACCGAAGGCGAAGGCGGCCATTATTCATAAAGTGCTTTTTGTTACCGAAAAGAAACCCAAGAAAGCAGAACAGATTTTTTTTCATTTTTTTTTATTTGATTTTTTTTCTGTGGTTTTTCTCCCCAGGTGTTAACAAAAAGTGTGTTTCATTTGTTTATTGATCGCATTTCTTTACATTTCCCCTGATAAACCTGGATGAACCATTTGTGTCCCAGATCGGCCGGTCTCATTCACTCAACTGACCTTTAGAAGGGATATAAAAGCCGCGTAACTCAGGGGATTTGATGATTTGCCTGCCCAAATATTTTAAATATTCTGATATTTCTTCTTGTATACATGGCATACAATAAAAGTATTGAATGTAAACATGCATGGGATTGGCATGAGGCTATCCTGGATATAAAGAGGGTGGTAGATAAGTGGAATGGCCTCCCAGCAGAAGTGGTAGAGGGTAATACAGTGAGGGTATTAAACATGCATGGGATAGACATACGGCTCCTGAATCTGATTAAGGTTTGAGTCGGTACAGCAGGAGAAACGGGCGACTAGACGGGGGCCGAATGGGGCCGGTCTGCCGGCAGATCTTGAAATCACAAAAAAAAAAACATGAGAAGCCGCTGCCTACATATTATTTCTGGTAATTTCATGTAACGAGTGAATGAATTGTGGACGCAATCTGGTTTAATAATCAGCGAGTAACAAGGTTTCTTTTTCACCACTAATTATAATTCATTAGAACGTTAAGATTCCGCTAAAACTTTGTCTTGACCCGTAAAGCACAACCCCCCCAACCCCCCCCCCGCCGCGTGCAACGCCGCCAAGAAATATTGACACAGAAAACGCCTCGTGTAGGAGACGCTGCTTCTGCTTAAAAACCATCCGGCTGAGGGTCAGGGCAAGCGAAAACTCGCCGGGCAATTAGCAAGGACGGTGTAACCTCTAAAATCAAAGGCAGATAAAAGAATCCGGGGAGCAGTCACACAAATAAAATATAATTAACGGAATAAGAAATGAATGAAAAGCACTACAGACTCGGAACTCGCAGTATAAAGCAGCTCGGATTAAATAAATTTACACGAACATCTAAATAACACGAGGCCAGAAATGAATTTTACTTTACAAACGTTTTTTTAAGAAAAAAAGGACTTTTTATCCAAAAAACTGAGCCGGAATCATTGATGCACCCTCATACTGTCCACCTCTCACCACATTGATGCACTCACACTCATCACTGTCAGCCTGACATTAACCCACACTGATCACTGATTTACACGAATACCGAGCACTCCTAAGCACTCATACCGTTCTCAGCCGCACCATCGTACATACACACACCCACACCCACACTTTCCACTCTCACACAAACTAACGCACGCGATACACATAACACTCGGCCACACACCACACTCATCTTCCCCAATATCTGCTTTCCTCGCTGTAATACACAGGTGAGGTTTTACAGAAAGTATTCCGCAATAAACACTTTTTATTCCACTGACCTGTGATCAAGAATGTCCAAGGAAATAATTTGGGGAAATTAGAGGATATCCAGAAACTCTGCTATTTATTTGGATTTACTAAACAGAAAAGGTTGATCATTTAAATAAATAGATAATTAAAGGGACACTTGAACCATCGCATGCCCTTTAACGCATATGATAGGTACGGGGTCCCTTTAAATTTTCATGCTGCCCATTTTGTAAATGCATGTGGGGGGGGGGGGTTGAAGAATTTTCCCCCATGCATTTGCCCCTTTACCCACCTCCAGCTAAAAGCCCTGCAGCAGAAGTATTCAGCCAATCAGTGACAAGAATAGTCAGATCTTGGTGGAAGAGGGCAGCAGCAGGGTTACATCTTCTGCATCTTTTATTTTCACAGAGTACTCAGAGGGTCAGGGTTACTCGCAGAGTACTTGCGTTCTTTTATAGTGGGGGCATCGGGGGCAGTAAATTATCCCTCACATTTTATAACCCACAATGACCTCTAGTAACCTTGTAACAGGACATAGGAGAAAGTTACATCACGTTACATTTTCAGATATAAGTAATTGGTCGCCGGCCATCAAAAGAGGGACTTTTGTGTCCCTTTCTGCAAACGAGAAGCTTCCGCACTGAAACTTATCTCAAAGCGAGCGTTTCCTACTGAAAAACGGCCAGTTCTGCCTCCTATCCCCCGAGGAGGAAGGTAACAGCGGCGATCCTTGGAAATGCAGAAACCTTTTTTTTTAGTTTGCGTGTGCGTTCGACATAAACGTTTCCATGGATTTGCTGATTACGGAAAAAGACACTTTTCCACTTAAAAATCAAACAAAACAAACATCTGCTTGAAGTGAATAGAAGTAAAAATGTATCCAACCATTTCAATCTAGCACCTATTTGTCCTTTCCTGCGAATATTCATGAACGCGACAGAAGTCATTTAAATGTGGAGGCTTTCATGTAACGGCTGATGGAGCCGCGTTTTACATATGAAGGAGCGCATTTGCTGATTTTGTTACAGCGATTTAACTGGTTAAGAGACATTTTAGAAACTTGGAAAGATATATTCACAGCAAATGGCCATTACTCTACCACGGGCTGGCCGTCTGGATATGCCTGGCCTCGTGCATCCATTAAACATGCGCCACCTGTAGCTCTGTGGTCATCGCTTGGTACCTCTGATATCTCTGATATCTTGCTCTATACATGTTTGCTTGTCTGGGTTTTTTGAAGACTGGCATCAAGGGTTAAATTTTAATCACTCGCTTTTAGTCCTTTGGCCCCATGTGACACCTGAAAGAGCCACGGACAATTTAGATCATCGTCGGTATTAGGATGTGAGAGGGAACAAAGTAAGAGAAACTTTAAGCTATGATCAGTTTGATTGCTAGAAGTTTTTTTTTCCATCTGTCAATCAAGTTGACGAGTCGTGATCTGGTTTGTCATACCAGTCTGTCAATCATTCTGTAAATCAGTTGAGCTGCCTCGTGAGAAGCTCGACTGCCAACTCCCTGCAACTCGAGACCTTTGTGAACCGGCCTAACAGACAAGTCATACGAACGGAGATTATCCTGGGAGCCCCTAGGCATTAAATAACCCCCTTAAAGCATCTTCCCAAAACCCAACTGAGCCCAAATAGGGTGGCGGAGAACTAATTGAGAAGTTAAAAAAAGACGGCTCTTCAGAACTCTTCAGGTCTGGGTGGAACAGCGGCACACAGTACCCCTCCGCATGGTTGAACCCCCCCACTATCTGCCGTATAAACAAAGGGGTTTCCGTAAGACCACAATGCTGAGTTCCACATCCGAAAGCAGCTGATGACGGCGTTAGCTTTAGTGCTTCTTTTCGGGATCATTATCCATAATGAGGCCATTTTTCCGTAAAGTGGTTGTATGCACTGAAAACCATCCATTTATTTGTATACAAAATCTTCAAAATAATTCCATTACTAAGAAAAGGAAGATATTCTGAATTCCACTAAAAAAAATCCAAAAGAGACATTAATACAAAATAAAGAAATAAATAAACAACCAACATTTTTTTAGGGGTAACACATAAAACATCTTCGCAGTCATTTATCTGATTGTACCATTTTGCGATGACGTTTCTTCCTTTCTTGCGGTACACAGGGATAGAAAACATAATGTTTAGGCTTTTAATTTACCCTTTACATGCGCGGCAAAGAGCCGTACCCTCCTGACTGCAGCCTGACACATTTCCTGTAAAATACCATCTTAATTATTCATACCTTCCTCCCATTGTTATTTCTCTTTCTTTAAGATAACTAGTCGAGCACAGACTGTATTTTAAAGTTTATTTTGGATACTAAATGCACTTAAAGACATTCCTGTGTTTTTTTTTAAATAAGTCATTAAAACCTCATATTCAAAAGCTCCTTTTTTAGTGATTTTCTGGACTATTCAACAAGGGACTTTTTAGAATTTCCTTGGATAGTAAATTCTCATTGAGTTTCATGATATTGGTATGGTCTAAACTGCTATAAAATGCTATAAAGAAAATCTTTTTAGAGGCATAGACTCCCCCCCACATCAATGTTCTGTTGGACGGAGGGGGTAGAACTTAAAAAAAATGGCCTCTACCCCCAGGTAGAAGGGATGAGGTCTTCCCAAGCATCCTATTGGTCCCAGGAGGGAGGACAGTGCAGGAGTATGTATATATACTCACATGAAACAGCGACCCCAAGTGGATGGAGGTTGCATTGCATCCTTTATTGATTCTAATGCATGCCTATTCAAGTAATTGGGTCCCATGCAAGTCAATGGAAGATGCAATGCAGCCTCCATCCACTTGGGGCCACTGGTGCACGAGAGAATATATAAACACTCCGGCACAACAGGCACAGAGAGGATTATATTTAATTTTTTATTTATTTTTTATTTTTTTTATTTTTTTTCTTTTGGAAAGCATCGCTTTATATTAGTGATGAATAGACTCATTGGGTTTTAGAAAACTCTTTAATTGCTGCCATTATCATTTTGAAAGGCGTCTCAATTTAACGTTTCGTTCTCCTTTGATGTAACAAATTGCATAGGCTGACTATTTAGCCGAAAGAAAATGTGCATCGGCTTTAACATTGTAAATAAAAATTAGCTGCATGTATGAATTGCAATTAAAAAAAACGCTTTCTAATCAGCTGTTTAAAAGTTTGAAGAAATTTGCGCCCATATGGTTTTGCCGAATGTGACATATGGCGGCTGTTATTCTGCTTTATTTCATTAGAATATTATAATTTAAAAGTTATTGATGCGTGTGAGCGTAACATATGAGCAACAATTAGGAGTGCGAAGGATTGTTGTGTCGGCGGCTAATACAAACTGGTTTAGTTTAAATAATAATTAAAAAAAAAAGCTGTAATATTCACAATATTTTTTTTTTAATTAATGAAATGCAATTAAAAGAAATGTAATGAATAAAAGCGAGCCGTAAGTAACTGAAGGGTTTGTGAGTCATTAGTCTAAGCTGGAAAACGTGGGTTTTTGTCCCAAACTGATGGCTGCGTTCTTTTTTTTTTTTTGTTCCCAGATGATAATGAATGTCAAAACGCAACCTTTATTTGTGGAGAAAACGCCAACTGCACAAACACGGAAGGCGGATACTACTGCATGTGTGTCCCGGGATTCACGTCCAGCGGGTCGGAGCAGTTTGTCACCAACGACGGGACCTACTGTATGGGTGAGAAGATGCGCTGATTTCGGAAATCTGATACTTGATATCAGGTTTGCTAGTTGACGCTAGAATATAAAAAAATATGTGAAAAAACACCTGAGAGCTAAATAATTTTTTTTTAAATTGTATAAAAAATACCAAAAAATAATTTATCCAGGGCAATATTTGTTCAGAGGTAGCAAACACAGATCTTGTGGAATGCGATCTGATTAAGACTCATATTAGTGGGGGTTCCAAATGAGGGTCTACTGGTTCCTGTAAGGAGAGAGAGAGAGGATGGATAAGTGGAACAGCCTCCCAGCAGAAGTGGTAGAGGGTAATACAGTGAGGGTATTAAACATGCATGGGATAGACATACGGCTCCTGAGAAAAACGACTGATTAAGGTTTGAGTCGTTACAGAAGGAGAAACGGGATTGGGGGGACTAGATGGGGGGCCAAATGGGGCCGATCTGCCGGCAGGTCCTGGGTTTCTATACCTTGGGTTTAATCGTTGGACGAATACATCTGGTATCTGACAAACATCTCCCCATCACTGAAATATTTAGGTTTTCTGCAATCTTTGCTCCAAACGAGGCCAACAATTCCTCCTAATGTGGAATTTGAGGTGCGCCAGCCTTTTCAATACAATGTCTCGGGGTACCTGACGCACGGTCCTTGCCGGTGTCCTTCTGGACGCGGAGGAGTTTGAACGGCTTGACTCCGGCTCACGCTCTACTCAGAACTTAGAGGAGACTCAGCCTTCGACAATGAGTCCTCTGCTTCGTTTACTCAAAATACCCTCTTTAAGGTTAGAAGCACTTTATACCCAGGACCGTATTTTAACCGACCGGGGGTATTAAAGTCAAGAAGAGAGAAAAATATGAAAATCTTTAAGTTTGGGTTTTGTTTGGCGTGTGGATCATATCGGGGGGAGGGGGTGTCAGCACCCTGAGGTTACATCATCTCCTGAACCCTAGCGGCTACAGAAAACGGAGCGTCAATGTAATCAGAGTCTGATAGATTGCTTCTTGGAGGTAAGATGCTCATATGAAGCAATATGAGGCACCCTGAGCTATAGCGAAACGTGACAATAACATTAGAATATATTAGGAAGATACTGTATCCCTTCTGATGAATGCTTATTACGCCGGGGCTTATCACAAGAACCAAGAACACGTTTGATATTTTTCTGTTATTACTTCCTACAAATCATTTTCTTTCCATCTTTATTGAGCTGCGAAACATTTCAGAGGATCGCCGTATCTAACATCTGTTACACACGTGTGACATACAAACACGGATTTCACAAACGATGCGGCAGATTCATTAAACAGTCTAGGTTAATAAAATGAATCTGAAAATTCACTTTTACTATTTTTGAAAAATGGATTGTTGGAGGAGCAGAAATATTTGGACAGACCCCTCATAACAAGATCACTGCTTATAGACAGCTGCTTCATCCTTCATAGAACTCGCCAGCATGAGGTTGCGATACCAACTTAATACGCGAGGCTTGGGGTAGCCAAGAAATACCAATTACATAAGTTATGGTGAGTAAAGGTGGTGATCTGGCTACTACACCTCTTACCCGAGTTTTGTGTAAAGTCTGTCCTGTAAAGCGGGCGATTACTTTCAACGGGTCCATGTATAAAGTGGATATAGAGGCAAAAGGTGATCATTGTTGACCTTATTTGCATGCGCCGACCCAGAATCCCTTGTGGTTGTGGCAGCATCATTAAGATTACTGAGGGAAAAAACAAGCCTTCTGACTTGTCTGGCATCTGTAGATGAGTGTTTAATAATAATACTTCTACTACCCCCTTAATTTTAAGCGGAAGGGTTTTCCATCACTCTTACCCGACATACCTTTTGTGATTAGTATTTCAGAATAAAGCATAGAAAGCAAACAGGAGAATTAATAACCCGAGAAATACATTTTTGTTTTCATGACCCTCATTAACGGGGGTCCAACTAGCGTGTCTCCAAGTATGAAAGACCAAGGAGGTCCACGTCTGAAATCTCCCTTACACTTGCGGTGAGCTCCAAGAGATCCCCGAATGATGAGATATCATACAAAGCAAATTTGAGATACTCACCAAGAACAGAAAGCTGCTCCGTAGCCCATCTTACTGTTCCATTCCAGCTTGTCATTTCAGAAGAAAAACCTCATCCATCGTGTCAGTCTGAGTCTGCCCCCAAGGGCACATTTACTTGGGGCAGTAAAGACTCAACAACCCCAGACGTACGTTTTGCCCATTAGAGAATTCATCCATCCGCCTGGTATCCCACTATGTGCTAGAGAGCAAAGAGATCTACATCTAGACTCACCTTTTTTACTTGGGGTGAGACCCAAGAGAACCCCAAAGGGGTGCTCACCAAGAATAAACAGTGACTTTATTATAATTCCTACAGCACAGCTAGAGAGTATCTTATGATCTGCTCCAAAGATACACTTCTTCAGCATTAAACCAGCAGCAAACTCAGATTTGCGCCTCTACCGTTCAGGAACTCATCAGACCAGCTAACTCCCATCAAACTACAAGAGAGCCAGGAGATCCACTTATGGACTCACCTTTTCACATGGGGAGAGATCAAAGAGGACTCCACAGACAGCCACTCTTACAGAGGAAAAATCTCCCGAAACATATCAGTCTGATGTGATTTTCTTCATAATTTAGTTCTGGACTGCCCTTGGGGCGCACGATACGAAAGGTTATGAAGCGGCTGTCTGTTCTCGGAGTGCATCTCAGATTCATTTTATATGGACTTTCACCCATTGGGGAGCTCTTGGTTCTCACTCCAAGTGAAAAGATAAGTCCAGATGTGGGCTTCCTTGCTCTTTTTTTTTTTTTTTTTTTTTTTTTTTTTTTTTTTTTGGTGGTTTTGTTTTTGTTTATTTCTTGGTATATTAACCCAACCACCTTAATGGTAAAAGAACAATTTTAAATTAATTAGTTAGTTGAGTCTGTCTGGGGCTGTTGTTTTTTCTAAACAGAGAGGATTTGTCTCATGTTGCTTTTGGGACTGGATCACACGGTTCATTTGGAATTTCTCCTCACAGGGATCTTTTGGTTCTTACTCTAAGTGTAAAGATGAGTTCGGATGTGAGTTTATTTGCTCCTAGAGGGATACCGATAAAACCTGACCGGTGAGGCTCATGAAGGTCAAACCTTACATTTGGGTTGTTGGTTCTTATTTTAGTTCTGGACCGCCCTTGAGGCCGGATCAGACTGATATGTAGATGACACAAGGGCACAAAAACTTGAGATGCTTCCAAGTGACAGCGCACAGTACGAGATGTTTATGAAGCGGTCTCGGTGAGCATCTCCGATTTGTTTTATATGGACTTTCACCCTTCGGGAATCTCTTGGTTCTCGCCCCAAGTGTAAAAGAGAGTCCCGACTTGGCCCTCTTTGCTCTTTTACATTAGCAGGATACCAGTTGGATTTAGCTTGGGATGCTGGTAGCGGCAGAAGCAAATGCTCAGGGCTGTTGTTTCTTTTGTGGAGAGGGTAGTTTGTCTCATGTTCCAGTTCTTTTTGGGGTAGGAACTTTCTCTGTGATTATACAAGAGAACTATGTTTTAAGGCTCCTAATCACAGTAGGTCAGGCTGTAAAGACTGCTGTTCACGCTCTATGAAGAACTTAACAATTTATCTGTAAAAAGAGGAAGTGATGTTGATCGCGTCCACAATAACCAAAATTTATATTTCAGAATAAAGCATAGAAAGCAAACAAGAGAATTAATAACACCAGATATACATTCTTGTCTCCATGTCCCTCATCAACGGGGTCCAACTAGTGCCTATCCAAGCATGAAAGACCAAGAAGGTCCTCATCTGAAATCTGCTTTACACTTGAGGTGAGCTCCAAGAGATCCCCAGGAGACAGAATATCATACAACGCAAAAGTGAGATGCTCACCAAGAACAGAAAACTGCTCCATAACCCATCTTACAAGACAGCTCTGAAGGCCAACTTCTCCTGCTTTAAGAAGCCAGCAGCCTCAGACATAATTTTCTGCCATTCAGGCTCTCATCTGACCAATCAGCACCCATAAACCCACACGAGAGACAGGAGATCCACTTATGGGCTCCCCTTTTCACTTGGGGAGAGATCAAAGAGAACTCCAATTGGCGAAATACCGAGAACAGACAGCCGCTCTTACAGAGGAAAAATCTCCATAAACATATCAGTCTGATGTGATTTGCTTCATAATTCAGTTCTGGACTGCCCTTGGGACAGGAGCACACGGATATGTAGATGGCACAAGGGGACTTAAACATGAGATGCTTCCAAGTGACAGCGCGCAGTACGAAAGGTTATGAAGCGGCTGTCTGTCCTGTCTGTCTGTATATCTCAGATTCATTTTATATGGACTTTCACTCTTTGGGGATCTCTTGGTTCTCACCCCAAGTGAAAAGGTGAGTCCAGACGTCCTTGGTTTTTTGTTTTTTTTTTTTTTGTTTTTTTTTTGTGTGTGTGTGTGTGTGTCTATGGTTGCACCAACCTAGCCTTCCTAATGAGAGTGTTGACAGAAAGATTTGGTAAAGCAAATAAATTATTTGTCTGGGATGTTGGTTTTTCTAAGCAGGGAGTTACTTCATGTTACCCATGGAATTGGACCATGCTGTTTTCTTGGAATTTCACTTTTCAGGGAGCTCTTGGTTCTTACTCTAAGTGTAGAGATGAGTCCAGATGTGGTTTTCTTGGCTCTTAGGGGGATACCAATAATCCCTGATTGGTGAGGCTCATGAAGGTCGAAACATACATTCGGGTTGTTGGTTCTTATTTTAGTTTTGGACAGCGCACAGTACGAGATGTTTATGAAGCGGTCTTGGTGAGCATCTCCAATTTGTTTTATATGGACTTTTACCCTTCAGGGATCTCTTGGTTCTCACCCCAAGTGTAAAAGTGAGTCCTGACTTGATACTGGTTGGATTTTGCTTGTAATGTTCTCTGTAATGATACAAAGGAACTAAATTTTAAGTTTCCTAAGCCCTGTAGGTCAGGTTGCAAAGTGTCTATTGGTTCTTGGGCTGTATTCCAAATTCAGTTTGTATGGACTTTCATGTTTCAGGGATCTCTTGGTTTTGTTTTTGTATTTAAGAAGTTCCATTTTAATTTTGTAAATGCCCAAGAAAGGCATCTGACAACTTGGTCTTGAAATCTTGCAATTAAACTCTCAGCCAATAAATGGTATCGTTTTAACTATACTTTTTTGCTTGGTTCTCACCCCAATTGTAAAGGTGAGTTCAGATGTGGAAGCCCTTTTACTTCTAGAGGAACACCAATCGGTGCAGACTGATGAGCGCTGTGAAGGAAGAGATGTATGTCTGCGGTTGGTGGTTTTATTCCTGCACCGGGGACGTTTGCTTTGCGTTTTAGTTCTGTAAAGGCACAAAAGCACAACACCTTGAAATTCTCTGATATGAGGTAGGAAGGGTTGTAAAACGGCTGTCTGTTTTCGGTGAACATCTCAAATTTGTTCTGTAAGGGTTTTTACCCTTTAGGGATCTCTTGGTTGTCACCCCAAGTGAAAGGTGAGTTCAGATGTGGATTGCGTTGCTCTTTTGCTCCAAGAGGGATACCAATTGGACAACTCGTGAGGCTTCTCAAAGCTTTGTGGTTTAGTTCTGGACTGCCCTTTGGTACGGAAGGTTATGAAGCGGCTGTCTGTTCTCGGAGTGCATCTCAAATTTTTTTTTATATAGGCTATCACCCTATGGGGGTCTCTTGGTTTTCGTCCCAAGTGAAAAGGTGAGTTCAGATGTGGACCTCCTTGCCCTCTTTTATCTGGCGTTAAACCTACCTGACCTTCTTAATTTGCCTCATGTTGTCGCGGGGGCCGGTTCTCACTCATGTGGTAGTGGAGGGGTTGTTTTCTCTGTCATGGTACAAGCAAAGGCTGTTTGTTTGCAGTGAGTCTCTTGTTTCTCACCCCAAGTAAAAAGGTGACTTCAGACGTGGATCACTTTTCTCTCTTGTGCCTAGAATTATACCAATCCACCCATAAATTGTTGGTTTTCTTAAGCAGCGAATGTTTGCCTCGTGTTGCTGTTTAGTCCAGATCACGCCGATATGTAGATGGCGTAAGAGACGGAACAAAGGTTTATGAATCGGCTGTTTGTTCTCAGTGAGCATCTCAAATTCGTTTTGTATGGTAATTCACTCTTTGGGGCTCGTCCGTAAGTGAAAAAGTGAGTCTCCTCTTTCCTTCTGGGTAATATCTTGATGGAGGATTTTTCTTTTCAATGGAAAGCAGAAGAATTATTATGGTTTTCACAAGCATGGACAGGTTATGAAGTGGCTGTCCGTCCTTACTGAGCGATTTCAATATGTTTTGTATGGTACATTGGGTAGCTCTAAGGCCTCACCCCAAGTGAATAGGTGAGTCCAGACGTGGACTTCCTTGCCTGATACGTTATTGGAGATTCCCCCTCGCTCTGTAATGGTGCAATAGATGCTCCTGAGCTGAGCCGCTGTATAAATATTTATTTATTTATAAATATGTATGTATGTATGTATGTTGTGGTGCCCCCCCAATACTTGGAATACCTTTTCATATAAGAATCCTGTTCTCTGTCCATGTTGATAAGGATTTTTTGACAAATATTCAGGAATCATATTTAAAAAAAAAATAACACAATTGTGGAACCAAAATATTATGGAGATATTCCGGGTTAAAAATCAACTAATCGCTGCTGATAAACAAGGTGGAATCTATTGTTCCCTGGATCATAAATAATAGTTAATTTACTTTTTATATGCATTCTCGCGCTATAACAATTTTAAATTCACTTTTTATCAAACCTTGCATTCCTTCACCAGCAGACACTCTTTTTTCCCCCAGCTGATTGCAGATTGTATTCCATCCTCAGAAACCCAAATCAATATTTCATTGACTTGAGAAGCACAGAAAGAATTCGGATTTTTTTTCTTTTTAAAGATTTTCGTGCTCTCTCCGCTGGGTGAGACGTATTTTGGGAGAAATAATTTGATTTATTTCTCCTGATATATAGGATTAATTTCTCCAGGATTCGGTTTATTTGTCACACAGCAAAATATCGTTAGTTACTTCATTTTGAAGAAAATCAAACCAAAATAAATTGCTGGAAGCTCCGCTTCGTCTTGCTTTGCGGATCCGTACTTTGTGTTATTGGGCATCTGCCAGGAGCGTCCAGCTGATTGGAATTCCTTACGGTTTATCATATACCCAGCTTCCTGGGAAAGGAAATCCCCGCATTACTGACATTCCTAAAAATAATGGCATTTCATTTGTGCAACGTTACCAAACCGCTCAATTATATTTGCTGTTTGTTAAAGCGCCAGCCATGTTTTAAAAAAGGCGACCATCTTGCTTTTCTCTTCTCTTGCAATTCTTTATATTGAAGCTGTTAATGACCGAGGTTGTGGCATCATTTATCAGCGTAATCATTAACGTCAATCTCCGCAGTATATGATGGCGCTATAAAAACCATTGGATAATAATCTCTGTCTTGAACATATTAGCACATTTTGTGCGTCCAAACCATACAATATGTTTTAGTTATATCGCGCCTGCAGATACCATCGAGATAGAACTGGACCCAAAAATAATGGATTTGTTTATCAAGATAGGCCATGCAGATTGGACTTTTGTATTCAAATTCATGCAAATTTTCGTTTTAACAAATTTTGTGAGCCGTTTATTGGTACGAATGTCCGAGAACAAGGAGGAGGCCCCAACGAAACAAATTACAACAAAGGAGAAAAATTCAGTGAATTTTTGTTTGAAATTTAAGGCTCTTTCCTTACTCTCTCCCTACCTTTTCTGATAACCGCTCCCCTGTCTTCACTTCCCTGTCTGCATTACTATCTCCTTTCCGGTACACTTCTGCAACAGGGCGGAGCCTCTGCTGGTGCCTCAGGGACCTCCTACTTTTGTTCTTCCAATGATAATGAAGGAATGGGGAAGAGGCTCCACCTCAGTCATTTCTGTTCGTTTTTTTCCCCATAAAAGCTTCACTACTGTTTGTTTTTTTTTAATTTTAGCATAATGGTTTTAAATGTTATTATTATTTATTTATTATTTATTTTTTATCCCAAATATAATATTATCTTTATAATTAGCTGACCTGTTATAAAACTCCCAAAATCTAAAAATCCCTGCTTCTGTCTTGTTTCTGAATATTTCTGAAAATTCAGAATTTGTAATTTTTTTTTAAGGCAGAGACAATTCCCAGCTTTTTGGGTTGCCGTCTGCGTCTCGGATTAAGGCTCTTCTACTGTGTTCTGCATCCTCTTGAAACATTAAGTCATAGAAAGTATCTTTATTTTTCTATTTTTTCACTAGACTTGGATGATTTTATTTATTTTTGAAATATATATTTTTTTTTAATCTGCTCCAAAAATTACAATTTTGATTGGTGTCATGAAACATTATTAACAACAAGAAGGGAAATTTAGCATTTTCGAAATACTTTATTAAATGCTAATTTTGTACGGTGTTTGCAGATATAGATGAATGCGGTGAAAGTAAATGCGGGGATCATACGCGGTGCGAAAACACCGCCGGAGGGTACACTTGTTCCTGCCAGGAAGGTTATCAGCCGTCCTCAGGAAGACGACAGTTTGCGGCGGATGACGGCACTTATTGTCGAGGTGAGAAATCGAGATATTGTTATAAACATTTGTGTCATTTAATTATCACATCAGTGCTACAATGTAACAGGATTTATTTCAGCTCAACATTTTTCATAAAGTTTTATTCAAATTCTTTCCAGAAAAATTGAAATTGTTTCTGCGATGGATAATTTTTCCACTTTACGTTGCTGGGACTTTAATGTGCAATTACTAAAAAAAAAAATCAAAAAAAAAAAATCACTATTCTTACATTAAAATATCAAGAAAGCTAAAAATGTAAGGCACATCTGTCCTAAATCTCACATATTACAGTTCCTTACACCAACGTAATGTGTTTACCAACTATCCTGAATATGTGCGTGCATGCGCTGTTTATCTTTTCTACTCCTTAAAAAGGTAAATAAAGAAACTCTAAATCTATTATTATTATTGAATAATATTTTTTGTTCCTATTCGTGGTGTTCTGTGTCCAGCAGGATAATGAAATCCCCCGCTAAGGGCCGTTTTAGTGAATCTGTCCATATATCTTCATTTAATTAATTGCCCAGAAGTGTCTGCAGCTCATAAAACCCCTTGAATGCCAAACTGGAGAATATTCTTCCGTTCCGATGTAGATTACGCGTTGGGGGGGGGGTTTATGCTACAGCCCGGCGCAGATAGCGTTAAAACTGAGCCTAGAAAATGACCGATTTCTGTGGATTTCTAGAAGATCGATGGCCTTTTGGGTCCATCCAGATCCACATTCGCTCTAAACGAACGCCGGCTGTTAAATTATTCAGTGAATTACAGTAATTTAACACAAGTCTATTTCCATCCTTCCACAGAAAACCTGAAGATTAAATGCCATTTGGACGATAACTGCATTTCTGCAAATATTAATCAAACCTTAAGTAAAGTAAGTAATATTCAAACGCCTTCAAATTATCTCAATTCATGTGTTGTATGCAACTAGCACTGGGACTCTATCTATCTATCTATCTATTATCTATCTATCTATCTATCTATCTATCTATCTATCTATCAATCTATCTATCCGTCTATCTATCTATCTATTATCTATCTATCTATTATCTATCTATCTATCTATCTATCTATCTATCTATCTATCTATCTATTATCTATCTATCTATTATCTATCTATCTATCTATCTATCTATCTATCTATCTATCTATCTATCTATCTATTATCTATCTATCTATTATCTATCTATCAATCTATCTATCTATCTATCTATCTATCTATCTATCTATCTATCCGTCTATCTATCTATCTACTTGTTATCTATTATCTTTATATTATCTATCTATCATTTATCAATCCACTTATTATATATTATATTTATTATCTATCTATCGATCATCTATCTATATGTTATCTTTCTATATATCTATCTACTACCTATGTATTATCTATCTATCTATCTATCTATCTATCTATCTATCTGTCTATCGTCTCATGGATATATACAGAATTTTCCCCGGATAGCATCTCTGGATTTAGATCTGCTACGGATTTATGAAAATCTGAAAGTTACAAAACCAGCCGCCATCTTGGATATCCTAACATCGGCTTCTCCTTTAGAGCATATTTTCTTGTTTGAAAATGTTTAAATATTTGATTATTCCGCTGTTTTCAGCGTTCTAATCTCAGAATTTCCAACATCATTAACTACTGGGTCTTCAAACTAAAAGCTCAGTTTGCCCGTTAACCTTAAATCCTCCTCGGAAGTTACTTGGTGGGAAAAAAAAAGTTTATTAGAAAATAACTCCTAAAAAGGGGACAAAAAGTGCCGGTGAACGTATTAACTCTCTTCACAGACTTTTGCAAAGTGAAGGAATTTAAATACGCATGGGGTAGACATACGGCTCCTGAAACTAAGACGAGACCAACGACTGATTAAGTCGGGCGACTAGACGGGGGCCGGATGGGGCCGATCTGCCTGCAGGTTCTAGGTTTCTATGTAAAATTTTGACCGTTGTATCCATCTGAACTGCGCTGTTTTCCTCAATCAGGTCGGCAGCATTAAGGAGCCGATTGCCGTGCTTAATGAGATTCAGAAAAGCACCGCCGGAGAGGTCCAGCCGGTAGACGTGATTTCCTACGTCGAAGCGCTTGCTACATCTTATCCATTTCTAAGCTCTGCGAACAATACAGCAGCGAACAAAGAGAGTCTCGCCAACACTACCATTACCGTAAGCGATTTGACATTTTTTTTGTTTAAAGAATGAATAACAAACGTAAATGTGTAATTTAGCTGAACTTTTTTTTATCCCCCCCCCCCCCTCCCCGTATCGGCAGACTTTTGTTAATACCGTGAACAACTTCGTAGAAAAGGATAAAATTAAAGTTTGGAAGAAGCTATCGGAGAATGACAGGAAAAGAAGCATGACGAAGCTCCTTCACTCCATGGAGCAGGCTGCTCTGGAGCTGTCACAGAACTTCAAAAGGACCTCGCAGGTCGACGTCGATGCCAGCGCCGTGGGTACGAGAATCACGCAGCTAAATTCTAAAATAAATCCTCACAAATTGCCGTTGGATTTAGTTCCAGGGCTTTGTTGGACTAAATGTATTCTTGTTTTTTGTCTCGTTCCCTCTTTTTTCTTTTTTCTTTTCTCCATCTATTTTCTTTCATTTTTTAGCCCATTTTACCTTAGCTAGCAAGGACTGGTGACAGGATAGGCGCCCCAATTCAAATTATTTAGGGGAATTGCTGGATTTTTACGCGCTTAGGGAATATTTTCATGCCGATAGTCACAAAAGTGAAATGGGGAAAAAGTTCCGAATGAAGCATTTCGCACAGATTTATAGACGAGCGCACAATACAAACGTCCCAATCTTGAACAGGTCGGTTACAATAATGTAACAAAAGCAGATCATTTTTAACCAATCACATCAATACTTTATTAGTTCCTGTTTAGGTTCATCCAATCATGTTATGATTGTCACCTTGATGTTAGTCCTGCGCTCACAATGGTAACAACTAGACTTGGGCACGGCACAAACTTTGTGTTCGTTTTTTGGGGGGGGCATTCTTTGTATTGGACAAACTTCATCCGTCACCATCTTGCTATTCGATGAAATTCGCCCAGCATTTTTCGTTTTCGGAAATCCCATTCGTCCATCCGGTTGCCATGGAAACAAGAAATAAACACTTAGAAGGAGTTGAATTAAAATGACCAGATTCTCCTCCTGTTTATATAGTTAAAATGGTGGCCATGGCGACGAGCGGATGAACAAATGAATGAAGATGTTTGTGTTGCGCACGTTCGTTTTCTTTCGTCCAATGTTGCATTCGTTCATTCATTATTCGGATAAATGGGCGAAACTGCAAAATTCTCAGGTCTCGTAACTTTTTAAAAATCTTCTCGTTGTTGGGGTTCCCTGGGGCGGCATGAATTACAGATAATGGTTTCCAAGAAATGACTTGGTTACCACTTTGATTTCCCGCACACACAGAACATAAAAATGGAGGTGTGTGGGGGCCGCGTGGGGCAGGACGGTGGCCAAGAAGCCGTAAGGATATCTGAAATCAATGCTAACTTTTAAATAGGGCGTTCCAGGTTATCCTTAACCCTAACCTTTATCCAACATACTTATCTGAAAGTACTTATACTTAGGTGTTACTATAAAAGCCCCTCTGTCAATCCCCATTGTGCTGATTGCGGGAGCCGCCATCTTGCTTCCCCTTCACTTGGTTTAAGTTGCTGTTTCAGGCTGCAAACTGCCACCCTGTTCACCCTCCTGGCACCCAGAGGATGCATTGGATGGGCCGTGCACCCCTCTATATAGACTTAGAGGGGCAAAGGTAGGGTCTTCCATCTCATTGAACAGAACATGGATGGAGGGGAAGAGGCATGGGTGGGCTCAGTGCCTCTCCAAAGGGTTAATGTCAGGGGCCCATGAGTTTTAGGTGGGGTCTGTAAAGATCAAGATAACACGAAATGTACAGTGAAGTCCATCGAGTCCTAGCGAGGTGGGGTTGGCTGAGGGTAATTTATTGGCCGTTATGGGAAATCCTACGATGCAGCCTCATTTCCATGAAGCGAGTAATCGGCAGATACGGGCAGGGAGGTCATTTTCAGCTGCCCCAAAGCATTAAATTCGGCGATTACAAGAAAAGCCGGTTCTTCACCATAACCGCTCTACTGGAGGGCACCGGGAGCCGGCCGGCTGTTATCCAGGGTCAGACCGCAGGTACGTTTATCGTTATTCCCGCGATGAAGAAGCCGTTTGGACGAGGACCAGCATCTCATTTAACAATTTGAAATGAAATTATCAATACTATCTTCTGATAAACGCTTTCAGACTTTATTAGAAAAACAATACGAGTAGCGGTTTCCAAATATACGGGGAGATAATTAACTAATAATCCTGCAGAGAGCCATCTTATTAATTAAGCCGTGCCCGTAATAACTCGGAGAGGCGGCTAAGCCCTGCTCGTATCACCCGCTGCCGGATATGTGAGCGCTGCCTGTAACATCGTATATTGTCAGGCTGCTCCTATGTGTTTATTGAGGTCCGTCCGCGGTTTATCAGTATTTCGCTACATAACATATAAAAATGATTTATTATTTTTATTTGTTGATTTGTATAGCGCTGTCATAGTCTGTAGTGCGGTACAATGGGTATTTAGTGTAAATGTTTCACCGACTCACTACTTGTGCGGGAAATGTTGATGGTCTAGGGTAGGATTACCATGGAAACAAATGCCCTTTGGCGATGGAGGCTGCCAGTGGGTTTAACCCCTCTCTTAATTTTCTTGCATGAGCCCTGACAATATGGTGGAAGAGAGAAAAAATGTTGGGGTGGAATATCTAACCTCATGTGAAGCAGAGAATAATAACGTGTGTCAGTAAATGAGTGTCAGCTCTTATGGTGCTGGTATTTAATGAGTTTCAAATGATGGCTTTACACTGCATAGCGTGCCCCCCCTACGATCCCCTCTTCATGCGCAGTGGACTGGGTCTGCTCAGCGACTCACAAACCATTTAGTCTGCGACCTCTATAAATTCATGCACACTAACAAGTAGATTGCAAGCTCCTTGGGAAAGGAGTCATTTCCCAGTGCTTGAGAAAGATAACCCTGATGCAGAGTTTATTTTTTTATGAAATCTTAGTAAATAAAACCAATAATGGACAGTTCAGTATCCACCCCCATGCAGGAGAGCCTTATTGTGCCAGACTTGGGTGCCAAATCTGTGACCCCCCCATCTCAAGTTGGGATTTTAAAGACAATAAATCTATATCTATATATAAATAACATTAATAGATTAAAAGAAACTATGTCATATCTGAAACAAAAGTGCCATTATTCAGCCCAAAAATAACCTTTTCCCTCCAGTCGGCGTTCCCTGTGACGCGGGGAGTCAATATTTGTATCATTTAGACCCAGAAAATATGATTGTAGAAATATTTAGATAATTTAGGATATTCCAGGCTGCACCTTTTGTTCCAAATAACTGTAATCTTCCACTAAAGAAGGAATTTTTCCACTAAAAAAGGAATTTCATTGTCACCGAAGGAAGAGAACGGACTCCCAATCTCCGCGCAGCTTCCTTTGCTGGATATTTTTGGAATGTTTATATGTTTTCAGTTGTTTTTATTTTCGGAGCGGAATCACACAATGTGTAATTTCTGCCCCGTTTTTTTTCATAGCTCTCAAATTGTTTACCTTTGACTCCGGCCACATGAAGCACATCCACCCGCACGTGCTTATAGAAGGAGATTATATCAAGATCTCCCCCAAGAAAAAGGAAACATCTCTTCCAAATGGTAAGTATCAGATTGCCTTTTGTATCAGAAAAAAATATAGAGAGAAAAAAACAAAACATAAAAATATTTTAAAAATCATGAATAAAAGGCCAATTCACCAGAACTAGCTGTCTTTTTTTATGAAAAAAGCTGACTAAATAATTTTTTTTTGCAAGTAGAACAAAATAGATCATTAATATTTTATTGAATGTATTTAAAACCATTTAAAGAAATGTGGAGTTTTCATAGTAAATTCGCCTAATTACAGAATTTTTTTTTACTTGTAAATGTAATATTTTGAATGTTTTGGTCGTTTCTTCTCCCGGAAGCAGGGTGGCTCCATCTTTGCCTCTTTGTGCTACTGGCACATAATTTGGATACAAAGCTGCACATTGATTGGTTTTACAGGCCCCACCCCCTGCTGTATCACCTACCAAGCCACTCCCCTATTATCCACTGGCTATAAAACCCATTGTAGATCCCAAATGGCCAACTGGAGGGTCTACCGATGATAAACGATTCTCCCCCCTCCTCCGGACCGCCAAAAGCTGAGCGAGAGTCATTCCCGTTAGAAGATGAGTTTTCCATTTTGTTGAATGAGCCAATCAATATAATTACAGCGATTTATGACCAAAGACCCAACATGGAGCACGCTGTCATGGGAAGACACGGCAGACAGTTATTTTATCAAGACACCTCCATTTGCTCTCTGATACTCAACTGTTTGGCCAAGTATAATGGAAGAGCTGTGGGACCTTGTAGAGATACCCATTGTACAGCGCTATGGAACTTGATGGCGCTATATAAAACAATAAATAATAATAACAATAATAATATTTCTCTTAAGAGCTATAACTTGGGTTCTTGGCATCTGGGGCTGAATAAGAGGTCACATCCGCTTCGAAAAGGTACATTGGGACACTGCCGGTGGGGGGCTCAAGCACCCTCACCTTATGGTACCTGAGGCAGCTGCCCTTCTTGCTCAATGGAAGTTAAGGTTCTGGTCCTTTACCTTTATGTCTAACCAGATCAGTAGTTAAAGCTCCAACTGGGCCACTCGCCGGGTGAGTGCAGCATACAAGGCTGGCATCCTAGTTTATATAAGTGATTGGAATTCATGATGATATTTTATTTGTAAATTACTAGCATTGTTCTGTCGGGTAGCGCTACTGGCACGGTTCATGTTTTTTTTATTACCGTCCAGGCACCGTATCTATCGTGTTCTTGCGATACGACACCGTTGGAGTTTTGCTCGAATCTTCTGAAAACAATAATAATGGGGAAAAAAGCCAACTACCCGAAGAATCGCAGCAGATAATATCCCCCGTTATCGCTGCCGCGATCCACTCGGACCCGCCGACACTCTACCAGCTGGACAAAGTTACCTTCATGTTAAAACATTCACAGGTGCGTTGTAAATAATGTCTTTATTTTACAGTATTTTATTTCAGATTATATGCAAGTGAATAATTTACAATAGCTTATCCCAAGTTTTAACCAAATTCATAGGAAGTTGGGGACAAAGACGGCAAAGGCAAGCTGTTTTGGGACAAAGTTGGCACTGACAAGCTGTTTGGGGAGAAAGTTGGTACCAACAAACTGGTGGCAAAGCTGGCACCGTGTGGTTTCTAGTTATACCCCTGACAACATACAATAGGGGTTAAGTGATTCTGGTGCAAAAGTTGTTCTATCACCATAGCAACCATAAGTTTCACTTATTTTTTTTTTGCCAGCCCCTCATAAAATGTCTATGATATCGAGCATTTGAAATTATGATGTCATCTGAAACGGCAAACAATCTCTGCCAGCTAAAACACTTACAGGAGAGACCAGGAACTATTTATTAATAGTAATAATTAATATTATTAATATTCCCCCTAAATGCAACATATTCACCGTTGAAGACACGCGGTGCGTTTTTTGTTAAATTCCCTAACAGCGGTAACAAAGTAAAGTGATATAAACAATGCCGTCTTTGTTGCCGTAATTCTTCTGGGGAGCTGAGAGTATCCAAAGAACTATTTTATAGTTACAAAAAGATTTTATTGGAGAGTTGCCATAGAAACTTAATTTAGAAACTAAAGCATTTGCAACATGGTAACCGTGATATGTTGTCGTAGTAACTCCTGCTCGAATTTGAGTTTGTTGGGAACATTTTCTGTTTTGGTTCATGCTGAATGTTTTAACCCTTTCTTTTCCATGGCTTACATGTTGTGCTTAGCGCTTCGCTACTTGAAGGGATATTCCAGCCACCATATGCCACTTAATGCATAGAATAATTGAGCTTCACCTCTAAATGAGTGTTTTTTTTAACATGACCTCTCTCTCCCCCTGGGCGCATGTATAGAAAGTGCTCCTATTGAGCTCCATTGGAGCATTTTCCCTCCAGTCTTGGCTGCTTTATTTGGGGCTTTTCGGGTTGTAGAACCCTGTGATACCCTCATACCCAGCAAACTTTCTGAGCTCCTAGAAAAAGAGGGGCATCGGGGGAGGAAAGAGGGGCAGAGAGGAGGAAAGAGGGGCATCAGAGGAGGAAAGAAGGGTACATGGGAGGAAAGAGGGACATGGTGCATATTTTATATAATTTATTACTATTGGTTACGGACAGGGATTTTTAAAGCTGTTTTTTTAATACAATGTATCCAGCTAGAAGAATATTCTATCACCAGGTGTATCCGGGGGCTCCTGCCTGTTTAATAAAACTAGGAGTGCAAGAAATCCGTCTATTGATTAATTCGAAGAATCGTTAGAGAAATACTGTTCGTAATATCTTAGAAAACAGACATAAATCAGCTGTGCTTCAGGTATATTAAATGTTATCAATTGTTTGAACTCCAAGGCATGTATTTCATCCTGTCTCCCGAGTTCCCATCGAGGAGGGTTAAAGATCAGGGGATAGATTTATCAAAGAATAACTGAAAAAGAGAACTTTTCTAGACCTGACAAATGTGTCTCCATTGTCCGTATTTATCAAACGAACGAGCAGGAACGGAGACCGGATTGTCATTCTCCGAAATGAATTTGTCGACGGGCAACTCTTCTGTCAAAGCAAAAAAAGATGCATCGGCTGAAACAATTACAAAGAATAAAAGTAAATTCTGGCTTTAGACAGACAAATGAAAGCAATTAACATTATAATAATATTTGTTCATAGGGAAAGATTATTATCCATGTCGTTTATCTTTATTCTGAGCAGGTTTAAATCAGCAGTTACAAATTGTAATCCCACTTCTGCCACCACTTACTAAAGATCAATACGCTGTCCCACTTAGCAGAAGCCAAATAAAATATCCAAAGTATGTTCTTCTAACGTCTGCCAGACCATGAAAAAAAAGGTAAAAGTCCAAGTAATGGAATAAACCATAAATGCAGCGCCGCTGATATGTGACCCCCAACTAGGACCTTCAGAATATCCCCCCCTCCTACCTACCCTGCAAGACAACTGTTCATATAAGCAGTCTTATATTATATATTATATATCTTTATTATTACTACTATTTTTTTTGAAGATTTTGTCTTTTCTATTTTAATTTAAAAAAAGATAATCTTAAAAAATAACCTTTTCAGGGTTGTATAAATCTTGTGCTTCAGGAACCAAAGTCGACAATCTGCGCAATTTTATTTTCTGTGTGTGTAATAAAATAAATTACCCATATTTTTCCCCACCATGTTTTCTAGTACCATTAGACCCCCTCCTGATCACCCCCCCCCCACTGGGCCGCATCCCGCTGGGACGTAGTAAATAGATGTGCAAAGGATTATGGGACCGAACGTATATTTTTCTGCACAACATTAAAGAAACATGACTTCCATATCCAACGCTCCATGAGTTATATACCGATCCGAGAGAGCTGCAGAATATCCCCATTATACAGAGAGAGAGGTTACCGTTATATTTAATCACGTAGCGAGCTGAGAGACAGATAAATATATTTGGTGAAATACCATTTATGATTAAAACCGGCATATAAAGTTCTATCATTGGATCAACTTCTGTTTGTATAAAATAATGAGCACAAGAATGGCATCTCTTGTAACAAATGTATCAAATTCTCGTTTAAAGGAACCTACATTTCTAGCACTCTCCACGTCCCTAAGAGCGTACCCCCTATTTGCACAGGAGTGTCTGTAAAGACCCCATTATATCCATAACTCCCAAATGTCTCTGTTTAGTTCGGCTAGTCTGTCTCTGGGTCCCAAATCCTCTAGCTCCACCCCCTGCCCCCCAAAAGCCATCTTTCCTGCCCTAAAGCCCCCATCTCCTCTCCTATGCCATTCTTTCTTACTCTAAAGTCCTTTTATCCTCTCCTGAGCTCATCTTCCCCTCCCCCGATGCCCCTCTTTCCCCATGATGCCCCCTTTCCTCCCCTGATACCCCCTCTCTCACGTGTCTCTCACGCTTTCTGTAAGTGCCGACCACTTCCGCTTCCGCGTCTTCTTCTTCTTTTATCTTCTCTCCTATCTTCAAGCTGCTGTTTTCTATCTTCGTCCGGATCCCTGCAGACATAACTCGGCCTGCAACTTCCGGCGCTTGCGGTGACTTCCTCTCCCCTGATCTTCCAATCGAGGAAGGGGACGTCACAGGACGCACCCCCATATTGCCCCAAGTTTAAATTAGGGGGCAATGACGGGGCTTTCTGTGACATTTTTGCATTATTTGCACATCTCTATCGAGGACTAAACATATTCGTGTCCAATCCTTTTTACAGCCGTCCACGGATCCCAGTCTGGTGCAATGTGCGTTCTGGAATTATTCACCTGACAGCATGCAGGGAGAGTGGTCTACAGACGGCTGCGAGGTTCTCTATTCCAATGTGAGCCATACCTCCTGCAAATGCAACCATCTCACTCACTTTGCTATCCTGATGACATCATCAGGTCCCAGCCAGGTAAGCGATTTCACCTCTCCATTTAGCTTAAAGCTCATAACGATTTTTTTCCCCCAGTAATTCACAGCCCAAGTTGTCTAATTATCTATAAAATAAAATCCAATCGCGGCCTCCGTATTATTTTCTCATCAGCGTCTGGAGAGATTACTTTCTTCTTAATAGAAATTGATTTGAAAAAGGAGCGGTTCTATTTCTTTATTTTTGTCTCCGATTGATTTACTTCACATTTTATTTTTTAAAATAACCTGTTAAGCGTTTAAGTCACATTTATTACTCCGAGGTTTGAAAAAAGAAAAGTTCTGTAAGTTTTTTTTTAAAGGGAATTTACGGCATAAATAAACCAGATTATGTTTCGACCCATTTATATAAATATATACATAGCCGTTCAAAAGTTTGGGGGAACGGGCAGACTAGACGGGGGGCCGGATGGGGCCGGCAGGTTCTAGGTTTCTATGTTTTGTCTCTTATTTGCGCGATCTGTTTGACCCGCAGCTGGCCGCTCACCAGACCGTCCTGACCCGGATCACCCAGCTGGGGATCATCGTCTCCCTGATCTGCCTCTCGCTCTGCATTTTCACGTTTTTCTTCTTCAGCGAAATCCAAAGCACGAGGATCACGATTCATAAAAACCTCTGCTGCGCCCTGTTTTTGGCTGAACTCCTTTTTCTTATTGGTATAAATATGACAAAAAACAAGGTACGTCACCAAGTTCCTTCCCATAATAACCCTATATTGCCATTTAACCCTTTACCCTCTTAGAACATCGATCCGAATAACCTTCAGCTCCGTAGAAGCCCCCCCTACGACTTATCTGCATCCGGCCAATCATAACGTCGCACCAAAATGTGATAATTTTACCAAATTTTGACCAAATTTAACACCTTGTCAAATACAATAAAATTCCTGAATGTCGAGTATCTTGTGATTCACAGAAGCCTTATGACATCATCACAATGACACCATTTTTTCTTTCACCTGCAGCATATTTTTTTTAAGGGGGGGCATATGTAATATTTGATAATATGTGATATTATTACAGGGGAACTTTAAAAAAATATATATTTTATCGCTGGAATTTCTTTATTAAGATTTCCCGACTTTATTTATTGATTTGGAATCGTTTTCGTTACTTTCATACAAAAGTTTTCTTTGCCTTCCTGGTGTGAGAACTCAGAAACCGGAAGACTTTTAATGATCCTCTCCAGATCATTAATCTGATTTTGTTTTGATCCTCCTAGGAGAGACTGGGGTGAAATAATGATACTTTGTCATACCTCCTAACTGCACCTATCATGGAGAAATGCTCCTTGGCTTTTCCGTCTATGGAAAATAAAGCTATTGTGTCTCCTCGCGGTTATCTCTAGAGAAACATAATTTATTACAATTTCTATTAATGCTCTCTCCAAGCACCGTAATTAAACTTTGAATGCACCCAGACACAGTCTGAGCCCGAAATGGATCACTATCTTCGATGGCTTTATAGATACAAATACAAGAGAGGATTGCAGATAGCGGGAGCGCTCAGCGGAGGGGACGCCGAATACCCGATAACGTCTGATTTTATCCAAACCAAATTGGAACAGAGCGAAGTCTCACATTGTGAAAAATTCACAGGTCATTTTATTGCAGGAAACGGACTTTCTAAAACATTCCGATGTAACTGAGGAGCAAATAACGCCTTTATCCACGGAATTCCCCGCTAACAGAGCGGCATTCTAAGTGTTAATATCAAAGAGAAGCAGTTATTGCAACATCTCTAGTTAATCTATATAATAGGCTATATTGGAACCCAGGAGTGATGGGAGTGATAAAGGGCCAATGGAACACAGGAGTGATGGGAGTGATAAAGGGCCAATGGAACACAGGAGTGATGGGAGTGATAAAGGGCCATTGGAACACAGGAGTGATGGGAGTGATAAAGGGCCATTGGAACACAGGAGTGATGGGAGTGATAAAGGGCCATTGGAACACAGGAGTGATGGGAGTGATAAAGGGGCCATTGGAACACAGGAGTGATGGGAGTGATAAAGGGCCATTGGAACACAGGAGTGATGGGAGTGAGAAAGGGCCATTGGAACACAGGAGTGATGGGAGTGATAAAGGGCCAATGGAACACAGGAGTGATGGGAGTGATAAAGGGCCATTGGAACACAGGAGTGATGGGAGTGATAAAGGGCCATTGGAACACAGGAGTGATGGGAGTGATAAAGGGCCATTGGAACACAGGAGTGATGGGAGTGATAAAGGGCCATTGGAACACAGGAGTGATGGGAGTGATAAAGGGCCATTGGAACATAGGATTGATGGGAGTGATAAAGGGCCATTGGAACACAGGAGTGATGGGAGTGATAAAGGGCCATTGGAACGCTTATGAAGAGATTCCATTAAAAATCAGCTACAATAGTCATTTACAACATTAACCCCGTCTGCGCTGGATTTCTGATCCCTTTCATGTTATTTTAATGGGGAAAATCTGCTTTTCTCTCAAAAACAAGTGACACCAAAGGTATGAATGGTATTATGTGTCTATTTATAATAATAGTAAATGTGTTATTATTAGTAGTAGTATTGGGAACATTATGGATTGAGGCCCATTGTACAGCGCTATGGAATATGATGGCGCTATATAAAACAATAAATAATAATAATAATACTACTAATCATAATAATAATAATAATAAGTGAATCTTTATAGTCATGTACAGTAATAATTGATGCCATTGAGGAGTCAGTTAACTTTAAGCATCATGTATGATGTCATGGTCAATCACATGGGGATATGTGTTTAAAAGGAGGCAAAATAATGGGGTTTTTTTACCCCGTTTCATTTATAAAGCCGTCTCCTGCTGTTTCTATACACATTATCGGGGCTTTTAAGGCTGTAGAACCCTGCGATCCCCTCATACCCAGCAAACATTCTGACCTAGAAAAGAGGGGCATCAGGGGGGGGAGAGAAGGGGGCATCAGGGGAGGAGAGAGGGGAATTAGGGGTTTGGGGCTCAAAGCGGGACTGGACAAGCTAAACAGGGGCACTTAAGAAGTATTGGATTTTGGGTCATCCAGGCGTTTTTTTGTAACTCGTTCCGAATGTCGGACGCTCTCTGTTTCGTCTCCGGGATCTTTATGGCCGTCAGCGATTTCCGGCTGGTTGATTTTTTGAGGTTCGGTCGCCGTACCTCGCATGACGCGATCTTGTTGTTAAATTATCGTCCCAGTAAAAGCTGAATCACCGTATAAATATTTACCGATCCGCACGTGCGCGGCTTCCAGGCACATATTTTTTTACTGCCAGAAATTATTGCTGAATTACAAATTTGATTTACAGCCGCTCTCTGTCAGTGAAGTTCCACTAAATAAAAATAGCGATGAATCAGCTCCTGGTTTCATTTATCACGGCAAACAGAACGACTTCATATTTATTTTATATGTAGCAATCTATATGAATTAGACAAGTCTCTCTCTCTCTCTCTCTCTCGCTCTCTCTCTCTTTTTTTTCCCTGCTTGAAATTTTATCTTTTCCCCTCTCTGTATTTTCACTCCGGTCGTCAGAAGCACGACTATAAAATGATACAAAGGCTGCAGGGCTTATCTTTCCCTGTAAAGGTGGCAGACAATCTCTCCTCTGATTCCCAAAGTGCCCATCTAGTGGGGAGCCTAAAGAAAGTCCCGGGCCTGAAGCCCCTGACTCCATCATGAATCACCCAGCCGGACTCTCTGATTAATGAAAGTCTATGGAGGGACGGACTTCATTAGCATCGCCATAAAGCATCAGCTCAGTGTGGGGTTTGAGCCGGGAAAGTCACCCAAAATATCACATGACTGACAGCAACGGCGGCTCCAGGTCTGCAGATAAAGGGGGTTTATTGGGGTAATGAGACGGTTCTCTTCAGTATTATTTTATTACATCACTGCATTTAAAACCCAAAGAAAAGTAATTATTTTTTCTCTACATTTCCTCTCTAAAATTTTCTTCATTACATGCAAATAAAAAAGTTCATTTTTTTATTTAAAAAATGTCCTCTTTCACCCCATTATTCCCATCATCTTTCTTCTGTGATATTTTTGCTGAATATCTTTAACGTCATCATTTTTGTTGTAAATGCCAATTGCCAACAAATCCGGTTGCGACTCTCGTGCGCATGCGTTGAAAGTGCTCCATCTTGATTTCAATGGGAACGCTTTCCTGCTACCGATGGGCTGCTTCAAGCCAGGGATACATTGTAACATAAAATAATGTTTTTCTGGTGGGTTTTTTGGTATATATTTTTGTATATAAAATGCTTTTTCTTCTTCTGGCTGTTTTTAGCTCCTCTGCGCTGTCATCGCGGGGTCGCTGCATTACTTCTTCCTGGCCGCCTTCGCGTGGATGTGCATCGAGGGAATCCACCTGTACCTGATGGTGGTCGGGGTCATTTACAACAAAGGATTCCTGCACAAGAACTTCTACATATTCGGCTATTGCAGTCCCGCCGTGGTCGTGGGAATCTCCGCTGTTCTTGGTTACAAATATTACGGCACGGATAAAGTGTAAGAAGTCCCAAAAACGAGCTTTTTTAACCGTTATAAGGGATCACCAGGAATATCCTAAACTCTCACACTTTATATAAAATATTTATTTAATGTAATATTTCTTTTGCATTCATTTCTTGGGTTTATTTGTGTTTTGTAGATGTTGGTTGAGTACCGAAAATAACTTTATATGGAGTTTTATCGGGCCGGCCTGCTTGATCATTCTCGTAAGTCCAAATCCGTGCAAATATTGGGTATTTTAATATAAAAATGCAGGAAAAAATGTTGTCAATATGATTTGGTATTTGTATTAATCATTATAAAAACATACTCACTGTTACAGAGGATTTCAACTCGTTGGTGGACGCGAGATGTCCCAGTCAGATCCCACTCAACGGATTCCGGCCCCCGGTTCTCCTCCTGTAAAGACTCAAACCTTAATCAGTCGTTGGTCTCGTCTTAGATTCAGGAGCCGTATGTCTGTCCCATGCATGTTTAATACCCTCACTGTATTACCCTCTACCACCTCTGCTGGGAGGCTGTTCCCTTTATCTACCACCCTCTCAGTAAAGTAAAACCTCCTTCCATCTAAGCCTCTAGTCTAGGTTATGGCCTCTTGTTCTAACACTTTTATAATAGTTTAAATAAATTTGTATTTTTTTTGTTTATTTAATTTTTTTAAACAATATTGGAAATAATAATAATAATAAAAAAAAATAATAATAATAATAAAAATAATAATAAAAACCACTAGATGTTCAGACGTCGTCTCTGTACCTTTTGTAACGTTGCTAATAAATTAATAAGAAAACACGTTACTGGAATGATAAAAAAAAAATCGTTAATTTGTGGCGAAATTTTTTATAATCTGCCGTTTGGGATCTCGGTGAATCTGCATGAACTATTCCTGGATTTTCTCCTCGATCCCATTGTTAAAACGGTCTGTTTTCTGAAATGGCTTCAAAAAGCCGATTTTTGTCCAATTCCTTCGGCGTAGAAGATAAAGTTTGACATGTAAGCGGTAGTTTAGAAAAAAAACTCAGCGGGGGGTTGGGGCAGACGGAATGTCAACAGCCCCCGTAATGTGATATTTGAGAGATTGTGTTATCGGTGATCGGTCATCTCAGAAGATTAGACCGTCATCTTCATTTCTCACAAACTCTCCTGTACCCTGTAATCATCACAGCTATTTTTAACCGAATTGCAGCATCAGACGAGAGCTCCCAATTTCACAGCCTCCGAAAATCCACAGAAAATCTCTGCTGTGAAGCGGCGGGAGGTCGGCCAACTTCCCGGCCTCCCGGTTCACCCGAAACTTTTCCGACCAATCAGAGCGCCGAGCTGACGTCCTCGCCGCGCCTCGCAGGACCGAAAGAGTAACAAATAAATAAAAGCAGGATTTTTGAACATCGGCCACATCGGCTCCGGGGCTTCAATCAGTCAGCAGATTCCTTTTCTTTCCTGCTTTTGGTTTTTCACAAGATATTTTATTGAGTCGATTAAAATATATTAGAAAGTCGTCGGAGAATCCAAAAAAATAGAAACAACGGTCAAAACGTAAAAGCGAAGGAATTCTGCAAATGATTTTCTGCTTTGTGAAACTATATATTAGTTAGATTGTTGGTTTTTACCTAAATACTCCGTTTCTTACTGTAAGAAGTCGTTCTATGTTGATCACAACGTTTCTGTGAGTCAAATAAATGGGGAATAGGGACGGGAGGGAATTTATTTCAGAGGAGGAGAAAAGTTACAACAAGAGACCGGAATCTAACACTAGAGGATCAGAGATGGACATGGAACGGAAGGAAGTTTTACTTCACTGAGAGGGTGGTGGATAAGTGGAACAGTCTCCCAGCAGAAGTGGTAGAGGGTAATACAGCGAGGGTATTAAACATGCATGGGATAGACATACAGCTCCTGAATCTAAGACGGGACCAACGACTGATTAAGGGAAACAATGGGCAACTCGATGGGGGCCGCATGGGGCCGATCTGCCGGCAGGTTCTGGGCTTCTTTGTTCCCCCAGACGATACAATATAAAAAAATGAATACAATGAAACATAATTAAATGAAACATTTTAATCTACAAAGTAGATATTTTGATGTTTTGTTATGAAATTGTTCATGAAAGAGATTTATTTATTTTTATTTCATATTTCTGACGATTTTAAAAACAATGGCGAATGTATCCAGCGTAATTATTCGTTTCGTTGTTTCCAGGTTAACCTGATGGCGTTCGGCGTGATTATATACAAAGTCTTCCGACACACTAAGATGCTGAAGCCAGAAGTTAGTTGCTACGAAAGTATAAGGTCTGTAACCTTCCCGGTCCTGAAACCCGAAAGAGTGAAAGCCAACGACTCTCTTAAAATTAACGCATAATAACGAGCGCAATCAGAACGTGGGAATTCATCAACTGCGGGCTGCCCCCCCCATGGGAAATAATCCCGTCCGTTAATTAGAGGTTCCATATAAATTAAGAGGAAATATTCCTATAAAATCAGGGCCGCGTTCCCTGTCCCCCTATGAATTATTTTATATAATGCCGCAGAGTGAATACAAAAATACATCTGATTTCTTTACAATGGAAACGAGGGCAGGAGTATCGACCAATTCACGTAGCGGAATTAAATTATGAGGCCGCACCATGTTGGGGGGGAACGCACCCCACTTTTCTTTTTCTTTCGATAGGCTGGATATCAAAATTTACAGACCCGTTTTGTTTCACCAGATGTCCAAACAGACAAAAAACCCTCTTATATCTGTGCCAATTCAAGCAAAATGCAACAGCTTTGACTCCCTGGGGATAACACCTGGTCCCTGGCATACAAAACGCTAATTTAACACAAATGCTGAAATATAACTTATTTTACTCCATAAAAGATCTAATGCGACAGTCACTACCCTATAAAGAAACAATACTGTACTTGGAAATGGCAGCAGGATAGGGGACACCATTTGTGTTCGCACACCTCACTTCCTGTGTAGGAAGCTACTCTATGGTGTATATAACCCAACAATGAGCAACGAGGGCAACGGAAAACTGCGTCCCCAGTCTGATGGGGAACACGGAGCTCTGTAAAGATTTAGACAAAGCTTTGGGATTGTCTAGACCTTTTTTATAGTCCGGATATCTGATTCAGACTAAATATTTTCGATCTGTCTCCCGACTTCCATAGTATTTCAGAACTGACTCAAGATATGAACGTTTCCCGTAACCCCGGCAGCAATTACATCTTGCCGGCTATGTCTCTCCAGCACCCAGGGAGTTAAAGCTGAGTGATGAGACTTTTCCCCCCCATATTTCAGCAGAAGAAGCAACTATTCATCTCCATGATGCTGGCGGAACGTACAGCCTTCCCGTGCCGCGCAGACAGCCTTCTCTGCCCTAATTACTGGGGAACTTTTTAAGCTCAGGGTGATTCCTTTAAAATAATTTGGCAGACAGGATGACAGGACTTCAGCTTTAAAACGAAGTTAATGGAACTTTGGGAAGCTTTTTACAAGTTCCACAAACAACTGATAAGAGTTTATTTGCTTGGCGATAATGAAGGTTTTTCCTTTCATCTAACGGTTGAAATAAGTATTTTTGAGATGCATTCGTAGACGAGGAAAGTGATGGCAGAAAATCCTCGTAACGGGGAACTGAAAGCGTTTCAGACGCCGTGTGATTCTCTGCAATCCGGATACATTTCGAGGGTTTATACAGCACGGGAGACACGGATCCTTAGTCATATTTGACAAATCCACCAAGAAAAACATTCCAATTCCTTACATTGAAGAGTAGATCTACCAGGAGTTCCAAAAGTAATGATATATACCCTACCATTCAAAGGTTTGGGGTCACTTAGACATTTCCTTGTTTTTAAAAGAAAAAAACACATTTTGTCCATTAAAATAACATAAAGTGGATCAGAGATCCAGCACAGACGGGGTTAATGCTGTAAATTACTATTGTAGCTGGAAACAAAGCCCTTTATCACTCCTATCACTCCTGTGTTCCAATGGCACGTTGTGTTCTCTGATCCAAGTTTAAAAGGGTAATTGATGGCTAGAACCCCCTTTTGTAATTATGTTTTTCCTGGAAACAGCTCAGTGACCCCAAACTTTTGAAAGGTACTAACATGTAGAAAATGAATGAAGAGTAATTGAGGGGGATAAATACCTCGATGATTTCCGGAGCATTAGGGAAATATCCATAGTAAACTGAAACAATCTAGAAGGATGTCATTTTTCATGTTAGAAGAAGCCATGTCGCCGATGATGGGAAATCCCGGGTCTTTCTGAGCCGTAACTCCATGACAATCACCTGGACGGTCTCTCTCTATACAACTGTCTCTCTTCATAACCAAGATCTCCCAATCCCCTTATTCGTTTTGTAGCCCTCTTTGGCACATGTTCTAGTTCCGTAAAGTACTTTTTATGGTCAGGTGCCCAGAATTGCTAGAAGGTCGAACGGTCAACTGAGGCAGCATGAGCTTCCATATTCATTCACTAACATACGAGCTGTTTGCGAGTACATGTGATTTTTGTGAGTTTCAGGCGAGGGCAGGTGAGGGTAACTGCCTACAGCTGGGTAAAGCGGTGCTGTTCCAATGCAGGTTGGAGGTTTATGCCCTGACCATGCCTCGCAGGATCTGAGATGAATAATTCCTCGCTACTTTTGTAGATTTATTTCCTAAATGTATTCTAAACAGGGAAAAAAATAAAATATAACGATATGCCACATTTTTGTTTTGTTACGGGGGGCCGTGTATTCAGAATACCGGAGGGTACTTTCTCACCTGTACTTTAATCGTTGATGTTCTGATCCAGGTCCTGCGCCCGAGGTGCCCTCGCTCTCTTATTTCTCCTTGGAGCCACCTGGATGTTTGGGGTTCTTCATGTGGTGAATAGGTCCGTAGTGACAGCGTATCTCTTCACAATCGCCAACGCGTTTCAAGGAATGTTCATCTTCATATTCCTCTGTGTCTTGTCCAAAAAAGTAAGTCCCCTCTGTGCAATTGAGAGTTTGTGGATTCTTTTTGTGATGTAGAATAAAGACAAATATTGAACTTCTGGTAATTGTATCAAAGTCGACTATTAGTGGAGAAGTTACTGCCCCCCCCCAGGCACGGTGCTTTGCTGACTCCTAAAAACTATTTCGGGGGTGGAAGGGCCCGGCGGGTGATACATAAATAAAGAACGTGGGAATGGCGGGGTATGGCAGGTTATAATGTAAGTTATAATGTAGGAGGCGATGACCGCGTCTTCTCCATTCCCTTTTTGGGGGTCTTGCGCAGGAAGATGTGCGGCTACCGTGTCACTGAATGTTTGGGTAGAGAACAGAACATTTACATTATGAAATTAATTCTCTATGGAGAAAACAGGAAATTTGTAAAATATTTTAAATATGTTAATAAAATATTTATTATTTAGCGGTATTAATTTCTGAAACTAAGTTGTTAAACAAATATCAAAGGGAAACGGCAAAAACTTCCCCATTTGGACCAACTGGATCATTTTTTTATTTTAAATCATGTCCTGTTATGGTAAGATGATCAATAAAAGTTATGTCTAATTAATTAGTTAGTATTAATACATCTAATAATAATAATAAACATAATAATACAAATAATAATAAAAAATAACATAATAATATTTTTTTTATTATTATTATTAACCCAAAACTCCTTCCTATGGAATCCGACCGGAACCTGCTTCCAGACCCTTGAACCCTCAGAAGTTAATAGTGCTACAAGACCCCCACAATCTGGTTCCATGGACCTTAAAAATCCATTTATCGATGAGCTATACAGATGTCCTGGCCTGGGGTATTTTTAAAGTAAATTTTAGTAAGAAAAAAAACTTGTTTATGGCAGATTTCATGTAATTTCATATATGTGGCAATTATTTTTTTAAAAGTCTACAAACTCTAAAAATGTTTAAAAAAAAATCTCAATATACAATATTTTCGCTTTATATTTTAATGGGTTTTTTCTCCCTTTTTTTCAGATCCAAGAAGAATATTACAGATTATTCAAAAATGTTCCGTGCTGTTCTAGATTTCTGAAATAAGTAGGGAAGAATCCGGAACGCATCAGAAAGTCCAAAACGAAGTGCAAAGCCGCCGTGACAATGGAAACATTATTGCCCGTCCCGTAAACAGACAGGGGTAACTAGGGTTTAGGACTCATCGCTGAGCCTGTTTATCTCTGGGGCCATTGCACTCGGGGCGGGGGGGATAACTATGCGCAAGGATTATGGGATATAGAAGCCCTGTACCTGGGGAACAACCAGAGCAATTCTGGGGTCAAAGCTCTGAACATGGAGCAGTCACCATGGAAACAACTCTACATTCCTGCTGATTGTTCCAGATCTAGAACTTTAGCCCAGAATTAGTCTGGCTTTGCTTTGACAAATATAACCATCTTCCTCCAGACATCTGCAGGTCCGTTTCCCATAAAGCCCCTCTGGACACCGTCAATGTTTTCTAGGGGGTAACGTGGTGGGTCGTTTTATTAACCTCGTCCAGGTCTTCCTCTGCTTAACATATGTGATCGTTATCTCAGAGACAGCCGTATATAAAGAGCAAACATGGTGCAAAAGTGTCAATACTGACATAATCGGAAGCAATATTCTGTTGGTTGCCATGGTAACAGCACCACTTTTCCCATTGCCTTACTGCAACCCTTTCCGTGTTTGTAGAACTCAAATAATTATATGGAAA
Source organism: Sceloporus occidentalis (assembly GCA_023333645.1). NCBI lineage: Eukaryota > Metazoa > Chordata > Lepidosauria > Squamata > Phrynosomatidae > Sceloporus > Sceloporus occidentalis. The sequence goes on from JALMGF010000190.1 coordinate 346,212, forward strand.
TCCAGCAGATTTACAGACAGACAGAGGGAACGTTACCCCAGAAACTCGCGAAAGGGGACGCTAAACCTAGAACCGAGCGATTTATCGACCGTGTTATACCGCAGCGCCAATAATAATGGATTCTGTGTAATATTACAATTCTATTTAGAAAAATGTATAATTAGTTAGGATGAGAAGCGACAAAACCACCGCATTTACATTTCGTGTAGGAAAAGCATTCAAATTGAAAAACTGATTATTGCATTTTTTGGCAATTAAACATTGTATTATAATTCCAGCTGTACATATAAATATTTTATTACCTAGAACAATTCTTTTACGCTTTTTATGTGACAGCCGTGTTCTATGTTATCGGAACGTCTCAATAAAAACCCTTCTTGTTTTATTCTCCTACTTTGTTATAGTTTAGATAAAGATGCAACATGCAGAACTTGTTTGGGTTTATTTATAATGGTTTTTTTTTAGAGAAAAACAAATAATAATAAAGGGAAAAAAATACTTAGTTTTCTTGCACATAAAAGACATTTCTTACTGATTCATATATTTAAGTAATCCTATAATCCTGCAAAAAACAAAAAACATTGCAAACAGTAACGAAGCCGACGTTTTTACCCCTCTCCTCCTGGCACTCTTGTTTCAACCTCCGCACTCGTCACTACATTGAGAGCACCAAGTGATGATGTCATAATCATAATACTGTGGTATTGTATCAATCCCTCGGAAGATGACCTCGGCTGTAGCGATCACGGGATTTAACGCACATAAATCACGCGGGAAAACAGGGACTAAGAATTACTAATTACAATAATTACTGGACGAGTTCTACATTACGTTACGGAGCAAATTGCTAAATGTGGAACAGTAGTCATGAGCATTCTATCGGTTTCCATGGTAACTGCTCCATATTTGGGACTTTGCTCCAGAATTTCTCTTTATACCTACGGTCCAATATACTTTAAAAAAAAACAAAACTTTAAATAATAGTTTTTTTTATCATCTCTTTATTAATAATTGGGACTCGGACACCTTTATGGGAACGCATCGAGAGGTAAGATGAACCCCGGCGGGCATCGATGTCGATCTCCGGCTTCTGCCGGCACCGGCTCTGCTTGTTTCGTGATTGCACTTTGCCATCGATCCTCAGCGATAAACACAAAATCTGTGATTCAGATATATTCTTTTTTTCAGTAGAAAGATAGAAATCTTTCTATACATATTTATACACGAATACGTTGGGTCTTATTGAAGCCGCTACTCCCCCGCCAGGTACATGGAATACTTCCGTCATTAACCGTAGAGGAAGACGGTTTGGTCACACATGGGATTTCTGGTCGGGATGATCTGTACCGCTCTATGGAATATGTCAGAGATTGATAAATAAATTATAATAAGAAAAACACTGATTCTTCACCTCATACATAAAGGAAAAGCCCCTGAAATGCTAATCCCTCAATCTTCTGCTCAGCACGAAGCATTTTACATCTGGAATTCAAAATGGCCGACTCAATGGGTCGTAGCGAGCGATGGCTTCCCGTGAACATGTCAAGGAATGTTCTGCATTTTTATTTATACAGATTACTTACTAGTTCAGAGCTGGTTATCTTTGGGTTCAGATCTGATGCCGAGTCTAGCAAAAAAGGAACATAATAATTAACAAACTAATAATACAAAAAAAAAAATAAAAAAAAATTAAAATAATAAAATAAAAATAAAAAATAATAAAATTAAAAATAAAAAAAAATAATAAAATTAAAATAAAACAATAATCAAAAAATGTTCTCATTAATTAAAAAAAAAAACTTTCTCATGATCTAGTCAGGCGTTATTTTGGCAGCTTTTATAATAATGTAAAAACATATAAAGCCTTCCCGTATTACATTACGTATTCAGAATAAACAACTCTCTTTAAGTTCATTGAAAACGCCAGATAACCTCGTTATAGATTTATCATGTGTGTAACGCGGTATCTGGGTACATGCGCAAAATATATTCCTTATAGCATCTCCCTTCCCGTTCTAATGAACCTTATCGATTTCTTGCGACTGTTTCAAATCCAGATTATTCTTTCTCCTGTTTACTGGTATAAACATTGATCCCAGCTGCTGACTATCGCGAATTAAAGAGGATTTGAGGATTCTTTCGAGAGTTAAAATAGCATTAAACTATAATAACCTTGATCAGTAAGGATGAGACATCGGTTTAGCGACTCGCCGGAGTCAGTTACTGACTCAGATTTATTGGAACAAATAAGATTTAGAAATCTGAATTATGGTATTATCCGGCACAAAGACGGAACGCTTTGTCATCGGGTTCTAATAGTAAATGCTAAAGAGTATCTGGCGCACAATGGGATTCCAAGCGACATTCTGTTAATTTAATTAAAACGGGATGTATTTTATACAATGGAAACATCGTGATGGGATTCATTTTATTCATAGCAACTGAAATTTGATACAAATGTAAAAAAAATCAAAGTGATACAAAAAATGTAATGAAATATTCTGATATGCATCTTTATTCTGTCACTGTATTATTCCGTTCTCTTCACTCACGTTTCGGTTTTAGCTTTGTACCTTTAGACGTAATACTCGCCTTGAGCTGGAATATTCAGCCTTTGCTAAACCTTTCCACGCGGCCCAAACTGGCCGACATTAAATGTCCGATGGTTTTAAAGGGAAAATGGGAACCAGATCATTTATTATTTAAATCAGCCACGTTAGGTAGGTCTATTTACTAAAGTGTTAGTGCTTGTGAGTTGGCTAAAAATGTCAGTTTGAAACATAGACACGTATAGACACGGCAGATCGGCCCCCATTCGGCCCATCTAGTCGCCTGTTTCTCCTGCTGTTACGACTCAAACCTTAATCAGTCGTTGGTCTCGTCTTAGATTCAGGAGCCGTATGTCTATCCCATGTATGTTTAATACCCTCACGGTATTACCCTCTACCACTTCTGCTGGGAGGCTGCTCCACTTATCTACCACCCTCTCAATGACGAAAAGTCCACATGAGTTGGAGAAAAGTTCAACCTGCAAATGTTCTAAAGCAACAAAAAAAAGTTGTTGTGTTAGCATGAGAGGGAGTCTGGTCAATTGAGTCAACCCTCCACTCATCACTCGACTTCGTAGTGAATAGGCCCGAGTACTTTCACCGAGGGACCCACTCCATATCAGTCCCGAGACCAAAAACCGGTTTAATGAATTCACAGGTTGATAACTTCCACCTCCAGCCATTAACGAGTAACCTCTAGAGTTTGGGTCGGGCAGAGTTCATTAGAATTTTGTCTTTATTTGGCCCTTCAAAGTTTGTCTAATGAAATAAAAAGTATAATTGTGACCAAGACTGCAGGAATAAACAAAAATGCCTACACGGGAGAACAGAGGCTCCGCGCCGCAGGATCCATTTGTTTAAAAACCTCCTTAATAATAAATTTGATTGGGTAGATTTTTGATGACTTTGGTCTTTTTTTTGTTCAAACTTCAGTTTAGTTTTCTTTTTTGTTTAGTTTGCAAAGATTTTAATTGCCACAAGTTTATGCCATCGTTTTTCCTTTTTATTCGGGTGTTCTTATCATCAAAAGAATGTCAATGACGTTTTTATCAATGTGCTCGGGCCCCAAAAAAGGAAGAAAATGAACATTTTGGATTTTTGTCCTCAAATTGTAAGAGAATTTGTAGCGGTTTATTGAAGCTCCTAATCGTCCTTCTCTAGGGCAGGGAAGTGTTTGGAGCTAAAAGCTGTTAGTAGAAACCTACAGACGTGACTCGGTGGAATATCGCCTGCTGAGACAGCGCCTTCCTGCTGCTTCCGTGAGCACCGAGAGAAAATTACTGCATTTCTTTCCACTTTATCAATTCTTCAATTTTCTTCTAAAAAGTCAATTTGCTTCTGCGGCTATTAATTCTATTAATTAAGCACCAGTTACCCTGAGAATTACAACGGAGGTGTGCGTTTCTGGTTTGCGCAACGAGCGCGCGCCATTTGCTATCTTTGACTTTTTTTTTTTTAGATTATTTTATTTTTTAAGATTTAAAAATCAAAACCTTTAGAATCTCATCTGATTGCGTTTGTGAAAAGAGGGCAATTACATAACATTTTCCTTTTTTTGGGGGGCGCAGATGAGATAACCAGAACTAGAGGAAGAGTTTGTGGCCGTCCGGTACACACTTTGGGCCCCTCTGACATCTAGTGAGAGATTTGGCCCAGGGACCTAGTGGTTGCTGGACAGTGTCTCTCTCTAATCTTCGATCCGGGACTCACATATATGACCCGCAGTCTCTGGGTGAAGCGCTGCCTTCCGGGCTCTCTGGGTTGCCTTCCCATTTCTTCGAGTTGAGAAACGATATCTGACCACGCCCATCCCCACCCACTTCCACTCCTACTCCCATATAAGGCTTTTTTTGATTATCCAATGAACATGGGTGAGTACGGAGGGGGCTTCACCAATCCAAAGCACGATGTCATTCATAGGAGGATCCTGTACTCTGTATAAATTCTGCTCCAAGCCTCCGCATAAACAGAATACTCAGATTATTTCTAGAAATATCACACAGCGCTGAACATATCGCGGCCACAGCGTGTAACAGCCGCACATCCGCTGCACCCGAAAGAGCCGTTGTTTGAAATATCGAATGTGTGTTTTATGAGAATATGTGAAAATATATATGTCGGCAGTTTGGAAATAACAGATGATTAATGAGACGGAGAATTCTGCAGAGAGAGAAACTCCTGCGTTGTTCTGCGGAGCCAGTTTACTAAAAATTAGATTACTTAGAAGAAAATAAAAACCCCTGTCTTAGTTTCCATATATACGGTGTTTGTGTTTCTCGATATAAAACATTTATCTCTGAAGATTTGGTTCTAGAACGGTGAGAATTAATAACATCTGAAGAAGCGCGGAGCGGCCTGCTGTTATAAATGGGAGGTTTTGTTTGACACACTGCGTTCCTGATCTCCCCCGCGTAGCTGGGGAGCAAAATCCGCTTCTCTTTTTCTTTGTTGATTTGAGGAAAGACTGGAGACTTTCCTGTCGAGTGCTTGTGATCTATGGGGTAGAATACAGATGTTTATATAATCAGGGCTCACCCCACTCCTATATCGGGGATCACCCATCACCCCGCTCCTATATCGGGGATCACCCCTCTCCTATATCGGGGATCACCCATCACCCCGCTCCTATATCAGGGATCACCCATCACCCCTCTCCTATATCGGGGATCACCCCTCTCCTATATCGGGGATCACCCATCACCCCTCTCCTATATCGGGGATCACCCATCACCCCGCTCCTATATCGGGGATCACCCCTCTCCTATATCGGGGATCACCTGTCTCCAATATCTCAGCTCACTCATCACCTCTCGCCTATATCTGAAGTCTTCTAGATAAATGAGTCAAAAGACTTCCCAAAACTAGGAACTCAGCACATCCACGGCGCACATGCAGACACGCTAACCCTCCGCACACGCAGACATGCTAACCCTCCGCACACACAGACATGCTAACCCGCCGCACACGCAGACACGCGAACCCTCCGCACATGCAGACATGCTAACCCTCTGCACACGCAGACACGCTAACCCTCCGCACACACAGACACGCTAACCCTCCGCACACACAGACACGCTAACCCGCTGCACACGCAGACACGCTAACCCTCCGCACACGCAGACACAATAACCCGCCGCACAACCACCCAATGCAAACTCCTCGGGGCACATTGTGACATATTAAGAAAGAAAGAAAAATAAAATTCTGCCCCAAAAAAAACAAATTGCCCTTCAGTACGGAAGTCATGCAGATCATCGCATCCCCCCCCCCCGACCAAGAGCAAAAAGCTTGATGTTTTGGGACTTTAGAGATATTCTGAGATATTTGAAAACTGTCACTTTTTCATCCCAATCTCAATGTTCTTTCGCGTTACCGTAACGACCCTGAAGTGCAGCGGAACTTCTTCGTTTCACATTTATTAATCTGGAAGCTGATATCAGAGCCGCCGTCCGAACGTCGTTTTCACAATAAGTGTCAGGCGCTGAGACAGTTTGACGCTTTATTGTATACATCGATGCGCGTTCCTCTTCTATAATCAAGCGGGCGACTCATTTAACGAGTTAACTTTTGGCTTAGAAAATATGAGAGAAACGTGATTTGTACTTAAAGTAACCCCAGGAGCCCGCGAGGAAGACTCGGGTTTATTTGGAACGACGTTGCGTGTATTTGTTGCGTGTAGAGAAGGTGACGGCTTTTAATCGCGTGTTTTAATTCTTTGTTTTTGGAAACCATTCAGGTTCGATTCGTTTGCCTCACGCAAATATAGGATGCATGGCGGCCATTTTTGTATCCGGGGCTCGGCGATGGCAGAAACTCTGACCATGTTTTATCTTTTTGTATTATTATAAAGCTCAGGCCTCTGGAACTTCTCTCCTCCTTTAAAATAAACTTCCCTCCTCTCTCTTTTTTCTCCTTCCAAAGCCAGAAATATTGAGACCCCCGGCCGTTCCTCATAATATGTAGCGAGACCCCCCAGCCTTTCCTTATAATACGTTGCGAGACCCCCAGCCTTCCCTTATAATACGTAGCGAGACCCCCGGCCTTTCCTTATAATACGTATCGAGACCCCCCGGCCTTTCCTTATAATACGTATCGAGACCCCCCAGCCTTTCCTTATAATACGTATCGAGACCCACCAGCCTTTCCTTATAATACGTATCGAGACCCACCAGCCTTTCCTTATAATACGTATCGAGACCCCCGGCCTTTCCTTATAATACGTATCGAGACTGTTACAGGGTCACCGTACCCAAGGCTGGGTCCCCCTGTTTGAGGGCTGAGGAATCACCAGTCAGTCCCTCGTACGGATCGCACTCAGCTATCCACGGATCATCCAGACCACCATTCGTAGCAAACCAAGAAGAACTCTCTTTATTACAAACACACAGAACTTATATACAATCTCAATGCAATGTGTACCGAACCCAACCCCCAATCCCATCACTCACATCCCATCACAAATCCCATCAGTATACAGGGGATGTATCAGGTGAGGGGATTACAGAATACAATGGGTTCCCCCACCTGTGTTATCCCCCCTGTAGTGCGGGGGCCGTCTGGGCAGACAGGGCTGTGCTGGCTGATTAAGAGCCCCAGCCAGATTATAGGATCGTCTCTTTGAAGGCTGGGGCTGAATCCACATCAGTCTCTGGGCCGGTTACACAATAAACACAATATAATATATTACCGGGTCACGGTATACGGAACCGGACACAAAAGTGCTCCGTGACCCGGCTAAACTTCATATGACATATGAGCCAGCTAGCCTGGCCCTGTCACAGATCTCCCCCTTGACCAACGGTCCGGCAGACCAGGCAGATCCACACGGGTCTGCTGCAGGCTGTCCGAGTGGACAAAGCTCAAAGGTGCAGGCCTTAGTTCATGGCCCCCTTTGTCAGAATCATCCATTGAAGGTGGGCCAGGGCCCTGGTTGCCCAAAAGGATAGTCAGTAGTCCTCTGTGAATTGGAGGACGGTCCCAGCTCAGCCGGGGGCACATGGCTATCCCCCTCACCGGGGTAACAGGGGCACGTGGAGACTCTTGCTCCCTAGTCTTGGGAACTGAGTCTGGGGCAGCTGCCAGGCCAGGGTGGTTGCATGGAAGGAAAACCCTGCTGATCGGGCCGGGGGCACTCGGGGAACCAGGAAAACACGTAGAGGTAGTAAGCGAGGCCTCTACCGGGACACTGGAGTGACCTAGGGGACACTCTGGGACAGGAACAGGTGCCCTTACAGGGTTATTGGGCGAGCTAAGCAGCTCTGCGGGGTACTCAGGGGACCCAGGGGAATACTCCGGGGCAGGGACAGGTGCCAATACTGGACCACCGGGAGGGTTAAGCAGACCCTCGATCTTCCTCTCTGGGACAGGTGCCTCTGCCTGGGCACGGGGAGAGTCAGAGGAACACTCTGGGACAGTGACCTGGGCTTCTACCAGGACACTTGGGGAACCAGGGATCACTTCAGAGAACACAGGGATAGGAACCAGGGCCTGCGCCAGGCTACTGAGAGGACCCAGGGAACTCGGCAGCCCCTCTGGCGTCCTCGCTAGGTTAGGGAACGGTGCCTCTACCGGGTCACCGGGGACTTCAGTGGGAACCTCTGGGGCAGTGACCCGGACTTCTCCCAGGACACTCGGGAAATCAGGGGGACAATCTGGGGCCCTGGCTTCTACGAGCATAGATAAGGGTTTGGTGAGGGGGATTGTGCCACTTACTCGGGCGGTGGGGACAGTCATCTCTTCTGCCGGGGTAGAGCAGCCAGGGTTGTTGGTGGGGACTTGGGTCGGAGCTTTTGGCTTCCTCCTCCGCTTCTTTTTGCTGGCGAGGACCTCGGTTCTTCTCACCAGGGCAGGGGCCGAGGAGTAGGTGAAGAGGACCTCGGTCCCACTCCCGCAAGTTGTAGTACCATGCTCCCAGTCTCCTTGTAACTCCTGGAGCTCCACTCTCCGCAGCAATTCTTTATAGTCCCTCTCGAGCTGCCATTCCTCTTGGACCAGGCAATCCATAACAGCCTCCAGCTCGGGGGGAATAGCATAAACCAGGACTTCTGCACGGTTGTCCCAGATTGTATCCCTGCGGTACTGGCAGGGGCTTCCGAAGGACGAGTCAAATTGGAAGGCATCATATATCAGTCCTGGGTCGATGGGGCTATACAGCATCAGAGGGTCGCTGTGGTCTTCACCTGCTAACTGCTGGGAGAATCCCTGGTAGCGGCTCTGGAGGTCGAGCTCTGCATATATGAGACCCCTCAATTCGTCTTCCCACTCCGGCAACGGGTTGTCCCCCAGGAGTGGAACTCGTATATCCCACATTGTCCAGTATTGTGCCCAGTACGTTTCAAAGTGGGGATGGGAGAAATCATCCCTCCAGTCTGCAGGCGCAGACTCTAACTGCCATTGCTGGTGTTCCAGCTCACACACCTCGGCTGTAACCCAGTCTGTCTCATCCTCTGGTTCTCGGAAGGGTTGGATATCCTGGTATGATATTTTGGGGGTCTGTTCCCCTAGTCTGGGAGATACAGACCCACTCTGGCTCAGTTCCCGGTGACACATTTCAATCACCGTCATCACTTGCTCCGATGTAGCCCCTCCTGGGTACAGGGATAGGTGCCATAGAATGTTCTTTGGTAGAGCACTCAGTCCGAGGCTCTCCTCTGGGCCATCCTGGTGCCGATCCATCTCTCTGCAGTCCGCAATCAGAGTAGCCTTTCCTTTGCTACAAACCTCCAGGAGCTCTCTTGGTGTCTCTCGTCTGCAATCCCAGTTGGTGGTTTGGATTTCACCCAAGTCGTGGGATTCTTCCCACCGCTGCCACCAATGTTACAGGGTCACCGTACCCAAGGCTGGGTACCCCTGTTTGAGGGCTGAGGAATCACCAGTCAGTCCCTCATACGGATCGCACTCAGCTATCCACGGATCATCCAGACCACCATTCGTAGTAAACCAAGAAGAACTCTCTTTATTACAAACACACAGAACTTTATACAATCTCAATGCAATGTGTACCGAACCCAACCCCCAATCCCATCAGCCACATCCCATCACAAATCCCATCAGTATACAGGGGATGTATCAGGTGAGGGGATTACAGAATACAATGGGTTCCCCCACCTGTGTTATCCCCCCTGTAGTGCGGGGGCCGGCGGGGCAGACAGGGCTGTGTTGGCTGATTAAGAGCCCCAGCCAGATTATAGGATCGTCTCTTTGAAGGCTGGGGCTGAATCCACATCAGTCTCTGGGCCGGTTACACAATAAACACAATATAATATATTACCGGGTCACAGTATACAGAACCGGACACAAAAGTGCTCCGTGACCCGGCTAAACTTCATATGACATAAGAGCCAGCTAGCCTGGCCCTGTCACAGAGACCCCCTGGCCTTTCCTTATAATACGTAGCAAGACCCCCGGCCTTTCCTTATAATACGTATCGAGACCCCCCGGCCTTTCCTTATAATACGTATCGAGACCCCCGGCCTTTCCTTATAATACGTATCGAGACCCCCGGCCTTTCCTTATAATAGGTATAGAGACCCCCGGCCTTTCCTTATAATACGTAGCGAGACCCCCGGCCTTTCCTTATAATACGTAGCGAGACCCCCGGCCTTTCCTTATAATACGTATCGAGACCCCCCGGCCTTTCCTTATAATACGTATCAAGACCCCCCAGCCTTTCCTTATAATACGTATCGAGACCCCCCGGTCTTTCCTTATAATACGTAGCGAGACCCCCGGCCTTTCCTTATAATACGTAGCGAGACCCCCCGGGCTTTCCTTATAATACGTAGCGAGACCCCCCGGCCTTTCCTTATAATACGTAGCGAGACCCCCCGGCCTTTCCTTATAATACGTAGCGAGACCCCCCGGCCTTTCCTTATAATACGTAGCGAGACTGCCGTGTACATTGCCGTGTACATTGCCGTATATGTTACCGTGTACATTGCCGTAGGCTGTGATAATATAATGTATGATTAGAATGAATGAAGTGTTAGCTCATGTGCCCAGCCGTCAGTAAGTGAATGTCCGAACGCTGTGCATGTGTCCCGGAGTAGTTGGTACAGGACCTTGAGCGAGTGTCCTGCGTCCGGCCAGCGCCGCTGACAGTCTCGGGATTGTGTTTGTTCTCATAACGTATAATTTAACATCCATTTCCAGCACCAAGTATAATGATGAGGTTCAGCGATCCATTATATTGCGAGCAGAGAGCTCACTGACAGCTCCGACAGCCCCTCTCTAAAAAGGTAAATTATTATTTAGGCAACCTTTAGCTGAAAACGCGCGTTTTACTGCACCCAACATTCACCCAACATCATTTTACTATATATATATATATATACACTTAACCCTTCCTTTTCTGATATAACTTCACTTTCTTTTCACTTTTTGGGTGTAAGTTTTTGACGAGGGTCAAATTTACATAAATTATCAACATAATTCCTTTATATACTTCATGTGGGACTCGGAATATTTTCCTTTTCAGTCTTAGTTACTTGCGTCCTCATTAAATCCACGACTGATTCTGTTCAGTTTTAGAATCAGAGAAATAATAAGAAAAATAATAAATAATAAATACATATCTGGGTGAAGCAGCCTTGAAATATATCTTTGTATCTGTTTTGTTATTATAATGAACAAAATATTTCATAAAACTTTACAAAAGGGGTTTTATTTTTCATTATAGTTATTATTAGTCTCGTTGATGTTGATCATTGAGGTTGATGGCGAAGACAGCGAGGAAGATTCGGTTCTCTGCTCGGTACCGACGAGAACGAGCCTCTAAAAACGACGGCGTAATGGCTATGAGAGTCGGGGGAGGGAATCGGATGGAGAGACCCCGAGATTATTGTGAAATATAGGAGACCCCTGGAGGACGTGGGGTGATTGAGCAGCCTACTTATCTCGTTATAAAGTATCTTACTTCTCGTTACATGTATCCGTTTCCTTTGTTTCTATAGAATTATTATTTTCATCACTCCTATGACATAATTGTGTCCAATAAACCTGTTCTGCCCCTAAAAACCGAGACGTAGTGCTTCGGAGCGCTCTAACGTCTGACAGGTCAGGGGGTCTCGCGTGATACTAACTGGCATACTTTTAATCAGAAAACGCGACTTTTAATTATTTGCCCCAATTGTTGGAAAAAGAAGATGTCTCACGGATATATAATGTGGGGTGCCTTTAAATTTTTTTGGGTTCCACCTTGTAAATACAGAATCCCCCCAATTTGCCCCACTTTCCCTGCCCCCCCCAGCTCTTTTCCGCGCAGGAGATGAGTGTGCGTTTCCAACTACGTGTTTTCTTTATTAAACCAAATTCCTTGATCTTAATGCCCTTCTTAATATGTGTTTTTTTTATTATTTGATTGACTCATTTACAGCCATTCGAGGTATTTCAGCAAAATTACACCTTCAATATTTTTTTTTGCCCAATGGCCTAAATATTTTCTTTAAAAAAGGGTAGAATAATTGATCTAACAATTACACAATAATATAAAAAATAATAATAATTACACAATAATATCAAAAATAATAATAATAATTACATAATAATGGTTTTTGAAAAAAGAAAGATTTTTTCCTGCCGTGACTACGACTTTATCGCTTCATCTGCTCATCGCTGTAATGAAGAGGACAATATGGCTGCCCCCGAGATCTGCTTTAATTACGAATCTATAATAAAAACATCCGGAATAACTAAACATTTTAGGTCATTTTGTCCACCTTATGGTTGCCAAAATTTTTCCTAAAACCGAACGTTTTATTAAATCTCATACATTGAGGGAGATTGCCGGATGACGGGCGTCTCGTTGCTCCAGCTGATCCGTCTGGCGTTTCCAGGGCATTTGGCTCGGTGAACTTGGAAGGGAATCAGTGAATTCGCTGCCGTTGGCTGATTAAATGTTCCCCTTCGGTGCCGCTTTCTCTACATCTGGTTCTAATCTACGCAGGACTCTCAGAAATGCGCGGCCATTTCCTCTGCCGATAATTAGCGACATTAATTACCGCGGTCGTCGTTACGCTAAATCATGCGATATTAGGCTGATGAGAGTTTGATTCTTAACCCTATGAGTAATGGAGCAGCCGAGACCCCCACATAAAGATTAATGTATAGCCGGACCGCTGAGACGTAAGGGCGGTGGGGGGGGGGGTTATGATGCGAGACGCCGGCTTCCTCAGATCCACGGAATACGAACCTCCGTTAAAAAAAAAATGCAACTTATTATCCAGAAAATATAGATTATTATTTATTAAAGAAAAAGCAATCAAAGCTCCAGCTTATCAATAACCACAGGGAGCCACAAATAACCTATCGATTGCCGGTGGTTAGTGATGGCAGCGTGATGTATGACATCACTAGGGCACTCATTTCTAAGGGAGATGCCTATGACATCACTAGGGAAATGCAATCTACTGTTTTATTTATGTAAATTTACATTTAAAGCACATTTGAACCTCAGCTCAGCGGGCGATATGTCGCATCATACAAAGATTTACACGTTCACGGTATACGCAGTCCTTTAACCATCACGTGACCCAATTTCTATCAGTCAGAAGAAAGATTCCTCCGTAGACAGGAAACAAATATATTTTGGGTCTGTTTTAACGGATTCTGAAAGTAGATTTTTATGGTGCGAAGGAAGTCACCCCCTGTCAGTGACAAGGAAGCTTATAATAAAACGAGTTTCATCATAAGACACTCAGCTGCAATAATAATAATAATAATAATAATAATAATAATAATAATAATTAATAATAATAATGGGAGTGATAATAAAACAACGTTAAATGCCGAGGGTTTTCCTTGAAGGTTTTCCGGGGTTGGGGGTTATTTCAGCCTCCGATTGTCTCGTGTTTAAAATTCACATTGAAGAAGAATATTATTGTAAAAATAAATCGAGTTGTTGTGGATGTTCCGGGGATGTTGGATACAACGTATCGAAACCCGGCTTCCTGCGCAGGATGCTGAGGCGGGGGAGGGGCAGCGTAGGGGGGGTTGATGGTTAGGGAGGATGTCACCTTCCAATATCCTTTATGACCCCTGAATGTCATCAAGTGAGACTGATACGTCCTTTCTTTTGGAATCGGTAGATGCTTCGTTATCAATTAGTTTCACATTTTGTCCGGGGGAACAGACAAAAGTAACATAAGAAAATAAAAATAGAATCGCACAATAACTTGCCCGTGTGTCATAATTCTGCCGGTGACTTTGCCCACATGCATCTTTTTCACTGCAGTGCAGTCTGGCATAAAAACCAACCTAAAATAATCCTTATTATGGGAAAATTTACACTGCATCGTACTGCCACCTACTGGCCGCCGCTGGGATAACACCGAGGTTATTTTGCTCTTTCATCATTTAGCCGATGAGCACTTTCTGTGCGTTTTAACAGAATATAATACTCAATGTTCTTTTGCTACAGGAGAAAATAATTAAATTACGTCGTAAATGGTATTTTCCTCTCTTTTTGTTCTACGTCCGTAAATGTTGAATTATTACAGTTTGGGAGCCCGGTATTAATAACCCAACATACAGTATGAAGGCATTCATAGGCAAAAAGAAGGCCATTTTGGGCTGTAGATGGACACGTATGTTCTGCACATGACCCTGCGTGCCGTTTCTGGTGTCTGTGGAGGATCTGCGCCCCCCCGACAGAAGTAAAATGGTGAGAGAGAGAGAGGCATTTAATTAGGTTGTGGTTTAAAAGCTTCCTCTCCCTTACTGTGAAGAATACAAAAGGAATATGAAAGGAACACAGAGATAAATGCTTACTGCCCATTCCCAATCACCAACATGACAAGAATCCCTCTTTACAGAACAATCAGCAGAGAAGGGGTTAAGTATATGCAGATTGCCCCCCCTGCAAAACTTGGCCCTTGTATCATTAACGAGGCAGGAGTGGGTGTTTTGGGTGAGAAATCCTCCATCAACCATACCTCAACAGACTCATGGCTTCCCATATTTTACCCATTGTACAGCGCTGCGGAGTACGATGGCACTATATGAATTAATAAATAATAAAAGTATTTTCTATCCCCTCCCCCCTATAATTGTGAGAGGAGACGGGGATATGCAGGACGGTCAGATGCTTCGATTTAACGTTTGGAGGTGAAGTGGTTAAAAATGGCGATCATGTTAACGTTACAGGTTCCCGGCGGCTAATATTCCGGTCCTTGCTAATTCCCAACTGGGCCAGCAGAAGCCACCATCACCCAACCAGGTCATCACCAGACGTGGCCATCTATTCTTCAGAAGGTCCGGAGGTTCTGGTGGCTCCGTTGTATCCTCTTAAGGTGGACTGTGAAGGTTCTTGTTGTTTAGTAAATCGATACAAAGTCTCAGCTCTTTATAAAGCGTAATATAAATGATGCAGCAGATGATCTCTGGACCAATAAGAAGGTGCGATTAGGATCAGCGCTGATCTCTCCGTCGTAGTCAATAAACAGTTATGAAAACACATTGTTTTCTATAAAGGGCGGCTCGTGGTATAACGCAGTCTGTCCGCTCCTTTGGATCTGCGTTCCATCAGATGGCAGAATCAGACACACAAACACGTTTTCATCTGTTTTGCCATAAAATGTGTTTTAAAAAATATATATATAAATTCTTAGATTTTCGTTAGCTTTGCCAAATGCCGAAACCACCGGCAGCGAACGCGAGGGCGCCGGGCCCCGCTTCTGTGTGATTCATTCTCAGGATCGTTCCCACCGACGGAAATTCTTGAGAAGGTCGCGTAAATTAAGCAGATTCGTTAACAGAAACGTAATATTTAAAAGAAGATGCTAAATAAATTCCGTGGATTTATCTCTACAAATAAATATTTAGCTTTTTTTATTTGATTTTCTCACCTAAAACTTTATTATATAATAATTGATCGGATCAGATGTATTTCTTAAGAGAGCAACCACCTCATGATAACTCCTAGGGGGACATATAAAACCCGGAACCCGCCGGCAGATCGGCCCCTTCCGGCCCCCGTCTAGTCGCCCGTTTCTCCTGCTGTAACGACTCAAGCCTTAATCAGTCGTTGGTCTCGTCTTAGATTCAGGAGCCGTATGTCTATCCCATGCATGTTTAATCTCCTCACTGTTTTACCCTCTACCACTTCTGCTGGGAGGTTGTTCCACTTATCTACCATCATCTCAGCAAACTAAAACTTCTCTACATTACATAGCATGCCAGCCATACAAAAAAGGGTCTTAGGGTAGAGAGGTTGAGTGGGGGGGTCGCTATCTGTATGTTCTAAATTACAACACAGAGCAGCCAATGTTTGATAAACCTGCAACGATTCCACCTCCGCTCGGCTGCCAGTCTGAAGCTTCCAGAACGCCCTTCTGTAACATGCGCAGGGTAGATCTGAGGCTTTGAAGTGCCCCGGGCAGAAGGTTGTCTGCTCTTTAACCTAAACCAAAAAAGTAAAATCAGAGAACTCAATAAATCGCTAATTATACACAATGAACATTAAATGGTTAATGCCTAAAAAGTGAATTTGGTGCACATTTTATGTTCTAATCGCCCTGCTGGTTCCTCTGGTGATGAGACCCCAGCAGCTGCCTAGTGGGCTGTAAGAGTCCCATTAAGTAGACATGTCCCAGCATTGCCTCCCTCTCCATTTACGCCGTAACACGTTTTCATACATAAATATATCTTTTTTTGACATATTGCAGGAATTGATACATTTCGGAGCCCCTCTTATCTCTATCCCCGACTCTTATCGCGCGCATGATACATGGAAGCTGCACAAAGCACGTCCATTACGAGGGGACAGACGCTTTCCTATCACTTCGGCGCCACAGCGGCATCGCTGCCTCCCAAACGTATTCCCTCCATGAATCACTCGGCAAACATCTCCTCCGCTCCTCTCCTTTGACTCTCTTTATTTATTTATTTATTTTTGTTAAACAATAGCCGGTAAATAACCGGTTTCTTGGAGTTAAAGGCCGGGGGGGTCTTCCAAAGACAACATCCCATCCATCTGAGTGACTCGGATCGGAGCGCCGGCAGGTCCGTCCGCTGGAAAGGGCCACGCGCCGCTGACCTCTCCTGAGATGAAGCTTCCACCGGGGACGCTCTGACCGGTTTGCTATTTTGCTGAATCGCAGGCTACGGCCGTGTTTGCTTTTGGGGTTTTATTTAATTTCTGTGGATTTTTTTTTTCTTTCTATCTGTTTGCAGAGCTGCTCAAGGTGAACGGGAGCTGAAGATACGTCGGCCGTCGGGAACGTCAGCTTTACGGAGTACGAGAGGAAGCATATGGATGTTTGACTTCTGTTGCCTTCGGATTCCAGGCAGGAACGACCCACAGACTTATTGGCAGCGCTCGGCTAACGTCGTCCGACTTCGCTTTGCATGTAGAACGAGAAGTCTGGCCGAGGACCAAGCTACTTACAAAGCAGCTGGCAGTGGCCGTGACGGATACGCTGCGCCTACATTATCACTTAGGGGATGGAGCGTCGCGATAAAAGCCAAGTAACGGAGCTTTAAAAGCCGGGTAGCAATTAGTCCGACGGCAACCTTCTCGTTATTTTTAAAGTCATAATATTTAAGTTTGCGATAATAAAAAAATTAAAAAATCACAGATTGTTTTGCTACATTTTCAGCTCTTTGTAATATTTAAATTTTATTGTAATTATTTTTTTTTGGTGATAATTAAAACCCTCGCCGCATATTGGACAACAAAGTCAAATAAACATATTGTCGTTATCATAAAGAGGGCTGTCAGCTCTACGCTGGGAACCAGTTGGGTTTTTTTAATCGGAATTTTCCCACGTGTTTTTTTTTCCGCACTAAATACACAAACAGAACTCCTACGGTGCCGTTCGCGGCTTCCGAAGAAAGGCGCGTTTCATTCCATGATTGATGGCTTGGATATACCCCTCTAGGGGCAAGTCTAGGGTTAATATAGGGGTGAAACGTTTGAGGTCTCAAGTAGCAGATCCTTGAGAAACGCGCCAAGGAACCCGTTGACTTTCCTCGCGTTCCGTTCCCTCGTGAACCTCAAATAATAGAACGTTAAATAGATGGAAACGTATTAATTACTTCCAAATGCCGCTTAACAGACGTTTCAAAAGCGGGGTAAATATGAGTCGGGGAATTATTTCAAAACAATTACATCACGGATTAACCCTTTGCACGCTTTGTCGTATTTCCCAATGCGTTTCGCACAAAAATTTAAATCCACACTTTATTGTTTAATGTGCGCTAAATAACCCAAAAAGATTGCACTTTTTTTTTCACATTTCACGGGTAAAATGATGGATTTTATCACGAGACCAAAGGGTTCTTCTACCAAATCCAGACGGAACATAATAGACCCCGGGGGCGGGTAGATAATTAGACAGCAATGTATTCGGGAACGGGAAAAAGATATTTATTTTTAAATTAACTCATTGTAAATAAATTTCATCTTACTGTCCTAATGGGATTTGGAGAAGCCAGACGGAGGGTAACTGGAAATCAGAAGAAAGGCAATTAGAAATCTCCCACGTTGGGGACTAGAAGGGGGATGAAGGATTTATATGCCATTAACTGGTACAAATACTAATTATCTTTTAATACTATACAAATTATTCCTGGAAAATGGCAAAACCTAATCAGATAATGATATTTCACACTGTCTAGAAAAAAGAAAAGATTAGATTTTTTATTTTTTTATTTTTTTTGCTATATACTGATCTATGTTATAATAATTCAGGGAGAGACAAAAAACTTTGGGTCCAACGGAGCCGCCGAAAAATCTGGGTTTGGTGAATTCATTCCCAGGACATGCGAAAGGAACTGTCGGAAATCTGATGTATATATATATATAATACGGTATATAATATACATATAACTTGGGAATTGTCAAGCTGGGCGGGGCTTAAAGTAAAGTCAAATCCGAGTGCACTGATTGGTCCCCGTCACACACAATGTTTGAATTCTCATAAGTGTCTGAAACTGCCCCTTCAGCCCCGCTGTGCTCTGAACTGCCCCCTCCAGCTTCTCACTCTGTACTGACCAACCCCTCTGTTGTGAGCTGCTCCCTCCACTTTGACAGACCTGCCTCTGCTCTGACTCGCCACCTCCACTCTGAACGAACCGCCTCTACCTGCCCCTCTGCTCTGACTCGCCACCTCCACTCTGAACCGCCTCTACCTGCCCCTCTGCTCTGACTCGCCACCTCCACTCTGAACCACCTCTACCTGCCCCTCTGCTCTGACCCGCCACATCCACTCTGATCCGCCTCTGCCTGCCCCTCTGCTCTGACTCGCCACCTCCACTCTGATCCGCCTCTACCTGCCCCTCTGCTCTGACCCGCCACCTCCACTCTGAACCGCCTCTACCTGCCCCTCTGCTCTGACCCGCCACCTCCACTCTGAACCGCCTCTACCTGCCCCTCTGCTCTGACTCGCCACCTCCACTCTGATCCGCCTCTACCTGCCCCTCTGCTCTGACTCGCCACCTCCACTCTGAACCGCCTCTACCTGCCCCTCTGCTCTGACCTGCTCCCCCCAGCTTCCCTCTGCTCTGATCAGCCTCTCCTCTCTGAAGACGAGGGGGAGTAAAGAAAAGGGAAGTAATGAGGTTGTAGGTGAGAAGAGTGGAGGAGTGGAGAAGGTAGATGAGGTGAATAGATGGTAGGAGAGGTGAAGGAGAAAGTAAGGGGATGGTAAGGATGCTATTGGTGAGTTTAGGAGGGGAGAGGAGACAAGCAGAGAGAGAGAGAGCGAGAGGGGAGAGAACAGGGAAAACAGAGAAAAGATGGGGAGAGAGAGAGAGAGAGCAAACAGAGGAGAGAGAACAGAGAAACAGAGAAAACAGAAGGCAGAGAGGGAGATCTGGGAATAGAAAATGGCAGAGAAAGGAAAGGAGGGAAAGAAAAAGGAAAATGAGAAAGATTTTTTTTTGCTCACACGCTAGAATCATATATTAATGCAAAACTAATCCTGTAGGGGTTAAAAAATGTGGTGATGAAGGATGATTTTAGACACCTGAAAATAGGTTTCATATTTTGCTTTTAAAATAATTCTTAAATAAACGTTAAAAGACCCCTCGGGCGGTTTTTTTATCCCATTTAGGGGATGCTATTGGCTCCCTGGATCTCAAATTCCATCTCTGATTGTTTCGTTCTCTAATAAGATTTCAACAAACCCATCCGCGCGTTACAAAGAAACGATACAGGATACTTTCTGTAATCAGAATATATTCATGATTCAATTAAAGGAGCTGTTCCACTTACTCTGCCGAATGTAACACTTTCAAAGCAAACCATCTTTAATCAGCCAAAACTTTGCCTCTTTCGTGGTTTTTGCCGGGAACCCTTAATAACCCCTGTGACACAAAAGCAGATTCTGATAGGCTGTTACCATAGGAACTGGGAAAAAAATCTTAAAACTTCCTGGTTTTATGTGATCAAACCCTCAAAAAAGAAAAAGACAAAAGCTAAGGTTTAAATATTTAACAAAAAAAAAAACCAAATGCAATTAATTTTAAGTTTTGTCTAAGCGATCCGGCTCCTTTAGCAGGAATTTCAAGTAATCTTTTATTTATTTATTAATATTTTGTACGTTAGATACACTTGTGTTCTGAGTATAGAATCCTTATTTCTTGGTATAAATAATAGAGTTTGAAGAATTAAAATGCAGCGAGGTCCATGAGATCGTAGCGAAAGCCGACTTCTCCGTATAAATTGCTCTCGTCGCGCCGATATCTTTCGAGGCTTCCTACATCTGACTGTCTGACTCCTAACAGATCAGCGACGGCTCTCTTGGTAAATCCCGGCCTCAAACGCCAAGACCAATTGACTTATCTGACTCCAAATCTGCAAAATTTTATCACGTTTGCCCCCAAAACACAGAGAAATATCCAGCTCTTCACTCAGATCTTCTCGGATATCGATTCGGAACGAAGAAGGAAAAACTGCGCTGAGGAATCGCGGATGAATCAGAATTTAAAATGATCCCCTAAGTAAACATCGCCGGTCTGTAAATTAAACGTCAAGGGCGAGCTGAACATTAAACGAACTCAACGAAGTCATTAACATGTCTCCCAATTCTGCTCCCAGCAAGATTCAGACCGGCAAAAAATGTAACCCCCCCCTCCCCCGATGGACACGTCCGCCACCGGCTACTGTAACAATTCCTAAGAAATATAGAAAAATCTTAAAACTACAGATAATTTATCACAATCTCCCCGTTGGATTCCATTAAGAATCTCTGTTTGTGATTGTAAAGTAGGGATGTTTTGGATCGAAGGCAGCGCCGGAATATATATTTATCGGAAGACGTCTTATCCGCGCATGAAGTCGTCTTAAACTAAAATTATAAATGCTAAATGCCACAATTTCCAGCCGTTTGGCTCTCGGTGCAGCTTAAGTCGGCTAAGTGTTTTATGGTATATAAGGGAAGTGGGGGTGGATGGGATTTTATCCTCATTTTCACAATATAATATCATTCTCCCCGATTATTAAATAGGTCTCAGGGTGTTATATTATTTCCTTCCCATCTATATGCAGGACGGATATTTCCCCTGATAGTTCAGCGTTGCTGCCGTTTAAAGTTTATTCTTGAATAAGGAATGTTGCTGAAGAAATATCGCAGTCTTAACTCTTTGGGTGATTGGAATATATGGCACTCGATGCGCGGTGAGCCGTGGTTGTATCCTTTGGGAGCTCTAAGGGTTAACGCGTGAAATTTAATAAAAGGGTCTTGGGAGCCCAATAAAGCAGCTGACTCCAATAACACAAACTGATCCTTTTTGACATATCAGGAGCGACACATTGATCTCTCAGGCCCAGAAGCATTAAACTCCGAGGCACGCGGCTTAGGTTTATGATGACTTGGTAGTTGGCAGATAAGGCGCTGGCCAATGAAATAATAGTAAAAATAATAATAATAATAATGGCCGAATGTATTACACAGGTCTCATTTTACTACAGGTCAGGGGGGGAGGATAACAACTGAAGAGATCAGTCAAGTTAAGGGTTAACCTGACTTCCGAGACTTCACTCCAGTCTGATGTCTTTGAATGCTAATAATCACGAAATAACTCGCCAATTCACTAAACTGCAGGTTGTTTGGGAGGGCATGCGAGTGTCTGTGACTTTGCTAGTTACAGGTGAGGCCATGCGAGAGAATGCATGTTCAGTGCAACCTCGCATGTCCTCATCTGTAATTCGCAAAATGAAAAATATAAATAAAATAAAAACTCATTTAAAAAAAAAATTAAACGGGGACCAACTATTAGAAAGGGTGCAATGGTTGCCCCCTCTTTTCACCACCCTGTGCACCGTGGCATGTGGAGGGGTAATTATTTTGATTCCTTGTGTATGACTTTGGATTTACCTTATACTTCACTGCAGGCATCCAGTCCAAAGACTCTCCGGCTACATGTCCCTACGGCTGCAGAGAGGGAACCTCCTTACTCAACGGTGGGTAGTGAAGTCCCGGAAACATCCCAATACCAAGGAGTTGTCAAAAACTTTACCCCTTTCACTGGGCGTCCTATTTTCAGATCGAATGCTGCAGCCTCGTGTATATATATTGTGGTAAAGTGTATGGGAGAGTGGTTGATGGGATATATGTCTCACCTGGTTACCTCAGCCAGGCCTGGTAGCAAACCCAGGTGCTCTCAGGTGAGGCTTCCTAAGCTCGTTACTGGGGAGGAGGCCTTAAAAGAAAGGGCTGTTAGGTTTTCAGAGGGAGGGAGACACTGAATGAAGGAGCAGCTACAGCCAGCGCTGCAGCCCACCAGGTATGAAGCTTTACCCCATACAAAACTGGTTACTTTGCTTTGCGTCAGACCTTAGGCTGCTAGAGAGGTATCCTGCTGTTTAGTTAGAGCCGGACAGGCTTATAGTTTGTTTTGTTTACAAGGTGCTCTGTGATTACAACATCTAAATAAACACGCTTTTACGTTGGAAACCTGTGTGAAACTGTCATTGCCGCCCCATGCGTGAGCTGACCCCTACAATATATATATATAATTAGAAGACATTACCAAGCGAGAGATCAACGCTCATCAGTCTACAGCCATCTCTTCTCGTCGTGAGACCCCCCCTTTTTGTATGAAGAACGTCATCTTAGCACTTTGCTTCATGGAATAACAGAAATATGTGTTGATTGTTCCTGCTAATTTTGAAGAAAAATAAATCTAATAAGGAAGCGACTTCCATGCCTGTTTCTCCACTCAATATGAATTGTATCAGCATAATTTACCGTACATTCACTCTCGTACGGGTGATTATCATACAGATATATGCAGAGCAGGCAGAATTCAGATATTGGGCTTCACGCGTTTGATTTATTGAATGCACATCGGAAACAAACTGTGAGCCGCAAACAACAAACAGCTTTCACTTAGTCTGGTGTTTCGGCCAAATGTCACCTAAAACGAACTATTCTCAGCGAATATTTCTACAAAAATCTGGAGTTTATAGCTGCAGACCAGTGGCTACCCCCCAGCGCTGTACACAGTAATATAACCCCCCAGCACTGTACACAGTAATATAGCACTAAGGCAACGCATGATACAATATTTGAAAAGCTCATAAAAGCCCCCATTTCATTTCGTTTTCACCCGTATCGTTGCTTTATCTTTTCTGGGTGAGATATAAGACAGCTGACCGTTTTTAGACCTGTGGGAAGAAATGCAAAAATTATGACAAAATATTCAGTGTAAAAAAGAAGAAAATAAGTATTTGTAAGTTTGCCGGGCCGGGTCTGCATCTCTGTAATAATAAAGCTGCGGGTTCTCCGGGGAAATATTGATGCGCAAGATGGATGGGGAGGAAAAGGCGAGAAATTCACAGAACTCATTTGCATGTCGCTAACTTTAACTCCTTCTCTGCCGTTTGTAAGCGACTGGATTTTAGGATACGGTCTGTAAAAAAATATATGGAGATTTAGATTGCCTTAAAAAAAAATCATGACTCAATCTGCATATTAGTACATGTTGAAAAAAATATTCAAGAATTGATTCAAAGCCATTATTATCTGAGCTTCAACTAAATCGGATTTAATTGGATTGATCGTATCCGCTTATATTTTTTACATATCATCGAAGGGTTGGTAAAAAAGAGGACGCCTCTAATTCGAAGGACTCTCTCTGACTAGTAAAGAGAGGCTGAAATGCATGCCCTTTTGGGTAAAATCAAGTAAATACCCGCAAGAAGGGGGGAAAACCGATGCCTGGGCCTTAAGGTTGGGGAGACAAGAAGTTGGGGTTGCTTCCTGGAGCCCCCAGTGAGTGGCCTAATATGAGTGCACACTATTGGGTGAGTTGGGCTCACTCCAAGCGCACTGTGATGGAGTAGAAAAGTGCATCTGAAGCACCAAAGACCCCTCCTTGGACATTTTATTTTTTCTCCCCTGGACTTTTGATTCTTCCTTATTTCTGCTGGTGTCCCAGTTCTATTTTTGATGGGAAACCCCGTTCCGACACACACCGAAAGCTGCCACGGCGGATCTGGGTCCTTGAATACTTGGTGTTTTGGTTGGCGAGGTCGGTTGGCCTCTTGACTACCATCTTTCATTGAAGACTTTGGTGGTTTGTAGACCACCAAACAAGCCCCAGGGCACAAACAGCGCATTTAATAATAATTCATGGACCCCAAAAAAATGCCAAATATTTCCATGGGGCTCCGTACCGAGGCTTAGGGCTCATCAGGGGCAGAGTAAGGTCCAGCGGGGCTATAAACTTTTGCACCCTTCTGACTGTGAATAGGTCCACGGGGAAGAATTGATCGCCAATATTTCCTAAATCCAGTCTCCACCCCCCCAAGGTTAAGCTGCACCCTTTAAATCCCACGCTTTTTACCCCACGTCTGCTCCGAATCTCTTTACTGCGTCCATGAATAATTCACCGAGGGGGACAGGCAGAAACGGCATGTTCATTTTTAGAAGATAAGTACATCGGAGCGGGGAAGCTGATATTGAAATGTATTTGAAAATGACAAGCTAGTATTTCGTTATATCTCGACAAGACAATGCAAGCGAAATGTCAAAACTGTGTCTAACACAATGCCACATAATTGAGGCCATTTGTCCCTTTATAAAGGATGACAATTACACCGAAAATGAAGAGTTTTACGCGGGGAGAAAAAACATAAAAGTTGAAGATATTCTCCTTTGTTTCGAAGGGTTTTCAAAACATTGAAGTAAGTAAGTACTGTACTGTCCTTGGGAATTAAAGTGAGGGGTAATAAAAAACACCCAAGGAGATATAACTTAAATATTACCCTATTTAGGCCCTTTTCCAAATACAATATGTATCATTACAGCCCTTTGGTGGAAAACATCCTCGACCTTTTAAAAGCTCTCAAAGGATCAGCTTTACAAACAGGGCCGGCCCTACAATGGAGCCGACTGGGGCAATTGCCTCAGGCGGCACTTCAGAAGGGGCGGCACTTTGCCGCCCCAAGCGGTTTTTTTTTTTGAAGCAGAGGAGAGAGAGAGAGGCACCGAGTGGTTTTCGCTTACCCGCCCGGCGCCCCTCTCTCTCTCCTCTGCGGCGAGTTTCCCTGTTCGGTCTCTGTGCCGGCTTGTAATGCAGAGCGCCGGAAGTGACGTGAATTTCCGGCGCTCAGCATTACAAGCCGGCACCGTGGCAGCACAGGGAGACTCGCCGCAGGACTGTTTAAGGGTAAGTACCGGTGGGGGGGGTAGATAATGCTGCCTTCGCCCATTTTAAACTTCGCCCCAGGCGGCGTTAAGTCTTCGGCCGGCCCTGTTTACAAACATGGGGAATCAGGAAAACAGTAAAATCAAACTTAAGGTACTCTGACTATTTTATAAACTCGGGGGCCACACTCCCATTACCCAGAATCTGCCGAGAGAAGAGATCCCACCATCTTCAGCACTTGGTCTGTTTCTGACCAGTTAACTCCTCTATAACTGCCCTGTGTACCCCAACCATAAACCCAACAAATGACATAACAATATAGTCGTAGTGATGTAATATAGCTTAGATAGATTAGGGCAGCCTTCCTGGGGGGTTGCAGCCCCTCTGTTGCTGCTCAGTGGGGCAGTTACACTATAGAGGACAGTACCTGCTGAGGGAGCCGCTGGGGGGTCTGCCCTGGGTCATGCATGGAGCATGTGAGAGACTGCAACTTTCAACGTTATAAGTTACATGTGAGGGCCTGCAAGTGTGATGGGAGCCTGCATGCCCTCGCCTATTACTTGCAAAATCGCCCCATTACATGCATCTTCCACAATGCATAAAACCCAGGCTTATTGCATGTTACAAGAACAATGAAATACCGCACATATTAACATATATATATATATATATATATATATATATATATATATATATATATATATATATATATACATCTCCATTGTAATTATTCAGTGTTTGCCTTGAAATCTTACTTCTCCTGTGTTTTATATCCTAAAACAGCTGCAATTACCCCAGGTTACAAAAATCACAGCAACTCTGTTTCAGTCATAAATTAATCAGCGTAGAGAGGAGAAAGCGTTCATCGGTTTCACTTACTGTTTTCAATCATCTTCTGCCTCCTGTTATGTTATTATCATTCTTCCTCTTCCTCCTCTTCTTCTTCTTCTTCATCCTACTTTTTCCTCCTTTGTATAAATCTATGTATTTAGTTATTTTGTGGATAGCAGGATCATTCTTTGTCTATTAGTAGACTTTGGTCTCCTCATTATTATTGGTTGTATTGTTATTATTATAATCTGAAGAATTATTATTATTATTATAATTATTTCTTCTTTGCCTTAATATAGCTATTAAGCTCATAGCAGAACCTCCCCCCCCTCTTTCTTTGCCTGAAAGTAAACTTTGTTCTGCAAAAGTTCTGCCAATTATAATTTTTTTATTTTTTTTTTACTGAGCTTCCAACAAGTTTCTTCGCGAGTCTGAAAATGTTCAGCAGAACAAGACGGGAGTTTCATTCGTATGAATATTTCATCGGGATGTAATAGTTTTTTACTTTCATCCAACGTAACCGATTGGAATTAGACATAGTACCTACCTGGCGACTTCGGAATACTCAACTGCACTGAATACTTAATTAAAAATGGTAACGTTTCCATGATGTTATGGGGCAGGCTCGGCGGCGGCATTGCACTTAAGCAGTCAATATTAAGTAGAGTAAAAAAAAATGTACAGTATTTATGATCAATAACTGTGAGCCTCTGCGTTTGGTTTACTAAAAGGTTTCAATGTATAGCTGCAAAAAAAATAAAAGGCAGGGTCAGATGCCGTTTTGAGACCCCATTGCGGGGTTGAGGGGTCTCCCTTACCCCAGGAGCGCAGCCAGTTACTCTATAACATTTTTAATACTGATCTACTCCTGTTCAGGGCCCTGCGATCTATAAAGGAACATGTATATTTAAATTATAAGGTCAGGCGAGGACGTTTGGGCAAGATGCCAAGGAAAACTGGAGGGTCAGAGGCTGAGCTGGAATGGAAGGAAGTTTTCTTTTACTGAGAGGGTGGTAGATAAGTGGAACAGCCTCCTAACAGAAGCAGTAGAGGGTAATACAGCGAGGGTATTAAACATGCATGGGATAGGCAAATGGCTCCTTAGTCTAAGACGGCACCAATGACTGATTGAGGTTTGAGTCTTTACAGCAGACTAGACGGGCCGAACGGGGGCCGATCTGCCGGTAAATTCTATGTTTTAGATACATTAACGAATGATGATCTCACGTATCACGTCGAGGCACCCCATGGGAAGTGAGAAGAAGACAGTATTAAAAGCAGACATAATGTGGCCTGATCTCAGGTAACATCGGTAATGATGGCTCGGCGGGGGTTCTATAATAAAACATTTTCAGAGCGTGAATAATACGTTTGGGTTCTTTGGCCAAAATCATCATTTATTGGTTTGGGATCTTCTTTTGTCCGTTGAAGATCCCGAGGACTTTAGTGATCTGTCACCATTTTCATCGTAAGGACAAGAAATCCACAAACAAACCAGGAGATTTCAGGATCTACTCTCTTCCGGCTCCAGCGGACCAAGGCCTCCAAATCCTGAGGCGTGAACATAAGGTCACCGGCAAACAGGAGCTGTCCAAGGGGGCCGCGCAGAGGAACATTAAACCCCTAAACAAAGGGCAACTGGAAAAACACGGCAATCATGGCAACCCACCCAGATCTGGGGAAAGAGAATCTGATGTATAAAGATACCGAGGGGTGGGGGGGGAGGAGGGTGGAGAGAGGACAGGAGAATGGGGGGAGAGAGGAGGAAAAAAGAAAGATAAATCAGTTACACATTAACCCATTACAGTCTAAACATGCCAGGACGCTCATCGTGATATTAAGGGGGTGATGTACCCGCGATACATTGTAGCCAATCACTAATAGACACCACTTACCCCAGCTTAATACTAGAGCCGGACCGGAAAGGGCCAAAGCTTTCCTCCCCAATTAATGAGGTCGGGGCTCTGATCTCATGGGCTCTCGTGGCTGAACATGAGCTCCACCACCAACCTCCTAGCTTTACTGCCCCGTTGCCCCCTTACCCTACCTTCCCTGCCAGTAAGAGACATCAGGCGGGCAGTAAGCGGAACGCGTTGCTGTGAATTACCGGGGGTCACGACCTTTGGCTTTTGCCCATTTTCCCAGCAATCAGGTGTTCGCCGGGTTGTTATATAAAGCGGGAGCCTTGTCCTGAAATCTCTGTCTTCTCGGAGTAACAATGTTTCTTTGTTAAAGCCGAGTCTCTTGTGAAGCCCGCGGGAAGGTAAAGGTCTGGGTAGAGATTGTTCGCATCGCATTAACTGCACTTCATTCCGCACAAAGGAATAATAAGGACTGGGTTGCTGCAGAAGTGCGAGATTTCACAGGGAAAAATAAAAGCCTCGCTCGGCGAGCGCTCACAACGCCATCCCGCTGTATTTTTTTTTATTTTTTTTTTTATTTTTTGTATTTTTTTTTTTTAAATGTCCTTGATCTCACACCACGTTTGGGGGGGGGGGGTCACTTTTGAACCTGTGTGTCTCGAGGCTGAACTATCCATAATGAGGATTCAGAATAAAGAAACTGGCACACAAATCTTCCGGAATAAAGAGCGGCCGAGGAGACTTCTCGTTACATTCGTGCTTTCTGTAACGGCTCCTGCTGCATTCTTGGCGGCGCTGACAGTCGTTTTATGAAGTCGGTTTTTTTAGTCTTGGTTCTGGGTGCGGGGGGCTCTGGTGTATAGCTGGGAATATTTTGGGGTTCTGCAGAATATCACTTTTTTAAAAATAAATAAATAAAAAATATAATAAAATCAAATCAGAATGAATACTGGGATTTGGACAGACCAACAGTGCCCTCTGCCTGTATTTTCTGTATTTAGGAATAATATTAGGTTACAGAATAAGGCCGATGTTATAATATTTGGAGCTAATTAGACAGAACAATTAAATCTATTCGGTAAAAAAAATTTCAACATTCTGCAGAATTTTGCAGCCTCTGTCCTTCTGATCGCAGAACGCTGTGGAACCATTTCTGTCTTAGCGATTAAGAGGCAGATCTGGAGACTTAGCGGCTGGCAGATCGGCCCCATCCGGCCCCCATCTAGTCGCCCATTTCTCCTGCTGTAGAGACTCAAACCTTAATCAGTCGTTGGTCTGGTCTTAGATTCAGGAGCCGTATGTCTATCCCGCGCATGTATAATACCCTCACTGTATTACCCTCTACCACTTCTGCTGGGAGGCTGTTCCACTTATCTACCACACTCTCAGTAAAGTAAAACTACCATCCATCTCAGTCTCTGACCCTCTAGTGTTAGATTCCAGTCTCTTCTTGTAATTTTTCTCCCCTTTCGAATAAATTCCCTCCCGTCCTTTAGTAACCCCTTTATGTATTTAAATGTGTCTCTCCCAAGCCGGACATTGAGATCTCTTACCCCTTCCGGATCGATGATGTAGATGGAAACCCGGCAGGTTTAGGAAGGGGGTATTTTAATGCCCCTGGGGTATCAGAGCCCTAATATTCCTGTAAACAGAGATCTGGGGCTGGAATTGCACCTTTAGAGGATTTTTTCAAACAAACAAAAGAAACACATTTTCATGGTCTTGACGTCTGATCCGTCGGGAAGTAAATCATTGTAATTGTGAATGAAAACACTTTGTATTTGGCGGAGAGCGATTAATCACCGGCTTCTGACAATGATGAAGAATAAAATGTAGCGCAGTCAATTTCTCCCCAACAAAAGGCGCGCAGAGCTACGCGGTAATGATATGATTTATGGGACAACAGGCGCCATGGAGGTTGTCAATCACGCTTTCTAAAAAAAAAACTTAAAAGCATCCTAAGCTTCTAATGCCTGATTGTACAGGAGCTGAGGGGCATTTTGGGCATCCTGGCTCTTGTTCTTCATTAAGCTGATATGTTTTGATGTATCAAGGACAGAGAGGGTGCTGGAACCGGGACGTTCTGCAACAGGCAGCTGAAACGTTTGGAGGAGTGTAGATGGACAGTTGTGCATCTAAAGGCATGTAGATGGGCAGTTGTGTGTGTTGGAGGCATGTAGATGGGCAGTTGTGTGTGTTGGAGGCATGTAGATGGGCAGTTGTGTGTTGGAGGCGTGTAGATGGGCAGTTGTGTGTGTTGGAGGTGTGTAGATGGGCAGTTGTGTGTGTGTTGGAGGTGTGTAGATGGGTAGTTGTGCGTGTTGGAGGCGTGTAGATGGGCAGTTGTGTGTGTTGGAGGTGTGTAGATGGGCAGTTGTGTGTGTTGTGGAGGTGTGTAGATGGGTAGTTGTGTGTGTTGGAGGCGTGCAGATGGGCAGTTGTGTGTGTTGGAGGCGTGTAGATGGGTAGTTGTGTGTGTTGGAGGCGTGTAGATGGGCAGTTGTGTGTGTTGGAGGCGTGCAGATGGACAGTTGTGTGTGTTGGAGGCGTGTAGATGGGCAGTTGTGTGTGTTGGAGGCGTGTAGATGGGCAGTTGTGTGTGTTGGAGGCGTGTAGATGGGCAGTTGTGTGTGTTGGAGGTGTGTAGATGGGCAGTTGTGTGTGTGTTGGAGGTGTGTAGATGGGTAGTTGTGCGTGTTGGAGGCGTGTAGATGGGCAGTTGTGTGTGTTGGAGGTGTGTAGATGGGCAGTTGTGTGTGTTGTGGAGGTGTGTAGATGGGTAGTTGTGTGTGTTGGAGGCGTGCAGATGGGCAGTTGTGTGTGTTGGAGGCGTGTAGATGGGCAGTTGTGTGTGTTGGAGGCGTGCAGATGGACAGTTGTGTGTGTTGGAGGCGTGTAGATGGGCAGTTGTGTGTGTTGGAGGCGTGTAGATGGGCAGTTGTGTGTGTTGGAGGCGTGTAGATGGGCAGTTGTGTGTGTTGGAGGTGTGTAGATGGGCAGTTGTGTGTCTTAGGCAACCATGCCCCCTGGCTGTTACAGCCTCCATAGATTTCATTAAAAGGTGCTGAACGGCTTTATGACACGGCACGTCGGGGTATGACATCATGTCCCGGCGCTTTCCTTTGTTAAAGGCACGCAGCGCCTGTTATTATACTGGAGATGCCTCCAGGTTGGGCATATATCGGGGCAATAAAAGGTAAATCCATCACTCTTCCTTTTTTGTTTGTGGCTGGATGATAGAAATGGATGAATTGATATAACGGTGAATTTGCTTTTTCGTTCTCTGGACTCCTCTTAGAATAAAAATGTAAAAGTTCTGTTTGTCCGGCGGGGCGGCTGGAGGGAGAAGTTAATTATTATTATGTTGGCAGCAACAATACCCGCCATCCGTCCCCGCGTCCGGCTTATGTTCACAAGCACCTTATCTTATTTGCCCAGTGACCTGATGTCATCGTGCCCTAAATGAAAGTTATAAAAGCAAAAAGCATCACGACTGACGCGGTAAAAATAACCTCCTCTTTATCAGCAGATTTGTTTAAAAAAGAAGCACCCGAGGGAAACATCGAAACGGCCTGAAAGCTCGAGTCTCATTGTCCATATTACTGAATTTATCCAAATGAATACGATTTATATCGGGGGGTCCGTCTGCCGCTCGCGGATCGTTATCCCTGCAAAAGTCTGATTGAGCTTAAAAGTTATTATTATAAATGTTCTGGTGCCCGAAATTAGACAAATGCCCTCAAAATTACACCTTCTGCATAAAGTTAGTCATAGAACCTGCTGGCGGATCGGCCCCATCCGGCCCCTTCTAGTCGCCCGTTTCTCCTCGTTGGTCTCATCTAAGATTTAGGAGCCATATCGCATACATGTTTAATACCCTCACTGTATTACCCTCTACCACTTCTGCTGGGAGGCTGTTCCACACACAGTGACACAATGTATCCACAGACACACACAGTGATACAATGTAGCCACAGACACACACACAGTGACGCAACGTATCCACAGACACACACAGTGACACAACATATCCACAGACACACACAGTGACACAATGTAGCCACAGACACACACAGTGACACAACTTATCCACAGACACACACAGTGACACAACGTATCCACAGACACACACGGTGACACAACGTATCACACACTTGAGAAATTCATCTGAGGGGCTAGAAAAAGGGTTTCACAAGTTTTTGAGACAAATGACAAATTTTGCTTTTTTTCCCCACCCCCAAAAATAGAAAAGCTGGTGAATATTTATCTGCTTATCCATCATTTTAAAACATGACATCATAGCGGCAGTGCGGTTTTATGGCCAAGGCCGCCAGCTCCACGGGGGTTAGAGCAGCCTCACTGCTCCGTGATCCATCTCTCTGCTGCTCCACGGACTGCTCCACGGACTGCTCCACGGACTGCTCCACGGACTGCTCCACGGACTGCTCCCCTAAGTGCAAATATGCCATGGAGCTACGTGCAAACCTGGCACATCGTGACCGTACCCGGCGCATGCAGATCACTGGGATATGAAGTCACATGCTAGCGCGCAGCTTAGCGGATATCGGTCGTGGAGGGAAGGGGTTGGGGGCAGCCAGGGTCTGAGTGCGGTCTAGGACGTTGCCGATACGTCTCTGCATGGAGGAGCGCAGACTCGCTGGACTGCAATCTCTCCGGCTTCTAACAGCTTAGAAAACCTTCCTCCCGCTAAGTGACATTTCTAATTACCTTCAGCGTCCCCAACATTCATTTTACTGCATGAAAGAATCACATCAGCGAAATGAAGTCGTAGAACCGCAGAAGGTAAACAGACGGAGCTCCGGCGTTTCAAATCAATATTTCAGTCCCGCACTTGAACTGTGAAATAAAGAAATAAAGTCGCTTTCCTAATCACGTTAATCAAGCGTTTCTCTTCTCCATTTCTGCTAAAACCGGCCAATGCAATCAAGATCTTCTGCTTGTCGCAGTCGTGTTTAATCTGCTCCGCCATCATCCTCTCGGCGGTCTCATTCGGCTGGCACTTAAAACATTATTCTCTTCTTCTTTCTAAAGCTTTTTAACATAACTCCGTAGTTTACTCCACGCAGTAAATGTTTCTTTATGGTTCACACTTTCTCAGAAGATACATTAGCGAAGCACAAGGCAGAAATTGGTGACGTTAAGTGGTGCAGCCTCGGTGAAAGCCGTCCAAACGCTAACAGAAAGTCAGACCCGGGAGGGGGGGGGCACAAAGAATTCGAAAATTAGATTATTAAAAAGAAATTCCGAGAAAGGAACCGGAAATTAATGATATTAAAACACGGTCAATTGTACTGTGCGGGTTCATGGATACTTTCAAAAGCGGACATAATGGAGCTCAGGCCAGGCTCGGACTGGCTATCAGACACGTCGGGCAAATGCCCAGTGGGCAGTTGGTGTATAAAGCACCCCATACATACCTGACCCGCCACGGGAGCGCTACTTGCCGGTTATCCGGTTTGTACAGAGTTTGACATTTCTGAAGACAAAAAAACGATGGGCTTTCCTTGCACGGAGCTCAGCGACATTAATCAGGAGGAGGACATATGTCCTGTGTCCCACGTACCCCACCGGTCCACTCAGCACCGTGAAGACATCACTGAAGCAGTACTCAGAAACCTGCTGCCATGTGCTCTCCTTACTCTTATTTATTTAATTTAAGTTCATTGTGGGAAGGTGGGAAAAAAATGACGAGTTTCAGGTGAGGGCATGCAAGCTTTTTTTAAACTCATACTTGTCTTCTCCCAAGAATTGCAAAAGTTAGAATTCAGTAAACATGGTAACTTCATTTGGAAGAGTTAACATGTCAGGGATTGCCAATTTCTTTGAGTCTTATCAATAGAGGTAGCCCTTTACTTGACTGACCACCGTGGCTCCGTTCACGCTGTTAAACAGTTGAAGAAGTTCTACACATCCTTCTTCAGCAAATAAATAAGGAGGCAGCAGCTCTGCCCTCTAAAAATTGTCAGTGTCCTGGAAGACACAACCATTATTGCCAACATGGCCCACAAAGACTCACCAAAGTGAGCAACACAAAAGTTATGAAGAAGGCAGCAGCATAATACAAGTATAGCAATACAGCACTCTACTCACCTGATAAAGGCAGCACAACAACTTAACTCAATAACAAAATAAGACCTGTAATGAGGTAAAACAAGAACTAACCCTATCGAGGAAAGCACCAGCCTCCAAGAGACTTTTAATACAGTAGCGGTGAGCTACAACCAGCATGCATCACACCATATGTAAAACACAATATGCAGATCATATGCAAATTAGTTATAACAGAAAACCCCACAAACATAATCCTGCCATCAGAACCAATAATACTGGCCAGACAGGCAGGAGGAAGGGGAAAACTCTCTCACCATTGCCACTCTGTACCCCCTAATCAGATACAGGGTGACTTAAACATAAATCCAAGCAGAGGAACCAGATATTGTACTGCGATTAGTGCCCGCTGTCACCTGCTGGAAGTATGTAATGCAATCCAGGGGTCCACTGTCTATAACGGGAAATACAGCCTCCAGACGCCCCCCAACTCAGAGCAGCTTCCGTGACAGTCCCAAATGGAGAGATATTCTGTTACAGATGTAAGGGCTCCATCCAGGGGGAACCACAAAGAGAAAAGGGGATTCCAACCATCTGCACCCAAACTGATACCATTTAGAGGGAGACAGATAGAGACCCTCAGAGCTGTGCTGCAGGACGCAGTAATTGAGGATGAGATTTGCCCCAGATGTAAGTAACGATCGGAAAACACAGAGAGCCCACATGGGAGCGAAACGTGTGTTTTGGGACATTTTGAAAGCAGAATAACCAACAAATAAAACATACCCAGAAAAATAAATCTATTTTTGGACATCTAATTTTATACCAAGCAGGCAGAGGGGGCACAGCTCCATCTAGTTAGACCAGAGAACCGCATACAGCGGCCCCTTCAGACCCGGGAACCTGCCAGTCCTCAACCATCCCAGCCGGGAAGATGCAGCCCAGGAGGTATAAACAGGACTAGCAGTTCTACTTTACCACGGGAGCCCAGCCAAAAGGCTTAGTAGAAGAACCAAGCTGAACGGCCCCTAGGAGCCCCTGCAGTCAGCACTCAGCTCATTCTAGGCTCCTTTGGTGAAAACCAGCTATCCCAACCATGTAACAAGCCTTGACAGACCTCACCACAGGTGAACAACTGGAATCATTCCAACGCCCAGTAAGTAATGAGGTCCACGTCTGGACTCCCCGTTACACTTGGGGTGAGATCCAAGAGACGCTCGTCCTGCGGTGCGTCCCTCACGGGGAATCTCAAGTTTTAGTTCATTTGTGCCATTAAAGAGGAAAATTTTCCACCAACAGATCAGTCTGAGCCTCCTGCAAGCAAAACAACAACCCTTCAGAGTAAATATAAAAACCCCCTCTGTCATTCCCCATCTTGCTGCTGGTGTTGAGCCAGACCACAACCACATCATTTAGTCCTCATTTTCTGTGAAGTTAGGGTGTCAGTGTGTGGGAGGGCAATATTAAAGCTGCTGTTCCACCTCTTTTGCTGGACGTAGGATTATAAAACCAATTATTAAACCCTCATCTACAGACACCAGAGGGCTTATTTTTCCCTCAGAAATCTCATGGTGCTGCTACAACCACAAGGTATTCTGGGTCGGCGCATGCAAATAAGGTCAACGATTATCACCTTTTGCATCTATATCCACTTTTTACACGGATCCCTGGAAAGCAATTGCCCCGCTGTACAGGACTTTACACAAAACTCAGGAAGAGTAGATGAGGGTTTAATAATAATACTTCTACTACCCGCTTAATTTTAAGTGGAAGGGATTTCCATCACCTTTACTCACCATAACTTATGTGATTGGTTGAAATCTTCATTCCCAGTCACACTCCCATCGTGATGTCTTTTTAGGCTCATTTTATGGTTGGGGCAGCTGGTTTTCACCAAAGGGGCCCAGAACGAGCTGAGTGCTGATTGGTTCTTCTTCTAAGCCTTTTGGCTGGGCTCCCGTGGTGAAGCAGAACTGCTAGTCCTGTTTATACCTCCCATGGCTGAAAAGTCTTCCTGGGCTGCATCTTCCCGGCTGGGATGGTTGAGGACTGGCAGGTTCTCGGGTCTAACTAGAGCTGTGGCCCCTCTGCCTGCTTGGTGTAAAATTAGATGTCTAAAAATAGATTTTTCTGTTTGTTTGCTTAATTCATAATTTCTCATGAAAAATATCACAAAAGCAGTCACTGATGGGCAACAATAGAATGGCTCAGTCTCAATCACCCTGTCAGACTCTCTAAGTACTGGAAGTTCATGGAGAGACAGACTCCAACAGTGCAGTTACAGAGAAATTGGCAAAGCTCAGAACATAACATAATTCCGGGGATAAAAATAACTATTCTGACCACCTGCAAGGTAATAACAAAGTATATAAACAGTATATCATATACTATAAGAGCGTGGATCACGTTAGGATTATAAATAGCTGGATTCACGCATAAAAATGTAACCGTCAGTAAATGCGCAGACCCCCAATGTGCCCCCGGCGCTGGCAGCGTTACAGACGGTCGCAGAGCTATTTGCCCCGTTTGTTTCTTTCACGATCTGTTTATTCATGAATAAACAAAAAAAGTCCAGATCGCGCTGACCTTCTATATAAAGTTGAGTCCAAGGATGGAATTCAGTATTTTTTCCCAATATGTGGATCATCCTGTTCGCCCTGACGCTCGCCGGGGCTGCAGGTGAGTTAAAGGGGCAGCAGAGGGAAAATACACCAAGGCGTCAGTGTGTAGAATGTATAAAAGATCTGTATCCTTCTTTATTATCGTACGTAAAGGGGTTAAACACAGGACGGGAGGGAATTTATTCCAAAGGAGGAGAAAAGTTACAACAAGAGGCCAGAATCTAACACTAGAGAGTCAGAGACTGAGATGGAATGGAAGGAAGTTTTACTTTTACTGAGAGGGTGGTGGATAAGTGGAAGAGCCACCCAGCAGAAGTGGTAGAGGGTAATACAGTGAGGGGATTAAACATGCATGGGATAGACATACGGCTCCTGAATCTAAGACGAGACCAACGACTGATTAAGGTTTGAGTCGTAACAGCAGGAGAAACGGCAGACAAGACGGGGGCCGAATGGGGCCGATGTGCCAGAAAACTTTAGGTTCCTGTGTTTAGGGGGCAGGGTGCAAATCAGTGCGAGGGGTTAATTGGAGAAAAAAGATTCTGCTAGTAATAACTCAAAACTTCCAGAAATCCAAAGAATCACTGAATAAATTGTTATCTCTGTATAAATAAAAGATTATAAATAATAATAATAATAATAAAACCCGAAAAGCTGCCTGAGCAAGTTTGGACCTCACAGGCATCCGAGATGTTTACATGTTTGTTTGTTTGTTTGTTTGTTTGTTTCTGATTGATTTTAATTTCAGAGGGTGAGTTTTTGGTGAGGGGCTCGTAAGGCTTTCATTGGTTTGGGGGCGCAGCCTCGCTTGTACCCCGTAATATCGGGTTTATTATATAGGAGAAGAAAGTGTTTTTGTTGAGATATTTA
This sequence comes from Sceloporus occidentalis, assembly GCA_023333645.1. Lineage (NCBI taxonomy): Eukaryota > Metazoa > Chordata > Lepidosauria > Squamata > Phrynosomatidae > Sceloporus > Sceloporus occidentalis. The sequence goes on from JALMGF010000190.1 coordinate 383,607, forward strand.
CTGCATAAAACTTTGTATCTCCTAATAACAGAAAACATGGTGTTTTATTTTTGAATTGTTTTTTTTTGGTGTTCGCAGGAAGTTCGTCCCCCCGTTACGGTGAGTACTGAGTACCGATACTTTTTAAGTAACAATTTTTGACAAACCATCTAACGCTGTAGAATTATCTCGATCTCTGGGCTTCGTTTCCGGGTCTATAGGTTTGAATACATTGGGGAAGGAGGTCCTGCCCCTTAGAGCTTACAGTCTAAGTAGTAGTAGGGACTAGGTAAACATGCAGATACAATCAGGGGGAGGAGGTAAGTGTATATACACGACCGAAAAGTTTGGGGTCACTCAGCTGTTTTCATGGAAAACAAGGACATTTCTGGCTGTAACATAATTACAAAAGGGTTTTCTAACCATCAATCAACACAACGTGCCATTGGAACACAGGAGTGATGGGAGTGATAAAGGGCCATTGGAACCCAGGAGCGATGGGAGTGATAAAGGGCCATTGGAACACAGGAGTGATGGGAGTGATAAAGGGCCATTGGAACACAGGAGTGATGGGAGTGATAAAGGGCCATTGGAACACAGGAGTGATGGGAGTGATAAAGGGCCATTGGAACACGGGAGTGATGGGAGTGATAAAGGGCCATTGGAACACAGGAGTGATGGGAGTGATAAAGGGCCATTGGGACACAGGAGTGATGGGAGTGATAAAGGGCCATTGGGACACAGGAGTGATGGGAGTGATAAAGGGCCATTGGGACACAGGAGTGATGGGAGTGATAAAGGGACATTGGGACACAGGAGTGATGGGAGTGATAAAGGGCCATTGGGACACAGGAGTGATGGGAGTGATAAAGGGACATTGGGACACAGGAGTGATGGGAGTGATAAAGGGCCATTGGGACACAGGAGTGATGGGAGTGATAAAGGGCCATTGGAACACAGCAGCGATGGCAGTGATAAAGGGCCATTGGAACCCAGGAGCGATGGGAGTGATAAAGGGCCATTGGAACCCAGGAGTGATGGGAGTGATAAAGGGCCATTGGGACACAGGAGTGATGGGAGTGATAAAGGGCCATTGGAACGCAGGAGTGATGGGAGTGATAAAGGGCCATTGGGACACAGGAGTGATGGGAGTGATAAAGGGCCATTGGAACACAGGAGTGATGGGAGTGATAAAGGGCCATTGGAACACAGGAGTGATGGGAGTGATAAAGGGCCATTGGAACCCAGGAGTGATGGGAGTGATAAAGGGACATTGGGACACAGGAGTGATGGGAGTGATAAAGGGCCATTGGGACACAGGAGTGATGGGAGTGATAAAGGGCCATTGGAACACAGCAGCGATGGCAGTGATAAAGGGCCATTGGAACCCAGGAGCGATGGGAGTGATAAAGGGCCATTGGAACCCAGGAGTGATGGGAGTGATAAAGGGCCATTGGGACACAGGAGTGATGGGAGTGATAAAGGGCCATTGGAACGCAGGAGTGATGGGAGTGATAAAGGGCCATTGGGACACAGGAGTGATGGGAGTGATAAAGGGCCATTGGAACACAGGAGTGATGGGAGTGATAAAGGGCCATTGGAACACAGGAGTGATGGGAGTGATAAAGGGCCATTGGAACCCAGGAGTGATGGGAGTGATAAAGGGCCATTGGAACCCAGGAGTGATGGGAGTGATAAAGGGCCATTGGAACACAGGAGTGATGGGAGTGATAAAGGGCCATTTGGGACACAGGAGTGATGGGAGTGATAAAGGGCCATTGGGACACAGGAGTGATGGGAGTGATAAAGGGCCATTGGAACCCAGGAGTGATGGGAGTGATAAAGGGCCATTGGAACACAGGAGTGATGGGAGTGATAAAGGGCCATTGGAACACAGGAGTGATGGGAGTGATAAAGGGCCATTGGAACACAGGAGTGATGGGAGTGATAAAGGGCCATTGGAACCCAGGAGTGATGGGAGTGATAAAGGGCCATTGGAACCCAGAAGTGATGGGAGTGATAAAGGGCCATTGGAACACAGGAGTGATGGGAGTGATAAAGGGCCATTGGGACACAGGAGTGATGGGAGTGATAAAGGGCCATTGGGACACAGGAGTGATGGGAGTGATAAAGGGCCATTGGGACGCAGGAGTGATGGGAGTGATAAAGGGCCATTGGGACACAGGAGTGATGGGAGTGATAAAGGGCCATTGGAACGCAGGAGTGATGGGAGTGATAAAGGGCCATTGGGACACATGAGTGATGGGAGTGATAAAGGGCCATTGGGACGCAGGAGTGATGGGAGTGATAAAGGGCCATTGGAACGCAGGAGTGATGGGAGTGATAAAGGGCCATTGGAACCCAGAAGTGATGGGAGTGATAAAGGGCCATTGGAACACAGGAGTGATGGGAGTGATAAAGGGCCATTGGGACACAGGAGTGATGGGAGTGATAAAGGGCCATTGGGACACAGGAGTGATGGGAGTGATAAAGGGCCATTGGGACGCAGGAGTGATGGGAGTGATAAAGGGCCATTGGGACACAGGAGTGATGGGAGTGATAAAGGGCCATTGGGACACATGAGTGATGGGAGTGATAAAGGGCCATTGGGACGCAGGAGTGATGGGAGTGATAAAGGGCCATTGGAACGCAGGAGTGATGGGAGTGATAAAGGGCCATTGGAACACAGGAGTGATGGGAGTGATAAAGGGCCATTGGAACACAGGAGTGATGGGAGTGATAAAGGGCCATTGGGACACAGGAGTGATGGGAGTGATAAAGGGCCATTGGGACACAGGAGTGATGGGAGTGATAAAGGGCCATTGGAACACAGGAGTGATGGGAGTGATAAAGGGCCATTGGAAGGCAGGAGTGATGGGAGTGATAAAGGGCCATTGGGACACAGGAGTGATGGGAGTGATAAAGGGCCATTGGGACGCAGGAGTGATGGGAGTGATAAAGGGCCATTGGAACGCAGGAGTGATGGGAGTGATAAAGGGCCATTGGAACGCAGGAGTGATGGGAGTGATAAAGGGCCATTGGAACGCAGGAGTGATGGGAGTGATAAAGGGCCATTGGAACGCAGGAGTGATGGGAGTGATAAAGGGCCATTGGAACGCAGGAGTGATGGGAGTGATAAAGGGCCATTGGAACACAGGAGTGATGGGAGTGATAAAGGGCATCTGTTCGCCTATTGAGAGATTCCATTAAAAACCAGCCGTTTCCAGCAACAATAGTCATTTACAACATTAACCCCGTCTGCGCTGGATTTCTGATCCATTTCATGTAATTTTAATGTCTCATAGCAATCATATATCGGGATATTTATTAAATGACGTAGGGGGGGGGCGGCGATACGAAGCCTTCTGGTGTTTATATCGTTTGAGCCGGGTCCTCCTCACCTGTTGTCTCTGTTAGTCAGTTTGTTATGTTATATACCACTTGTTATGTCCACCCATTGTACAGCGCTATGGAATTTGATGGCGCTATATAAAACAATAAATAATATTGATGGATTGGTTTGCAGAGCCAGTGTTTCCCACCAGTAAGACGTTTCTCTATCACTATGATGGGCTGCTTCTGACCGGGATGCCGGACGCCGGGCTGGCGAGGTCCGGGGTGAAGCTGAAGTGTAAGTTGGAGATCAGCAGCACCGGCCCGCGGCTCCATCTCCTGAAGGTAAGAAAAAAGTTTGCGCGTTTTCTTCATTTTTGGGACGGAGAGAAAAGTTGCGTTTTCCGCTATACTCGCAGGAGCCAATTACATCTATTATTTTAGGAAGTGCCTTTGATTGAATTTCTTGCATATGCCAGATAACGATCGAGCCGGCGCGGACTTAACGGATTTGTTCTGCTTTCCGCTTTAGCAACACAAAGGAAAACTAAACAAAAAACCCTTCATTGGATCGATTCAATTGCTCAGAAAATGAACACAAGTCTATGATTTAATCATTTGCCTCCCCGTCTCCGCAGATGAGATGAACACGTTAACATGCGCGGCTTGCGTTACGTGCATGCGTGTGCTTATTATACAGCTGCACAGAGAGCGGTGCAAACAGCCGATATAATAATATATAACGCAAAACACGTTTATGGCGTCACGAAGGCACACTGACGCGCGCATGCACAAACACACAGGGGCCGCTAACGCCTGTATACCACTTATCTCTATTATCATATTGTCTGTATACTGTATATCCTTACTCTTCCCATTGTACAGCCCTGCAGACTATGACGGCGCTATATAAATCAATAAAACAATATAAATAATAATAACGAATAATATTTATTTATTTATATAACATTTAATTATTATTATTATTAATAAATAACATAAACATAAATAAATAAAAATAATATTTGTAATGTTTGTAGCCAGACACTGTATTATTTTTATGTTGAAGCTCGTATAAATTAAAGTCTGCACTCAAATGGTCTCTGCCTGCCATATTTAACTTCCCACCCACTCCAGAAGGTCAGTTTATGCAACTACTACTTTTGACACAGAACAGCTTTTCTATCCTCCAAACTCTTGTTTTGTTTTTTTTTTATTAATGTTTTATTTTATAATTTATTTTAACTGGAAATGCTTCATTTTGATATTATTTAAAGGCCCTAAAATAGTTGAAAGTTTCTCATGTTTTCTTCCAAAATATTAATTTTCAGCCATATTGAAGGTCACAGCATTGAATAAATATTATGAAAGGCCGGCTCCAGCCAACGTCGGCTCCATATAATGCCTACTTAAATCTCAACTCATTATTTAGTGAATAAGCCCCATTGCGTAGCTGACAATTACTTTAGAATGGAAAGTCAGCTCTCTGAAATAATTAAAACATTCTTTTTTGTTTTTAAATCTATTTATTTTATTCTTCAAGCCACACCCACTGTGGGTCGCCAAGGGGTGTATTCTGACTGGAGCCAATTGTCCACTGGACTCGCCCACATACCTGGCCACACCCTCCAACATTTTTTTTATTATTAAAAAAATAAAAAAATTAATTCTCAGAACAATTTTCTCCCCTGAAAAGGATATACTATTATTTTTAACTAAATTCTAATTTATCTATTTTTTAATTTTTAGATTTCTGATCTAGAAATTCAACAATTTAATGGCATTTGGCCCAAAGATTCCTTCATCAGTTCTCCGAAGCTGACCCAGGCTCTGAAGAGGCAACTCAGCAGACCGATAAAATTCGAGTACGGCGACGGTCAGGTCGGAGATATATTTATTCCGGAAGGCGTGTCGGACACCGTGGTTAATATTTACCGCGGAATGCTGACCATCCTGCAGGTCACCATGAAAAAGACACAAAATGTGTATAGTTTGCAAGAGGTAAGGACACATTTTTACCGAAATATTAGATTTTTCTCTTAATTTCCCTTTTTTTGGTGCTCTTGTCTGTCCTCCGGCACATAAAATATGGTTCTAATTACGTGTGCCGACGAGCCGCAGCTGTGCCGAGTCGCGTGTGTGTGTGGGGGATGATACATTGTATCCGTTCGTGATGTTCGCAGGTTGAGGGGGTATTTTAATTCACTTTCTGGCACAAATCAATAAAATATGCAATCAGAATTTTTTCACTGAACAAGTCATGTGACCGATCTAGAAATTGGAAGGGTTTTTAATGTTCGGACGGCACCTGGAAAGGGAGCGTCAGCCGTCCAAGAGTCCCAGCCACGTGCAGCCCATTTAGCTCGTGCTAACGGTGTTAACTAACGTCTAACGGGCCGAATCCAGACTCCCGGCTGACACACGGCTTCAGAAATACATGTATTTGGCAAACTGGAGACTTTTGGAAGAGCCAATAGAAATTCTCGGTGCATTTATGTCATTTGGGTGACTTTTAAAGCCCTGAAATCCTTCCCAGAAATCATTTTTAATTATAGCAAATTTTGCCCCTATTCATACGTAGATAATGTTGGCGTTTTCAGGTCTGATCAACAGCGGTGTGTCCTACCCGGGCCGACTAGGCGGATCGCCCTATTGGACGACTCCTAACTTCTACCCCCGGTGAATCGGGACACCAGGGGGTGGAGCTTGGGAGGTAGAGTGTCACTCAAACTAGCAGAGCTACTGTGCATGTGCAGAACTCTGTATTCATTCACCAATATCCCCGACATGCGGAATGAACCCTGAGTTCATCTGAGCTGTTCCAAAAAGTGGGACGGAGGTAGAGCGCGGCGGGACGGGGGGAAAGAGTGGCGGAAGAATTGCTGTTCATGTTTTCTGTTGGGTTAATGCACATTTCTATCTTTTGTTGCACATGACCTTATTGCGTTTATTCCTCCCCGTAAAGTTGTATGGGTAACAGTAAGTTAAAATGTAGTGTCCCCCTTTTTCATTGGTCAGCGAGGGATTGGCGGAACCTGCCACACGAGTTACACGATTGACAAGGATGCGAAAGGTAATACGTTATCTGTCACCAAATCCAAAGACCTAAACGACTGTAAGGACAGAGCGCGGATGGTTAGCGGGAACGCGTATTTCCATCCATGCGCCACCTGCCGACAGGTAGGATCCTCTGCTTGCGAGACGGTAACAATAATATCCCGATAATTCCTTTTTGTGAAAATTGTAACTTTTTGTCACTCCTTTTTGACTCGAGAGAAACAAAAATTCCCGCGCCACGGCTACTTACAACTACAAGCTGAGGGTTATGGGAGTGGGGTATGTCCTGCAGGAGGCGGCGGTACACGAAGTCCACCAGTTCACCCCGTTTAATGAGATCGATGGAGCGGCCGTCCTGGAAGCCAGGTATAAAAATTACCCCGTTCCAAAAACTCTGCATCAAAAGTTTAATTTTACAAAATAATAATGATTTTGTAATAAATATTAATAATGATTTCATATTAAGTATTAAATATGAATTGATAACTTACCCTGTTTTCAGGGATAAAAAATTGAATTTAACCTGCGTTCTTCCTTGAGGAAACAGCAAAATGTTTATTATTTAAAAGAAATCAGAGAAATTTGGTAACTGGAAAAAAAATGATTAAAATGGCATTATTAAAAAGCATGATAAAATTGCCAATATCGCCCCAATATCATTCTCTGCCGGCAGGCAGCGGCTGGTTTTGGCTGCCGTTGAAGATCGCGCGTATTCATCGCCCGTGGATAATAATGACTATTCGGAGAAAGTCTCGCTGCGATATCACTTCCCGAGCGAGCTGATCGCGGCTCCTGTTCAGTTCTTACAAGCGCAAAATACAGAGACTCGGGTAAGTGACATTCGGGATCGTCACCCCTACCCCGGTTTAAAATATGTGTGATATTTATTATTTATTTAATATGTATTATTAATTAATTATATATATATATATATATATCATATTATTATAAATATATTTAATATATACTCAATATTTCTATAAATATATCTAAAATATTTGTAATTTATTATTTATTATATATTAAATATGTATTATTTATAATAAATATTTTTATATAGATAAATATATCATATTATTATAAATATATTTAATATATACCTATAAATATATTTTTATTTTAAGTAAATGCACTATTTATTATATATTTAATATGTATTATTAATAATATTATTAAAACTATATTTTATATATATATTTAATATTTCTATAAATATATTTTTTTAAAGTATAGAACATACATGTATTAATGTCATTGTTTGGCCATATAGTTCTATAAAATAATACACTTTTTTCGTTTTTACTTTACTGAGAGGGTGGTAGATAAGTGGGACAGCCTCCCAGCAGCAGTTGTAGAGGGTAATACAGCGAGGGTATTAAACATGCATGGGATAGACATACGGCTCCTGAATCTAAGACGAGACCAACGACTGATTAAGGTTTGAGTCTTTACAGAAGGAGAAACAGGAGACCAGACGGGCCGAATGGGGGCCGATCTGCCACATTTTAAGATCTCAAGTATGAGAGAGGATTTCATTGTGCACCCCGCTGGCATTTAATGGGTTAAAGCATAAGATTCTTAATGCATTCTTGAAGTAGGGGCTCGGGTGGAAATTTACATAGAAACGGCGCGGTTTTGCTGTAGGACGCGGTATATATTTGAATGATGTTATAATAAACGCAAGCTTTATGGAGATATTTTGCTGCTGATAATCATCCCTATGGATTTTTTTCTCCCCGTTTTTCATATTTGCAGATAATTGAACTTCTCAACCACCTAGTAAAACATTTTGAGGGATTTGCCGCTAAAGAGTCCCCGGAGAAATTCGTCGAACTCGTTTACCATCTACGGGCGGCGAGTTACGGGGAGATCGAGGCGCTATGGAAACAATTTTCATCGAAGCAGGATTACAGGTAAAACGCGTCCTTTTGTATAAAAATATTTTCATGGAATTTCGGTGAAATCGGTGAAAAATAAACAAAAATGTAAAATACCATGCCTGCCAAGTGTCCCTATTTAATGTTGCCAGTCTCTATATGCAACTGGAATTTCTCTTTCCTCCCCAGAAAGTAAATAAAGCAGCAGAAAGTAGATTTTTGCAAAAAAAACCATTCAATTTACATGAACCTCCATTTGTCCCGGGCTTTCCCTTCCTGATTGGCTGCTCATTGAACTTTGTCCCAATTTCTATATGGCCTCCTTTCTCTGATTGGCTGACACTACAACGTATTTGATAACTGGAGCAGGACTCGGATTATATGTCCCCCCCCAAAAAAAATTCCAATCACATTATAGGTTTTAGGGCAGTAAGATCGAAATAAGTTATTAAGAATTTCAGAGACGTGGAAAAAAAAACTGTCAAAAAAGTCCAAATGGAATTTTCTGCTCTATTGAATAATGCAAAGTTTTTCACGACGAGTCGACTTTAATCATTGTTTCTGTATTTTTTCTCTCTTCTCTTTCATGCCTCCAGGCGCTGGATTTTAGATGCAATCCCAGCCATCGCTAATCCTTTGACACTGAGGTTCCTTAAACACAAAATTGATGAGAAAGATCTAACCGAGTTTGAGGCTACCCAAGCCGCGCTTCTGGCTCTGCATCTGATCAAAGCCAATCACGAGGCTCTGACGGAAGCCAAGGTACGAGCCGGATACGGCTCCCGAATAACTGAAACGTTCCGGGGTTTATTTATAGGAAAAAAAAAAAAAAGAAAAACCAAAAATGCAGCCGCCCGTTAATATTAAACAATGCGATGCTCTGCATGTCGATCTGCTGCATGCTCTGCGGTGAATATTCATGCTTCTTCCCAGCGGATTTCCTATAATCCTCTGAATGCATTCGATATTTTGTAGCAACAAACTTTTTAGAATAAAGAAACTTTGTTTATGATCATAAAATAAATGGGGTTTTTTTTGGTTTTTTGGTTTTTTTAAAGAGAAAATAGACAAATAATTTAGAAAACTTTTTAATCTGGTACGAATTTATTGAGTTTTAGGCTTTCTTTTTCATTAAACTGAAGCATTTTATTATTATTGTTGAGTATTTTGGGATAAACGCATCCATTACTTTCGCTAATTCCGTATTCTAGTCTTGAATATATGTATTGTATGAAGCGCTGTGTAAATTGTTGGCGCTATATAAATAAAAGATAATAATAATAATAGTGCTAATAATAATAATAATAATACCTGTAATCTTATATTCTAGTCCCTCCTGGCAGTTATCAAATCGCAGAAAATGCCTCTTCTCCGGAAGGTGTCCTTCCTTGCCTATGGATCATTGGTGCAAAAGATCTGCAGCCCAAGCGACCAACCGTGCCCAGAGGGGGCGCTCCAGGTAATGATTATGGAGTTAAAGGGTTAATGTTAAAGGGTTAATGTTACCTGTGAAGAGGAGAACTCCAACCACACATAAAAGGGTTAATAAAGGACAGGAGGGAATTTAGAGACCGGAATCTAACACTAGAGCATCAGAGACTGAAATGGAAAGAAAGGAAGTTTTACTTTACTGAGAGGGTGGTAGATAAGTGGAACAGCCGCCCAACAGAGGTGGTAGAGGGTAATGCAGTGTGGGTATATGTGGGATATGCATATGGCTCCTGAATCTAAAGCGAGACCAACGACTGAATGTTGTGGATTTTTTTGTAGTAAATAGGGCGCTGCGTTGGGAACCTTATTAGTATTTTGCTGGTTTATGTTGTTTTGCCTTATTTTTTTTTCTGAATTGGAAAATAACCTCCTTTCCTCGCTGGATAATTAGAGGGTTGGATTTACAGGAATTAGCAGCAGAAAGCAGCCGACTGTGAATAATGACCCTCGGAGGTGACAGGATAACTGGGGGAGGCTGTTTACAACGCCTGCTTTTTTATGGAAAAAGGCAAAATGGCAACGTCGAATAATCAAAGAAGCACTTAATGAATCAGAAAAGGTCGAGGACCCCTCAGTCATCAGTAAATTACAGGCGGAGGGAATTAGCCAAAGAATTTATCCTCCGGATCCAGAGTCGGGTTTGCGAAAAAATAAATAATGAGAATACGAGGCTCCTCTGTGAGATCTGCGTGCCGATATTTTATTAAAACTATTATTATTGATTTACATAGCGCCGTCATATTCCGCAGCATTGTACAACAAGGTATTTTTATTATTATGTAAAAAAAAACTCTACCCCCCCCCCCATTGTGCTGTATGCAGGAGCCGACATCTTGCTGCCCCGTCGCGGGGTATAAATCTCCCGTCGCCCTGAGATATCTGTGATAATAGCGTTACAGAGGGACCTGCGCGGCTGGAAACAATCTCTAGCGCTAGAGGCGCATGCGCCGTCAACTTACTTACAACTTACTTACTAACCGGCTTACGACTTCCTGCTCGGGCTGACGGGAGGGAGAGAACAGGAAGCGGCTTCCAACTTCCTGCTCATGCTGCTGGGAGGATTCCGATGCCGCCTGCACTGAGGGAACATGGGAAGCAGATTTGCATGAAAAGCCGCGGCTGCGCGTTTGGAGGGTGTCGGAGCCGGAAATATAAATCTGAATAACTTAAAAGTAGAATGTATAAAGAGTCACGCTGATTGTCGCCAAACCGTGTCTGTCCCTGTAGCCCATGTATGACCTTCTGGAAGAGGCGGCCAGCGCTGCTCATGAGGAAGACATGATTCTCGCTCTGAAAGCTCTCGGAAACTCAGGGGAGCCACAAAGTATGAAACGGATTCAGAAATTCCTCCCAGGATTCTCATCCTCAGCTTCCCAGCTTCCTGTTATGATCCAGTCTGTCGCCGTCTCGGCCCTGAGGAACATTGCGCTGAAAGACCCCGAGAAGGTAGCGCTCAACACTTCATCAAATGCAATTTCTAAGATTTGATGCATTTTAATAAAACGTCAGATTCCTAGAATGGTAACGGCTCGGGTGTATGATCCGTGGGAACATTTCCTGCGCATGCCTAGCGTGTATACAACTGCAGCAGCCAATCACATTCTATGTGAACACTAGCATGCGTACAATTGACTGCTGCTTCAGTGAGTGCTACTGAGCATGTGCAAGAAGTGTACACGGGAATGCTTCCTGGTTTCAGAAGAGGCAACTGGGGGAGGAGTTTAAAAAAGGGGCGTTCCCAATTCTAACTTCAATAACCTAAGAATGTCTGCACCGATTTGCATGCAGTAAAATGCATTAGACTTCATGCACAATGGACTACAACATGCGTTAAAAAAATAATCATATATTGGGGACTTTATGGTAAATTAATACAAATAATTCTCAAATAAACATCTCGTTTCCCAATTCAGGTCCGAGATATTTGTCTCCAGTTGTTTGCAAACCCCGACGGGCAGCCCTTAATCCGCATGGTCGCCGGGGCCGTGCTTCTCGACTCAAAGCCCCCTCCCGAAGTGGTGATGACGTTAACGAACATCTTACTACGAGAAGTAAACTCTCAAGTGGCGGGATTTATATTTCCGCTCCTGGAAAGCATGAGCCGCGATTCCTCCCCGGACCTGCAGGACGTGTAATGCCATCCATTCATCAGCTGCTTGGCCTAAACAAAAATCTGCATTTTCGCAGTAATTATACTAATTCATCACTTCTCATTTTGTCACCAGATCTGCAGCTTTCAAGATGGCCGTAACGATTCTGAGAGGCAAATACGGAAACGTCGGAAGCAGTTACAGCAAAAACTTCCATTATGATATTTTTAAAGGTATTTTAAACGCGGTCTGCGCGGTAATTCCGTCTCCCACCCACCTCTGACCCCTGGTAGGGACAGCTGGTAACTTTAGTCTCAAACACAAGAAACCCTGAGTATATGTGTGCAAAAGAGAAAGAATATAAAGGGAGCACAGAACGGATCCAGCAACAGTGTTACTACAACCAAAAACCTCGGCCATAGCAGACACTAGACAGATATATGTAGAAATAAGTAAAAACACTCAAAACCATAAATAAGTCTTGTCTGAAATAGGGGTGATTATAACTACTTCCCAAAATATTAATGACAATGTGCATGTTAATCTCTTACAGGGTAGTACATACCTCCCAGGCTCCCTTCTCCTCCCTTTTTTCCTCCCCTGATGCCCCTCTCTCCTCCCCTGATGCCCCTCTTCTTTCCTATGTGCTCCTTTTTCCTCTGCTGTTGCTCCTCTTTCCTCCTGTAATGCCCCTCTCTCCTCCTCTGATGCCCCTCTCTCCTCCCCTGATGCCCCCTCTCTCCCCCCTGATGCCCCTCAGAATGTTTGCTGGGTATGAGGGGATCGCAGGGTTCTACGGCCCTAAAAGTCCCGATAATGTGTATAGAAACAGCAGGAAACGCTTTATAAATGGAACAGGGTACCTAAACCCCATTATTCTTCTTTTAAATGCCCCCACATAGCCCCACCCCGGCCACGCCTCTAACCACACCCCCCCCCCAAAACCAAAAGTGTCCCCTTCGTGGCCATTTGACATGTTTGGGGATCACTTATTTACTGAAATGTTTATTTCATTCTCCGCAGATTCGCTCATGGCCGGGATTTCTTCCACAGTAAATTTTTTGTACAATGATGTAGAGTTCATCCCGTCTTGCGCGATGTCCCGAGTAAAAGCTCACTTCATGGGAACGTTCATTGATTTGATCGAGGTGAGATTTATTTCGTATTAAAAGTAAAACAAGAGCCCCTCAGGGGTTAAATGACACAAAATCGCCCTTTAAATTTACACAAAAAAAAGTAAAGCTCGTCTCAGTAATGGTGGTAAATTTGCGGAATCCACCGCCTGCCGCCTCTCTATGGGCTGATGTTTTAAATACTTTTTCCAGAGAATTGACATATTCTATAAAAAAACAAAACAAACGGCGTCGTATAAAGAGGTGTCATTCGAAAATAATAAATGAGATGAATTCAGGGAGAATTGGAGTCGAAATTTGATAATTTATATTTTTGGGCAGCGAATCTGAATGGGAACGAGTTTGAAGTTAACCTGTTACTAACCGTCACCGTCTGTAACGTTATCTTCTTGCATTTCTTTCCATTTTAAGACTTGCTTTCACGCTGAAGGACTCCAGGAGTTACTGACGAACAAACATTTATTCTCCCCCGACGGCGGGGAGCAAAATGTCAAAAAAATTCTAGATATGCTAAAAAAGGTAAGAAATTATGATGAATAAACGCAGTTTCCAGATTATCCGAAACGGTCTCAGAAATACAAAGATCTGAACCTTTAGGAAAAGGTTCCTGCTTTTGCTCCCATCTTTGTAGTAGATATATTGTAAAGAAGTTTTACTTTACTGAGAGGGGGGTAGATACGTGGGACAGCCTCCCAGCAGAGGTGGTAGAGGGTAATACAGTGAGGGTATTAAACATGCATGGGATAGACATACGGCTCCTGAATCTAAGACGAGACCAACGACTGATTAAGGTTTGAGTCTTTACAGCAGGAGAAACGGTGACTAGACGGGGGCCTGATGGGGGCCGATCTGCCAGGTTTTAAGTATTTCAGTAGTCTCTCTCTCTTGCTCCAGCTGTCGGAGTGGAAACCACTGCCCCCCAAGCAGCCCCTGGCATCGGCCTACATCAAGATGTTCGGCCAGGAGATTTTCTTTCATCAGTTGGATAAGGAATCTTTGCACGATGCATTTAAGGTAGGATTCTCTTTTCGTGTGATTATTTTTTAAATAAATTGTAAAGATTAACCATCGTAAAACGGATACATTGTAGCCGCCGACACACACGTCCGGAGAGATGGTACGATGTCAGCTTCCCTTTGTGATGTCAGATAGAAAGTATAGAGATATGATGTCATGGCGATAAGATCTAGAATACAATATATTTTTCCAGTTACTTTACAGAGAAAAGGGACATTCTACGTTAAAGACGGCCGTCAATCATCTCCAAAATGGCGTGCACATCCGGTGGTCCAAACCGCTATTATCCAGCGAAAACCGCCTCGTTGTGCCGACGTGCGTGGGGCTGCCGCTGGAAACGAGCCTGCGGTATTCCTCCGTCACGCGCGCCGAGATCCAAGGTGAGACGCGGCCGGTGTGCGCTTTCATTCCTTCGCTGTCTAAACCTCATTCTTAACGTCAATCCTGTGATTCGCAGCTCAGACTCACATTACGCCCATCCCCAGCCAAGACGTCAACATCGTTCAGCTCCTAGATTCCAACGTAAGGCTGCAATTAAGCTCCTCTGTGAGGTAAGTACCCCATAACACATATTCACCAATATGGCGGGAAGTGAATAATAAAATCAATTCAGGATTCTTTTTTTTGTCTTTTTTTTTATTTCTATAGTTTGGCTAAAAATATCATATTTACTATGGGAGTGAATACAGATCTCATTCAGTCCGGCCTGGAAATCCACGGAAAAGTGAATATTTTCTTTCCCGCGAATATCGCCGCAGAGTTTGATGTCAATCAGAAGAAATTCAAACTGGACATCATCCCAAGTGCCCAAGAAAATGAAGTCGTCTCACTGAGGTGAAAAACATTAAATATTTGCACGGCTATTAAATACTGAAATAGTCTAACGGCGCCGGCGCTCGCAGGGTTAAACCCGCCATTCTGGGCCCAACCCTGAGTTTCTTTTCGCCTCAAAAGTGAAGTAAACCTCGGTAACTTTTTATTATCAGAACTATAAAATGGCTGCCGAAGCGCAGAATGTTCCGGTCTTCTCGGCTGCCTGGGTCAGGCCTGCTTCTGTAGCCCTCAATCTCCTCGTAGCGCCGGTGCAGCACTGACAGTCCTCCCCTGGGAACTAGAGGCTGTGCTTATTGGCTCCGTACATATTGCCCCACCAGGGGGTGTTGCCGAGATCCAAAAAAGATCTGGGGCTAAAGCCCGGTGGTAACTGACATGCGCAGCAAGGTTTAGCTACCTTTTCCACATTTCCCTTCTGTATATCTGCAGATTATATTATTATGTAATTTAATAAATTATATTATTTAATGAATATTGTATTAAAAGTTTGCACCTTTACCCAGCATGCTTGTGGCTACCATCCATATCAAAAGGGGGTCACTCGTTTAATGGGCAGCTGCAGGAGTACCCAGGGGTCTTTATCATCCATTTACTCTAACACCATACAATAACACACATATGCTAACAAATACATACACCTTCACACTAATACCAAACAATAACATTCACCAACACATATACTCATACTAACACCATACAATAACACTCACTAACACACACACTCATACTAACACCATACAATAACATTCACTAACACACACTCATACTAATACCATACAATAACACTCACTAACACACATACTCATACTAACACCATACAATAACACACATATGCTAACAAATACATACACCTTTACGCTAATACCAAACAATAACATTCACCAACACACATACTCATACTAACACCATACAATAACACTCACTAACACACACACTCATACTAACACCATACAATAACATTCAGTAACACACACTTATACTAATACCAAACAATAACCTTCAGTAACACACACACTCATACTAACAACATACAATAACATTCACTAACACACACTCATACTAATACATACAAAAACACTCACTAACACACACTCATACTAATACCATACAATAACATACACTAACACACACTCATACTAATACCATACAATAACACTCACTAACACACATACTCATACTAACACCATACAATAACACTCACTAACACACATACTCATACTAACACCATACAATAACATTCACTAACACACACTCATACTAACACCATACAATAACATACACTAACACACTCTGATACTAATACCATACAATAACATACACTAACACACACTCATACTAATACCATACAATAACACTCACTAACACACATACTCATACTAACACCATACAATAACACTCACTAACACACATACTCATACTAACACCATACAATAACATTCACTAACACACACTCATACTAACACCATACAATAACATTCACTAACACACACTCATACTAATACCATACAATAACATACACTAACACACTCTGATACTAATACGAAACAATAACATTCAGTAACACACACACTCATACTAACACCATACAATAACATTCACTAACACACATACTCATACTAACACCATACAATAACATTCAGTAACACACATACTCATACTAACACCATACAATAACATTCACTAACACACACTCATACTAACACCATACAATAACATTCACTAACACACACTCATACTAACACCTTACAATAACATTCAGTAACACACATACTTATACTAACACCATACAATAACATTCACTAACACACACTCATACTAACACCATACAATAACATTCACTAACACACACTTATACTAACACCATACAATAACATTCAGTAACACACATACTCATACTAACACCATACAATAACATTCACCAACACACAGTCATACTAACACCATACAATAACATTCACACATATTCTAACAAATATAAACGCACACACTCACACTAACAGCATAGAGTAAAATGGTTATTTAGCAAATAGCCCTTGAGTTTTATATCGGGTTATCCCGTACTTCTCAGGTTCCATCGCATCTCCCATCGAGGTGCATTTCCGTACCGCGCAGCTCATAGAAACAGAAGCTATGAACAGTACGTGTTAAATGAATATTTTATCAGCGATACACCGAAAACCCCCAAAATAACATTTAGAATAACAAATAATGTAAGAAAAACAGATGATCGGGGCTAAAAATTGAGTATTTGCTTTTTTCTTCATGTGTTCACTGGGACCAAGGTTGCGTGCAGCGGAGAGTGGGCGAGATCATTAATAATTTAAAACACAATTTATTAACAAATGTTAGAGAGAATGAAACGATATCGCTTGGAATTAGAATACGATGGAATTCTGTTTGTATCCATTGTTAAAAAATTAAACATTCCGTCCAGCTAAAAATATCAAAACAAAGCACACAATTCCAGCTGAATAACTGGGGAAAACAAGAAAAAAAAAAGAGACAATATTTAAAAGCGCCAGAAAAAAAGTAAGCAAGTTTATATATTTTTTTTCTTAAGGCAACTACAAATATTTCTTTAAGACGAGCAACGTTGTGTTTCATATTTAGGTCAAAGGCATTCTCCGTAACAAGGAACGTGGAGGATACAGCCGCACTTACAATGATTCCTGTTCTGCCGCCTGGAACGAAACCAAATGTAGCGAGGCAGGTCTTCAATCTGAGAGCGGAGTCAGCGGGGGACTCAGCGGTAACAGAGGTAAAAGAGAATACACTATCAGCCCATAGGTATTGGCCTCTGCTTTAGGATTTACAATCAAATAAAAGGACTCCAACTTTTCCAAACTTGCCGCAAACCGTACGCCTCTTACATCAACCTTAAGCAAACAGCAGAAAAAGAAACTTTTCTACTTTATAATGAGTTTGGAAGCCTCTCTTATACCAAACGCTACAAAGAGCCTCTACGAGGGGTTAATGTAAGGTAGAGACGCAACAGAACCTGCGCAAATTCCTCGAATCATACGGTGGACAAGAGACCACCCAAACACGGCGATAGACATTAAAGGGGCAATACAGGGGCAAAGATATTTATATTTACATTTTTCTAAATGAATTCTTTACGTTAATCCAGGTACGGATGGAGGATCTGATTTATACACCAGCGGTTCCTAAATTAAAACAGTTTATAATTCTGCCTCCGCTGCCTGCCGGCGGCTCTATACATTCGGGGCACTTGGCCAACCCTCTCCCCCTAGTGGTGGTCATTGGGATTGCACGTTATAATATTCATGACATACGCGGAATTTCCATATGAAATTTAAACAATAAATGTGGAAAATATATAAATCCAGAATATTTTATGTTAATGCACAAAAATATAGAGAAGGTTATTGCCTAAATATTAATATGGTCTTCACAGACAGGGTCGTCTTCATTCTTCATATTCTGATACCCCTACTGCATCTTAAAAGAAAATATCATTTTCTAACCCTTTAATTAACAACATGCTAGGTATCCTTAATGAAAAAGTGGGAATTCCAACTGATTTATTCTGTTTATTGCTGAAAGGATGATACAGTGATGTATACCTAGAACAGCCTTCCAGCATGGAGAGTACAATAATATATATATATATATATATGTTATATATATAATATAACAGAAAACCTAATAAAATCCTGCAGATATACCTATTTACACTTTATAAGTATAACATCTCATCATTTTTAGCCACTATTGCCCTATCCTCATCATCATCATTTTGCCAACTAAGAGAGACGACCTCTCCTAAACCTAAAATGGTCTTTTTTTGGCCGAAATGACAACGAAATCCTCCATTAGAAGAATCAGAGTTTCCGGCCGCAAGGACCGAGGGATTTGGAGTTTCCATTCAACCCAGAAAAAGAGAGTTTTGTGAAATAACTGATGATTTCAAATTATTATTTTTGAAAAAAAAAAATAATCTGTTCCCCTTTAAGTCACAAAAAATACAAAGTTGTGGAAAAGTGTTTTCTTGTAGATACCGGAGCCGCGGCGAGGAAGCCGTAGGTGGTGGTTTAATACTGATTCGGACAGCATGGGGTTTCAACAAAGATTTGTTTCAAAGTTTCACAACGTATTTTTCAATCAGTCTCCTTGAATAAAACCCCTCCGTTTCCCCCCGGAGAATAATAGCGGGTTCCTCGGCTTCTTGAGGTTGAAACGCACTTAGCGAAAAACATACAGTTCACTGACACGTAAAAACAAAGCATCCGCGTGAAGCTCCGACGCGCTTTTTCTGAAATAGGTTCCTTTTAAAAGTCTTTGATTCAAAAATAGTTGGAATCTTTTCAAACGGTTTCTCTTTTCTTAAATCTGATTATTTAATAGGCAAAGTTTTCAGGAGAAGCGTTGTCCGAGGCGAATGGGCGGTTTACGGAGCAGCCGATCCCAAATCCGCACGCGTTGGCCTTTTCCACGTGTCACGCAGCCACGGAATTGGGGTTTCAGATGTGTTTGGAGAAGAAGTCTGCAAGCGCCGGGTTCATCAGAGACTGTCCTCTTTACAGCGTGGTCGGGGATCATTCGGTGAATGTTATATTTAAACCAGGTAACTTCATTCAATTTATTCTAATGTGCTGCTTCCCGGCAGATGTGGTAGAAGTTAGACTTGTGCATTCGTATTCGGGGGACACGAAGGTTGCGTTTTCGTTGTTCAGTCCAAATACCAAAGAAACGAACATGGCGACGGCAAAACGTATACGAAGAATCTTCATGTTCGTCTTCTAATCTCCCTGGTCCCTTCCCCATCTAGCCTACGTTATCTACTCAGCATCGCAGGGGTTAATGGGAGCGGAAAGCCGTAGGTTCGCCGTCAGGGGTTAAAGGGCCGTGCAAACTACTCTATTGGTCGCCTGCAGGGGCCTGCTCTGGCATCAACCAATTGGTTGATGCTAGAGGAGGCCCCTGCCAGCGACCAATAGAGTCGCTCTTATGGACCTTTAACTCCTGACTATTGGGCTCCCCGATCCAGGATTTAAAGGTCTCTGCGGTCGCTCGTACGGACTTTTAACTCCTGGATTTGAAAGAAAACATTAATGCATCATGTAGGCAGCTGTTATACTCGTGCGACAGGTCTATTTATACATATTTTTAAAAATGAGAAGAATTCAGATGTTACAAAGTTATGTTGCTATAATAACAGTGAGACTGGAAAAAACGCACATTAATTAATTAGAAACAGAACCTACTGGCAGATCGGCCCCGTTCGGCCCGTCTAGTCTCCCCAAATCATGTAAAGACTCTAAATCCTTAATCTTAATCAGTTTAATAACCCCCCCCCCCCCCTGTTTCTGGTGTTGATTCAGAGAAAATGGATACATTTATCATTTTCTAAACTTTATTTCTTGGATCAAAAAGAGAAAGAAAATTGCTTCACGGGACTCTTTGTGGCCGTTGTGCTTTGTTGTATTCGGGGACGGAGGTGATGATGATGATGATGATGGCCGATTGAATACAGAAGAATACTAATTAATTTCTATTAATGAGTGAATTATGGGAATGTTAGAGGCAGAAGTTATGAAGTTTTGGTGGTGGATGGTTCAGGGATTCCGCTTTCCCACTCTAGCAAAACTGGTATTTATTTCAGTATTTTGGGGGCTTTAATAAAAAAAATCTAATTTGGGGGCTAAATGGTTCCCTCGCACATAATATTTCAAATTATTTATATTCAAAAGTCATTAATTCACATCTGATCCACTGACAGAAAAACACGAATTCCTTCCAGTCTCTAACCGGTAACCGTCTTTCCCTTCCAGTACGCGCCGAGGCGTCTGTCGAGAAAATACAAGTAGAATTTCAAGTGGGATCTAAAGCTGCAACGAAAATAGTTCGCACGGTTAATCTCCAGCAATCTTGTGAAGACGAACAAGAGACGGATGTGGCCTCAACGGCGTTTTCCAAGCTAAGGAAAATTCTCGGCCGTGACGGAATCCGAGTGATAATGGTAAAGCCAATAGAAAGTATACCGTCTGGGGGTCATATTTATACATATAGCAGGTGCAGGTGAGATAGGGGAGGTGCAACTGAGTTCAGCCAATGGGGGGGTTGGAACCCCTTCCTAGTATTCCTCCTATTGGCTGAGCCATTTTCCGACCCAGAACACCGATATGTAGGTTAAGAGACTTACCGTTAACCCCTTCTGAAAATCCTTCTGCGCTGTTTCTTGGACCCGGGCTGTGCGCAATTCTATAGAAATTTCATGTAACCAATGGGAGATGGGATCTCCAGCTTGCTTGTCTGCCATTGGCTGCCTGTTGTGTTCCTTAGACTCTCTTTTTTGAAACCGTTACTGATTTACTAACCTTATCCAGGAGGCAGCAGAATGTATGTTTCCTAGAAACCGTTTGCATCGTAATAAATAGCTTCGAACAACACAAGAACGATCATTAGCGGTAATTTGGGCAAACGTGTCGACAGCAGACGCCTCGGCGCTCTCTCCTTTCTCTTGCGAAATGAATTAGACCTGGAATATGAGGCAGATGCATGAGCAGAGGAAACGCAAGTTTTGCCTGATTTGATCATTACGTATCATTTAGTAACTAATGAGATACGAGTTAGTGGAATATAAGGCTAGGACATATAGCGATGGGGGAGGCAGAAGCTAAATTAGGATTAGAATTAAATGAAACCTCGATGGAAAGACATGGGAAGAATGCGTTTTTATTGGAAAGATATATAATCTGTAACGGTAATACGGAGATACTCGCCAATGCCGCTGAACTGAGAATATCTCGTGTATGTATTATAGAAATATACATATATAGTCCTTTAGCTCCCTCTATTGTATGATCGATAAGAGATTCATAATTAATAATAATATTTTTCTTTCTCTTTTTTAGCAAGACTCTATAAAAAGCAACACAAATTCATCTTCTAGCTCTGAAAGCAGCCGGAACTCTCAAACGAATGACACATCAGACAACGTGAGCGAAGACTCCCGGGAGTCAAAGTCAAGCAAGCACCAAGAGGAGCATCATCACCGAAACAAGGAGCGCGCTCACCAAAAACACCGGCATGGCGAGGAGGACGAAAGGAAGAGCGGGAACCGGAAGAAGCACCAACCACGCCATCAACAGAAGAAAAAAGTGAAAAAGCAACATGCGTGTAGACACAAAAAAGATGAAAAAAATATCATGCAAAAGTGTCATGAGTGCTGGGATGAAACTAAGAACATCGAACATAAGCTGAAGGACATACAACGTAAACATGAAGAGATACAACATGAGAAGGAGAACATACAGCATGAAAAGCAGAAGGTCCACGATGAGAGGGAGAACATACAACACGAGAAGGAACAAATGCAACATCAGCAGAAGAAGTTAAAGCACGAGAAGGAAGAGATGGAACATGAGGCGGAGGAGATAGAACACAAGAAGGAGAAGATGGAACATGAGAAGAAGAAAATGGAACACGCAAGAACAAAGATGGAACACGAAAAGGAGAAAATGGAACACAAAAAGGAGAAAATGGAACATGCAAAAGTGAAGATTGAGCACGAGAAGGAGAAGATGGAACATGAGAAAGATAAGATGGAGCAGGAGAAGGATAACATGGAGCATGAAAAGGAAAATGCGCACAGGGACCTTTCTGAAAAGAAAGATAAACAGAGAGATCGTCCACAAGAGAACGCACACAAGAGTGAAGAACATGGCCGTCATCATCATCAACATCACCCTCATCATCCCTGTAAGTTCCGTAGCAGCGATGAGAGCGATCATGAGAGCCAAAAGACGAGCCTGGAGAAGGGTGGGAAGAATCGTAGAGGACACACGGGCAGAAGCGAGGCCAGCAGCAGTAGTAGCCAGAGTGGGCAAGTGGCCAGCAGCAGTATGAGCCACAGAAGACACGTGGACAAAAACAAGAAACCAAAGCATCTACAAAAGAATGCTAAAAGCCATAAGGCCACGAGCACAGAATGTACCGGAACATCTTCTCACCCCCACGGCACGTGCAACAAATCTCACCAGGGGAAGAAATCCCGAACCCCTCACAAGGACGGGAAATCATCGCGACACTGGGTAATAGATGCAGAGTTTACCAACGTTACCACGGTGATTGATTTAAAGGTTTAACCAAACTTCTCTTATTTTATTTGACAGGAAGTGCTGGGTCTGGATATTCAGGAAGCTCGGTTTACGTCGGCGTCCGATCTCCTGGTACGCGCCGACCAATGAGAGTCATGGATGTTAAAGTGGGGTCTTGATACTTTAGGTTCCATGTTAGGCCGAGGGAAGATGGTGTCAGAATTAATGCTTTTAACTGAGCCAACTTAGAAAAAAGATGAAAAAAGTTACTTCAGCTATCAGTAAATCTAAAGTAGTATCTAAAGAGGAGACCCACGAGGTCCCAAAAGCTTATGTCGGACCAAAAGGAAGAATCAACTTTAAGTAACAAACATGATGTACAATGAAAACAGAAAATCTTGAAACCTCCGATCACCGTTAATGTGATGTCTCTCGCTGGTGGCTGGTAGATTTAGGGGCTTTTAACCCCTGGGTTCTGGACAAGATTATGCCGTGGTCCATAAATTGTTAAATTGTTACTCGTCACCTTCCCGTGTAGCTCCTCGTTCCTCTCCGGGCTGCTTTGTTAGCTGTTGGTTTGATCTATTCTTCCAGAAGCGGCTCACATCTAAAGTGCCTCATTACCTTCGCTCCACCATACAGCCTTTATGATGCCGGTCAATTATTGGTGACCTGACGGCCTCCGAATCGGAGCCGCTGAACTCGCTGAGCACTTAACTTCTTGCTGGACACTCGACCCTCGCAGTCACTACAATGTTTTATCTAAACAGAACGCGCATAACGGCCCCCGAACTGCTCAGAAGTCATAGACACCCCCGTAACAATTTATCAAATCAAAGTGTGTGAGAAGCAGAACAGCTGAAATCTTATTGTATAAGCAGGTTACGGGGCAGAGTATCTGAGAACAGACATCCTTTTTATTATTTAATGTCTCTATGGAAATAAGGAAACGTTATTTAACACTTGAGATACTAACTGACAGAAGGGCGCTCCTATCCAATAAATTTATTCCTCGTATCAGATTCTTATTTTCATAAATATCGCTGCTTTTTTTACCCCAGTTGTAGTTTTTGCCCCATAATATAAAGTTTTCAGGCAGCTGCATATCAGCCGTTTGTATGATTCTCGCTCTGTTATCTGATCCCCGATCTACTAAACACCCCGACTCCTTATCATACTGCCTGTGGGGAACAATAGAATAGCTCAGTCTTAATCACCCAGTTGGACTCTCTGACTAATGAAAGTCTATGGAGGAACGGACTTCATTAGCATCGCCATAAAGCATCAGCTCAGTGTGGGGTTTGAGCTTGGAAGATTTTTGCATGGAACACCCCCCCTCCTTTAAACCACATGGGCGATGATTCCCGGACTGTCATCAATAATTTACTTTTTTCTTAGTTTATTAAAATGTGGAGCGTAGAGTCTGTATCCTAATCAGATTTTTGAAGAGTCTCATTATTTTAAAGTATTTTTTTCTTTTTGTGTTATTTTTTGGCAGGGCAGAGAAAAGAATAATGAACAAAAAATGGTGAATTCATGGTTGGAGTCAGATCGTGGCAGCAGCTCCAGCAGTAGCAGCAGCGGAGAGTCAGAGCCCTATACGGTCTGTTAAAAATATACATTATTGTTTACAATGAAATACTCCATAAACACTCCAAAGGATGAAACAATAATATAATACAACGAGCAACAACATTCAGCCTTAATAGCCACTTAAGGTTGTTACAGCTCTAGCCCATCTGGCCTAGGGAGACCATGTGGCCCCTAAGCAGCTGCCTATCCGGCGGGGCCGACCCTGACTG
This sequence comes from Sceloporus occidentalis, assembly GCA_023333645.1. Lineage (NCBI taxonomy): Eukaryota > Metazoa > Chordata > Lepidosauria > Squamata > Phrynosomatidae > Sceloporus > Sceloporus occidentalis. The sequence continues at coordinate 408,283 of JALMGF010000190.1, forward strand.
CGGCTTTGACGGTTTTACGCTTACATAAATAATGAGAATGGAAGCAGCTTGACGGGTGTGATGAAAAATATTTGTGAAAAAAGAAAAAATGTTATTAGCAATTTTTAAGATTAAATGATAAAATTCAGTATATTAGAATATAAAAAAAAATTAAATGTTGTGCAGTGAGAAATATGGCTAATAATTATTAACAAGAGGTAATTTGTTCAGACGGGTTTAATTTACCCCCCCCCCCCAGCATAACAAAAGCACAACGGGAACTGTGAATAAAATAATAAAAAAAAAACATATTCATATTATTTTACAACATTAATATCTCTGTAGAACAAGCTTTCTAAATTGTGTTCATATCAGCGCCGTAAATTCCATTTATTTTGCCCACATTTATGTTTTTGTAACCAAAAACGATAATTATGAAAAACAAATTGTCTGCGCAGCTTCCCCGTTTCTATAGGAAGCAGGCTGAAGCCTCTGTTATTTTTGGGGATTTCAGCCCGTTTTACTCGGCGTCCTCCCAGAGTTCGTTCTCCTGGTCCGAGCTTTTATGAGCGATAGCACCCAACGCGGTTACCAGACCACCGGTTACATGGATCCCGTCCGTCATCGGGCGCAGCTGACGACGGTCACTCTGGAGGAAAAGAGTTTCTGGAAAGCCTGCGTCAGGGCTGCAGCTTCTGAAAACCACAAAGCTCAGGTAACGTACAATACAATGGATCATATCTTACCTGCGCTTTAAAGCTTAATATGACGACCACAGCACCAGCCAAGCTCTCTCTCTCTCTCTCTCTTACCCTTTCTTATTTTTTTCTTGGTCTCTCCAGCTTTTTCTCTCTCTTTCTTTCCCTTTCTCTCTCTATTCCTCTCTCTTTCATTGTCTCTCTCTCTATCCCTCTTTCTCTCTCTCTATTCCTTTCTCTTTCATTGTCTCTCTCTCTCCTTCTTTCTCCTTTTCTCTCTATTACTCCCTCTCTGTCTGTCTCCATTTCTCATTTTCTCTATCCCTTTCTCTTTCTATCTCTTGATCTCTCTCTTACTCTCTCTCTCTCTTTCTCTCTCTTTCTATCTCTCAGTGTTTGACGTATGCACTTTAGGATCTACTTAATGTTTAATAATTGGGTCAATTACATGTTGAGAGATTTTGCTTTGTCTAATGTTGGAAAGACCTCTGTGGATACAGCTGGAGACGGAATAAATCCTAACAGTGATTGGCAAAGAGACCTGAAGGTGCCGGACGCTGTCTGTTCATCTCCATGATATTGGTGGATGTGAGAGGAAGTAATCGCTGGTGGGCCTTTAAAAATGTCACTGGGTTGTGGGGTAGAACTTGTAAGATTTGGTTCCTGAGGACGTATTCACAAAGACCTTGTTACATTTGTATTATTATAATAATGGCGATGGTGACATCATGATACACGGAACCGTTTTCTCTGCCAGGTGAGAAGAGCCAATTTACACCCAATTTACGTGGAAGCCCATAGGTTGAACGCATCATCATACCCATATGTTGCATCATATCCTCAGGTAGTCTCTGTACTTTTGTTTTGTACTAAACAGGCGGTGGTCACATGGGGTCACGAATGTCAAGACTACAGAGTTTTGGCAAAATTCTCTAAGGGGCAAATAGCCGGACACCCAGCCGTGCAGCTGAACTGGCGGTGGGCACGACTTCCATCGTGGCTGAGAAAGACCACCCAGGGGTAACATTTCCAATGATTTCTTGCGCAAATGTATCAAGACACATGAAACATGTTTATTTATTAAACGCCATCATTCTTTTAGGGTCATGAGGTTTGTACCGGGAATGGCTTACATGCTGGGATTCTCCCAAATCCGCTCGAAAAATCCATCCCGACAGCTGCTTTTCCGAGTAGCTGCCACCTCCCCAGAAACAATCGACACCATTATCAAGACCCCCGAGGTTTGTCTGCTTCCATATTCTGCTGAAAGATATTGTTAATCCACTAAATGGCAGGACTATTAAAATACTGCAAAAATTAAGATTCCACGGGGAGAAATATTTCTGAAACTTCGTACCCAACTTTCCAACCGGTCAAAGAGGAAAATCATTTAAGATTAAGCCACTTTTTTTGAGAAGGAAGACATCAAGGAACCAAGTTACTCCATTAACCTGCTTAATGTTCAGCAGCTGATACAGAAAAGTTCAGAATGGCAGAACCGAACAGGTAGTAGATAAGTGGAACAGCCTCCCAGCAGAGGTGGTAGAGGCTAATACAGTGAGGGTATTAAACATGCATGGGATAGACATCCGGCTCCTGAATCTAAGACGAGACCGACGACTGATTAAGGTTTCAGTCTTGAGCAGGAGAAACGGGCGACTAGACGGGGGCCGGATGGGGCCGATCTGCTGGTAGATTCTACATTTCTCTGCAACTCAGGACTTTAACAATTGTAAGAGTACTGTAAATGTTGGCTGAGGATAGTGGGAGTCATGGTATGAAATATCAGTATACAGAGGGGCATCCAACATACATCACAGATCCTCGATAAACGAAAAAAATACAAACCTCCATCAGAACATAAAGTATAAGATATTTTAGGATAATTGGATGTATTTTATGAGTTTATAACCGGCCTCGCTCGCTCGCTCTCTCTCTCTGGTTTTTATAGCTCACATTTTACAGACTGGCTATTCCAGTTCCGTTGGATCTGACGCAAGCGGCGTCTCCGGCCAGCGGGAGGAATCGTGGCCTATGGAGCAATATTCCTGAGATGGCAGCCATGGTGACCAGGGAGGAAGAAGGTAATGTTTCACCGGATGCCCCATGTTCCTCAGCACTGTAAACACTTACACACACACCACACATACACACACACACACACATACATACATACACACATACACACACACCACACACACATACATACACACACACACATACATACATACACACATACACACACCACACACACATACATACACACACACACACACATACATACATACATACACACATACATACACACACACACACACATACATACATACACACACACACACACCACACACACATACATACACACATACACACACACACACCACACACACATACTTATACACACATATTCATACATACATACACACACGCACACATACATATACACACATACCTTTACACACACACACACACACACATACTTATACACACACATATTCATACATACATACACACACACACACATACATACATACACACATACACACACCACACACACATACATACACACACACACACACACACATACATACATACACACATACACACACACCACACACACATACATACACACATACACACACACACACCACACACACATACTTATACACACATATTCATACATACATACACACACGCACACATACATATACACACATGCCTTTACACACACACACACACACACACATACTTATACACACACATATTCATACATACATACACACACGCACACATACATATACACACATACCTTTACACACACACACACACACACATACTTATACACACACATATTCATACATACATACACACACGCACACATACATATACACACATACCTTTACACACACACACACGCACACATACATATACACACACACATACACACATTATTCCAAACATTCTAAACCCTGAATGTATATTAGAGACCCCAATGCCGGTCGTTTCTTTCCCTTAGATCTACCCCTTACGAAAAAATTACTGCAGTTTTACTGCACTTTTTTTTTTATATTGCAAACCTACAGTTGTGCTTCAAAGTACTGCAGCTTTATTGCATTTGAACTTCCTTACAAAAATAACTGCAGTAAAAGTGCAGTACAGTGAAGTACAAATGCAGTAAAAGTGCAGTAAAAGTGCAGTATTGCAGTTTTTTCATGTCCAAAAAACTGCAGTAATTTCTTCGTAAGGGACTCAGTAATACGTATAATGTGGGGTCCCGCGTTACACGGTGACTCTCGGTTTAGGGGCAGCCCCTCTGCAGAGCTTCAGGTTTTGCTGAATTTCAACTCACAGCATTCCCAGCCAGCCCAGGCACGAGACATCAAGCAGTAACCACATGGCTGCCGCAATTATTTTCATTTCTTTTCCAGCTGAATGTCTGGCGAACGGAGAGAGAATTGTCACGTTTGATAAATTGGAGCTGACGTGCCCTCTCGCCCCTACAAACTGCCCCACGGTCCTCGCCCAGGACTGCACCAACCGGCTGAAGTTCCTCATCTCCGTACAAAAAATGGCTCCAGGGTCTTCAACCTTTGGGATGAACATCATGCTGGGCTCCTCGTGAGTATAACGGCTAATTAAACCGAAGCCATTCTAAAATATCCCTTAATGTATCTATTTTCTTACATATCCTCATATAAAATTATGTAATAATACAATATATGTATACCGTATATATAAATGATACTATATACCGTATTTGCTCAATTATAAGACGACCCTGATTATAAGACGACCCCCCAAATCTGAATATTAATTTAGGAAAAAAAGAAAATGCCTTATACCCCCTATATGCCACTGTGCCCCATGATATGCCTTTTAACCCTCTAAATGCCACTGTGCCCCATGATATGCCTTTTAACCCTAAATGCCACTGTGCCCCATGATATGCCTTTTGACCACCTATGTGCCACTCTGCCTCCAGAAATGCCTTATACCCCTATATGCCACTCTGGCATTTAGAGGGTTAAAAGGCATATTATGGGGAAGAGTGGCATATAGGGAGGTTTAAGGCATTCAGGAGGCAGAGTGGCGTATAGAGGGTTAAAAAGGCATTTCTGGAGGCAGAGTGGCATATAGAGGGTTAAAAGGCATTTCACAGCTCACTCTGCCTCCAGAAATGCCTTATGCCCCCCATTTAACACTCCCCCGCCCCCCCGCACCGGTGCAGCGTAAGTTGTCTACGCGAATCGCATAGAGATCTGCACGCTGCCCCAGCTACACACCGGGGACTCAGAAGTACCGGTAAGTGGGGCGGGGGGGGGGGGAGACAGGAGGATCCAGGTCCCCTGCAGCTGCGGGGGATCTGGATCTTAGTCGTCTCATAGTCAGACCTATTTGAGGTCTGATTATAAGACGACCCGATTATAAGACGAGGGGTATTTTTCTGAAAAAAACCTCGTCTTATAATCGAGCAAATACGGTAATAAGCATCAACTTCCCTCTATCCAATCCAAAGCCAGTCTCACGTTTCAGTGTTGGGGTTCGGATTACTAAGTAAGGAAGGTCAATTAGTTTGAAAACTTGTCCTAAAAACTAGAACTCTAATAAAATATGAATTATAACAAACCACAATTTTCATTTTTGCACGTATACCGCTGGGCTAACATGTTTGGTCTAAACACTATATATATGTACAGTATACGTGTATATATATTCAGTGTGTATATATATATATATACATACATACTGTATACATAGCCATGATACATTACAGAGATTCATGATAGAAAACGTACCTTATGTAAGATATTTTAAAAATAATACTCTGTTTTTTACGATGATAATGATGCGTAGAGGAATCTGGATACATTGTATCTGTGATGTCATATCTAACGCTGCGTCTTTTGTTTATCAGCGACGTTAAGGTATTTTCTGACGTGTCGGAGAATTTCCACATTTTGCTCAATGGGGCGATGTTGCTGCTTCAGAATGACACTTATATCAATGAAAAAGGTATGACAGCGTAATAGTATATAGACCCCTATTATATAATCCTCTAAGTGTCCGAGTGGCCCTTGAGTGGGTTCTCTCTGGAGTGTGAGTCCTTTCTAGCATATAAATGCATGTAACGTATGGGGTCTCCTCTGGGGTGGGGGTCCGCGGTGAATTTCTAGCACAATGCGTTCATCTGTTAGAACTCAAAAAGTTCCACATCTTTATCGGGTTAACGAGCAGTAACAATAAAGGTTGAAATCTGCAAATGCGGGACATTATATTTTTTTGTCTTATTCATTTATTGCAGAATGTGTAAGAATTCACAAGAATTCCACCACGGTCACCGTAAAAGCCCCCAAAAATGGCATTGAGCAAGTTTCGTTTGATGGAGAAACATCCAAGGTGCTTCGATTTACAGACTTCTGAGAATTTCTAATTTTGAATTTTTGGGGGGCTTTTGCGTAATATGAACGTTTTTGGGTTTTTGGATTTGTTTTTCAGATAATGATTGCTTCTTGGATGAGGGGAAGTACCTGCGGTGTTTGCGGGAACGCAGACGGGCTCCAGAACAATGACCTTCTGAAGCCGAACGGCGAGACGGCCCGGAGCTGCAGCGGCCTGGTGCGTTCCTGGACATTGGCGGATAATTCCTGCCACGGAAGTGAGTGCGGAACCCGGTGCAACAAACCGCAACCAAAACCCGAATACTCTGTGATCGCTGATTCCATGGGATTCCACGCATCTGAACCCAAATAACAAGATAAATAAACAATTAAATGAGCCCTTAGTTCATTGGGGTTTATTCACTAAACTGCGAGTGCTTGAAAAAGTTCAATAAAGCAACTCGCATTATCGCAAAAAACAGGACTGTCTACTAACTGGGGGGGGGGGATTATGAATAAATTTTAATCTACTTTTGTGGGAGTTACCATGGAAGCGGGCAAAAAAACAGCCACGTTTTCACGGTAATTACCAAAAACTCTGTATTTCTCCAAAACTAGGAAAACATACTTTCAGATGACAGCAACCTTATGGGCCATGTCTCTTTTGGCTGGGTCCTTTCTGGGCTTCCTCTGGAAACCTTTTGGGATCAAGCATTAAGGGCTCGGCGGTCTGGCCTGAACTGTTCCCATGCGCTGTGTGTATTATAGGCGACAAGATCCCTGGGTCTGCCGGTCACCGTCCTGGATCTCGGAGACGCAGACATTCAATATTATGGCCGATAAGGAGCCATCTCCCCGCCTGCTCTGCCTGTCCTCTTACGGGTTAATATGTTGTTTTAGCATGCGCGCTGAATCGCCAGTTTGTGATGTTAAAGAACCAGTTGATTGACGGTGACCAATTTACCTGCTACTCCCTGGAACCGGTGCTGAGATGCGTTGATGGATGCCACGCAACCAAAACCATCCCGGTGAAAACGGCTTTCAGCTGCCTTCCCGGAGGTAAGCGGGGCAGAACCTTTTATGTTATATTTACATTTTGTAGTTAAATGGAGTTTTCCCAAAACACAGATTTATTTTATGTGTAATGCAGATTAAAATAATTTTGTTAATTCAGCCCTGAAAAAGCCTAAAAGCAGATCTGTCACTTTTTCCAATGTTTCTTTTTGATCCCTTTGTTTCAGAAAACTGGAGGGTTTTTTTACATTCTGAAACAATATTCATTGTCACTCACCCTCATTTACTCTCTCATACTCCCTCATTCACTTTCTCTCACACCCTTCCTCAGGCTCTCTCATACTCTCTCATTCACTCTCTCTTACACTCTCATTCACTCTGTCTTATGCTCTCTCTGAATGTCTCCCTACCTTCTCTGTAGCTCCGCTTGTTCTCTTGCATCTTGTTTTTCTGTTTTCTTTCTTCTGTCGTCTTTCATCATTTGCTACTCCAAAAAGTCTTCCTTCTTTGTCCGCTTCAACAGAACAGAAAGAGGATGTGTCAGGAGGCTCCGCCCCCTTTGATAACTCCACATGGTATCACATTAACACCCCAATTATGAGACCCCCATAAATGTGAACCTTAGAGGGGATGATTGTTGGGGCTCGAAGAAAACCTGCACCTACAAATATATCCTTTACCTTTCATTCCAGAGTCTGCAATACGGCTGGAAGACTGGCCCCTGAACCACAAGGAGCGATCGGAAGATTTAATAAAGGAGGTGGATGTGCACACGGACTGCGTCTGTGCCCCTGAATGTGCATAACCCTGATTTCTTGCCCCCTGGATCTGCATGTAACCGACGCCGATTCCGGACTGCCCAAAAAATACCCAATAATGACTGTTTCCAAATCCTATGGCCGACGTAGGAGGAGGATATATGTACTGCTCAGCTCTCTGGTGCACACGGGGTTAAATCCTTAATTACCAGAGCACAGCATTACCTAAGTCTCTGTCAATCAAATATTTAACCCTTCCCGTGCTAGAGAATGCAGTATTTTCCCTATTTTTCCAGTACCGAGAAGGTTAGAAATTTTCAGAGCTATGCGCTGACGGCCCTTACGGGTAAAAGACGGAGGTTGCCGGGAAGTCCCGTAGCGCGCCTGCCTCGCCGTCTGCCGTTTTCATTCACAGTTTTTATTTCCCGTCTTGCTGTAAAACAAGCAGCGCCATTTAGACGTGAATTTCATGAATTTTCTGGTTTCTACAATAAACATTCGGCCCCCCCGGACAGCCGAGTCATAATGAAAGCAGCAAACGTCTCTGTGATTACTTAACATTTCCGTCTGTTCTCGCCTCGCCAGAGATACAATGTAACAAGCTGGGGGGCCGGGCGATGTCCCGCTGTCACCCGCTACGGCCACTTTCTTACGGAACATCAGCGTCGGCCATGAAATGTGTTACCGGAGCACGTCTGCTCATCACAGCGCTCCCGCAATGCGTGTACAGATCGAGTCACGCGTGTGCGTGTCTGGGTGGCGGGGGGATGCGCTCAGCCACCGGGGGGGGGGGGGTCTGCAATACACAGAGTTATAATTTACACCGGGCAAAATCCGCAGCTTCGTCAGACATTGCTCTCCGCGTTCGTAGTGAAGCAGATCACAGATTCTGCATTAATTGATTTTTTTAACGATTTCTGCATTCAGATTTTTTGGTAAATTTGCTAATTCGTATGGTTGTCCGAAAACGAGGAGGGGGTCCCAACAAATCAAACAAACACTTTGTTTCCTCACTCTCTCTCACTGCCTCTGACTCCCTCTCACTCTCTCTAACTTTTTCTCACCCTCTCTCACTCCCTCACACTCACTCTGTCACTCTTCCTTGACCTTCTCCAACAACCACTTCCATGTCTCCCCTTCACAGACATTCTTCTCTCCTCTTCAGCGCACTTCCGCGACAGGGCGGAGCCTCCATGCGCACCACAGGGACGACCTCTTCCCTGATTCGTCCAATCAGATGGGAAGGAGGGAAAAAAGTTAAGAAATGCTAAAAGCCATGGGAAGGAATGGAATTGGAGCAAAACCGGATCACCCAATCTGCTCCCCTATGTTTGGGGCAGGAGGGCGGCCACCCCATGGACTTAGACCAGGCACGTTGTGTTTCAGGATCTTCCATTCCACCAAGTTCGTTTGGAGACTCGCATCATGCAGCCGTCTCCTAGAAGCCCATTGGGAGTTATGTATACAAATCAGGTGATGAGCTGCAAAACTAGTGCAGTTTCCATAGTAACCAATTAATTATTTCCGCCAATTGCTTTATATTTACCACTCTGCCCCAGAATAAGCCTTTCCACACTGCTGAAGTATTAAAAAATACTAATTCATTTAATGGAACAACTTGACGAATATTAAAATTCACGACATTCCAGCGCAATCTATCTGTGTTTAACATTCAATAAATTGTCTAATCCAAAACGAGGAGGAAAAAGTTTGTTTGCAAATTCAAGCTGTAATTCTCTCTTTTAACCATTAGAGGGCACAATTGTTTAAGTCATAAAAAAGATCCATTCCAGAATCCGGGAAAAAACATTTTGGGGAAACTTTTTTTCTATGTTTTTACCGCCCTATACTACCTCTGTTATTTTATATTTTAAGATATAAAAGATATCTGTATCGGTCTTTATCTGTCCTAAAGATGCTTCTGCCGTGACACTGAGATGGGGAGGTCTATTCACTAAAGTGCGAGAGTTTGCAGTGAGCCAACGCACTTTATCACTGGCAAAAATTTAAGAAATAACTTAAATAAATAGGTTTGAAGGAATGGGGGGGGGGGACATGATGAGGTCTGTACCCCTCCCAAAGCGATTATCTGTCATTTTTAACCCCCCTCACCACAGTTGGGGGACAAGATGCCCCCGAAGGATAGCATTTGTAACTTTAAGCCCCATCCCACTGGACAGACAGGAGGCTTTTTCTTATACATTTTTTAACCACCTTATCACTATTCGTGGGTGATGTTATTTAATTACCCCTCATCCCACCACACATGGGGTGTGGGAAGAGGGGGCGATTAGAATCCCCTCTTGGGTAAGAGGGTCCCCATTTTATTTTTTTAATGTTTCACTTGTAGTGGGGGGCTGTAGTCTTGCGAGTTACAGGCAAGGAACGTAACCTCGCGTGCCCTCATCAGTAACGGGTAAAGTTTAATGCTGCAGGTCCTGCAAACAATTACCAAATACCCAAGTTCTAAAGTGATGCAAAAAAGCACCAAAACAGGGCAAGACAGCAAACAACTTGGACCTTCACCCAGAACAGCCAGTATCCTACGGGAAAAAGAGCTGTGTCTATGGCTGGACGAGCTTTGTGGTAGTTGTAGTCCCATAACAGTTGTAGGGTTACTTAATGGTCGCCCCACTCTAGAACCGGCAAAGGTTCTTTGCAGATTATTGCAGGGATTGTATCGTCATCCAACACATAATGTTTCTGTTCCGAAGCGGGTAATCTGATTTGCCGTCATTTATTTTACTTCCAGTAACCATAAGCTGCTTGCCGGTAACCGCAGGTTGGAGACGCGCAGGGAACGCCTCAAACAGACGCAAAAACCAGGGATTTAACATTTTTGGAAACCCTTTGGGAAGTTAGAATTATTTGCAGTGATAAAATACAAACTATCAGTCAAATAACACATTTTAGGTGGCACCGCTGGTGACGCTGACTTCCCCTAGGATGCTGTGGACCTGGTATAATGAATTCCTCGGCCCCTGTGACCCTCCTGACCTGAAGTTACCCCAGAATCCTCACAGTTTTGCCTCCTTCTGCAGTAACCTGGCAGAAAGCGCCTCTTTCCACCTGCTGATGTCACGGACACGCTACCATTGCAGAAACTTTGCATTGTTCATGATGTCACAAGTAGCGATGTGTGCGTGATTAATGACCACAGAAACATGGGAAGTAAAGTGTTAATTTCCAGATTTTTTAGATATGGGTTAAAGTTTCCCCCCAGCTCTGGTGCAAGGAAAAGGAATCCACAAGATCCCCTGGTGCCTGGGGGAAGGAGGCAGCAGGGTACAGCCCGGGGTCCCAGATGAGGCGTACATGCCCTCTGCAATCAGAAAATACCCCCAACCTAACAGGCTTCTGCCCCATGTGCCCTGTGACCAGCGCATGCTTCTTCTGCAGCGTGAATGGTGCCTTAACGGATCCGGGTCACTGCTTCCTGACCACTTTTGCGGCTCCTCTGTGTCTGTGGCGCCCGCCTATGATGTCATCGTCTCTGAGGAGGTAGACCGAAGGAGAAAAGGGCAGAGAGATTCCCTTTTATCTCGGGGAGGAGGGCCGTCGGAGCCAAAAGCGCTACCTGGCAGCTCCAACCTGAGAGCGGCACAGAGGCGCGGCGGCCCCTACGGCGCTGCTTGCATCGCTCGGCAGGAGAGGGTTTGGCTTCTTCTCGCAGCGTTCTGGCTCTTTGTCAGATTTTTTCTTGGTTCCTAATTAGATTTTCCCATAAGAAAAAAACCAACAAAAAAAACATTCCATTATTGTGAAAAAAAGGTTTCACTGATTTATAAATGGGATTTAATCCATAAAAAGAGGTTCGGCGGCGGAACCCGACGCGTTTATAATCACTTTACAGATCTCTTTGTTTTTTAACTCGTCGTCTTCCAGAAAAAATTATTTATAAATATTATTATTATTTATTCGTTAAATATCGCCATCCTATTCTGCAGCGCCGTACAACGGGTAAACAACACGTGCCAAGCAGTATAAAACCTAAAAATTAGACAATAGGTGAGGAGGGCCCTGCGCACAGGAGCTTACAATCTACTCAAACCTTACAAACCTACAGCAGTCTCATGTTTATTCCTCCCCAGAAAGCCAAATGTACCTACTTTTAACCCAATCGGTGCTGCCACAAAGCTTTCCGTTTATAATGTAAATAAATGTTATATTTTTCTGTATTTATTCAGCGTTTAGGCTGGGAACGGACATCGCTTCCCACGAGATCTGGATTTGTTACCTCCTATCTTTATAGATATTTGCCCCAGTGCTCCGGATACATATATTACTTTATTAGATTTATTTAGATTATTTTTGTTTTTTTTAGGGTTTTTTTAACATTTTTTAAATTCTTATTAGCTCTCAGGTGTTATTTCCAAACAATTAAAGTTTTCACCAGGCACGGACTGGACATCGTGCAAACTGGGCAAATGCCCCCCCTTGGACTTTTATTGCCTCTCGTAGGCCGATCCCGTTTGTTTAGTGTGTCTTCTTGTTCTCAGGATCTGCATGATTATTCCTCCCCATTAATTATATCTGATTGGTTCATGCAGCCTTTGGCGTTATGATTGACCCCGGGACTCGGTTTTTGGTAGTCCTGCACTTCTCAGACTGGCCACAGGAGGGACCCATGCAAACACCTGTGTTAAAGGAAAGGCTTCCGGCAACTCTTCTCCCCGACAGACTGTCCTCTGGCCTGATCCCTGGGCTGCTGTCAGTATACTCTGCGCTCCACTGCTGAAAGCTGTGACTGTGACAGTTCATATTTTACTGACCCACTGCATACCTCCCAGCTGTCCTGCTTTGCATGAGACAGTCCCGATTTTGCCACTCAATCCCAATGCCCCGTCAAACATTACTTCTGTCCCGGTTTTTGGTTGAATGGAAAATGTATGGAGCAAAAGGCTTCATTAGATATCAGGGCTGCCATCGGGGGGGGGGGGGGGTAGAACCATTACAGTTGTAAGGGGCCAGCTGTCCTGGGGGGCCACTCCATTTACTTATTTTATTTAATAAATAAAATAAAAAAGCTCTGCATTGGACCATTGGGCTGGACGCTGGAGGAGAAGCCCTCACTACGCTGGGGGGTATATTACTGTATATATAGCACGGCCACTCAGGGGAGGTGGCAATTACAGTTATTTAAGATGAGTCCCCTCATGATTCTCCCCCTTTCTTTGTTGTTTGGTTAAAATTCTGTGGATTTAGGGAGACTTGGGGGTCCCCAAGAAAAACTGGCCCCAGAGCGGGAGTCGGCTGTCACCGGGGGGCTAAAATCTGGTGCACTAGCCGTGGGGCTGTAGTGCCCCCCCCCGCAGTCATTTAATGGCCCTTAGCACTTATGCGGTTTAATGGCGTCACCATTGGGTGAGTGAAGGATCTCCCGATGATAATAATAATAATATTTGGGTTTAGGAGGGACGCAGGGATGGCCGGTCACAGAAACGCCTCTCGATCCGCTGGTAGAATAAACGAGTTTGGAAGCTCCGACCCGCCTGGAAAGCCGGGAAATGTTTGTGTCACGGAGGGGAAAGCGTCCGCGCGACCCCGGGGAGGAAATATTCCAAGCCGGGGAGGAGGGCTGTCATGGATGAGGTGTTGGGAGTTGGTTGCCAGGGACCTCCGCGCTTCAAAGAGAGAGAATTGCTGGATGATAAATAATTTATTACCAGGAAATGCCGGGAACTTCACCAATTACAAGAAGCAAAGAAAAATGTCCTTTTAGGGCCACAGGCAGGGGATGTTCCATAGCTCCCAAGTGTCCCTGTTGAGTCTAGCCAGTCCTGCTTAGGCCTTCTAATCCCTGATGCCCCTCTCTCCTCCTCTGATACCCCTCTCCCCTCCCCTGATGCCACTCTTTTCTAGGAGGTCAGAATGTTTGCTGGGTATGAGGGGATCGCAGGGTTCTACAGCCCTAAAAGCCCCGATAATGTGTATAGAAACAGCAGGAGACGGCTTTATAAATTAAATTATTTATAATATGAAACCCGTTACCATCTGGAGACTCGGGATTCTTGGCCATCTGCTGCTTAAGTGCCCCCCCAACCCCCGGGGCACCCCGTGGGCAATTCCACGCTACCATTTAAATCACATAAGTTACAATAAGTAAAAGGATTAGAACAAAGGGAACTATCCTCGTATCTCGCTCACAAACAATTATCGAGAAAGTAGGCCCCGGAGACACCACAAAATAGCAGGAGGGGCCCCATGATCCGGCCTTGATTATTGTAAGGGTCAGGCTTGACCTCAGATTGGCCCTGGGCAAATCAAGGGGGCGTGTGGCCACTTAGCTATTTAAGGAAGGCCAGGGGTCGTGGCCTTCCACTTTTTAAAATTTTGGAAGCAGTGAAGACGTTTTTCCCTCCCGCCCGCCCTATTGTTGGTGTGTTGTTTCCGGTTTGTGTCCTTGTGGTGGGGGCACGTGGGGCAGCTTGACTTCGTTGGCGGGGAACTGAGGTTCCAGTTGGCTGTTTTTAGGATACTTATTCGTTGTGTTGTGCTTATGCCACGTGCTGGTGCGGTTTACGGCTCATGGTAGGGGTGCACGGCAAAAGTTGGTGGCAGCTCCCGGACGGAGGTGGAGCTGTCTGGAAAGGATGTCGGTTTATCCTTAAGGGGTGTGGTAGTAACCTCCATGGGGTGAAGTGTGGTAGTAGGGGTGGAGGGACCCTAAGTCATGGAGGTTACATTGTTACAAAGTTATGTACGTTTAAAATTCAAATAAAGTTTTACGTGTCACAGTGCTTTTACGATAAATAAAGCTGTGGCCTTTTCAAAATCCAGTTGGTTGTCCGTCTCATTTATTTTATGGTACAATACATTATGTTTTAAACTCGTTAGCATGACCCACAAGCTGGCAAGTGCTGGGATCAAGAGTCTCCGACATACGGACTCCGACCAAACACGAGGCGCTGCGTTCATTTCCACAGCTTATCCTCTCCGAGGTCGCTAATGACGCGGAGCGGGTCCTTTCCGAGTTGTTTGGATTGATATAGATTTATATAACAGGCATTCATTTAACGCGACGTCAAAACAAACTTTAATTGCAGGCGCATGCAGCGTATTGGGGTAAAGTCATGTATATTGGCAGCGTATTGGGGTAAAGTCATGTATATTGGCAGCGTTTTGGGGTAAAGTCGTGTATATTGGCAGCGTATGGGGTAAAGTCATGTATATTGGCAGCGTTTTGGGGTAAAGTCATGTATATTGGCAGCGTATTGGGGTAAAGTCATGTATATCGGCAGCGTATTGGGGTAAAGTCATGTATATTGGCAGCGTATGGGGGTAAAGTCATGTATATTGGCAGCGTTTTGGGGTAAAGTCATGTATATTGGCAGCGTTTGGGGGTAAAGTCATGTATATTGGCAGCGTTTTGGGGTAAAGTCGTGTATATTGGCAGCGTATTGGGGTAAAGTCATGTATATTGGCAGCGTTTTGGGGTAAAGTCATGTATATCGGCAGCGTATTGGGGTAAAGTCATGTATATTGGCAGCGTATGGGGGTAAAGTCATGTATATTGGCAGCGTTTTGGGGTAAAGTCATGTATATTGGCAGCGTTTTGGGGTAAAGTCATGTATATTGGCAGCGTTTTGGGGTAAAGTCGTGTATATTGGCAGCGTTTTGGGGTAAAGTCATGTATATTGGCAGCGTTTTGGGGTAAAGTCGTGTATATTGGCAGCGTTTTGGGGTAAAGTCATGTATATTGGCAGCGTATTGGGGTAAAGTCATGTATATTGGCAGCGTATTGGGGTAGAGTCATGTATATTGGCAGCGTATTGGGGTAAAGTCATGTATATTGGCAGCGTTTTGGGGTAAAGTCATGCATATTGGCAGCGTTTTGGGGTAAAGTCATGCATATTGGCAGCGTTTTGGGGTAAGTGATGCTCGGAGCCGCTATATATAGAAGGAACTCCATATTTCATTTTATGTCCTGATAATTACAATACATTTGGGGATTTTTCCATCACAAAACATAATCCAGAAAATTATTTTTTTTTTTTTTTACTAATTGTACATCCTTCGGGTTTTAACAGATGAAATAAATTGCGCATGCAAACGCCCGCCGAACAAACTGCAGATTCACTAAAATCGAGAAAATGATTTGGGAAGAAATATAACGGAGGAAGCTGGCATCATTCGGGGAGGAAAAAGCACTCGGGGGAGCCTGAACATAAGCGAGTTTACGTGAATGAGAAGGACCCTCGGCGAGCATCCAGCGCCTCCTGATTTATGGACATAAAAGACTAGGAGATGGGATTTGCTGCTTTGTCTCATTCCCCATATAAAGCTAGAAGTTGATGTTCCCCGGACTGAGTCATCCTTAAGATAAAAGTGTTTGTGTCGGAGAATAACACGAGGACGGGGAACGGCGGCGAAATAATACATCAAGCCGATATCAAAGGAACGGCAGCAATTCATACGGCGGCGGCCCTAATACTTCGCGCCGGTGCATGCGCGGCCCCTGCTCCAATCTGTAATCACTCCTGCGGATACGGTGTGCGTCGTCCCCGGCGCGGCTGCAGGCCGTCTGTTTCCATTTCTCATCGGATTTTCATCTTTTAAACTGCAACAGAAAAAAAACAAGTGTATTAATTTAAATTATAATGAATTAAAATAATAAATGGCGATTTCATTCAGCTCCTCGAGGTTCATAAAACATGCTATATTTTCCCTTTTATTCTACTTAATAAACGCTTCATGTTGATAAACACTAAAATCCGGCCTCATTTACAGCCATTAACGGCAGTTTAACGTCTCGGGCGGAATGTTACTGTATTTGGTGATTTCTTTAATATCCCTGCTTTAACAAAATTAAAATACATAAGTTTAGTAGAAGCTGCAGCGTAAATCTTCCTCTGATGATTGGCGCCGCTGACTGGGGGAGCGGGGGGGGGCAGGGAATTGGGCAAATGCAGAATCCCCTCCCCCCATGCTTTTGCACTTAAATTTAAAGGGACCCCTCGGCCATCACGTGCATTAAAGTCATATATATTCCTGGAGTGTAACGGCCAATGAAACAATCCAAATCACAATACAGCACAGCCAATGGGAGGCGAGCAGGGCAGAGGGTCCGTCTCCCATTGGCTGCCGAATAAATATATATATATATGTTACGCAGATAATATTTCATGTATATATATATATATAGTTACGCAGATAATATTTCATGTATTTAATGTATATATGTATATAGTTACGCAGATAATATTTAATGTATATATATATGTTACGCAGATACTATTTGATGTATATATATATATATATATAGTTACGCAGATAATATTTGATGTATATATATATATATATATAGTTACGCAGATAATATTTGATGTATATATATGTTACGCAGATACTATTTAATGTATATATATATATATAGTTACGCAGATAATATTTAATGTATATATGTATATAGTTACTCCTGTCATGCAATTAATTGACTAGAAGGCAGGGGAACGGCTAAACACTCTGTAATTGCCCCTCTTTTATTTCTGCCCCCGGTATACTCAGCGGATGTAAGATACATTTTTTAAGGCGGTTGCCGGCTCTGCGGGGGATTCGTCTGAATGTTACAGAGCAGAAATTTTTTTAAAAATATATAAAAAAATAGATTTTCTTAACTAAATCCATAACGTTCTGGAGCAGAAATGGCTCTCGGTTTCACTAAATACACAAAATATACCCCGAGGCGCGAGTCGGCGCGTTCCACAAACGTATTATTTTAGTGTTTTAAAGTAAAACGGCGTTTCTAAACAGATGTGGCCGGGTGTTACTGCGGGGGTTTAGCGGCCGGTGCGTTAGAGGTGACAGGAGGCGTCATGGCGTCGCATTCTCTGCGTCCGGCGGGTGTCGGGAATCTGTCGCCTCCGTTTAATCAACTAAAAGAAATCAATAATAAAGCCGGTTACTCTTCATAAAGCGGGGCGTTCGTGTCTTCTCTCTCTCTATAGGTGTTTAAATGGTAATGAACGTGCTGCAGCCCCCTCTTGGGGTAATTACGGCGCACAGGGGCACCTCCAGAGCACAAACGGCATTCATTAAAGCTGCAGTTCCACATCCGTAACAAACTGATATCTTTACCAAATAGCCCTTAGCAGATCTGCCATTTTTTTTAAGGTTTAATCGCATAAAAGACAACGTATCGTAAGCTCACAGGTGCTTAAATTTATATTCTCCCCACCATTGCCGCAACGCTACGGAATATGCTGGCGCTATAAATCTCATACAAACAGTAGATGCTGTCCGTGGGGTACCAGCGAGGGTTTGCGGGCAGGGGGTCGGACCAAAATAAGTCATGTGATGTCACAGGTCAGCAGATAAATGATCTTTAATGAACCAATTAAAAATATATAAAAACTCTATTCCCAATATTTTTAACCCAAAGAAAAATAACCTTCATTTTTCATAAAACTCCCAAATCAAAAGAATAAAGAATGTAATTTACAAATAATAATAATTTAAAAGCTTGCTGTGTTCCACCAATTTTACTCTGTTAGTCCATTGGCTGTTTGACAACAACAAGCTCCGCCTCTAATCAACTGATTACCTAAAAATAGTAAAAATATCTAAAAACAGAAATCTTTAGCATTAGCAAATGTTAATTTTTTGCCAAATCCACGTAAACTCACATCCAGACATCACACTGCATAAATAAACACATATTTCACGGAAAAGTCAAACATTTTTGTATAAAATGTTAGGTCTGATAACTCCTTTCTTGCCTCCGAGGGTCTCGTAACCGTAACGAACCCCACCTCGTGGCCAACATTCCGTATTAATTACCACGGATATCGCGTGGATCGGTTACTCCGCACACAGAGCATCCAAACCTCTGAAAATCGTTACAACAATTTATGCCGACCTGTAAAATCCGCCCAAAATAAATTCCCCCCCAACAATGTAACCAAGCTGCTTCCTATTAGCTGAGCGATTGTAACGAGCGCTTGCGATCGGGTGATTACGTCGGCATTTCACCAAAACCGCAGTCTGGATCCAGATTAAAAAGAAGGAGGAACGGCTACTTTTTGACAAAGTTAATAACTGTCAAGAAAACGAGCCGATTGTGATTTCCTCCCCGTGTACCGGACCCAAAAATCCGCATTATGGTTGGGTTTGTAATCTTTACCACCAGCCGTAAGCCACCAATTCTTAGCCGTCCTTCCAGAAATGCTCCTCCGCCGGGGCAGGAAGTGGAATTCCCGAAATGATCGCTTTCTTCAAAACCCATTCCTGAAGACCTGGATGTTCTAGAGCAGGGATTCTCAAAAAAAAAGTCATCGAGGCATCAGAGATCCACCAAATATTTTTCAGTGGGGATATGGAGAAGACCACCACAGGAGGAGGTCTCATTACCACTGGCAGGCCTGGACCGGCCATCTGAGACACCAAGACCAATGCGCAGCGGGCCGTTGGCCGCCATTGCTCCATGATCACCTGACATGGATAAGCCCAGCCGCATGAGTCTAAAAACGTAGGATTTACGCTGAAAATTCGCTTTCCAACCCATTTTTTTTGACGTGTTAAATATTACGACGTGTCTGCGACCGGCGCATTGTAAACAGGGCCTGACATTAAACGAGTGTTAGAATAATAATAAAAATAGCGCTTTTCACCTGATGCTTAATTATTTCATTTCCCTATCGTTTTTTCGATAAACATTTCCTTTTATGTGAAAAACATTACGGCGGCGCTTTGGTAAAATATTATTATTATTCCGTATTCTGTAGAACCGGCAGCGAATGGTGAAATATTATGTGTGGTCTATAAAAACGGGGAGAGATTTACCAGAAGCCAAACAATTACTTTCTTTTTGTGCGTTTTTAGCCGGCGGGTCGGATTACGTAAAAGAAATGTTATCATTTTTATTAAACAAATGCAGGGTCTGAAAAGCGATTTTATGTCGGCCACACAAATCCCGTTGGCATTTAATATTTTACCCCCCCGTGCGGGATAACCTTTCCTTCGCTGGAAATGTGTTCTTGTTTTTCATGTAAATTTGGTATAATGAAGATACTTTGTATTTTCTGCTCCTGAGGTCCCAATTACATTAAGGATATAGAATGTACCCCCCCCCCCTCCTTCTGCTTTATTCCTCCCCAACCTTCTAATAGAGTGTAAGCAGAGTCACATCTCGGTCGCTAGGCGGTTGCCGGGCCAGACGCCCCTGCCTCGTATCTCTTATACGCTGAGCGCCAGGATATGATGTCATATCGCAACATGACACATGTGAGGCGGGGAGTCACTGTGACTATGACTCCCACTATGCAGGCCGTGCCGGTCAGGTACAGAAGTCCGTTGTGTATTTGGGCCGGGTACGAGGGAGATCCCCCCCCCGAACTAGCCCCCCAAGGACACACTTTGTGATCCACTTAAACTGTGAACGGGTGTTTTTTGAGGCATTTTTGTCAATGTTGGTAGCATTTAAGGTTAGGGCTTTTTCGACCAATAGCAGTTAGTGTTCATTTTTGGGGTAGTTTTTTGCATTTGTGATATTATGTAATTCTTCCTCATTTCGTAAAAAACTGACAATGAATGAAGCAGCGACCTTCGGCATCTAATATACATTTTCATGATGTTCCCTCTTAAAAATATATGGGGGAATCCTTAGAATCCCCCCCTATACGCGTTTGCCCCGCTCCCCACCGTTATGTGACGTAAAGGAGATGTTTTGGTCTGAACAAAAGGAGCTGCAGCTTCTCATAAAGATAAGCTATCACCTTTTTTTTTTTTTAGGGAAAAAAAAACTTTTTCCAAAAATCCTTTAACATGCTTTATTCCAGGGGCGTCCAACATGCGGCCCTCAAGCTGCTGCATGTTGGACTCCTCAGCCAGCCCTGCAGCAGCTGGAGGGCTGCACGTTGGACGCCCCTGCGTTATTCTTTGGGATAGCTCCCAGAGACATTAAACTGACCCTAAAAAAATAAATTCAATCCATAAAATTGTTCATGAAATCCCTGCAGTCTAATTGGATATCCCGGCAGCCGTCGGGATCTCTCGTTACTGAAAGGCTCGATTTATCGCTCTGTAGGAACGCTTTATGCCGTCGGCCGTCATGTAACCTAAACACGGAATCTCGGATACGTTATTAGGCTAGGTTTCCACTTGTTTTTGCTAAAAACGCCCATAAAAACGCCAATTCAGCCAAACTGCGTGTTTTTATTGAAAAAACGCAGCAGCCAGATGTTAGCTGTTCTTCAATAGGAAATCGCAGAATGCCAGATCCACTTGGCGTTTTTCTGTTTGGCGTTTTTCTGTTCGGCGTTTTTTTTGGCGTTTTTCTGCTTTTTTGGGCTCTGTGGCAGTTTTTCAGAATCGCAGGTTGTTGACGCTCTGGCGTTTTTTGCGAGGAAATCTTGGCGTTTTTCTCCAATAGAAGTCTATGGGAGAGAAAAAACGCCATGAAAAAGCCATGTGGGTTTATTGCCTTGGCGTTTTTTATGGCGTTTTTTCCACAGTTACAATGCAGAGGATGGACCCGGTATCTGTGAGTCCTACGAGAAATAGGCGGGAAACAAACAGTTTCACACAAAACAAAGTTCATATTGAATTTTACCCCATTTGGAACAAACATCCATTACAAACAAACCAACGGGATCCTGCCTGCCAAAAGCAACAGCAAACAATTTGCAGCATCATTTGGGGCCAATCTTCCTCGAGGAGCAGACATTCGGAATAAAGCAGGCCTTACAAACCACAGAAAAGAGACAGAAGGGTCCGCCGGGGCGTAGAACTCTACCAAGGAAATGACATCAGGGGGCAGATACTCGCCATTTATCCGAATCCCTTTTAGCTGGGTGACAATTCCAACGTGTAAAGGCTGGAAAAACTGCCTAAGGTCAAAAAAAGCAATTTCCACAGAAAGGCTGAAACGCCAGAAAAAACTCCAGAAAAAACGCCAAAACGCAGGACAAAAACCCAAGTGGAAACCTAGCCTTAGTCAGAATGTCCTGAACGCGGAAGGTGACGCGGGGTCCGCGGCCTGGTGCGGAGCTTAATCTATTTTTAATATCTCCGCTTCACAACATCATAATTTTTAGGTGTCAAACAGGCTCAGCACCCCCGCCCCCGAGAGGGGCAAGTAAACACGAGCTCCGGGCAATAACAGCAGGCGAGCCCACAAGCCCCGATCACAGGATAATATCCGAGCCGCGCTCAATACATTGTTACCGGAGCCGGCCTCATGACCCGGATGAAACAAACTGACTTCTTCGTATCTGCAAATAACGGGTATTTTCCAGGCCGCAGGTTTTTTGCATCAGGAATCCCAATGCTTTCAATTAAGTTTCATTAATTTATCAGCGGTTATTTTTGGTGTTGGGGTCTTCAGAGGCGCACTGCGCATGCGCAGAGACAATGCAGGGAGCACGTGCACGGTTATCGGGGGGGAATGTTTCTTGGCAGAGTTAAATCCTGTTGGCACCTACCAGTGATGAGAGCAAACGATCCCGATAAACAGCCTCACGCTCCCTCAATTCAAAGGGACTATTAAGGTGGAATTTAAGAGGTTTGGGGGATATTCAGAAAACATAGAAACCCCGACTCTGCCGACATTCAGCCCCCATCCGGCCCCCGTCTAGTCGGCCGTTTCTCCTGCTGTAAAGACTGAAACCTTAATCAGTCGTTGGTCTCGTCTTAGAGTCAGGAGCCGTATGTCTATCCCATGCATGTTTAATACCCTCACTGTATTACCCTCTACCACTTCTGCTGGGAGGCTGTTCCACTTATCCACTACCTTTTAAGTAAAGTAAAATGAAATAATGATTCCATGAAACGCATCACAGCCATAACCTAACCAGCACCGAGTATACAGTGCGGCCATCGATACATTTATACTCAAATGCTTCTAATTCTAATGGAATTTCACATGCAGGCCACGAGGCTTTCAACATTTCCCAGGAATTTCCCACATTTGGGACATTTTCCTTTGAAAAATAGCTTTCAGATGAGACTAAATAACCAGCTCAGATCGGCATCCAACTCATTGCAGACGCGCTGGCAGGAGGTGTTCGCTGATTCGATTTTTTGGAAACAGTCGTTGAAAATAAGTTCACTGAAGCATTTTTATTATTATTATTAATAATACTGTTACTCCCAGCAAGACGATTAAATAGTCATTTATTTCATATTATTATGTAAAAGAAAAAAACCCTCCGACTCGCGCTCTACAATACGTAGGAAAGACGATCGCTTCTCTCTAATAATCATCATGTTTCCCACGTTACAAAAAGTGGCCCCAAATGAGAGGAATTATTATTCTACTAAAATAAATATAATCGCAATGCAGGAAAAAGTCAGAAATCTAACATTATTCTAAATTATATAAAATCCAGGTGCTGGGGAATTATTTCAACATTAATGCGGAACTCAGTCAACGTATTACGGGCCGGCAAGTCTGACCCGCCGGATATTCAGCTTGCGCAGGCAGAGCTAACGTTAGGAAATCGTTTATAGATCTTCATTTGTTTTAGAGGAGCTCTCATCTCCTTTTGAGTCTCTCCATGTGATTCACTACTTGTACAGCGCTGCGGACTAAGCTGGCGCTATATAAATCCATTCATAAAAAGCTATAAAATAAAGTGAATTCCTTTGGGAAATATTTTTTGGATCACTTACTTTTCAGCGCTGTTATCCCAAAACTTCTAGATTTATAACACTGAATGCGGTTCCCTAGAGAGTGTGGTTAGAGAGGGACTGGACAAATGAAACAAAGACACATGGAAACTATGAATAAATAAACAGGGTGTTATTTGACTGTCAAATGTTCATTTTACTAAATTACATAAAATAAAAGTCTTGTTTATTTATCAGACAGCCAAATTTTTTTTCACGGAAAATGAAAACGTAATCCCAGAAGCATTTTAACAGCAATAATAATAATAACAACAACAATAATAATAACAATAATAATAACAACAACAATAATAATAATAACAACAATAATAACAACAACAATAATAATAATAATAACAATAATAACAACAGCAATAATAATAACAACAACAATAATAATAATAACAACAATAATAACAACAACAATAATAATAATAACAACAATAATAACAACAGCAATAATAATAACAACAATAATAATAACAATAATAATAACAACAATAATAATAATAATAACAACAGCAATAATAATAACAACAATAATAATAACAACAATAATAATAATAATAACAACAACAACAATAATAACAACAACAATAATAATAATAACAACAATAATAACAACAGCAATAATAATAACAATGACAGTAATAATAAAAATACAAATAATAATAATAACGCCAATAATAATAGCAACAATAACAACAACAACAATAATATTAATAACAGTAATAATAACAATAATAACAGTAATAATACAAATAATAATTAAAATAACGACAATAATAATAGCAACAATAACAACAACAATGATAATAATGATAATTATTATTATTGTTGTTATTATTAAAAATCACAATAATTAACAACAACAATAATAATTAACAACAATAATGACAGTATGGATTTGATGGTTTTTGGCTGTAAGCCCAATTTTCATTCCAAACGAATTCATCTCCAGTTTATAAAACATTTCGTATGAAAGCAAAACGTCGGCTTCAGAATGCAAACTCGATCTTTGCGCCGACTGCGTAGAAATAAGTCATTCTAAAAAGAGTTAATCGAGATATAATGTTTGTTTCTGAGCATCACACCAAGAAGGGGTGGTTTATATGGCTGATAGTACGTAGCGAGCACCCAGCCGAGGGGGTCCTGGGATTATTACTTCCAGAGAGTAAATGCGGCAAACGCCATTAACATCGTAACTGAGATTTATACGTTCCTTTAAAGTGACAGGCGCATTATTACAGAATTTATTTCTATAAATGTCACTAGAAGTTACCAATCCTGTAAAATAATGAATTTCCTTTGGCGTTGTTTTTTATTTTTATTTTTTTGACTAATAAAAACGAAATAGAAAATAAAAAACAGACTCGACGCGATTTGAAAAAAAAATGAAATGAAGAAATATTTGTTTAGAAAAAGTGATTCTGGTGTCAATTTTTTAAATGGTCTTATCACCATAGCAACCAATGGTCCAATGGAATGTTCCAGCTGATTGTTTAAGTTAAGTTCAGGAACTTTTTCTTTTTTTTTTCCTGACTTTGGACAAAAGTGTGACCGAGGCAGCCCGAGGCGCGTTTTCTCTCAAACATCTTCTTTTAATTATCGGAGGCCAAACATATCAAATAAAACAGATGTTACAATAATTGGGTGTTTTTCAAACTGCAAACAGAGAAAGTTATGAAATAATGTGTCAAAAAAATTTTTATTCTCCTGGCAACATGTATAATGTATAGATAAATCAGTGACCGGCCCCTGTATAATGTATAGATAAATCAGTGACCGGCCCCTGTATAATGTATAGATAAATCAGTGACCGGCCCCGGAATAATGTATAGATAAATCAGTGACCGGCCCCGGTATAATGTATAGATAAATCAGTGACCGGCCCCCTGTATAATGTATAGATAAATCAGTGACCGGCCCCCTGTATAATGTATAGATAAATCAGTGACCGGCCCCTGTATAATGTATAGATAAATCAGTGACCGGCCCCTGTATAATGTATAGATAAATCAGTGACCGGCCCCTGTATAATGTATAGATAAATCAGTGACCGGCCCCTGTATAATGTATAGATAAATCAGTGACCGGCCCCGGAATAATGTATAGATAAATCAGTGACCGGCCCCTGTATAATGTATAGATAAATCAGTGACCGGCCCCTGTATAATGTATAGATAAATCAGTGACCGGCCCCCTGTATAATGTATAGATAAATCAGTGACCGGCCCCCTGTATAATGTATAGATAAATCAGTGACCGGCCCCTGTATAATGTATAGATAAATCAGTGACCGGCCCCTGTATAATGTATAGATAAATCAGTGACCGGCCCCTGTATAATGTATAGATAAATCAGTGACCGGCCCCCTGTATAATGTATAGATAAATCAGTGACCGGCCCCTGTATAATGTATAGATAAATCAGTGACCGGCCCCGGAATAATGTATAGATAAATCAGTGACCGGCCCCCTGTATAATGTATAGATAAATCAATGACCGGCCCCTGTATAATGTATAGATAAATCAGTGACCGGCCCCTGTATAATGTATAGATAAATCAGTGACCGGCCCCCTGTATAATGTGTAGATAAATCAGTGACCGGCCCCTGTATAATGTATAGATAAATCAGTGCCTGGCCCCTGTATAATGTATAGATAAATCAGTGACCGGCCCCCTGTATAATGTATAGATAAATCAGTGACCGGCCCCTGTATAATGTATAGATAAATCAGTGACCGGCCCCCTGTATAATGTATAGATAAATCAGTGACCGGCCCCCTGTATAATGTATAGATAAATCAATGACCGGCCCCTGTATAATGTATAGATAAATCAGTGACCGGCCCCCTGTATAATGTGTAGATAAATCAGTGACCGGCCCCCTGTATAATGTATAGTTAAATCAGTGACCGGCCCCTGTATAATGTATAGATAAATCAGTGACCGGCCCCCTGTATAATGTATAGATAAATCAGTGACTTTTAGACAGGTTTGTGTAACGGGTCACACGGCGGCTGCGATGTTATTAATTTGCTGTTTAGGAAAGTGTTTTTCTTTCTGGAATTTGGGGTCCCGGCCGTTAGAATGAATGATCCGGAACATTCAGACTCCTGGTTTAGTTACAGAGGCCGTCAGGAATGTATTTTGGGGTAAATAAAACCTCTTTCGTTCCCAGATGAAATCAACGCAAATCCAGAAATCATTCCAGCGCCGTCGCCTGTATCGGGGAAGCCGTCGCGTCGCTCAGATTCGGGCCTCAGACACGGACTTTGAACGCAAAAAAAAATCAAAGCAAAGAAAAGTCACCGAGAGTTTCTTCTCTTCAGTCCTTTCCGAAAAGTTTTGTTTGATTCCAAATCCCGCCGACCGGCATCCAAACCAAAGCGAAGCGCGTTCCCCGCGTGAATTTCTTCCGGCGTTTCCGGTAAACGCGGGGGACGGAGATCCAGAAAGACAGGGAAATGTCGCGTTCGTTCCACGCAGATTCTGGCCGAACGTTCGTGTTTTGTGTTCTCTGCAGCTGCTTCGCATTTGGCCGTTAAAGAGTCCGCGTGCGGCATAAACTTATTTATTGTTTTTAGATCTATAGAGAATTAATCGTACAATTTGGCCTAAATATAGTTAAATAAACCTATGAAACCCAGAACCTGCCAGCAGATCGGCCCCCATTCGGCCCATCTAGTCTGTAAAGGCTCAAACCTTAATCAGTCGTTGGTCTCGTCTTAGATTCAGGAGCCGTATGTCTATCCCATGCATGTTTAATCCCCTCACTGTATTACCCTCTACCACTTCTGCTGGGAGGCTGTTCCACTTATCTACCACCCTCTGAGTAAAGTAAAACTTCCTTCCATTACATCTCACTCTTTGACCCTCTAGATTCTGGTCTCTTGTTCTAACATTTCTTCACTTTTGACATAAATCCCTAATTAGGCAGAGGAACATCTAAAATGGAAGTCATTGATTTTTAACCCATCATACACCAAGGTGGGCTTTTCACATCCAAAATATCTCAATCCTGGAAATGTTCCCCACGTATTATTGAGGAATCACCGAGTTCTCGGCACAGGAAAGTCTCCGGATGCCCGCAGAGAAAACAAGGCAGCAGAAGATGAGAATCCAGACAGCGGAGAACGAGCGGAACGGAAAACACACAAAAAAATGTCATAATAAGCCATTTTATGCTAAAATCCGTCTGAAATGCAGATTTTGTGACATTACATAGAAAGTCCTGCATTTCCTGGCAGATCATTAATAACATATTTTAGGACTAGAATTCTACTTAATAAAATTAGTTAATTATTTTGGGGTGAAATTGTCCGTTACAAGAAGATTCCTGCATCTGATGAAAAACAGAATAAGATAAGACGCAGCCAATGCGAGAGTCGCTTCCTCCAGGCGCGTTCTGGACGGGAGGTTTTCGCCGTGGTGCAGTCAGGAAGCGATGAGTTGATAAGGAGGGAGCTAAGGATGGTTCAGGTCTTTGATCTATTAAAAAAATAACAGCTCGGGCTCCGCCAGTTTATGTCGCAATTAGCGCTTTATCAGATTGCGTTGAGTGCAGGAAGGAGAAAAGAATGCTGGGATCTGCCCCTGGGTAATGGGATGGGTGGGAAGACTGAGTATTCTTACACATGGGAACATTGTTACTGAATCTGGATGGATTTAATTATTTGTATATTATGGTTCCCGAGGACTCCTATTCATGACTGCGTTACTATATCACTATGTTACTATATTACTATGTTACTATATCACTATGTTACTATATCACTATGTTACTATATTACTATGTTACTATATTACTATGTTACTATATTACTATGTTACTATATTACTATGTTACTATATTACTATGTTACTATATTACTATGTAACTATATCACTATGTTACTATATTACTATGTTACTATATCACTATGTTACTATATCACTATGTTACTATATTACTATGTTACTATATCACTATGTAACTATATCACTATGTTACTATATTACTATGTTACTATATCACTGTTACTATATCACTATGTTACTATATCACTATGTTACTATATCACTATGTTACTATATTACTATGTTACTATATCACTATGTTACTATATTACTATGTTACTATATCACTATGTTACTATATTACTATGTTACTATATCACTATGTTACTATATCACTATGTTACTATATTACTATGTTACTATATCACTATGTTACTATATTACCATGTTACTATATTACTATGTTACTATATTACTATGTTACTATATCACTATGTTACTATATTACTATGTAACTATATTACTATGTTACTATATCACTATGGTACTATATCACTGTTACTATATTACTATGTTACTATATCACTATGTTACTATATTACTATGTAACTATATCACTATATTGATATATTACTATGTTACTATATCACTGTTACTATATCACTATGTTACTATATTACTATGTTACTATATCACTATGTTACTATATCACTA
This sequence comes from Sceloporus occidentalis, assembly GCA_023333645.1. Classification (NCBI taxonomy): domain Eukaryota; kingdom Metazoa; phylum Chordata; class Lepidosauria; order Squamata; family Phrynosomatidae; genus Sceloporus; species Sceloporus occidentalis. The sequence goes on from JALMGF010000190.1 coordinate 437,213, forward strand.
TGTTACTATATTAATATGTTAATATATCACTGTTACTATATCACTATGTTACTATATCACTATGTTACTTTATCACTATGTTACTATATTACTATGTTACTATATTACTATGTTACTATATCACTATGTTACTATATTAATATGTTACTATATTACTATGTTACTATATCACTATGTTACTAGATTACTATGTTACTATATCACTTTGATACTATATTACTATGTTACTATATTACTATGTTACTATATCACTATGTTACTATATTACTATGTTACTATATCACTGTTACTATATCACTATGTTACTATATTACTATGTTACTATATCACTATGTTACTATATCACTATGTTACTACATTACTATGTTACTATATCACTATGTTCCTATATTACTATGTTACTATATTACTATGTTACTATATCACTATGTTACTAGATTACTATGTTACTATATCACTTTGATACTATATTACTATGTTACTATATCACTATGTTCCTATATTACTATGTTACTATATCACTATGTTACTATATTACTATGTTACTATATCACTGTTACTATATCACTATGTTACTATATTACTATGTTACTATATCACTATGTTACTATATCACTATGTTACTACATTACTATGTTACTATATCACTATGTTCCTATATTACTATGTTACTATATCACTATGTTACTATATTACTATGTTACTATATCACTATGTTACTATATTACTATGTTACTATATCACTGTTACTATATCACTATGTTACTATATTACTATGTTACTATATCACTATGTTACTATATCACTATGTTACTATATATCACTATATTGATGTATTACTATGTTACTATATTACTATGTTACTATATCACTCTGTTACTTTATCACTATGTTACTATATCACTATGTTACTATATTACTATGTTACTATATCACTTTGTTACTATATTACTATGTTACTATATCACTATGTTACTATATGACTATGTTACTATATCACTATGTTCCTATATTACTATGTTACTATATCACTATGTTACTATATTACTATGTTACTATATTACTATGTTACTATATAACTATGTTACTATATCACTATGTTACTATATCACTGTTACTATATCACTTTGATACTATATTACTATGTTACTATATCACTGTTACTATATCACTATGTTACTATATTACTATGTTACTATATCACTATGTTACTATATCACTATGTTACTATATTACTATGTTACTATATCACTATGTTCCTATATTACTATGTTACTATATCACTATGTTACTATATTACTATGTTACTATATCACTATGTTACTATATTACTATGTTACTATATCACTGTTACTATATCACTATGTTACTATATTACTATGTTACTATATCACTATGTTACTATATCACTATGTTACTATATCACTATATTGATATATTACTATGTTACTATATAACTATGTTACTATATTACTATGTTACTATATCACTGTTACTATATCACTTTGATACTATATTACTATGTTACTATATCACTATGTTACTATATCACTATGTTACTATATTAATATGTTACTATATCACTATGTTACTATATCACTATGTTACTATATTACTATGTTACTATATCACTATGTTCCTATATTACTATGATACTATATCACTATGTTACTATATTACTATGTTACTATATCACTATGTTACTACATTACTATGTTACTATATCACTGTTACTATATCACTATGTTACTATATTACTGTGTTACTATATCACTATGTTACTATATCACTATGTTACTATATCACTATATTGATATATTACTATGTTACTATATTACTATGTTACTATATCACTATGTTACTATATCACTATGTTACTATATTACTATGTTACTATATCACTATGTTACTATATCACTATGTTCCTATATTACTATGTTACTATATCACTATGTTACTATATTACTATGTTACTATATCACTTTGATACTATATTACTATGTTACTATATCACTATGTTACTATATTAATATGTTAATATATCACTGTTACTATATCACTATGTTACTATATCACTATGTTACTTTATCACTATGTTACTATATTACTATGTTACTATATTACTATGTTACTATATCACTATGTTACTATATTAATATGTTACTATATTACTATGTTACTATATCACTATGTTACTAGATTACTATGTTACTATATCACTTTGATACTATATTACTATGTTACTATATTACTATGTTACTATATCACTATGTTACTATATTACTATGTTACTATATCACTGTTACTATATCACTATGTTACTATATTACTATGTTACTATATCACTATGTTACTATATCACTATGTTACTACATTACTATGTTACTATATCACTATGTTCCTATATTACTATGTTACTATATTACTATGTTACTATATCACTATGTTACTAGATTACTATGTTACTATATCACTTTGATACTATATTACTATGTTACTATATCACTATGTTCCTATATTACTATGTTACTATATCACTATGTTACTATATTACTATGTTACTATATCACTGTTACTATATCACTATGTTACTATATTACTATGTTACTATATCACTATGTTACTATATCACTATGTTACTACATTACTATGTTACTATATCACTATGTTCCTATATTACTATGTTACTATATCACTATGTTACTATATTACTATGTTACTATATCACTATGTTACTATATTACTATGTTACTATATCACTGTTACTATATCACTATGTTACTATATTACTATGTTACTATATCACTATGTTACTATATCACTATGTTACTATATATCACTATATTGATGTATTACTATGTTACTATATTACTATGTTACTATATCACTCTGTTACTTTATCACTATGTTACTATATCACTATGTTACTATATTACTATGTTACTATATCACTTTGTTACTATATTACTATGTTACTATATCACTATGTTACTATATGACTATGTTACTATATCACTATGTTACTATATTACTATGTTACTATATCACTGTTACTATATCACTATGTTACTATATATCACTATATTGATGTATTACTATGTTACTATATTACTATTTTACTATATCACTATGTTACTATATTACTATGTTACTATATCACTATGTTACTATATCACTATGTTACTATATTACTATGTTACTATATCACTATTTTCCTATATTACTATGTTACTATATCACTATGTTACTATATTACTATGTTACTATATCACTATGTTACTATATTACTATGTTACTATATCACTGTTACTATATCACTATGTTACTATATTACTATGTTACTATATCACTATGTTACTATATCACTATGTTACTATATCACTATATTGATATATTACTATGTTACTATATAACTATGTTACTATATTACTATGTTACTATATCACTGTTACTATATCACTTTGATACTATATTACTATGTTACTATATCACTATGTTACTATATCACTATGTTACTATATTACTATGTTACTATATCACTATGTTACTATATCACTATGTTACTATATTACTATGTTACTATATCACTCTGTTCCTATATTACTATGTTACTATATCACTATGTTACTATATTACTATGTTACTATATCACTATGTTACTATATTACTATGTTACTATATCACTGTTACTATATCACTATGTCACTATATTACTATGTTACTATATCACTATGTTACTATATCACTATGTTACTATATCACTATATTGATATATTACTATGTTACTATATAACTATGTTACTATATTACTATGTTACTATACCACTGTTACTATATCACTTTGATACTATATTACTATGTTACTATATCACTATGTTACTATATTACTATGTTACTATATCACTATGTTACTATATTACTATGTTACTATATCACTGTTACTATATCACTATGTCACTATATTACTATGTTACTATATCACTATGTTACTATATCACTATGTTACTATATCACTATATTGATATATTACTATGTTACTATATAACTATGTTACTATATTACTATGTTACTATATCACTGTTACTATATCACTTTGATACTATATTACTATGTTACTATATCACTATGTTACTATATCACTATGTTACTATATTACTATGTTACTATATCACTATGTTACTATATCACTATGTTACTATATTACTATGTTACTATATCACTATGTTCCTATATTACTATGATACTATATCACTATGTTACTATATTACTATGTTACTATATCACTATGTTACTATATTACTATGTTACTATCACTGTTACTATATCACTATGTTACTATATTACTATGTTACTATATCACTATGTTACTATTTCACTATGTTACTATATCACTATATTGATATATTACTATGTTACTATATAACTATGTTACTATATAACTATGTTACTATATCACTGTTACTATATCACTTTGATACTATATTACTATGTTACTATATCACTATGTTACTATATCACTATGTTACTATATTACTATGTTACTATATCACTATATTGATATATTACTATGTTACTATATAACTATGTTACTATATTACTATGTTACTATATCACTGTTACTATATCACTTTGATACTATATTACTATGTTACTATATCACTATGTTACTATATCACTATGTTACTATATTACTATGTTACTATATCACTATGTTACTATATCACTATGTTACTATATTACTATGTTACTATATCACTATGTTCCTATATTACTATGATACTATATCACTATGTTACTATATTACTATGTTACTATATCACTATGTTACTATATTACTATGTTACTATATCACTGTTACTATATCACTATGTTACTATATAACTGTGTTACTATATCACTATGTTACTATATCACTATGTTACTATATCACTATATTGATATATTACTATGTTACTATATTACTATGTTACTATATCACTATGTTGCTATATCACTATGTTACTATATTACTATGTTACTATATCACTATGTTACTATATCACTATGTTCCTATATTACTATGTTACTATATCACTATGTTACTATATTACTATGTTACTATATCACTTTGATACTATATTACTATGTTACTATATCACTATGTTACTATATTAATATGTTAATATATCACTGTTACTATATCACTATGTTACTATATCACTATGTTACTTTATCACTATGTTACTATATTACTATGTTACTATATTAGTATGTTACTATATCACTATGTTACTATATTAATATGTTACTATATTACTATGTTACTATATCACTATGTTACTTGATTACTATGTTACTATATCACTTTGATACTATATTACTATGTTACTATATCACTATGTTCCTATATTACTATGTTACTATATCACTATGTTACTATATTACTATGTTACTATATCACTGTTACTATATCACTATGTTACTATATATCACTATATTGATGTATTACTATGTTACTATATTACTATGTTACTATATCACTCTGTTACTTTATCACTATGTTACTATATCACTATGTTACTGTATTACTATGTTACTATATCACTATGTTCCTATATTACTATGTTACTATATTACTATGTTACTATATCACTCTGTTACTTTATCACTATGTTACTATATCACTATGTTACTATATTACTATGTTACTATATCACTTTGATACTATATTACTATGTTACTATATCACTGTTACTATATCACTATGTTACTGTATCACTATGTTACTATATCACTATGTTACTATATCACTATGTTAGTATATTACTATGTAACTATATCACTATGTTACTATATCTCACTATATTGATGTATTACTATGTTACTATATTACTATGTTACTATATCACTCTGTTACTTTATCACTATGTTACTATATCACTATGTTACTATATTACTATGTTACTATATCACTATGTTCCTATATTACTATGTTACTATATTACTATGTTACTATATCACTCTGTTACGTTATCACTATGTTACTATATCACTATGTTACTATATTACTATGTTACTATATCACTATGTTACTATATTACTATGTTACTATATCACTATGTTACTATATGACTATGTTACTATATCACTATGTTACTATATTACTATGTTACTATATTACTATGTTACTATATCACTATGTTACTATATCACTATGTTACTATATTTCTAGGTTACTATATTACATTTTTCCCACATGAATTTTCACAAATATTTTTCACATATTTTAGCATTTCTAAGCGTGTTGTTCATGACACGTCTCATGGGAAAAGCTAACAAAGCAACCTATTCACCGGGTAAGAAAAGCTAACACTTATATCACGATAACAAAATAAATAATAATCGTATCAACGCCTGCAATGCTGCTGCAGAGAGGATACCGATGTGGAACTATGCAGAGTAACGTGGCAAAGTAAACCTGTAATTTTTTAAATGCCCAGAAATAAAATACATGGAGAACTTCTCCTTAATGTCAATATTTTATTTAAAAACATTCAATAATGATATTTATATGTTTTCTAAAGTTAAAAATAAAAAAATTCAATTCCCATTTACAGTCTTAGCGCCACCCACGAGAAATGTTTTGAAAGAAAAGCAAGAAAAGTAAATTAAATCTGTTGTTTAGATTTTACAAATACAAGTTTACAAATTACGTTTTCCAGGAGGTCAGAATGTTTGCTGGGTATGAGGGTATCAGAGGGTTCTACAGCCCTAAAAGCCCCGATAATGTGTATAGAAACAGCAGGAAACAGCTTTATACATTAAAACAATATAGCCTCACCCCAGTCACGTCTCTTGCAGGTGTCCATCATACATAACCCCTCCCCTCTTTCAGGTTGTAGATCCCGTAACTTTAGTGCTCTTACTGTACAGAATCCCAACCCCGAAATAGCTTTAACAGATTAGGGATCCAGTGTCAGTCTGAGCGGAAACTAAAATGATCCATTTGGTAGCAAAGGAAATAAAAACATTTGTTTTTAATAAAAATAACTTTTCAAATAAACAATAAAAGTGAAATCCACAAACAATGCGGTAAACGTGTTACCCACGCGTAAGCGCAAACATAAACTGTAATGGATTTTTAAGGGGATCTGTCTGTTTTCCCCTCGGGGCGGATATATTTGTCTGACATTTAAGGGTCTTTTTATGAGCCCCTGAGCTAAAAAATAAGTAGACTGATCCAGAAAAGGAATGTCTGGAAAGTTACTAAAGTATTTCTGCTCATAGCTGATCCATGGTAAGCTGGAAAGCCAATTACATGTAAATTATTTCAATATTAATTAGTTTGGCTAGAATGAATTTGATTGGCTGCCACTACTCTCATCAACTTCATTGGGAGTGCTACTGAGCATGTGCAGGAAGTGTACTTAAGTATGCTTCCTGTTTACACTGCCTGCTTACACAAGATGCAGACAAGAAGGAGGAAAATGAGCCAAAAGTCAGTTTCTGGCTCAAATAACAAAAGTTTGCACGTAGCATTCCACATGCAGTACAAGTTGGAGTCGGGATCGTGTGGTTTGAAAACCAATAGTAATTAATATTATTATTATTATTTTTATCGTTATTGTTATTATTACTATTATTTATTGAAACAATGGGATATTTTTTCCTTGAATTTAAATATTACCCGTGACTTCTGGCAAATTGTTAAAAATGTGAAAGGCGCTTTGCTTACAGACGGTTTTCCAAATAACGGTGCATTTTATTTAAAAGGAAGATTTAAAGTGACAGGCGCCAGGAACCCATCCTAAATAACTGAAGGCAGCAAAGCATCTTCTCCACTTAAAACTGGGACGCTTCTCCATAACACGGGAATGATGGCGTCCAGAACACTAACGGATCAATCAGTGTCCTCGGTTAGGAAGCCGTAATTCACCGCATATCCCGGGAGGGGGGCTGGGTGATAAATTATTTAGGATATTACGGTCGTAACATGAATTTGACTTCCAACGTTCATTCCTGTGTAACAGCTAATGAGACCGCAGAGCCCAAGACCGTCCCTGGGAGACACCCGAGGAAGATACTTAATACCAAACTTACGTTATAACATAATTTACCCCGTTATAACGTCATTTACCCCGTTATAACGTCATCTACCCCATTACAACATCTGTAACGTTAGAAACACCATTTCTGGTGAAAGAATCCACAACCATGATTCTGTAATGACGCCAAACTTTGCTTCGTTCATGATTTCTTCCGGGGACGCTTAAATTGTCATGTGACACAAAGGCAGCCTCGGATTGGTTGTTACCGTAGAAACTGAAAACATTCCTTAAAAACAGTTCATGTTTTGGGACTGCATAGAAGGAGAGCAGAAAGGATCCAGTTTTTTGGCTGTTATTGTTCAAAAGTTTTCTCAATGCAACAGAGGACCCCTAAGATACGGGGGCTCCTCTACACCGCAGGGGCCTAGGGCCACACCCCTGATTCAAAACAGAACCCCGTGCCACAATCCTAAAACATCTGTATCGCCTGATGGAAAATTCTAGCATGTCTCGCAGTAACTCTGCTTTTTATCCTGTTGGATTATCTCAGCTTCAGATGACTCGAGCGCTCATTACTTCTCCCGATAGCCGCGTGGACGGCATCCAACGCTAAACTCAATTTCTTCACTGCAGGTGTTTGGCAGAGCATCGCGCCCCGAATCCGGAAAAAGAAGCAACGACACCGGCTTATGATACAACATTTTACACCACTCAAAAGTTTGGGGTCACTCAACTGTTTTCATCGAAATTTCTGGCTGTAACACCCAGCACTCGCTGCTAACGGGTTTATAACATCGAATTGGGGAAGCTCCTTTCCGCCATGACTCTGCCCCCCCCCCCCCACAGCGAGCTCCATAAAGACTTGGTTGGATGAGTTTGGTGGGAAGAACTTGGCCGACCGCACAGAGCGCCGACCCCAACCCCATCGGACCCCAACGGGATGACCTGGAACGGGCGTCTCGTCCAACATCAGCGTCTGATCTCACAAACGCTCTACTGGATGAACGGGCATAAATTCCACAGAAATGTCCCAAAATCTTGTGGAAACCCATCCCAGACGAGTGGGGGCTGTTATAGGGGGGGCAGCTCCGTATTAATGCCCCTAGGTTTTGGAAGGGAATCTCCAACACGCTCATATAGGTGTGATGGTCAGGAGTCCCAATACTTTTGGCAATATAGTGAAGACCACAAAGCTCTATTATTCTATTTTCCTGGTATTTTGTGACAAATTGGTAAGAAATGAAAGTTTTTTGAATAAGTGTCTTTCCTTTTGCCTTTTTTAACCCACTTTTCACCATTTTTTACCCTCTTTGCCCCGCCATGCCATGTCTCAACGTAACACGTGGGTTTGAACTTTTTTTTCTATTCCTTCCTTGGCCCCCAGTGAGAAAGCACCATTTTCACCGGGCATGTGCTCCGATTCACTGCCCCCCCCACATACACTCACGCGCACACACCACTCACTCTGGGTCCCACTCCAAGCACACTCTCACCCCACATGCGCTCCCCGAGGGTCCCACTCCCTCTTGCCCCCTCACTTGTATGTTTCTTGGCACTCTGGTTTGTAAAATGCCCTGAAGGCCAGGAGCTTTGGCCACACGCGCTCCGCTCATGGTGCGCAGATGTTTTCAGCCCGAACAAAGTTTTGAGCCCCCAACAAACTATTTTTAACAAACATTAAACGATAGAAACTAACAAACGCAGAACAGGAACGGGCGAAAAATAATAGAGAAAAAAGAAAAAAAAAAGGTGATTAACCCCCTGTGTGCCAGTGGGTGCCTAGCTGGAGAGTTTACTGGTATTTAAAGAGCTCCGTTGGAATGAATCCTCTGCCTCAACACACGTGTTTGTTACGAAATGCAGCGTTTCAGCGGGCATAAAAAATGAGGACCCGGCCCCTCGGAAGCAAAAAATGGCTGTTTATTAACAGTAAATATGATTCTAGATAAATGTGAAAAAATTGTATAAAAGAAATAGCCAAGAGAAAACAGAGTCTTTAGTTGAAACAGTTAAACATAAAAATATAGAACCTGCCGGCAGATCGGCCCCCATCCAGCCCCCGTTTCTCCTGCTGTAACAACTCAAACCTTAATCAGTCGTTGGTCTCGTCTTAGATTCAGGAGCCGTATGTCTATCCCATGCATGTTTAATACCCTCACTGTATTACCCTCTACCACCTCTGCTGGGAGGCTGTTCCACTTACCTACCACCCTCCAAGTAAAAGAAAGCTTCCTTGCGTTTCATCTATACCTCTGACCCTCTTCTTTCATCTCCTATATCTACGAGACCCGCTGGAAATGGAAAACCAATTCAGTGAAATCCTTATTAATAATTTATATTTAGGGAGCCGACCTACTCCACGGTCATGCGATTTATACGAGGTCTCAGCGCACTCTTTGTCGTTGACTAAACTCGTGCGGGGCGGGGTTTTCTCCGTGTATTGCGGATACTCCACGTGTATTTAGCGTAGTTGTAGAGTAAAAACAACTCATCGCAGAAAAAAAGTCCCAGATCGCATTCGGAACAAAAGAATCAGCTGTTTCCTGGGAGACGGAAATATTTTATGTTTCCTGTTAAAGAGTAAAAGGGGATAAATATTTGTAGAATAAAATGCAAATTCCTTAAAAAAGGAAAGAAAAAGAAGTTTCGAAATACATTTAATGTGCGAATTTACAGCAGAGCACAAGATACATCGCTGCGGAACCTTCAGGGAACGCTTACTGACGTATCAAATACATTTCTTATTTATGACGTCATGCAGATCGGCTCCAGGCCCGTCCTGGACTGAATAATGACATGGGGCGGAAAAAATATCCCCCCCCCATGAAGGCGCCATTGAAGGCTCCAGTCTGGAACTTTAGAAGATCAGGAGAGCCCCGTGAGACAAGACGCTGGACGTTACGAGGCTCTTTCGCCGTCGGATACAATGTTTCCTCCTCCGACGCGTCGGGGAAGGCGGTTCATCTTCAGTGAGGGCAGCGAAGCTCTGGAATTCACTGCCAGGTGGTTCTAATTCAATAAGATTTCACGCTAATTTCAATCATTTTGGGGTCACATTTATTATATTCAGAACCGGTGAGGCCGATCCAGAGAAAAAAGGAGTTGAGATGAGTTTTAAATCCATTTGAGACAAAACCTTTTTTTGGAATTTTGAAGGTCGGGCTGACAAACTTTTCACTATTTCCAATCAAATTCTCACAGAAAATAACTTTAATAAAAAAAAATGTTTACTTAAAACGCACGGTGGGAAAGCGTCCGGCCGCCTCTTCTTCACGCCATAAACCAGCTCAGATTCAGCCTTACAATAATGGTAATTTATATAAAAAAAGGGAGAATAACTTTCCATAAAGTAACCAAAATAATAATATTTTACTCCTTATTAATTTTTTGGGGATAAATATCTGATTTGCTTCTGATAAGCTGTAAAATCGTCACCTGGACAGAGTGATAATCAATAAAAAATAGAAAAAAACAACTTTATAACATAAATATGTTTTTTATATATATATATTTTCTACATCTCATATATACAATAACATTCCACAAATAAAAAAAAACACAAAAAAAACAAAACCAGAAATTACAACACAACAAATGTACATTTATACTCCAAAAAAATACATACTTTTAGGCAACAAAAATTATTTTCTGTTTCCCATCATTCCCCGCTATTTACATCCCGACGGCTAATTGGCTCCTCCCGCATCTCGCGGGCCGCTCTCACGCTTTTATTATTTGTTTCGACAACCAATCACATTGCGCAATTTTTCTATTTAAACAGTGGAAATTAATTTAAATCAGGGCCTCATCAGATAAAAAGCAACAGAAAAATTAAAAAACTATTTTATGTGACTTTTTCAATTATTGGGTGATCGGGTTTTCTTAATTTTTTTACAAAGTTTTTCTTTATATTACTTTTTTTTTTTACTCGGAAATTGATGTCCTTTCTTACAGATGATTTCTACGGGAAACACTCAGCGGTCAGTCAGTCGCCGGCACTCTAACCTGCATAGAGCGCCTCGGGCGTGTACGGGCCGCGGCCGGGGGCCGATCCGGAACCCGCTTTTTAATAATAGACTTTTTTGGTGCCGTCGATACAAATATTCCAACACGGCTTAGATGCTGACTCTCCGCGTGCCAGAGGAGCGTGCGGTAGAAACCACGTGGACCTGGGGAGAAGCAGTGTTTTTGATCTATACACCGGCTCGCTGGTAGCCGCCTAAATCAAAGGTTTCAGTCCCACTTTTCTGGTTGCACCGCGGCACCTATAGGCATTTCTAAACCTATTGTACCCCAAACCCACTTTAGTTCATGCGATTGATGGATGTGGCCCCCGGAGGGACACGTGGCGATTCGGTGTCATTCACGAATATCGCCGCGCATGCTGATGTCGGCCGCCGTCTCCTAAACAAACGACAGTTTACTTTCGATGAGTTCACATTTTTGGTCGGGGTCGCTCTTGTGAGCGTTGTTTAGAGTGTTTGTTCTGGTGCAGCCGGCCGACTCGGAAACGGTGGCCACTTTCAGAGAGTTCTTGATGGAGCTGAACTCCCAGGTGTGTAAACTGATGACCTCCATCCCGCAGCAGCGCCGGGCGATCCGGAACAGCTTCTTCAGGACCGTCTTTCTCAAGAGGATGTAGACCCAGGGATCCAAGATCTGATTCCAGGTGGCCATTCGCAGACAAAACAGGATCTTCTCCCGAGACTCCGCGGAATCCCCCATCAGTCCGATGCTGGCCATCGTTACCTACGGAGCAAAGCAAACAGACGTTTAAACCGGATCGGGTTCCCAATTATAACCTCGCGGGATTAACGCGGCAAATATCACGGTCTGCGCGTTTGAAGCGGCGGAAACATCTGATTGCTGTCAGCCGGAATTCCGAGCCTCGTGCGGATACCCGATACATTCTCTGTTACTTTGTAATATGAATTTCTCCATATCAGATTCCGTTTTGTGGCTTTTGTCAATCGGCCAATTTTTTCCTCCTCGTTATCCCCGTCGCCCCCGGGAATTCATTCCCCAAATTGCTGCTCGTTACCTCTGCGCTCCGTCTACGAGTTTAATCAGATTACATTTCATGCCGGGAACCGTCGCCTTCAATTAAAGACGTCGGGGCTCAGAATAGACATTTGCAAAGAGCAGAGCCGGCGGTCGGGGGCAGCCCCCGGGGCAGTTATAAAGACAGAATCCTTCCCAGTCTGCGGGGCGTCAGCTGTGTTATTGCCCCGTTTTATAGAGGGCAGGGGGCAGATATTCTTTTTTTGCCACCTAGCATCATCTGATCAGCGATTACGATTAGAATTCTACCTGCCCTTTCTACCCCCGAAGGTCCACCAAGCGGTTCCCAGCTGCAGAACGTCACAAGGTGGCCACGTGGCGGCCAGGGAGAGGCTGAGACCGCGTTAAATCAAGGCCTCTGGCACATTTTGTATAATTATATATATATATAAAAAAACTACAATTTACTAATGCTGGATTTTTGTATCACTGAGATATTTGCTGAGTGGGTGGTAGATAAGTGGAACAGCCTCCCAGCAGAGGTGGTAGAGGGTAATACAGCGAGGGGATTAAACATGCATGGGATAGACATACGGCTCCTGAATCTAAGACGAGACCAACGACTGATTAAGGTTTGAGTCTTTAGGAGAAACGGCGACTACATGGGGGCCGGATGGGGCCGATCTGCCGACAGGGTCTGGGTTTCTATGAGCTCTGTTGAGATAACCTGGGGTTTGTCCCCCGGCCCATCTTATCCCTGAATCTGTCATATTCTCCTGAGCACACACAGACGAGCCGGACACGCTGAGGATGATGGGAGTTATCTGAATATCTCCTGCGGTGTAGATTCTTTAGATCCCTGTGAGATTACAGCGAGATTTCTCTTTAGTTTGGTATTTTACTCATTTTGTTTGCATTTCTACAATTTATGGTCTGGCTCCGCACCCAGCTGTGGAACATTTATCACCGTTACCCGCGGCTCGTCATCAAAAAAACCACAGGAGTGAATCCGGCACGGAGCGGGGTCACCGCGGGGTTCCCTGGATGCTTATAAATGAGGTGCTGGTGGACGGGATTCGGCTTATCAGCAAAGTGCAAAGGAGGAGGGGAGGAAAGATGGCCGAATGCAATGGAACCGTCAAACGTTTCTGCCAAAAAACACGAATGGAATGAGGAGGATCCGCGAAGCGCCACGAAGCGAGAGGTCGCCTTCCCACCGCTGGCTGGCGGAGTCGGGGATCGCTTGGCACGGCTGCAGCTGCACATCCAGGATTAAAATATTTTGGGGATAAAAGAGATAAATGGAGCGGTGCTTGGAGCTCAGCAGTCAGAGGGTCTCGCACGGGATGTCTCTTTGCAGGAGCCGTCCGTCCGTCCATCAGGCACTAATGTCTTCTCCCTAAGAGTCTGTACCCCTCGAAGTGCCTGGACGGGGTATAATAGGGCCCCGTGTGTTATGTTATGGGGCTCTTCTTGTCTCTCAGACCCTTTCATACACAGAAAGTGGAGGGACGATGGGGGTCGCCATCTGTAATGGCCAAGGTAAAAAGTTGGGGGGGCTCTGTCAGCGCAGATAGTGGCTCAGGGATCATGGTCTTCAGACCTCGTTACTGAGCTTAACCTACAGGGGCCCAGGGGCTCAGTAAACTGTTCTTCCTTAATAAACACGAGAGACGGTAACGGCACAATCCCTACAGGGACCGGAAAGCCGCGTCCCAGTTATCTCGGTTAACGGGGGCAGCGAGGAGTCCACAGACTAAGCCGGGGGGCTCAAGATAATATCAACTCTGATCCTGCAGCTTCCACCCTTACTGACTGCCGCATGTGACTGCAAATAAGGCTTCTCACTGGCTGATCCGGTCACCTGACAGGAAGTAGGAAGCTCCCTCTGCCATCACTGATCATAATCCAGGGACTGAGGTCTGTCTGTCTCTCTGCAAATACCCCCGATGCGGGAAAGTGGCCCCCGAGCAACAAATGCCCCCCTCTGGTCTCCCAGTACAGGGAGCAGGGTGACAGCTGGGGGGCCTTTACCAACAGGGGCCCTAGGGGCAAACGCGCCACAGCTAGTCGGCTCCTGATGATGGCTCAGCACAGACCTCCCTACTCCTTGTCCTTCTAGGGGTTAATTCCTAAGGACAGCTCTATTTGAAGTATTGCCTGTCCGCCCAGACCGAGGTACCCCGGCCGCGTATTACAAAACTTCTCTAAAAATTAAACAAAAAAATGAGGTTTTAAAGCAATACTGCAGTTATTTAACTTTTTTTATTGCTGTTAATTTCACTAATTTAGTGAGAAAGGCTGACGGTGGAGACAAAGCGCGGGGTGGCCCTAATCTGCTTCCTGGGGTCATTTCGGCTGCTGCCATCATTCTTGTTACCGTTGCCCTCTGTGAAGCCTCCGGCGTGCAGTTATCTCAGCATGCGCGGACTCATTAAATGGTAATGTGGAGGCGCCGATACCACGCTATATATCACCCTGACCAATGGCAACATTTAAGGGCACACATGCAAAGGGTTAAATCTCCTTTAATCTCCCAAAAAATGTCCCAAATCGTATAAACCAGCTTCGACGTCATTCATTATATTGTCTATTAACCCCTTAATGACAAAGCCCCTACATGTACGGGCTCAAAATGCATTGTTTTCAATGGGTTTAAGGACTGCCCATTGTCCTTAAGGGGTTAAACAGAAATCTGAATATTTTGATCCCCTGCGGCATAAAAAAAAAATCTGAAAAAACGAATTCATAAACCCCATTAAAATCCCCATCAGTAGCTGCTATAATTATATGTAAATTCTGGATAAAATGCCTTTTTTATATAGTTTTCAGGGGAGAGATGTCGTCGCTTTAAAGATGACTCGTTTTTTTTTTTTAGTTATTCTGCTATTTACTGTTATTATAGAAAATTGTTTTCTTGCTTGCATTTATCTAACTAATAATTCACCAGTAATAACTCAGCAAATTGGGCTCGAGGGGAAATGTATTCCAAACATATTGAGGGTGAATTATAAAAGTGCAGTATGCACTTAATAGGTACTTAATAGGTACAGTATCTAGAGAGGGTGGTAGATGACAGGAACCGCCCCCCAGCAGAGGTGGTAGAGGGTAATACAGTGAGGGTATTAAACATGCACGGGATGGACATACGGCTCCTGAATCGAAGACGAGACCAACGACTGATTAAGGTATAATTTTAGTTAATTAAAAGAAAAAACAATAAAAAATGATATGTGGAATGTACCCCTTTTTTGGCCTGATTGTAAGCCCTTTTGTTCAGAGATCTACTTGATGATGTAACAGCTGCATTCCGGGAAAACCTTATTGTATTACCGTATTTATACTTTGGCAAAGTTGCAGTTTTACCTGTTTTCCCCTTTTTGCTATACCTATGACAACTATAATATTATAAATATAACAAATTATTCATATTATTATTATTATATAAAATAATAATTATTATATAATACATTATATAGTTTAAAAAATATATATTTAAAAATAAACATTTTGAGCAGTGAATGGAATATTTAGTAGTAGCAGAAATTCCGTGTCTACAGATTAGCAGAGATGGAAATACCTAATTCTGTCCACATAAGTGTACCCCGAATCCCACATTCCCCTCGTTACGTTATAAACGTCTATAAACTGCTATTTCTAATCACATTCTTTTTGTTTAGGGATGAAAGGCGACTTCCCACTTAGGAAATACATGCTAAGTGATTGTTACAAAAAAACCTCATCTGTTTTAGATCATATCTGCTCTATGCGTTTCTTTACATTCCGGAAGTCTTTCTCAATCCCGCTGACATGCGACAAACACGAGGTTGTGAAACAGAATAGGAAAGAGCGGTGGGCGTAGGATCGTTGGGGATGAAAAGGTCATTATTGGAGTATAAAGGTTTTCTTGTATATTTCATCCTTAAGTCATCTCGCTCCTCCCGTGTTATCCTATTCCAGGAGGTAAACGCGTCTTTTAAAAAAGGGTATTTTTGTGGATTTACTCCAGAAGCGGCCTGCGCCAGCTAACTGGAATTTATGGCAAACACTTAAAGTTCAAAACCGTTTGCACGTGTCGGGGAAGGAGTTCTCTAAACAGAGGACGTGTTCCATGTTCACGGAATCTACATAAACACCCCAAATATGCCGGCCACCCACTCTTAATATATTAATAAGCGGGGAAGACGAAAAGGAGGTAACGTATGGGTTATGGGTAAAGTGATGATGTCACAGAATCGCCAATTGGACCTTCATATGGTTTTAATGCTTACCAGAAATGGCGTCCAGCAGATGCAACAAACGCACATGATGGCCAGGAGTTGGACAATCATTTCTATGTGGTGGGATCGTCCCTGTCGGTGCTGCTGGCTTCTCATTTTAGATTTCAGTAGCGTCAGACCGGTCATCGCGTTGCATATGAATGAGACGGCGAGGGATATCAGACCGAGTGAGGAGAAGAAGAGAAGATTAAATTGGTCCAGCCAGTTTTCGATCCCTTCCGTTTTTAGGAAGCACCAAGTTCTAGAAGCCTGGATGTGATAAGCTCGCGTGGTTAAGATCGGTAAGAGCGCAACCAAGATGGCGAAGAGCCAGACCAAACTCAAGATGATCTTCACGTGCCTTGAAGTCATTTTTGTAGAGTGGAAGATGGGTCTGGTGACTCCTATACACCGCTCCACCGCCATCACGCACCCAAGTAGCAGAGGACAGAGCCCAAAAAATACCATACACATCCCAAAAATGCTACAAAGTATATTCGACTGGTCGAACCGCAGCCAATCCCTCTTCGATGCGTACACAAAAACAGCGATGGTTCCATTAATGAGATGACCGAAGAGGTCGGTAATCACCAAACCGCTGGCGAACAACAAGAACGAGGCTTTCGACTTCTTCCGAAATCTCTGGTACGCCTTCAGGAGAATCGCAACCGCCAAACTGTTTGAAATGATCCCGACCGTCATGAATACGATGGAAAAAAATACGGATATCTTCTGTTCCATGAGGTAGGTAGAGTTAGACGGCGTTCCACGTCCACCATACACGGTCGCGTCCGAGCTGTTGTTCATTGTTGGGAAGGCGGTTAGATGGTTTGGAACATCTCAGATGAACAGACAACACCTGGAGGAACAGAACATTTTGGCAAAGTGACTGAAGGTTCTACGGAGACGTCATATTAATCACATCAAACATTGTATTCTTCCTTCTGAAGACACAGAAACAATGTATCTGCACCAGCTTCTGTGCCGCACGGAAATGAGGGCTTCCCGGCCAAAATATGAATGTGGCAACAGTGACAGAATTAAAGAATTTATTTCTAGGAAGGGTTTGGACTTCAGTGGGACCTGGAATGATGCGTCTGACGGTGCTTTTAGTTACAAAACGTTTAACTCATCAGACGACGTGTTTATTGTTACAAGCTTCAGAACCCACCAACCTCCCGTCTCTCAACGACCAAGGAAGACTTGGGAGCTTTAATCTTTATTTCTGAATATATTTCCTCGGGTGAAGGTTTTCACACCCTGTTTCTGTAAGTCAAATTGTTGTGCTACATACTACATGTTATGTCCTGTCTACCCTTTGTACAGCGCTACGGAATTTGATGGTGCTATATAAATCAATAAATAATAATAATATTTAAAAAAAAAAATAGATTGCATTTTAATTTTTACATTTGAAAAAACAAAAAACTTTTTTGTTGCAAATTCTAAAATAGTAGGAAAAAATCCAACAACCTTTTTTTTTTTTTAAATCTGTTCTTACGTTCGATTTGTTGATCTCGGAATAGCAAACTTTAATACATTTCTGAAGCCTTTTTTTATTTTTCCATTACTCGGGACATTTAATGAATCCCAGAGGAATAGATTTGGACTCGAAGAATGTTTTTTAGAGGCTTTTCGGTGCCGAGAGTCTCGGGTTCCGGTGTCCGACCCGGCTGTAAACAGAAAAGTGTAAACCAAGTTTTTCACGAGCAAAGTGTGAACATTGCACGCCTCGATTTATTCCCAACTGGTGGCGGGGACCACGTTTCTAACCCCCCCCCCCGCGTGTTATTAAAAACTTTAAACACCTCCTACGCAATTCCACTTATTTAATGAAATTATCTTTTGACTCCGACGCGTCTTTTTTTAAACATTTTGATTAAAATCTGGATTTCTTTTTACAAGGACAGGATTTTATCAACTGATAGAATAAGGTTATCGGGGTGAAAAAAGTAAGAATTTAATGCCATTCTAATTACGCCCACTAAGACACTCGCTTGAAAAAATATTAAAGGCTCCCAGACGGTTATTCAAATACAGATTCATGTTTTTGAGGGATTAGAACATTTTTTACAGGGGGGACAAAACCTAAAAGGGTCTCGACTTCACATCCTTAGCATCTGCTCACACCAACGCCACTGCAAGGGTTAAGCATGCAAATTTAACATTTCCAGTGCCAGAGGGGTTAACAATAGTGGGTCAATGTGGGTTTCTCTCGTATCTGGTAAAGAAGGGGTTAAGCCTTGCTTGCCAAGTGGGAGTGCAAGGATTGCTTTTTGAACAGCACTCATGCAGTGTTTAAGGGGTTAATCATTGCATCACTTCGCGTTACCTGTAAAGGTAGGGTTGTTAATGCAGAAACAGCCCGTCTGTAAAGGGTATCTCTGAATGTTTGCCCCAGTCAGGGGCTTTTCAGTAGTTCATAGACACGGCATGTGTTTAAGTTTTGATTGGCGTCTCTCGCTGTATCATAGAGTGATACAAAGTTCCAAACGGCTGTGATTTGATACATTAAATAAATCATTAGAACCCATTAGCGGAGTAAGAGCGCCGAGTATCGCATTGCTAAGCAGTGTATTAATAGCAGCAAAGATCATAATTACCCCCCACACACACTTAAGGGCAAAATATTTTTAAGACAAGTCCTGCCCCCCACCCAGTTGGGTTAAATGCAGATCTGAGTCTTTAAAAAGTTGCCAAATCCCGTTTCGGGCATCTCTCAGGTTCCCCACTCGCTCACCGGTGTCCCATGCGCGATACGGTCCGATGCTGCGAACCCGAAGGGGGTTACAGGGAGAGACACTGATGTCCAACTGCAACCCTTTCCAGGCTGTCCCTAAAAGGAACCGGTTGTCAACCTGCCTTGACCTGCTAGAAATCTGCCCCTGGTTATTTGCCCAAGTGTTGACCATACCTGGGGTCAGGTCCCGTTCACGGTCGCCGGTCTCCGAGTTTCCCATCCTAGTATCTCAGCTTAGGGGCAGATGAGAAGCGGTGGGGTCCAGGCTGAAGCCCCCGTCCTCTCTCGCATGTTTGTTTGTAGAGCCTCGATATCCAGAGCGATCTCCCGATCTAAAGAGGCTGTCGGATCCGAGGCATCGGCAGCTGCTTCTGAGCAGAAAACCTAATGTGTTCTTCCCTAGCTGGCCGGAGCAGCCCCTCCTACGCCACTTAACCCCGTCTACGCTGGGAGCTTGCAATTAATTGCCACATAGCAGCGACTGGAAGGTTGTGTACAACCCCTGTATGTAACACACAAGCATTCTGCGCAAAGCTGCTGCCTCTTTTAATAAATCAAACTTCATGGTCTGTGTACATTTCTGAATTGTGATTTGAGAGATCATAGGACACATGAGGAGGAACAGCCTCCCAGCAGAAGTGGTAGAGGCTAATACAGCGAGGGAATTTAAACATGCACCAATGGACCAA
Source organism: Sceloporus occidentalis (assembly GCA_023333645.1). Classification (NCBI taxonomy): domain Eukaryota; kingdom Metazoa; phylum Chordata; class Lepidosauria; order Squamata; family Phrynosomatidae; genus Sceloporus; species Sceloporus occidentalis. The sequence continues at coordinate 457,929 of JALMGF010000190.1, forward strand.
AGACGATCGGGGCAATTTTTTTGCTTCGTTTTTAGTCCATTACGCACAATGAATTTCGTTACCTGCCATTTTGGTTCGGACGAAATTCGGAGAACTTAATCGGAGAGTTATTAGCCTCATTCGCTCTTTCACGCTCTCGGACACTCTCACTCACGCTCTCTCTCAATGTCCACTTCCATCTCTGCCGAGCTCTTCCATATCCCTGTCTCCTTTCCCTCAGCTCCGCTTCTTCTCTTGCCTTCTTTCTTCGTCCGCTTCTCCCCGTGTCTTATTTCTTCGTCCGCTTCTCCCTGTGTCTTATTTCTTTATTGGCTTCTCTTGCCTCTTCTTGTTCTTCTGTTTTCTTTCTTCTGTTTTCTTTCTTCGTCCGCTTCTCCCTGTGTCTTATTTCTTCATCGACTTTTCTTGCCTCCTTTTGTTCTTCTGTCTTCTTTCTTCTGTTTTATTTCTTCATCTGCTTCTTCCTAAGCCTGGCCTCCTCGTGAACCCCGCGGCTTTGCCCCCTTTTTCTGAAGTGCACTGAGAGGCCAGAATAATAGAGACAGAGTCACAGAGAGGTGCAGAAACGCTTCTCTCGCTCCATGAATATATCTGCATTATTCTGACCTCTAAGACGAGACCAACGACTGATTAAGGTTTGAGTCTTTACAGCAGGAGAAACGGCGACTAGACGGGGGCCGCCGGGGGCCAATCTGCCGGCAGATTCTAAGTTTCTGTAATAAGATCCGATCACTGGAGCTTACAATCTAACGTCGAAAGCGTCTGTGGAACAAACTTATCCTGGTACACGGAGATCTGGACATAAAAAAGTTCCTTAAATAAATCCATTACATCTGATACGGAATGTTTCCTCGCTTCGGAGGAGGATTTATTTGTTTTTTTTATTAACTCCTAGTTTAATACTTTCTCGTAAGCACCAGCAGGACGGGATGTGGCAATGATGTCATTAGTGAGTCTGAGATGTGATGTCACACTACAATGCCAGCTTGGCAGTATTGTGTCATGTTCAGCTCTTCTATCATGCTACGTGGAGCAGCCAATCAGCAGCAGGAAAGCACTCCTACTGAAATAAATGGAAGCCGAACACATCTCTTTCTCTACAAATAGCTTTAAGTCAGGGTAGGGCAAGTGCACCCCTGGGGGAAGGATATTCTGCAGACCCCCCCATTGCACTTGCAATGGAGACACCACACCTCTCACCTATCATGAGTATTAAAGTGAATATGAAGACTAGAGTGTCCCTTTAAGGCAGTTGGCATGTATGCTTTCATCTTTAGAACTAATTGCCGGGGTGAAAAATGAGGATTTCCATGAATTTAAATGCCTGGGAACTTTTCCTGTTATAAGATAAAAGGCTAATTGATGTTGATTTCTGCTGTCATCGCCCCCCCCCCCCGCGCGAGTTCCGGGTTCACGGCCCATTTGCACAATCGCGTTTCGCACGCACAATATTTAAATTGTTCAGAAACCTCTTGCTTCTCCTGCCAGTTATCTCTCTTATCGAACGTACGAAGGACTTTGAAGTCGACGGTCATTCATCTGGTTGTCGGGACCCAAGGCTAAGCTGGCCGAGCCGCAAGGCCTCAGCTTCCAAATACAGTTTTTGGTGGAGAAGCCATATCTACCGATATCCCATCACTCCCAGCCAGCAGCGCCCAGCCATCTGTACCGAGAATGTGGAATATTATTATTTTTATATATATCATGAAATAATGTTATATTTATACCGGGGAACTTCCAGGTTCTGGCTCCCTGGAGCTCTCGCTCTTCAGCGGGGGGTACCTAGGGCCCCTCACTTAACCATTCACTCACACTCGTCTCACTCACTGTCTCACTTTCTGGGTGGGGCTGACATCATCGATAGGCGTCACTAACAGGTGTGCATGATTAATGACATCAGTAGTAATGTTACGGGGGGGGGCAACCCCAACCACTTTATATTCTGATGGGAGGCGGAAATGGCCGTGGGTGGGAGATTTTGGTACTTGGTGGTATTTGCGAGGCCAGTGGGTAAGTCCTGTTCCTGAGTGGGTGGGTAGCGGGTGTAAAGTGGGTGGTGAATCCGTGCATGCGCATCTATCATTCCATAAACAAGAGCATCACCATGGAAACTCAAAAAGTAATTTCATCAACCGTACCCTCTGGGGTAAAACCGGAAGTCCGTGGATGAATCTGCCTTCTCATGAAGCAAAAACCTAAGCAGCTCTATCACTTTATTCCGGTTTTAGTCATATAAAAAGAGCTCTGAGACCTTTAGGAAGTTTCTATGGCAACAGCCAATCAGTGCCAGCTTTTGCGTCACATGAAAAAAAAGTGTTCCCAGCAAAACAACGAACGACGTTAAATATTCTATGATCAACTACTGGTTTCTGGGAAGTGTTTGGGCTTCCGGCCAGCCTCGTCCACCGCAGGGCCGGGGAAGGGAAAATACATACGAGGGGATTCTGCAGCCCCCCATGTGTTTGCCGTGGTGGCATTATGTAAATTTAAAGGGACCTCTCACCTGTCATATGTATTATAGCACATGAGAGCTGTAGTGTCCCTTTAATTAGGATGAATGACTTCGTCTTAAGATCTAATTGACAGGGTGAAAAAATGAAGATTTATACAATAAGATGATACATTTAGTAATAAAAATGTTGGATTCAGCAGAGTAGGTGGAACAGCAGCTTTAACAACCTGATTTTTACTAATGACATATTTACAATAAATTATTTGGCACATTCCTCAGTCATTTAAGAGGATTTTGTAACTCTTCCTCGGCTCCGTCACGACGTGTCGAGTCTCGCTACCTTCCTGCCCTGTGATCCCAGCGGTTGGATCTCACGGCTTTCCAGCAGGACTGAAAATAATGAAGAAGAAGAAGAAGGAAAAATATAATATATTAGCAGGTTTGTTTAATAATAATTATCATTAATAGGAACGGAAAGATTGTTTCTTTATATCCTCTCCCCATTTTACGGGGAGACCGCTGTGACCTTCAACTGCCATGACCCTAATCTAAAGGCTGAGAATGTCCGAGGGGTACTTGGTAGTACCCGAGTGGGTAGTTTATGATCGAGTACTTTTAAAATACTTCCTAGAGCTACAAAAAGTGCTCTGTGGGCTGATTCCGCAGCGTATAGCACAGCGACCTCTGCCAATAGCGTCATAAAGAGGACTCAGCAAGCAGTGGGGCTGCAGCTTCAAATAACCTCTTACTATTAAAGAAAAATATTTAAAAAAAAAAATAGAGGAAAGAAAAGGAAGAAAATCTGAATCGGCTGCCGCGGAGTCTGTTTTTCTGGCCTGTGGCCACACATTTGATTCGTGGTCCCTTTAATTGCGGAGAATTTGTTCAGGATCCTGAATATTGTTGCTTTGCGGCTGCAGCTGCTCGCCGTTGCGTAAATTTAATTACCGTCGGCACCAAAAATTTCCAAAGCCAAAAAGGTGGTTGCAGCTGGTAAAACTTTTGAAAAATAAAGCTGATAATTCAAAGTATGCTGCAACGGGTGAAAAAAACACAATTTCTACTAAATCGAGGAAAATGGGTTTTCTGTGTACATAAATTTACATGTTTCAGGAAATTTCTGCAAGTGGAATCTCTTACGTTCCTTTTTCACCCTGTAATTGTTTGTGATGATGTCACATTTTTTCAGCCATTCTGTTTCCTTGAATCTAATTAATTTTTCAGTGTTTCAAGCCGATTGGTCGATTTTCTCAACACCTATATATTAAAGTCTATACACTAAAAAAACCCATGTAACGGGTGTAACTAGAAACTCAGGGCCCCAACCATGCAATGTGACCCACCTTTACCCCCAAACAGCTTGTGAGTGCCACCTTTGCCCCAAGCTACTTATCAGTGCTATCATAAGCCCAAACAGCCTGCCTGTGCCATCTTTAGCCCCAGCTTGTCAGTGCCCCAAACATCTTATCTGTGCCATCATTGCCCCAAAAACAGCTTGTCTTTGCCTCTTGCCCCCCTAACATTCACTCTGTGACAAATACACAACTATGCCCACAAACACTTATACATTCATGCTTGTACACACAAACACTTTCACATACACATTCATGCTCACATAAACTTATACATAGACATTCATGCTCACATACATACAAGCATACATACCCCCTCGCACTGGAAACTGAAGAGATAATGCTGGTTCTGCCACAGGTTGCCACCGATCTCAGCTTCTATGCCATTGATATGGCTATATACCTAAATAAAGTAATACAATTTCCTTTTTAGATTAAGGTTTGAGTCGTTATGAGTAGATGGCCGAATGGTTCTCTTCCACTGTCAAATTCTAGGTTTCTATGGGTTTTAGTTTTTTTTACAATTTTAAAATTCACGCTTTATTAGGGTTTATTATGTGCTGCAAACTATTTTCTTTTTGAAGGGAGAATTATTTCAAAAATCACTTCCAAAGACACAATATTGTCCTATTTATTGCATTTTGTTCTGTTATATCAGCAAATAATAATCAGAAATGTTACATAATAACACAAATGACAGCATTCCGGGCGCCTGGTGTTTGAAGCCCTAAACGCTGGAGAATTCCACGCTGCAAAACAGAGAAAATTGTGTTATTTCTGCGATTCTATTGAATTAAATGAAGGCATTTTCTTTTGGGGGTACGTGAGACCGATGAAGAAAGATGAAGCATTTTGGGGAAGAACTTTGGGAAAGTCTCCGAAGTCCAAAACAGCCATTAAAAAGCCTTTTACTGCGAAACATTATAAAATCAGCCAGACCTGATAAATGGATAAATGAAAAATCTCTATTCAATTACCTTCATAATAAGGACAAAACCCACATTAGCTTATTGATGCAGAGCAGCAGAACAAGCCGCGTATTTTGGCAGGAAGACTAAAAAACATCAATTCACTTCAAACAGAAAAAAACTCCTCCAGTAACACGTAAAATAAGTAATAATCCGGGGTTTAAAGCTATAACATTTTATAGCGTGGGGGGGGGGGTATTCAATTTTTTTAGCTAAATAAGGATAATGGAATAATAAGGTCAATGGATATGTCCGTCACGGTCCAAGAGAAGTCGTTAATCGAAGGTGATACCTTTTGTTGCGTCGCATACGTTTTCAAGACCATAGAAGTCATGCGAAGAAGAGACCTCTGAGGTCTCAAGCGATTATGTGGCTTAGTTGGTCCAATAAAAAAAGCATTACCTTGGACCAAAGATTCCACCTTCCAGTAGCTAAAGAACAATGAACTCTAACAAGGGACAATAAAAGCCAGGAAATAAATTACATGACATCCGCTTAAAGGGGAAAACGACCTAATAAGAGAGAAATGAAAAATGATTATTATGTAAAATATGCAATAAAAAAGTGGACTCTACTAAAGATACATTTTTGAATATGTAAAATAAAATAAATAATATTATAATGAAACATAATTATAATAATTTACATATATTAAAATATTTATTTATATTTTATGTGTGCAGGGAACAAAACAAATATTTGCAGATTTGAGTGGAGTTTCTTGGGACAAAGAACCCTAAAATTATTATATATTTATTATATATTTTATTTTATTAAATATTTTATTATATTAATTTTTATATATATATAAAAAATGTTTTATGTTTTATATATATATATTTTTATACATATATATATAAATAATTTCCAATTTTAATCCAGTTTGCTACGTCTCAGAAATTACTTATTCAGATTTTCGGGTAAACCCGCCAAAGCGCTCACAAAACTAGAATTGTAGGTTTTCGAGGGAGCCAATGGAAAAAGAGCATTATGGTTCAGGAGCCCAAGTACCTACAGGGCAGTAGAGGAACGTGTTTGCACCTGAAGATTTACTGCGTTCAAAACCAAATCATTTCCTTGTGCATGAAAACTTCCTTCCCAAACGGTATTGATACGGATCGACCGTAAATATGGTGGCTTTCACATCGGTGAAATTTGTGATCAGAGACCCCACAGAGCTGCCCAATATATTAATAACCAAGTATAAGGTCAGGGCGGTGAGGAGCAGGTATCGGGAATCCAACTGGGATTAACAGAGCAGATGAAATGGGCAGATGATCCTCAGTGTCTAACCTGCTGGGGTGAAATAATCATATAAAAAAAACAGAACCCACTGGCAGATCGGCCCCATCCGGCCCCCGTCTAGTCGCCCGTTTCTTCTGCTGTAAAGACTCAAACCTTAATCAGTCGTTGGTCTCGTCTTAGATTCAGGAGCCGTATGTCTATCCCATGTATGTTTAATACCCTCACTGTATTACTCTCTACCACCTCTGCTGGGAGGTTGTTCCACTTATCTACCACCCCCTCATCTCAGTCTCTGACCCTCTAGTGTTAGATGCTGGTCTCTTGTAACTTTTCTCCTTATTTGAAATAAATTCCTTCCCGACGTTTATCCCTTTATGTATTTAAATGTCTCTCTTCCCTTCTCTCCTCCGTCTCTCTCTTTCTCCTATCCCCTCTCTTTCTCCTCTCATCTCTCTCTGTCTCTCTCTCTTCTCTCTTCATCTCTCTTTCACCTATCCTCTCTCTCTCTCTCTCTCTCTCTCTCTCTCTCTCTCATCTGCTCCATCTCTCTCTTTCTCCTATCCTCTCTCTCTCTCCTTTCGTCTGTCCCTCTCTTTCTTCTATCCCTTCTCTCTCTTCTCTCCACCGTCCCTCTCTATCTCCTATCCTCTCTCTCTCTTTCTTCTATCTCTTCTCTCTCTTCTCTCCCCAATGAGTTCAGAATCTCTTTCCCCGGCCGTGCCGTTGTACTAAAAGATCCTCGGCAGAAAATGCCGCTCGTTGCCGAGCACTAGAAGCCCCTGGAAGTACCTGTCCTTTCTCCATTACTCACAGGACAATAACTAATTGCCCCGTCTCCCCGCTCCGATCTGACCCGACCTCGTCTTTCATTCAGAAAACTGCTTGCGCCTGTTAATAGCGCCGACCCTCTTAAAAACTCATTTTGTGTCGAATGTTTTTTGTTTTCTCATTATGACAGAATGTGAGACGCCGTCGGCTGACAGCCCGGGAGCGGAGATCAAAGCGTCCTTTCACCACAAGCTACAAAATCTTCATTTATAACGTTTTTTTAGGCCGTATCGTTAATTACATTTCTTATTTCTGCAGAATTTTTTATTTGATTAAAATAAGTGCCTCCTTAATTAGGCAAAAGCTTCCTAGAAAAGTTCTTATAAATTAAAACATAATTAAAGTGAGATTTTCTGTGTTTTAGAGTAATTCTCTGGAACTGATTAAAAAGAACGATCCGGTAACTGTGTGTCCAGTGGTCATCGCTGTCCGCTATGTCATGTGACCAGGTAACGATTTAAAAGGCAACTTGTCGCCGTTAACGATTTTAACGTAACGAACGTCACTAGAATGAACTATAGATTGAGCTTTTCCGAGTCAATCTGTGCACCTGTTATTAGAGATATTTTATTTAAACGTAAGGAAGCTGAGGTCGGTGGCAGCCTGTGGCAGATCCAGCCTTATCTGATCAATCTCCTGTCCTAAAGTCCCCTCCGACCCTTACAAAGACGGCCTGAACCAATCATCAACACCCAGTAACTTCACAAAAGGGGAGAGATACATTAACGGGGAGTAATAATAATGTGGATCCCGAAAAGTTACATGGCCGCTCCCATGGGATACACATAAGGGGTTTCTGATACATATATATTGTTTATGTTCGTACATGGGTTTATTTAGTGTGTAGAGCTGTAACATATAGGCAGGGCCGCCATCAGGGGGTCCAACTATTACATTTGTAAGGGGCCTGACTGTTCTTGCGGACGTGATCGAAGAGCCTCGGCAAACTGATTGAAAAAGCTCTGAACCAGGTATTACAATTTGTAATGAGACCCCAGTGCCATCTGTGCCCCCAAACAGCATGCCAGTGCCATCTGTGCCTCCAAACAGCATGCCAGGGCCCCCAAACAGCCTGCTGGTGCCATCATTACCCCTAAACAGCCTGGCTGGTGGTTTGGGGGGGCAATTGCAGTGTTCTGTAACGGACCCCCACATTTCTAATGGTGGCTAAGCATGCAGGAACTGGGAAAGGTGACCGATACACGATAACCCAGCACGGTGCCCTGCCTCACAGACATTTTGTTAAGAAAAGATGTTTACTTTATGTCATGCTCAGCCATGGGTTCCGCTATGAAGGGGTTAAACGTTCATTAGTTAATTGCTGATAACTGTCCTGATATTAGAAGAGAATGCCCCAGGTGGCTGTTTGTAACCCCACGCGTTCCGTGGCCCTGTGCATTAGGCGCGTGGCCAGAGGACCTTCCAGCCATTTATTGAAGGCTCTGGCGGTATTGATGTCTCATCTCTATGTCAGCAACTCTGTATCCTCTGGTTGTTAATTACGATCAATACCCGGTGTAGTTTTCCTGTTATCGCGTAGCGCGGGTCACTGTCGTATTTTAGCTTTAATCAGATTTACCTGAGTTTATTTCCTGCAATTTATTGCATACAAAAAATATTCAAGAAAACATTTTTATAGTGACTTTTCTATGAGAATAGATATGTATTTTATAAAAAAAACTACAGCGAGGAAGCAAATTAAAAAAAACCTTAAATGTGAAATTACATTACATAGATTTAATTTATTTTACAGTAAATATTATTTATTGAGCACCAGCAGATTCCCTAATGATGGTAAAAAAAGGGGAGGACAAAAAAGTTAACAATAAAATTAAAACTGAAAATATACAACATTAACAATAATTGAAACACATCATAAGACATAAGTTATACAGAAAAAGGAGAGCACTCTGGTCAGTGGAGGGCAGGCACCTTGTGGCCTAGGGGGCAGTTAAAGCCAAGTGGCCCTATCAGCCCCTGGTAACTAACATAGGCACTAGCACACATATTTACACTCTCACACAAACTCACACCCTCATGCCAACACACACTTACACATACTGACACTAACACATACTCTAACACTCATTCTAACACACACACATACTGACACTAACACTCATGCTAACACACACACATGCTGACACTAACACACACTCTAACACTCATTCTAACACACACTTACACATACTGACACTAACACTCATGCTAACACACATACATGTTGACACTAACACATACTCTAACGCTCATGCTAACACACTTACACAGTCTGACACTAACACACACTCTAACACTCATGCTAACACACTTACACATACACACTCAGTGGAACATACATACACATATACACAGATACATACATACTCACTCCCTTACCCCTTTTTCTTGTTAGCTATCCATGTAAATGGTATCTTAGCTAAAACGTTGCACTTAAACGCTGTTTTATGTCCTGGCTTATTTGTGATGTTTTATACAGAGGTGATTGAGTCCACAATAAAAGCCCCTCTGTAGGAGTATTCTGTATTAAACCTACACTTCCTATTGTTTCCAGCAATGATGTATGACATCATAGGATTTCCGTGGCTTTCCTGATAAGTTTTAGAGCTCTGCAGGTCATTTAACGCATGGATATCTGTAAAAGCCGGACAATACGAGCCGATTGCATTAATGTATCAGTGCTGTATAGGACGGCGATACACCGGATACGTTGACTTTAGCACAGAATGTCGCACCCCCTGCGTGACCGGCTTTCGGCTGCTGTCCCGTGTAGTTGCCCCACCATACCGTTAATTAGATCTCCGCTGACCGACCCAGAGAGCTCCAAGGTCAGTGGAGATCGCTGCCGTCGCACAGATTTGTAGTTCGAGTTCCATAAACCGCATTGTGTTCCGCACCAAACAGCCAAATTAACTCGGAAAGAAGGCATTAGTTTGTAACGCGATTTGTTCCGAGAAGAGCCTCTTTATAGTCCTCAAGGATTTTCTGAAGATGTTCCCTGGAAATGAGACCCACCAGCCCATTGTGACATGTAAGTGGAGTTTGGAGACTGATGACTTCCGCCCCGTTGCCATGCCTACCCTTAAGGTCCTTCATTCAAAATGCACGTAATTGCAAGATGATTCGCTTTTTGGGGAAAAAACACAATATTTTTTTTGGTAGATGGAGCAGGTTACAGAGAAAAGAGTCCTGATGTCTCAGCCGAGTGCTCTTCCCGTGTGAACTGTCCTCAGGAACACGTGCAACTGTCCCCAAACATACATACATACATTCCAGCTGTCCCCAAACATACATACATCCCAACTGTCCCCAAACATACATCCATCCCAACTGTCCCCAAACATACATACATACATCCCAACTGTCCCCAAACATACATCCATCCCAACTGTCCCCAAACATACATACATCCCAACTGTCCCCAAACATACATACATACATCCCAACTGTCCCCAAACATACATACATCCCAACTGTCCCCAAACATACATACATACATCCCAACTGTCCCCAAACATACATACATACATCCCAACTGTCCCCAAACATACATACATCCCAACTGTCCCCAAACATACATACATACATCCCAACTGTCCCCAAACATACATACATACATCCCAACTGTCCCCAAACATACATACATACATCCCAACTGTCCCCAAACATACATACATACATCCCAACTGTCCCCAAACATACATACATCCCAACTGTCCCCAAACATACATACATCCCAACTGTCCCCAAACATACATACATACATCCCAACTGTCCGCAAACATACATACATCCCAACTGTCCCCAAACATACATACATCCCAACTGTCCCCAAACATACATCCCAACTGTCCTCAAACATACATACATCCCAACTGTCCCCAAACATACATACATACATCCCAACTGTCCGCAAACATACATACATACATCCCAACTGTCCCCAAACATACATACATCCCAACTGTCCCCAAACATACATACATCCCAACTGTCCTCAAACATACATCCCAACTGTCCTCAAACATACATACATCCCAACTGTCACCAAACATACATACATCCCAACTGTCCCCAAACATACATACATACATCCCAACTGTCCCCAAACATACATACATCCCAACTGTCCCCAAACATACATCCATCCCAACTGTCCCCAAACATACATCCCAACTGTCCTCAAACATACATCCCAACTGTCCCCAAACATACATACATACATCCCAACTGTCCCCAAACATACATACATACATCCCAACTGTCCCCAAACATACATACATCCCAACTGTCACCAAACATACATACATCCCAACTGTCCCCAAACATACATACATACATACATCCCAACTGTCCCCAAACATACATACATCCCAACTGTCCCCAAACATACATCCATCCCAACTGTCCCCAAACATACATACATCCCAAATGTCCCCAAACATACATACATACATCCCAACTGTCCCCAAACATACATACATCCCAACTGTCCCCAAACATACATACATCCCAACTGTCCCCAAACATACATCCCAACTGTCCCCAAACATACATACATCCCAACTGTCCCCAAACATACATACATCCCAACTGTCCCCAAACATACATACATACATCCCAACTGTCCGCAAACATACATACATCCCAACTGTCCCCAAACATACATACATACATCCCAACTGTCCGCAAACATACATACATCCCAACTGTCCCCAAACATACATCCCAACTGTCCTCAAACATACATACATCCCAACTGTCACCAAACATACATACATCCCAACTGTCCCCAAACATACATACATACATCCCAACTGTCCCCAAACATACATACATCCCAACTGTCCCCAAACATACATACATACATCCCAACTGTCCCCAAACATACATCCATCCCAACTGTCCCCAAACATACATACATCCCAACTGTCCCCAAACATACATACATACATCCCAACTGTCCCCAAACATACATACATCCCAACTGTCCCCAAACATACATACATCCCAACTGTCCCCAAACATACATCCCAACTGTCCCCAAACATACATACATCCCAACTGTCCCCAAACATACATACATCCCAACTGTCCCCAAACGTACATACATCCCAACTGTCTCCAAACGTACATCCATTCCATTTATTTATATAGCACCAGCAGATTCCGTAGCGCTGTTACAATGGGGGAGAGTGAATTTTAACATTATTAATAACAATAACTTTAAACGGACAAGATAGAATTAAATAATTACGCGTTGGGACAGACTGGGTCTGACAGAGAATAGGACCCTGTTCCTGGGAGCGAATAAACCTTAGAAAATCCCAATCATGGGATCTGCAAATAAAGTAACTTTTCCTGAAAAAGGTTACTTAATGCAGAGCCGCGGGGACCCCGCGCCGAGAGCCACATTTGGTTGTATTTGTCGATTTTCTTACTCTAAAAGGCGTTGTTGCGCGCTTTTCTACATTATTCTATTCGTTCATTTGTTTCACTTGTCTTTCTTTTGTAACATTCTATTAGTATTCATTTTGGGGGCTTTATAACTCAAGTTTTTCAAGAGGGACCGTCCCCCTTCTGCAAATTTCTAATATGACTTCACAATCCGAATTATTTTGCTTTTAGGTCCAGGTCAAGGTCATTCGACCCTAAGTGTCTAAACGTGAATTATCCTGTACATTATACTCCCTGCTCTGCAAGAGGGTAGTGGACAACTGGAACAGCTTCCCAGCAGACGTGGTAAAGGTTAATACGGTGAAAGGATTTAGACATGCATGGGATAGACATACGCCTCCTGAATCTAAGACTAGACCAACAAAGTTCCACCATGGACAGCGGAAGGGGTTCTATAGGACAGAAGCGCTAAATATAACCATCAGTGAGCTGTGAGAAATGTCGGACCTTCTGGGTGGTGATTGTGATCAGGAAGGTCAAGAAAAAATAAATACACGCGGGTCGGTGTAACTGAGAGCATTCCGGAGTAATATGACTCATTCATACCCATCAGGCGGTAACAGGCCAATAAATACCCCAGGGGCAAGTAAATACCAGAAGCTTGGTACACATGACGCAGCACGACGTGGACACCTTGGCCACAAATCCAAACAAGGGTCATTAGAACTTTTATGTCCTTCATCTTTAGTCTTTAGCATGTTGTGGGATAGAAAATCTTTTTTGGGATGGGATAGAATGTAACAAACACCCGATTCATTTCCTATTTACAGATATTTATAAAAGCCGCACTCAGCTCTTGGGCCACCTTGGAAGAAACAAAAACATTTTCTGCGCCCGAGAAAAAGACAAACCGCCTATTACTCCGGCCACTGGGAAAACGTAGAGACTCTTAGCCCAGCAATTAAGAGTTTGATCTGCAGAGAGTGCATTCATTCGCTTCTTCCTGATATTACTTGGTTATATTCGACTTTCTTAATCTGACTTCTGAAAATGAAGACATGAATGACATATCGAGCAGGGAACCCTCGGAGAGCGCCGAGCTGGCAGGCGATCAGAGGACGCAGGGAAAGCGTTGAGCCCGGATCGAGTAACGTTCTGCCTCTCGCGTAAACATCTCTCTCTCCAACGGACAGACGCCGAAGGTCGGGCTGATTTATACCAACGCCTCGGTCGGCTTAGTATCATACATCAAGCGTTAGCCGCACAAATTCATAGAAAGAACAACAGTGAACGTGTTAAGTGTAAACGGGACAGGTTTTTAACCCCTTAACGACAGCCTCAAAATGCATTGTATTCAATGGGTCTAGGGACCGCTATTTATGTTATTCCACCAAGATCCAGGCAAAGAATATATTGTATTGGATGGAACGAAAATGAAATGTAACAATAATAAATTAGCAGAATGAATCATTTCTACCCCATTCAGTGTCACCAGTGCTATTTTGATTGTTGTATTCACTATCGTTGACTTTTAATGGCATTTAAAGCAAAAAGTTAAAAAGTTGCTTTTGAAATGCAATTTATCTTCAGACTTTAAAGGGTTTTCTGACTGAAACCTCAGCCGAGTGATGAGCGCAGCTTCTATATCAGAGGCTTCTACTAATATCTGCAAATAGGACTTTCTAGAAATAAATCAGCTCAGTTACGTTGTATTCCATGTCAACACTTAATCCCAAAACTATTTTGCATCTGACAGTGTGCTTAAGTCCGATTAAGGGCCTAAAATTGTATCAACCCATTTGGACTTTGACCAAGGTGTCCGCGTCTCGCTAAGCCATGTATACTGGAGCTCCAGGAGTGGACCGGTATTTACAAGCCCCCGGGGTATTGGAGTCATATTACCCCAGAATGTCCTCATTCTCTCTTTGATTGACAGCCTGATCTTTTCGGGCATCTCCGTCACCATCGGGTAACTCAGACCCACGTGCATTTATTGTGTCTTGATCTTCATGGTCACAATAATACCCAGTAGGGTCAGACATTTCTCACAACTCCCTGCTGGTTATTTTTAGTGCCCCAAAAACAACTAAAAGTAGCACCTTCTGCCCTACTGACCTCCCCTCGGGTAAACAAGATTTCTGCGTCTAAGTTTCCATGGTTGAACTTGGTGTCCATCAGGCCATGTGACACGTTCTAGTCACCCAAAAGCAATGTGATTTATAAGTATTATTATTTATTGTTTTATATAGCGCCATCATATCCCGTAGCGCTGTACAAAGTATTTATCTTAATATTCTTAGTATTTGTCATTTTATTGATGAGTATACTAGGTGTTCGGATCCCCTAATCCCTGCCCCACTGCTCTTTTGGGTTTTTGTGGTTTATAAAGAATAAATTGATTTAAAATGTATCAAATACCTGGAAACTCAGCAGAAATGTATCGCAAAAGATCTACCCAGTTGTGTTTTAAGGAGTTGATTGGGAATATATATATATTTCAGGGATTCCTTTAGTCTCCGCGTTACGTCTTAAGGAGGAACTCTCACTATTGGTATATATCAAATAATCACAGGTTTGATAAAATGCTTTTAGAATGCTGTATATTTGGTTTATGTCTGTGTTTTGTCTCTATAGTCTTTGTTTAGTCTCTCAGACAAATGTACTTTTAAAACCTCTCTGAGGTAGACAATAGATTGCCTGGTTTGTAATTATCAAGAAATAAAGAGATGGATACGCTCCAAAAAGAACGTGTATGTATATGTAGCCCCCATGTCCTGTATATAATTTGGGAGGTTTTGCCTGAAGGGGTGGCTAGGGCATAATCGGGGGAGCGAACACAGGGGTGATTTTACCTAATACCTGCTAAAATATTTGGTTTAGTAGAGAGAAAAGAGAAGGGAGAGGAAAGACAAAAAAAAGTGAAAGAATGAGTATAAAGAGATACAAGAGAAAGAAGAGACAAAGGAGAGGAGAGAAAAGGGAAGATGAATGTGATAAGAGAAAACAACAGAAGAAGAAAAAAAACAGAAAAAAGAAAGGAGAGAAAAGAGAAAGAAAGATGAAGTGAAGAAAAAGGTAAGCAAGAAGAAAGGGAGAGAGGAAAGAGAAAAGACTAAAAGAGAAAGCTGAGAAAGGAAAAAAGAGAAATCGAGACGAGATAAGACTATGTTGTTTCCTTGATGCCTGATCAAGAAACCTCTTTTTTGAGAGTGTGAATAGTCATTTATAGTTTTTTTCTCTAGTATTTTGGTGGTTACGGCGTCATTCATTCATTTCACCCAGAGGAACTCTCCGACTAATAAAAGTCCATGATTTAATCGACTTCATTAGCATTGCCATAAAGCATCACCTCACTGTGGCTGGGAAGACCTAATTGCCATGTGACACAAAAGCAGCCACTGCTACATTGTTGCCATGGAAACTGTAAAATAATGCTTATTAAAAGTCTCTGTGTTGTCTTAATGAGACGAAATCTTCAGAGGAAAGAATAAAATTACAGAAGGTTTATTTGCTTGGTGTGTTAGCGAGGTGATCGATGGTTTGTCGAAGTGGAGCAGCACCGTAGAAACTTTCACGCCCAAACACCTTATTGTGTCATCAAGATGAAGAATGCCCCCCGAGGGCCGTAGTTCCTTAAATTCACCCTCGGTATCTGTTTCGCCGGCAGGAAAGGAAATAATGAAGGTTTAATGAAGCGTCTTCTCCTCTCCCACCAGGAGCCTCCAGATGTGCAGAGAAGCGGCTGCTCCATGTTCTCTTCGCCATTAATGTTTCTGACTCCCTAAATAAACCAGAAGCATTACCGGTCATTCATCACCTCGGCCGGTCCCCTGTTTCTCAGAAAATATTTAACTTTTGTTCATTTGTATATTACTGGCCCCTAAATGAATGGGGCGGGGGGGGGGGTGATCAACTCAGAAACCCTATTAGAGTCAATACAACAAGGAATATTACAATTCGTCTTTATATAATACTGCAATATTACTGTTGCCTAGCAACCACTAATAGTCTTCTTGGGGAATTTAGTATCGCAGCATTTCAAATGACCAAATAGGGTCACTTTTTTCAGGGGTGTGGTTAGAGGGGTGGATCAGGGGCTATCAGTGTAACTGAGTGGGGCATTTAGAAGAATCATGGGTTTTATTTACCCAGTTTTATTTATAAAGCTGTTCCCTGCTGTTTCTATACACATTATCGGGGCTTTTAGGGCTGTAGAACCCTGCGATACCCTCATACCCAGCAAACATTCCGACCTCCTGAGGGGCATCAGGGGAGGAAAAAGGGGCATCAGGGGGGAGAGAGGGGAAAGAAAGAAAGAAAGAAAGAAAGAGAAGTGTGTGAAGAAGGCTCAGAGCCCTAGCTCAGGCTGGTTCTTAGGATTAATCTGGGAACAGGACAGGCTGATCCGCCGGGGATCATGCATTCACCGGTGCGGAGGGAAAGACACATAGTCAGGCATGCGTGGAAATGTTTTGATTGACCCGCCACGTACCGTCTATTCATACAGAAAGTGAGTGAAAGGAAAGCGTCGCCTTCTCAGAATCAGATCATCTATTTTCACTGCATTGCAGTTTTTGGAACAAAGTAACGGTTATAAATACCGTGACGCGGCTCAGCGAAATTCACGTTCTGTACAGAACCCAATAATACGGAAAATCAAGTTACAACAATACAATACAATACAAAATGCAATCATGGATGTTCACACGGGGTATGGGGTAAGGTGAGATGTGGGGTCCATGAAGGGGTTAAAAATGTAAGTGAGGGATATGGGTTGACGGAACTAGTCCTTGTCCTCCTCTCGATTGTCTGTAAGAGAGTAGCCTTGGACTGAAATCTACTCTCTTCTCAACAAAAGGTGCGAAGCGTCCTCAATAGTGCCCCCTGTGTGAGATCCTAGCAAAAGTCCATGAAGTACCGAATAGTAGGACTTCTCTTGATTTAGTTCCAGGACTCCCAACAAAGCTGGTCCAACCAGCACTAGCAGAACTCGGGAAAGACATCTCCTCGTTCACAAGGTACTGTGGGCAGTCTCTTCACATCCCGCACATGCATAACTGTCTTTGTGATGTCTCACTGAATGGGCAATAGCCCATGCAGTCTGTTGCATCGTGGAGCTTTTGGCTCAAATGAGCTTGTGGATCACACAGACAGTCCACGGCTCCCATTTAAATTCTTCTTTTTGGTGCTCCCTCACAAATTTACCAACACCCAAGCAGAACCAAGACAAACAGGTCAAATTAAGGGTACAAAAATACTTATGAGCACCCAAGGTTTTATATTCTGCAAGTTACAGGCGAGGACATGCAATTTCTCTTTAACACCAATTGCCATGAACTGATAAATTCACAACTCCTATGTATCCAACAGCAGCTACAGCTGGAAGGAGCGGTCTAGGAAGTGGTAACCCCCTTCCTGCTTGAGCTGACGGTTGAGTCTACACTGATGGATCATGGGAAATTAAGGAGAAATTTGCATGCAATTCCCCTGGATCGGCTTTCCACGAAGAAAGAGCTAATTATTCAGAATAAAATTATCAAATAAACATAATAACAACATAGAGTCAGTTCCAGCTCTGGAATCTTATAACAACTTCCGAGGATCTTGGGAAATTAGGGAAAATTTGCATGGACTGCCCCGCCTACTTGTGCTCAGAATTATGAATCTAATTAACTTTAAGGCAGAAGATTAGATAAAAATATTAATGCTATTATATCAGCTTTAACGGGACTTTGTGGCTTTATTTAGTCACAAGCATGAAAAATTTAACTTTTACTGCATTTTACTTGTTTTCTATTTAGAGTAGAAAGCAAATGTCCTCTTAGAAGGAAATAAACAGAGACTTATTCCCCACATTCCTCCTCCGGGCTGCTCCGACCACACGGCACTTGGCACGTACCGACGTCTGGCTAAATAAATAAACCTGATTAGAAAGCTGCACAGAGTTGGTTGGATCCTTCGTTGTGGATCTTTGGCTGGGTCGTCACCTTTAATCAAACAGAATCTTTGTAAACGCGTCTTTATCGCATGTCTCGCTTCTGCCTTTGGTTCGGTTGCAGTAGAGTTGCTCCAACTGCTCCGGAGCGCTCTAAATGAAGTCCCAGTAAAAACGCTATGTTCTGAAATGACTCCCCTAAATGTAACTTCGCAACACTGTCTGTCTCTCCCTGCCTCAGAGCCTGTCTGTTTCTCCATGTCTCACACTCTGTCTCTCCCTGCCTCTCTCTCCCTGTCCCAGAGCCTGTCTGTTTCTCCATGTCTCACACTCTGTCTCTCCCTGCCTCTCTCTCCCTGTTCAACAGCCTGTCTGTTTCTCCATTTCTCATACTCAGGCTGTTGAACAGGGAGAGAGGGGCAGGGAGAGACAGAGTGTGAGACATGGAGAAACAGACAGGCTCTGGGACAGGGAGAGAGTGGCAGGGAGAGACAGTCTGTTTCTCCATGTCTCACACTCTGTCTCTGCCTGCCCCCCCCCTCGCAGCCTGCCTGTCTGTCTCTCCCTGTCTGCTGTTTCTCTCACTATACCATAATGTCTCTCTCTGCCTCACTCTCTGTCTGCTTCACCTGTCTTCCTTTCTGTTTGTCTCTCCCTGTACTACACTGTCTTTCCCTGTCTCGCTCTGTCTGTCTCTCTGTCTCTCTGTCTCTCTGTCTCTCTGTCTCTCTGTCTCTCTGTCTCTCTGTCTCTGTCTTATACATGCAGAATCCCTTTATAAAGCCATGCTGGCCCTGTGTGTATAGGAGCAGTCTCTCTCTCCGCTGAATGAGCCTCTCGTTGCTGGATAAAGTGCAGTCTCTCCTGAGTGTTCCTGTAATTTCTCCCTGATTGTCTATTATTATAAGTGGAAAATTGCAGCCAAAGGACTGATGTTTTATGTTATTTATGCGAAAAAAATGATGGGCCATATGGAACATCTGTGTTTTTTATTTTATTTTATTGCTGCCCTGTATTTTATGGCATTTTATAGAAATCTGGGGACTTCCCATATGTTCATTCAAACAACTCTACAGAAATTATATTTAGGTTTAAACACAGATACAATTCCACCGAATTTAATTACAAGGAGATTTCGTTTTAATGCACGTTGGAGTCCGCTTTGCATGAATTCCCGGGCATTTTACTGCATGCCAACTGGCGCATGCGAGCCGAGCTGCCATGCATTACTGCGCATGCTTGGGCAATATGTGTAAAAGTACATGACAGAAGTCCCATTTTCTATACTCCTAAAATAACGAATCCATCTACCTGAAATACCTTAAGACCGTCCCACCGTAGGACGGCGTATGAACGGCGGTCTGTTATTGGTTGAGTCTCATATTCGTTTTGCATAATATTTTACCCCCTGAGGATCTCTTGGTTCTCACCCCAAGTGAAAAGGTGAATCCAGACAGAGACCTCCATGGTCGCAATCTGCCCCTAGGTTTAGGTCCAAGAAAAGGGGTGCTGTGTATGATTGTACAGGGTTAAGCACTCATCTATTTGTATTTTTATTTGTTTTTCTTCATGTGCTGGTGAACGTGTTTTGTGTTTTGGACTCCCCTTTTTTTTTTATGTGATCATGCCAGCCTTTTGGGTCGCGATGTGATGATGGAGATTCTTTTTCTGCAAAGAGAGAGCTGAACCAGGACTCGTCGCTGCCTGAAATTGTTATATTATGGGGGCAAAAAACTACAACTACTTTAAAAAAGAAAACAGCAATATTTATGAAAACTGATAAGAAGACCCCCTTTAACCAAAACGCTGCAGGAGGGCTTCGCTTATCACATGAGGCTAAAAACTCACATTTCAGAATTTCCAAGGACTTTAGGATTCCATCACAGAATCCCACCGGGTTTAAAGATTCCAGGAGACGAAATGCAAATAAATGCAACTAATATTTATCGATTACTAACAATAATAATAATAAATTAATATAATTTTAAATATTTTTTATTGTTATAAAATATGTTTTTTTATTGCCACAATTAGTCCCCTACTTCCAAGTCGCCCGTTACCAAAAGCCTCAAATGGTTCATTTCATTCGGTACATTATTATTTATTTCCAATTATGTAACAGGGATGTTAGCGTCGTATTCCCAGGCGTCCGCTTCGCCAATATGGCCGCCTACAGGACATCGCAGTAATTCCAGCCAGCTGCGTAAACACAAATTTACCGTATTAACAAAATGCTTTCTTAGAATTACCGCTACTAATTAGCCGGTTAGATTAGCGGTCATTGAATTAAAGGAGTGCATTAATTATGGTCTCCTGTAATTAGGGGCCGGGAGACGATATTCATTTGGACGGCTTCTTACGCGGCATTTAACCAAGCAGTCCTCTGACAGCTTAATGCAGGGATGGCCAACTACAATTCTCATCAGCCTCAGCCAGAATCCACAGAAAAAAAGTAGGGGGTCTTTGGCTTTCTGAGGATCCTGGGGGTCAGAATTCGTTAGACGGATCGTTACCTCAAAGATATTGTTTATTAAATTATTTTTCATCTCCCCCAGTTTTGATAATCTACATCGATGGCGTAACCCTCGCTGCCTTGGTGTCACCATTGTCTCCAACTTCTTATTTAGTCAACTGCCCCCTGCATCTGAAAAACATTGCCCCTCCTGTCCCTTCCTGATACCCGATGCACCTAAGTATAACATACCCTCTGCCTCCTTCTAGATTGTAAGCTCCTGCGAGTAGCACCCTAGCCTTATGTTTCTATTCAGATTTTTATATGATGCATTACTTGTCCTGTTTACTCATTGTACTGCGCTGTGGAATATGATGGAGCTATATGAATCAATAGCGTCCATTGTACAGGGCTGCGGAGTATGACGGCGATTTATAAATAATAATAATAACACATTGTACAGCGCTGCGGAGTATGACGGCGATATATAAATAATAATAACACACATTGTACAGCGCTGCAGAGTATGACGACGATATATAAATAATAATAACACACATTGTACAGCGCTGCGGAGTATGACGGCGATATATAAATAATAATAACACACATTGTACAGCGCTGCGGAGTATGACGGCGATATATAAATAATAATAATAACACATTGTACAGCGCTGCGGAGTATGACGGCGATATATAAATAATAATAATAACACATTGTACAGCGCTGCGGAGTATGACGGCGATATATAAATAATAACACATTGTACAGCGCTGCGGAGTATGACAGCGATATATAAATAATAATAACACATTGTACAGCGCTGCGGAGTATGACGGCGATATATAAATAATAATAATAACACATTGTACAGCGCTGCGGAGTATGACGGCGATATATAAATAATAATAATAACACATTGTACAGCGCTGCGGAGTATGACGGCGATATATAAATAATAATAATAACACATTGTACAGCGCTGCGGAGTATGACGGCGATATATAAATAATAATATCACACATTGTACAGCGCTGCGGAGTATGACGGCGATATATAAATAATAATAACACATTGTACAGCGCTGCGGAGTATGACGGCGATATATAAATAATAATAACACATTGTACAGCGCTGCGGAGTATGACGGCGCTGTATGAATCGGTAAATGAATAAAATCATATATTTCACTTGTTGCACGGAGCAGAATTTTTGAATCACTTTATAAACTCCGAGTTTTGCTGATTGAAAATAAATCCTGCGGCTTTTCCATTAAAATCTCAAAATAAACCTAATTGAAGCCGTAACGTTTATTCAGAAATGCTGTTTATTTCAGTGAGATTTGTCTGCAATATTTATTAACAAAAAAAAATTTACTCATTTAAATCATTTTACGCGAGATAATGGAATTAGTTTTGTTCTTTATCGTTCTGGGAGTTTTTAGGATAAATCTGGCTACTAAAGGGTTAACATTTAGAGAGCTGAATTTTTATAAAAGGAATCTTTGTTGGGTTTTTTTAAATGTTAACAAAATGTTCTTGTGTTGTAAAAAAAATCTTAGATTTTTCTCTTTGAAATAGGAGTTTTTGCCCAAATTGTAGTCTCATAAAAAATGTGGCCACAACATTTTCTGGTGGCTGCTTTCTGTAAACGGAACTGATTAAAGTCGTTAGAAGTGTTT
The DNA here is from genome assembly GCA_023333645.1 of Sceloporus occidentalis. Classification (NCBI taxonomy): domain Eukaryota; kingdom Metazoa; phylum Chordata; class Lepidosauria; order Squamata; family Phrynosomatidae; genus Sceloporus; species Sceloporus occidentalis. Next base: position 480,240 of record JALMGF010000190.1, read on the forward strand.
ATTTTGGGTCCACGTGAGGAAAATAAGCTTCTCGCTACCCTGATTGTAACAGATATCGCTGCGGTGGAAAAATTACAGACGCTGGGGAAAACGTAACATTCGGGAGGCAAAAGAAATAGAAAAAACAATTAATCGAAACAACCTTATTTTCAACTTTGTTGTCGTTATTAAAAAAACGGTTAGTAATTAGTATAAGTAGTATAATTAGTATAATAGTATAAGTAGTACATTTGTACTTTAAGATTCATACAAATTTTAGTTTTAAAGAATTTTGTTAAATGCATTGACTGGAGGGGATTGGAGCAATACTAGACCAATAGGGTGGATGAGTGGGACCAATCCTGTCCTCTCTCTCCTTCTTTCCTCCCCTGTTGGTCCAATCGCTGTCTGTTACAGCATTGCTCCAATCCCCCTCCTGCCTTTCTAGCGTTTCCCGCATTGCAGATTTTTTTTGGAGGAATGTGATTGGAGGAATAGGGAGGAATGAAGAGGAATGGGGAGAAATGGGGAGGAATGGGTTGGAAAGAGGAGGAATGTGGAGGGATGGAGGAATTGAGGAACTGGGAGGAATGAAGGAATGTGGAAGAATGGGGAGTAATGGAGGAATGTGCAGGAGTTGGGAGGAATCGGGAGGAATGTAAGTATGAGGAGGAATGGAGGTATGGGAAGGAATGGAGGAACTGAGGAACTGTGAGGAATGAAGGAATGTGGAAGAATGGGGAGTAATGGAGGAATGTGCAGGAGTGGGGAGGAATTGGGAGGAATGTAAGTATGAGTAGGAATGGAGGTATGGGGAGGAATTGAGGAACTGTGAGGAATGAAGGAATGTGGAAGAATGGGGAGTAATGGAGGAATGTGCAGGAGTGGGGAGGAATTGGGAGGAATGTAAGTATGAGGAGGAATGGAGGTATGGGGAGGAATGGAGGAATTGAGGAACTGTGAGGAATGAAGGAATGTGCAGGAGTGGGGAGGAATGGAAGTATGTGGAGGAATGTGGGAAGAGGTTGTCCATATGGTGTATGCAGAGGTGTTGCGAGAGAACTCTGAAGATCCTTGCAGAGGAGAGAAGAATGTCTGTGAAGGGGAGACACTGATATGGGTGTCGGAGAAGATAGGGAAGGAGGGAGAAAAAAAAACAATACAGTTTCTTTCTGAATATAAAAAAGCCATCATTATTTGGTCCATTTGCACTCGCCTGGTGTATTCATCACTTAAGAAAAGTTTCTTTGGCATAAAGGGGATATTTGGTGAAATTTCTCTGCCCCGCTTTTGCTATGTGCTACATTTCAGAATGGTTTTTTTTTCTAAGAATATTCGCTTTTAGCCAATGTCCGAGGAGAGGCGTTTATCCTGGGATTTATTACCCTGAAATTATTTGCTGACATCATCAGATCCCGGGAGAGCGAAGGCAAACCCTGATTCATGGGCTGGTGGATAATAAGCCGCGCCGTCCTGCAGGAGAATCACCGATCGCTCGTTTAAAGGACATTAAAACGAACATTTTTATTGTACTCGCCATTAAATACACGTTATTAAAAACTGCCTACGGCGTGCGCTTTCTCCTTTTCGGCCCCAGAATTTGTTTCGGAGGAATTGGGTTTTGTTTGCGAGGAAATAATATTAGCGGATTAGTAAACACTCGGGATTGTATACAGAGAGCCGTCGCTACATTCAGGGGGGCACCGTCAGGGGGGCCGTCCGGGAAATCCTCTTTTTCCCAGGAAGGCTTTTATTTGTCTCGTTACATTTCTTGCCGTTAATAATAATTTTGTCCAAAGTTCTGGAGGAATTCTTAAATTTCCAAATAATGAGCCCCAACGGAGCGCAGGAGTCTGAGCAGGAGAAGGAGAAGGAGGATTTCGTGGCTTCCCAGTACACTAAATGGTGATTTATAACGCGCATTAATGGACTTTGGAACCAAACCGATGATTATTACCACAAAATATCCTTTCACTGCTAAGGCTATAAAAAGCGGCTGAGTTCAGATCGAAGAAGGAAGCTTCAGCTGAAAAAAAAGGCCGCTGAGTTCCTGTTAAACTAGACACGTGGAAACCTAGAACCTGCCAGCAGATCGGCCCCATCCGGCCCCCGTCTAGTCACCTGTTTCTCCTGCTGTAACGACTCAAACCTTAATCAGTCATTGGTCTCGTCTTAGATTCAGGAGCCGTATGTCTATCCCATGCATGTTTAATACCCTCACTGTATTACCCTCTACCACCTCCGCTGGAAGGCTACCACCTTCTCAGTAAAGTAACTTTCTTCCATCCCATCTACCTATTTCTGCATCTAACCTCTTTATATATATATATGAGTATTTACGCATGTCTGTGTGCATGTATGCATTCTAGAGCGAGCGTGTATGTGCAAGTGCCTATGTCTGTGTTAGAATGAATGTGTGTGTGAGAGGCAGTGTGTGTTAGCGTGAGTGTGTATGTTTGTGTAAGTGTGATAGTGTGTGTAAATATGTGTGTTAGTGTGTATATTATTTAGGGGGGGGGCAAGGGGCGATGAGGCCACCATCTGGACCAGAAGATGCCAGCCCTACCCTGTCTGAGACACGTGTCAAACCCCAGAGAATATGCCTATTCACCGTGAGATTTGGGTAAAAACCCTGAGAATCTACTCACCCCCCCCCCAGACGCTGAGATTGGGGTAAAATCCCTGACAGCTACTATTTATGGTGATATTACATATTTCATTTTCTTACCAGTCATGTTTTTATATTTAAGAGATTTCTTTTACTGGCATTAATTATTAATTCAGACATTTTGCTTTCTCTTTGGTATTTAGTTTTCTTTCTATTTAAAATATAGATTTTTATATTTGGAAAGTTCTATAATTGCTGAATCTGTTTCTTTCTATATAAGAAATCGATCCCCTTTTTTTTTATAGAGTTAACATGATTTTTCTTTAAAGTGACCGTATTTCTAGAAATGTCCCCAGTCTGTTTTTTTGGGTCTTAGATACAATAAATTGATACGAGGTCTGATTACATTATTTTCTTGCTTCAATGACTGAGGAGAAAAAGCCATTCCTAGAAAGTGATTTTCAGAATAAATGGGATTTTAAGGGATCTGGAAAATCTTTTTTTTGGTCGAATTTATAGAAATTGTTAAAATGAGATGAGTTATAATATTTATTATCGTCACATTATTTAAATATTATTTAACATTTTTTTCACCTGATGTATATTGTATTACAATGTAACAGAATTTAGAATTTGTTGGAAAATTTAAATTTATGTTGATTTTATGAGCTCTGGCTTTTTCTGGATTTTGTTATCGTAAATAAAAAATGGCGGCTTCTAATGGTGACCTCTGTATCCCACCACGGTGCCAAGCAGGGGCTTATGCTGCTAAACGGCAGGTTATTAACCTTGTTGGCTAGAAGGAGAAATGCGTCGGCTTACTGTCTCTACCTGATGCTGATGGAACTCTGATTTGGGGATTTGTTCATTTGGGGTTCCCTGAAATCCAGTTGCAGATTTCAGTAATACATAGAAACGTAAAAACTAAAACCTGCCGGCAGATCGGCCCCATCCGGCCCCCATCTAGTCACCCATTTCAAACCTTAATCAGTCGTTGGTCTCGTCTTAGATTCAGGAGCCATATGTCTATCCCATGCATGTTTAATATCCTCGCTGTATTACCCTCTACCATCTCTGCTGGGAGGCTGTTCCACTTATCTACCAGCCTCTCAGTAAAGTAAATATTACTGTTGGGTTTAGAATTTATTGGGTTTATAAAAGCCAGTAATAGCCTCGCATGAGTCTGGAGTTTGTCAGGTCTGTCATTATCAGAACATGTTCTCAAGAGGAATCATTGGGACTCCACGATCCGAAGGGTCGTTTATAAACATCGGCTTCAACCTTTGCGGTAATTGGGGTTATTAAGGCCGTTTGCATTCATTTTATATTTATTTTCTTTGCCGTTAATTTATTTTTCCTTTTAAATTGATTTATGTTTTAGTGAAATATGGACGATCTCGGCCTCATTCCTTTGCTATTTCCAAATTATAATAAGCATTCTTAATAACGGCCATTAATTATAGATACATTATTTATGATTTATATCTATATTTATAGAGTATATAATATTATTAACTATTATTCTTTCATATCTACATTAGAATTATAGTACAAATATATATCCATATAAAATAATATAATAATAATAATAATAACAATATCGTATAATGATAATAATAATAATAATAATAATAATATCATATAATGATAATAATAATAATAATATCGTATAATGATAATAATAATAATAATAATATCGTATAATGATAATAATAATATAATAATAATAATAATAATATCGTATAACGATAATAATAATAATAATAATAATAATAATAATAATATCATATAATGATAATAATAATATAATAATAATAATAATATCGTATAATGATAATAATAATAATAATAATAATATCGTATAATGATAATAATAATAATATTATAATGATATGTACCGTAATAAGGCTGTGTAATACGTTCCTCATTGTAGTTCTATAATTGTATATATTTTGCTCATACTACCGGTAAATAGCCTTGTGTTTATACCAAGTGTTCTTAATGCAGTCAAGTTGTCTGTCCATACCACCTCTGCTGCAAGGCTCTCCTTGGTATCTACTACCTTATTTAAAGCATCTCGCTCCCAGCTACCAAACTCCAGCTTCACGCAGTGATGGGGGTTTCTGACACGTTAAATTAGGGGGAAAATCATTAAAACAAAAAAAATTGAACCTTTTCAAGAATTGATATTCAGGCAGCATTTAATCTGTAATTAAAATTATAATTTAAATATGCAAATGTTTATAGGAAAGATTTTTGTACATGCGGCACCTATAATATTTACCGTGAATTATTAATGTTTTCTCAGAAAACATGAAACCTCACATATAAAAAGACTCTGATCAATAAAACGGAGTTTCCTCCCCGGAATGTGCCGGGGAGGGGGGGGATTTCACACATCTGGAAACATTTAATATCCAGGAATTTGTGTCAAAATAATCCCGCAATGCGAATAAAAAAAGACAATTTGTATCAAACAATGTAAACAAACGATAACATCAACAGTCAATAAACAAAACCGAGTAAAACGTGGAGGTCGAGACTTTTTTAAAAAAAATCTTATTTAATTTAATTAAAAACGTAAATCATTTAGGGGAAAAAATGTGATTTCAATTAAGTTTTTTTACAAACATTAATAACACATTACGTGCATATCAGATAACCTCTAATTTCTTATAGTTATAGAATTGGGAAGTTTTGCTCATATTACTCTAGAAATTCTGCAGTAGTCGGGAATTTAGTTCTATTTCCCGCAAAGTGACCATTATTTGGATCCTGATCCACCCGCCAGCCAATCAGAACGCGGCTATGAACCCAAAGTTCTTTATTGTGTTTCTGTGTAGTTCTGATTTCCTGCTTTCACTAAAAGCCGACGTCCAACGGTGAAAATGTATCATGTTGTTAAACGAGAAGAATATTCTTTTTTACAAACATTAAAAATGTGTTTTTTTTTACTTTTGACCTTAGTTTTCTGATTACCAGGACCTTGGCTTTGAACTCAATAACACAAAAAATGCAGTCACTTTATACAGGGAACAAACATACATTACGACTCAAAAGTTTGGGGTCACTTACAAATGTCCTTATTTTGGAAAGAAAAGCACATTTTGTCCATTAAAATAACATGAAATGGATCAGAAATCCAGCGCAGACGGGGTTAATGTTGTAAATGACTATTATAGCTCGAAACAGCTGATTTTTAAAGGAATCTCTTTAAAGGCGCACAGAGGCCCTTTATCACTCCCATCACTCCTGTGTTCCAATGGCCCTTTATCCCTCCCATCACTCCTGTGTCCCAATGGCCCTTTATCACTCCCATCACTCTTGTGTTCCAATGGCCCTTTATCACTCCCATCACTCCTGTGTTCCAATGGCCCTTTATCCCTCCCATCACTCCTGTGTCCCAATGGCCCTTTATCACTCCCATCACTCCTGTGTTCAATGGCCCTTATCACTCCCATCACTCCTGTGTTCCAATGGCCCTTTATCACTCCCATCACTCCTGTGTTCCAATGGCCCTTTATCACTCCCATCACTCCTGTGCGCCAATGGCCCTTTATCCCTCCCATCACTCCTGTGTCCCAATGGCCCTTTATCACTCCCATCACTCCTGTGTTCCAATGGCCCTTTATCACTCCCATCACTCCTGTGTTCCAATGGCCCTTTATCACTCCCATCACTCCTGTGTCCCAATGGCACGTTCCCCTCACCTGATACATCCATGTATACTGACAGGATTTGTGATGGGATGTGGCTGATGGATTGGGGGTTGGGTTCGGTACACATTGCATTGAGATTGTATATAAGTTCTGTGTGTTTGTAATAAAGAGAGTTCTTCTTGGTTTACTACGAATGGTGGTCTGGATGATCCGTGGATAGCTGAGTGCGATCCGTATGAGGGACTGACTGTGATTCCTCAGCCCTCAAACAGGGGGACCCAGCCTTGGGTACGGTGACCCTGTAACGCACGTTGTGTTCGCTGATCCAAGTTTAGGTTTGAAAAGGCTGACTGATGGCTAGAAAACACTTTTGCAATTATGTTACAGCCAGAAATGTCCTTTTTTCCCATGAGTGACCCCAAACTTTGAAACTGTTGTGTATTTATTTTTTTGTCTTCATATGAAAAAAAGCAAGACACGTTATTTGTCAAAAATATCGTTTTATTTCACCACATCAGAAAAATCAACCTCTTTTGCGGACATTGTCACCAATTCTTCCTTCTGCAAAAAGGAGATCCATAGAATAAATGAGAGAAAAGTCCCGACGAAGGTGAGGTCAGCAATTATTAAAATATAAATTTTAAGTTTTATGGGTTGAAATTCTGTCTCTTGACTTCTAAGGATTAGAGAATAAATTCAATAACTCATAGCGGACATTCAGAGTCACTTTCCTAGCCACGGCTTCTTTATCCATTGACGTAAATCTAATTATTTTTAGAGCTATATTGGTTAATACCGAACAAAAGCCGTAAAAGCCAAACAAATGTGATCATTTAACACAGGATTAATAAAAGGAAGTAAAAAAACACCAGCAAACGTAATACTGAAACCACTACTGCTGCTGGCTGTGTGACATTGGCTGTAATGAGCTTCTGCTGTAGCAATCACTTTTGCTAACATCAGTTAGAAGAGGTTTAGACGTGGGACAGGTTCTCTCAGCACAGATGCTCTTAGAAATTACTTTTTTGGATTTGAGTCCTGGGAGTTGCATTGTTACTTTGTGAGAATGATAGTAATGAGTGATTTGTACTTTTTTTTGCTGATTTTAGACAGGTTATGAAAGAAAGCCCATTGTCACTTACGAAACAATTCAATGTTCTTGCTGACACCGCTTAGACCTGGAAAGCTCTCTATGCCTCGCTAATTTATTTTTAATTAATTGTATTCCACATAATTTATTACAACGTTTTTAATTGTTCCCTTGTGTTTATTAGCTGGGTCAATAATCTCAGAGGACGCCGACTGCCGGGAATAATTCATTCGCTTCTTTCTTTTCTGCAGAATAAAACTCATGAGTGATTTGATGATATTTCACTTGGCTGATTCTTTCTAATTAATGACCATTTCTGCTCGTTAATGTTTATTTCCATGCGCCTTTCACGTTGTTTGCTTCCTCCTTTAGGTGATTTGGGGCTAAATGTCCGCATGTAGAGGACAGCGAATGACTAATAAGCGGAAATCTGTGACGTCATCGGTGGGAGCGATGAGACGATGGCAGTTCGTCCTGTTACATTCTATCCAGATAATATTTGCTATTATTACAGGGAACATGACGTTACCGGCGAGAGAATATGACAAGGTCACTTAATAACAAGAAGGACTCATCGATCGCCCGTGAAAGTGACAGAATCCTTAATTTCCTTACTGAAGGCGACAGAGATTTACTAAACGTTTAAAGGATCGAGTTAGAAACAGCATGTTATTCCGTGCAGGGTTGGCAAAAAAAGGGATTTTAACGCAGAATTGGAATTATTCATAAAATATGCGATGCTCTAAATGCCGGATGAAATTATTAGAAGTAAAGAAATAATGATTTGTGTGAATAAAGTAAGTAATGCGGTTTTCTAGAGATAAAACCAGAAAGTTTATGTGTAGAGAGAGAGATTTCTGGTCAATGGTTATATGGCTTTAATTGTTAAAAAGTCTCACTTTTAGGACATTTTGGAATTAGAAAGGACTCGTATCCTGTTTCTCGCCTTCAGTGTTACCCCCAGCAGTGGGGTAATTAGATTTTGTGCCTCCCCAGGCCTGACTTAACTCACCCCCCCAATCTTCATTTTCCGCACTCCTTCCTCGCCAGGCTGCACCTCTTCCTATTTAGGATCCACTCCTTCTTCTATAAACTCTGCCCCTTCCTCTTTAGGCTCCACTTTTTGTCTCTGCCACCCCAAACAGCTTTCCAGTGCCTTCTTTGTCCCCAAACATCCTATCTCTGCCATCCTTGCCCCTAGCTCGTCTCTGCCATCTTTGTTCCCAAACAGCTTGAAAAATTATTGAGCGAGGGGGTGAATTCTGACTCTAATTATCAAATTCCCCCGATCTCTGCTTAACTTCTGGTATAGAATCTCCTTTTATTTTTATTATAAAAAACACAATTCTTTATACTGCTTTTTTTAACAAAAGAAGACATTGTGTTACAACGTTACGATCTACAAAACAGATCATTGTGTTAGTGGTCAGAGTTTTGGGAATGAATGACTCGACAAGTAAGAATGGGTTTATGATTCATGTTTGTAAAGGGAATAATGACATCTTTTTCTGCGTTCAGGTGAATAGTATGTGGGTATAATGGCAAATCTGGCAAGATAGCTAGTGGTCCATCTTGGCTCTGAGCCATTCGAGCCCCGCACCCATCACGCATGCACTGCACATTTCAGCAACACTTCTCTTGGTTTTGCTCCTTTGGGGAAGAGGCGCCCTCTGCAGGTCTCTCCTAAATCACCAATGAGTGCCGCCATTAGACTGCTCCCCCTGTTTTCCACCTGTTGGCGTCTCTTTCTCTGGGATGCCGCATTCTCCTGGCTGAACTTCTCAGCTCTTTTTCCCATAAATGATCCTCGGAGACTCCAGATTTCCACGTTCTTACGCAATAAGCCCGGCGCCGCCGTATTCTCAGATCTTTTAGCTAAATATAGTGCCCCTGATCCTGTGACGAGCGGCCGGGCCGGGCGCGGGAGTTCATGCCGGGATCCTTCTCCCGGGGCGCAGTTCCCAGAGAGCGACGCGGAGCCCGGGGTGGGTGCAGGAAGCCGAGGTCGGCTCTCTGACCGCTCCATGCAGCTTCATACTGCTTTCATTAAATCTCTCCCCATGACCCATTTGGAACAAACCGGAAAAGTTATTTACCGAGACCCAGAAATCCGATAAACGGCGTATTTTAATGGTCATTAACCCCTGGAGTAATCACTTGACGGGATCCCACGGCCCCCAGGGGCATAATGACTCATCTGAGAGCCCCAGCGGCCTGTTACCAAATGCCCCTTCTGGCTGCATCGATGGCACCCTGTTTAGTATGTAAATGATGTATCTTGGAGCGGGTCACCGCGCATGTGTCTGATAAGCATAAAAATAGGCCCTGAACGCGTCCGGTGATAAATAGTTACTAACGTCATTAGACGCCATTCGTTCAGCTTCTGCCCCAGGAAGCCGGGGTTTCGCTTACTAACTGGCACACAAAGGGTTACCGCCTGGCACGCCAAGGAGTTGTAATTTGTTAAAAATGCTCTTGAATGGAAAGCTCCAGAAACCGTTTGATGATTTGGGACGGAGCGATTCGGTGGGATATTCCTTTAAAGGGAATAATACCGCGTTTGCCTCGACTTGGCGGGAAACTCCAGTCCTCAGATGCCCTTCGATGAACGTATGATGATAGCTCACGTGGTCCCTTTTAATTTTCATGGTGTCTCCCCTTACAAACGCATGGGGGGGGGGATTCTGCAGAAAATGTCAGAACATGGAGGAGGCGGGGAGCTGCAGCTCTGAAGCTGCAGCTTCGCTTTTGGGGGTTGAAGCCCAAGGTGTCGAAGCATGGGGGTGATCCAAAAGTGTTTGAGAATGAGCCACGGTGGAAAACTTGCCCCTAAAATGCCTCCTCTTCCCCCGTCGGCTGGATTCTGCCCCCCCCCCTCAAGTGCCATGAGGAGGACCACTGAAGTGTCCAAGGAGAGACGGGAGCCAGGAATTCAAAGTCATGTGATCAAAAAAAACCTTCTTTCATTTGGCATTTTCTTTTAGAAAATATAAATATGTTTATGTTCAAAGAAATACATATTTTTTTTTTATAATATTTAGATCATATTTTTAGGCGAACGGAGAAGTATTTTGGGTTAGATTTTTGGAAATAAGGGTGCAGGAGCAGAAACGGATTTGACAAATGAAAAAAAAATTACAAAACGATGAAAAAGAGGCTGAATATTAAAAATAAACGAACGCGGCGAGTTTTGGCCCCGCCAGCTCGGTTTGAAGGATGATTTCTTTCCAGCAGTTTCGTAACACGTGAAGAAACACGGAATTGAGAGCGTTACAAACCCCCGGGGCGTGTAAATAAACACAGAGTATCCTTTCTTAGCGTGTTCCAAGCGAACGTTTATCATACGGCTTATTAAACTAATGCAAACCCGGCTTGTAATGGCTTTTCCAGAAGCTGAAGCTGGCTGAGTCCGCAGGTTTAACCCATTCCCTACCAATAATCCAAATGCAGCTCGTTATTTAAAGAGGATCTATTTGCGATGTCTCGGTGCGGAAACAAATTATATTTATTTCTCTTTTATAATTTTGTATTTTATTTTTTCTTCTTTTTCTGCTGTTTTTTGTCCTATTACATTTTGTTTTTTAAGTGAAGCGGAATAGAGGAATAGGATTGGGATCCGATGAATGCCTAAAATGCCCGAGGCATTTTTCTCGATATATTTATTTTGATATATTGATAGAATAAACATTAATATTTTAGAGCTGCTGGAACCAAGGAGGAATCTGATCGCCTTTTGGGATGAAGAAGGATTCTTTTCCCCCCTAAGTAGCAAAATATAGCCTAATTGGGTTTTTAGGGGTTTTTTTTTCCTTCTTTTGGATAAAAATCAGGAAGGGTCGGTAGAAGGGAGGACTTGACGGACTTTAATGGTCTTTTTTTCCAACCTAATCTACTGTTACTTTATATTTGTTACAAATTTAAGATTCACCATTCGGTGAGTTAAATCCACGACGCACCCTACAGGTCATTTTGTTGTATATGTTGTTTAATGTCACATTTTTCTGCCCATACATATTACGCGTCAATCATGAGTTCTTTCGCTCTTCACATCTGCGTAGCTTTTGTATCAGGCGCAAAGTCAGCCAAAACACCCAAAAACACACCAACAAATAAAACATACCAAGAATAATAAATCTATTTTTAGACATCTAACTTTACACCAAGCAGGAAGAGGGGCCACAGCTCCATCTAGTTAGACCAGAGAACTGCATGCAGCAGCCCCTTCAGACCCGGGAACCTGCCAGTCCTCAACCATCCCAGCCGGGAAGATGCAGCCCAGGAAGACTTTTCAGCCATGGGAGGTATAAACAGGACTAGCGGTCCTACTTCACCACAGGAGCCCAGCCAAAAGGCTTAGAAGAAGAAGAAGAAGAAGAAGAAGAAGAAGAAGAAGAAGAAGAAGAAGAAGAAGAAGAAGAAGAAGAACCAAGCTGAACGGCCCCTAAGAGCCCCTGCAGTCAGCTCATTCCAGGCGCCTTTGGGGGAAACCAGCTGCCTCAACCATAAATTGAGCCTAGAAAGACATCACCATGGGAGCATGACTGGAATCATTCCAAGGCCCAGTAAGTAATGAGGTCCACGTCTGGACTCCCCGTTACACTTGAGGTGAGATCCAAGAGACGCTCGATAAACGCATATAAAAAAGGTTAGAAACTCAACAGACTGACAGCCGCTTAACAGCCCGTCCTGCGGTGCGTCCCTTACGGGGAATCTCAAGTTTTAGTTCATTTGTGCCATTAAAGAGGAAAGTTTTCCACCACCAGATCAGTCTGAGCCTCCTGCAAGCAAAACAACAACCCTTCAGAGTAAATATAAAAACCCCCTCTGTCATTCCCCATCATGCTGTATGCAGGAGCCGCCATCTTGCTGCCCCATCACAGGGTTATCTCGCCCTGAGATATCTGTGATAACAGCGTCAATCTCTAGAGCTAGAAGCTCATGCGCTGTCCGCTAAAAAAATGTGGGGAGAGAACAGAAAGCTGCTTAGAACTTCCTGCCGGGCTGACGGGAGAGAACAGGAAGCAGCTTACAACTTCCTGCTCAGGCTGACGGAGGAGAGAACAGGAAACAGCTTCCAACTTCCTGCTCCGGCTGATGGGAGGATACAGTCTGCACTGAGGGATGATGGGAAATGGAGCGAACTTTGCATAAAATGCAAATGAGTTTGTCAGAGCAGGAAATATTATCTCAGATGTGGGAAATCCTAAAGAAAGTAAAATAATGTACAATCTGTATAAAAACGAAAATCGTGCATTAGACCACCCTGTAAATACCTCTAACCCCAGCTGTCGGTTACAGGGTCTCACCGGCGCGGGCACTCGATATCCCACAGGCAGTTTGTCCTCCATACACGAGAGATCCACGTCTGGGGGGGCCTCTCTGTGCTTTAATGGTTAAAATTTACATAAAATGCTGGGGGGGGGTGAGTTTTCTGCCAAATCCACCAAAATCTGCCAGAGGTGCAAATTCTTTGTCTTGGATATAAATGACTAATCGAGAAGCTTACTCAGCATCTCACTGACTCAACCTTTCTGGATAAATAATTCAGCCTTAAAACATCTGTTATTTATATCGCTGTCAGCGCGATGAGCGGACTTTTAAAAATGGCTTATTTTCCATTTGACGTTTATCTGGAGCCGAGTCCTTCACAGCCTCCTCTGATTCAATGATCTCTGAGCATCCTGATTGGTGCTTTTCTCCCTGCTAGATCACAGCTGGAATCCCTGCTTGAATACAGGTGACTTCATTCAGAATATCTTTACCTCCTGACAAGTTGTGGTTTCCATAGCAACAGTTATTAGAACTGTTAAATCTACTGAAGGGTTAATGTTTGAGAATTCTCAAGATCAAATAATTTACAAAGACTGTTCCCAAGCATGTTTATATATCTGAGTTTAGACTCAGTTAAGCCACGGATATCACGCCCAGGTAGATAGTTGCATGTGACGTTACACTCGCGGTGAGTCCGCTCTGTAAGCCTTCCCGATTTATACTGCAGAGTAAAACACAATCACGTCCTTCAACTGCAACCTTTGCCAGGTTTTCCATAACAAGATTTGATGAGTCTGCATGACAAGACCCCAATTATTGATAATTTCACATGATTTCCAAATAATTTATTGACCTACATTATCATTCAAAAGTTTGGGGTCACTCGGCTGTTTTCATGGAAAACAAGGACATTTCTGGCTGTAACATAATTACAAAAAGGGTTTCTAACCAACAATTATCCTTTTACACTTAAACTTGGGTCAGCGAACACAACGTGCCATTGGAACCCAGGAGTGATGGGAGTGATAAAGGGCCATTGGAACCCAGGAGTGATGGGAGTGATAAAGGGCCATTGGAACACAGGAGCGATGGCAGTGATAAAGGGCAACTGGAACACAGGAGTGATGGGAGTGATAAAGGACCGTTGGAACACAGGAGTGATGGGATTGATAAAGGGCCATTGGAACCCAGGAGTGATGGGAGTGATAAAGGGCCATTGGAACACAGGAGTGATGGGAGTGATAAAGGGCCATTGGAAGCCAGGAGTGATGGGAGTGATAAAGGGCCATTGGAACACAAGAGTGATGGGAGTGATAAAGGGCCATTGGAACACAGGAGTGATGGGATTGATAAAGGGCCATTGGAACCCAGAAGTGATGGGAGTGATAAAGGGCCATTGGAACACAGGAGTGATGGGAGTGATAAAGGGTCATTGGAACACAGGAGTGATGGGAGTGATAAAGGGCCTCTGAAGAGATTCCATTAAAAATCAGCCGTTTCCAGCAACAATAGTCATTCATAGCATTAACCCCATCTGTGCTGGATTTCTCATCCATTTCATGTTATTTTAATGTGGAAAATGTGCTTTTCTTTAAAAAAAAAACAGGAAATTTCTAAGTGACCCTGAATGTTTGAACTCTATTGTATGTAATATCCACATGCGCAGTCTGATAGTATCAGCTATTTCTCTAGATTCAGGCTACAACTCTTATGATACCCAATTCAGTGAATTTGCAAGCAACCAAAAACCTGGTTTTATCTCATTTTGTCCCAATAAACTCCCTTTATCTGCAGACCTGGAGCCGCCGGTGCTGTCAGTCATGTGATATTTTGGGTGACTTTCCCGGCTCAAACACCACACTGAGCTGACGCTTTATGGCGATGCTATTGAAGTCCGTTCCTCCATAGACTTTCATTAGTCAGAGAGTCCAGCTGAGTGATTAAGACTGAGCCATTCTATTGTTCCCCACAGGCAGTATGATAAGGAGTCAGGGTGGTTAGTAGATTGGGGATCAGATAACAGAGCGAGAATCATAGAAACGGCTGATATGCAGGAAAGCAGACATGTTTCATTGTTACTAATTGTAGCCAACGCGCTGATTTTGCCTTCTTCCACCATAACTCCTGAAAATACTGGGACAGAGAGATGTCGCCGGTCATAAAGCCGCAGAAACAGACCCCCAGAGGGTGGGATCATTTTCCCAAAGGGCTTCCCCAGGTCACAAAGGGTTACGCTGCTCTGTTCTTTTCCGATACGGGTGATTTTTCTCTATAATCGTAGCGTCTGCCGGACACCGGAGAAGTTGTTTAAGGTCACGGCGACTCTCTGTACTCCTAAAATAATTAAACTGGTCTGAAGCGGAAATTTCCTTCAAATAAAGTGTCAGAAACCGTTATTAAAATAGAAATTGTAAAAATAGAATTGTAGGCGCAGATTTTTATCATTATTTTACCCAAAACATTCTGGATAAAAGAGCGAAGCCGAGGGTTTCTGAGTAACCTGAAGCAAAATAAATATGAAAAATGATCATTTTGCTGCTTAACATCTGTCTGCAACGAGGACAACGTGTGCTGTTCCGGAGACTTCGTAAATATTATTTATGAAAGATTCTTGAGGTCAATCCAGTCGTAACCTGAAGTCCGGAATTCGCCCAGACAGAGCGTCAGATGCGGGGGGGGCGCGAAACGCGACATTAGAAGCGAATGAATGATCGCCCCAAAGCCACGCTGCGAGTACGAGGAACCCGTCTAAGTTTCTACGATCTGGCAAATCGTTCGGCTATTTATCGAGTCCCGGCTCCGCCGTATAAGCTTCAGAGAGTCGTATAAAATATGGATGTGGTTGTAATACGTCGGTATAAAGGTGGCCGCCAAACAGAAATATGTTTATTTCCCAAACCGCCGTGTTTTAAAGGCTCGTTACGTTACAGAATGATGGGATCCCGGGCAATTCTTCACGCGGTTATCGCAATTCTGTAGAAGGAAACGCAAGAAATGGCGTCCTAGATATTTTTCCTAAAATAAATAGTTTTTTGAATTTATACATACTTTTTCTGAGTTGTTTTTTTTATACTCCGCTATATTCTCTCTCCAGCTTCTGTTTCCTGCGTCTTAACCAAATATGTCATTTAAGGGGTTAATATTAATATTACAATACTTGGTTGATACTAAAATATGGAAAAAAATGAACTGTTTTGGTCCAAAAAAATGCTGGTGTCTTTATTATAAAGTTTATGCTCGTGGGACCACAGAAGGCTCTTTTTCAGATGGGATTTGATATTATAATAAAGCATATTAATATTGTGTTTCCGGGAGGCAATTTGTTCGTATCTGTCGGCAGAGTAATATCACGTTATTAATATTATATGATATATTTGTATTAATATTTGCTGATATATCGTTATTAATATGTTCCGAGCGGATCATTGGCCCCTTTGTGCCGATATCATTAATATTCTTCGTTCCCGCGATCTGTCGCTGGATTAATATTAATACAGAATTCCGAGGCAAAGGATCTGATCGACTTATTCTCTGGAGCCCATCGTTTGTATCCATCTTCTGATTATACAGAAGGAGCCTGGATTATAATATTTAACCCTTATGTGCCCGTTAGGTGTGCTACAACCTGGGTTTCTCTCTTCTACTTAATGGGTTAATAGAAACACAGAACCCGGCAGCAGATCGGCCCCCAGCGGCCCCCGTCTAGTCGCCCGTTTCTCCTGCTGTAAAGACTCAAACCTTAATCAGTCGTTGGTCTCGTCTTAGATTCAGGAGCCGTATGTCTATCCCATGCATGTTTAATCCCCTCACTGTATTACCCTCTACCACCTCTGCTGGGAGGCTGTTCCATGACAACATTATATGATATTTGCAGAGTCAGTGATCTGTTACCGCTGACATCCGAACGTAGAAGTGAAATATTCTGCCAGCAGAAGCTTCCTTTGCATCGAAGCGCAGATGACTTCCTGCGAGATCTCGGCGCTCCTTGTCTTTTCTTTCACCGGCTTATCATCCGTGAAACGCGCGTCCGGCTTCCAAATATTAAAGGGAAATTAAACTAAAAACGAGAAGATTTTATCAGGTTTTTCCGGCGTTAAAGGATCTGTGTGTCCTTCGAGACACATATACAGACATACATACATACACACACAAACACATATACATATACACATATACACACATACATACATACACACACAAACACATATACATATACACATATACACACACACAAACACATAT
This sequence comes from Sceloporus occidentalis, assembly GCA_023333645.1. Taxonomy (NCBI): domain Eukaryota; kingdom Metazoa; phylum Chordata; class Lepidosauria; order Squamata; family Phrynosomatidae; genus Sceloporus; species Sceloporus occidentalis. The sequence continues at coordinate 497,089 of JALMGF010000190.1, forward strand.
ACATATACACACATACACAAACACAGCCATTCAAATATTTGGGGTCACTTAGACAATGTCCTTGTTTTTGAAAGAAAAGCAGATTTTGTCCAATAAAATAACATGAAATGGATCAGAAATCCAGCGCAGATGGGGTTAATGCTGTAAATTCATATCTGGAAACGGTTGATTTTTTATGGAATCTCTTCATAGGCATACAGAGGCCCTTTATCACTCCCATCACTCCTGTGTTCCAATGGCCCTTTATCACTCCCATCACTCCTGTGTTCCAATGGCCCTTTATCACTCCCATCACTCCTGGGTTCCAATGGCCCTTTATCACTCCCATCACTCCTGTGTTCCAATGGCCCTTTATCCCTCCCATCACTCCTGTGTCCCAATACAGACACACATCCGCCCCTCTGGGTGAAACGAATCGGCAGTAATTTAAATGTCTAATTTTGAAGCTGAATTATGGATTCTCTAACTAGACCTTCTAATGTCTGATATGATGATGTGATGGTTTTATCAGTAAGCTGAGCTGCACCCAACTGTCCGGCCATCAACTGTCCTCAGCAAATTATTACACAATGTATTGCTTATCCATTGTACAACACTGCAGAATATGAGGGTGCTATATAAATCAGTAACTAATAATGGAAAGCCACAGGGCTCTAATGATATGGGGGCCACAGTGTTAATGGGAACGGCTCCATGCGTACGGCCCCCAGGGTGCCCGGCTGGGGTATGAGTATAATAATGCGCTACTAAGTAACACCTCTTTACAGACAGAAAACGCGGGTCTGGCTTGGATTGTTACATAAATTGTTACACTTACACCAGAAAGGCACTCAAATAAATGATCCGGCGTTTAGAGAACCCCTTCTTTCAGACTCCTTTTTTTTTTACAAAAAATTTTTATTTTGATCTAATGTGACATTTTACGGTTAAACGAAATCTCCACAAAACCAAATTAATTTCTAATAACCGCACAAACGACGTGTTTCAGACACGAGAACAGGTTTCACGCCGACTGATGTTGGCACCGTTGGAATGGGTTTAAGGATGACTGGAGAAATGTTTTATACATGAATGAATGAATGAATGATGAGAGAAGCATTCTGTGACCCGCAGTAAAAGGGTTCTCATTCACAGCCATCAAACAGGTTAAGAAGTAAAGTGCCGGCCGTCGCTGTCCTGCTGTGCGGATTTTTGCGTTGGTTGGAGGACGCGTTACACGGCTGACGGAGGCTTCGTGAAAACCCGCGTCGTGATAGATTTATTGTGATAAATAAGAGTTTATTGATTTGGATCCCTCCTGGATTTATTAATGGTCTGAAAGCGTGGATGACACAAAATGATGGAAAGCAGTTCAGTCAGAAATGGACGTTCTCTCCCTGCAAAAGGATTTAGCCTGGGCAGTAAAATGACAAATGCATTTCAACGTAGATAAATGTCATTTTATGCATTTTGGAAGAATGAGCAATCATTGTAATGAAGAATGAAATGACTGTTTACTGGGAAATCCACCTTGGAGAAGGATCTGGGAATACTCGTTGATAAGAGATTGTCACGTTCAGCGGGTCGAACCCGGAAAAATGATCACACCGGGAAAAAAAGAAAGAAAGTAAGGCACCTTTAGAACCAAAGTTCTAAGTTCTATAAAATATTTATTTATTGCCGGGAGATCACCGTGGTGAGATGTCATGTGATAACTGGATGTCAGCCCAGCTACCAAAATTCCGGGAGCTCCTCACTTTTCGGCAGTCTGTAGTAAACATAAAGGGGAACTGTCACCTTCGGAGTTTCAATCTGCTTAACCCTTTCAGTGTTCTGTTGATTCAGTATCATTCCTCGTCTCTGGCCGTGTTATTAAGCAGTCCTCGCTGCGTCGGCTGCGTCACCCGGTGCTGGAGATTAATGTCTGCATCGTTTCTGGAGAACTTTCAGAGAATATTTGTATATTTAAAGACGCTTCACTTTTTTCTGTTCTGGTTCTGACCCGCGGCGCTCGGTTCCTGAATTAAAACCAACATTTCTTAACGCTACGTATTGTTGCTGCCGCCCGGTTTCCATTTTCTCCTTCATTAAACCTCTTTTTGGGATCAGAGCCAGCGTTGTTTTTCTCGTACAGTTTACACGGAGAGATTTCTCTTACCGGCCCGTTTTCGGTGTAAAGTACCGGAAGCGGCTCCAGTTTGGTTCGGTTGTTTGCCAGGAATATGCCGGAAGCCGTGACAGCGAATCCCTAGAACGGGATGAAGATTTTGACAAAGACTCCAAAACGAAATAACTTCCCTTCGTTCCTACGGCGGAGAAAAGTTACGGAGACTTCTCAGCCTGTCACCTGATATCACACGTGACGAGACCGCTCATTAGAATGTCTGACGCTCTCGCCGCGGCTTCTCCGGCACTTAAAAGACTTTTCTCACCGGCCTCTCCGTCTATTAAAGAGAAGTGCGATTTTCTTAAGAGCACAAACTAATGGCTGCGGGTTTTTATCCGGACTTAAAAATGATACAATTTGAATATTATTTCAGTTTGGGTTTTTTTCAGTTTGAAAATAGAATGGTTTTTTTTTTCCTTACCATACATGGAACAGCATGTAAATTCACATACATATTCACAAATTCACATATATATTGACGCGTCTATTAAAATACAAATAATATAAGACACAATTAGACTACAATTTACTACAAACTACCTAGCCTAACCCCACAGAACATTACCGTACTGGCATACCAACAACAACAAAAAAAGAAAGAAAGAATAATCACCTTCATTCATTCCATACCATCCGTACAATTCATTCATACAGTCAAGCAAATTTTATATAATTAATATAGGTATATGTTATATTATAACTTTTACTAACAAGAAAAAGTGCCAGGATGCTGAGCCAACCAAGGTCTCCATATATTATGAAATTTATGAAGTCGCTGGTGAGATAGAAAAAAGCCGCCTTCCATTAAACACTGGTGTCTGATTTGATTCACTACATGATCAAGAGAAATAGGTAATGATTGCAACCATTGTCTGGCTATAATTATCTTCGTAGCCAGCAAACATTGTACAATCAAGGCCCTTTGATTAAATTGAAATCCATTTAAATCAAAATGTAGGAGAGCTCTTTGCAAGGTGGGTACTTATATCAGAATTCAAAGTTTCAGAGAAGGCCCCTGGGAATCAGCGTAGCTAAATGGACAGGGAGCATGTATGTGTGTGTGTGGGTGAGTGCATGCTCAGGGCATGTGCGTGTTTTGATTGGGGTATGTTAATTGAGGGGCGGGAGACCCTAGGTGATATAAGGTGCCCTCTGGGTGACCCCGGTCACTGTCCTTTTTTACAGACACGGCCAACAGTCTTACCTGCTTCCCACCCTCCCTCCCTATTTCTTGTGTACTGACTTTCTTTCTTTTGTCACAGCTGGCGGTTTTTGTGTCCTTGCCGGTCTGGTTTTGGTAAGTGATGGAGTTTGGATGCTGGTGGAATGGAAGGCTCAGTCCTCCCCTGACCTCTGGTGTTTATTGGACGGGCCCACCGAGCTTGTTGGACGGCTGGTGGTTAGCATTGGTGGTGGGACAGCGAAAGGTAGCTGTCAATTTTGTTTGGACGAGGGGGGAGGTGAGTACCTGTGGTCTGGATTGTGCAGTGTGAGAGGCCGGCAAGGACGGGGTTAATTCGGTTCCTGTGTTGGTTATGTTTTGAATATGTTACGGTAATGTTATGTATATTTGTATATTTGTATTTATTATTTATCGGTTATTGTATATTATTCTTATTGGTTTATGGTGTTTTGGGCCAACACAGTGTTTTATGGTTTTATAATAAAATTGTGCTGTGGCCTGCTTTACCCAATTTCAGTCTCCGTGTGGTTATTTGGTGGGTTAAACTGGTATTGGGTTTACAATGCACGGTACACACTACCTACATACATGATCTTAAATAGATCCTGCCAGACACATTGAATCTTTGAACATTCCCACCAAATGTGGGTATACGATCCTAATGTCAGACCGCATCTCCAACACAAAGGAGGCACATTATGATTAGATTTAATCTGTTTCACCGGGGTTATATACCATCTCCACATTACCTTATAATGCACTTCGATCATATTAAGGCAGTGCGAGATTTTATTCATTTCTAATAGACTGCCGGTCCATATATTTAGATCGATCTGAGTTTTTAGATCTGATTGCCAAGTTTTCAATGCGGTATAAACAAAAGGAGTTTCTAATTCTTCAAGCAGTATATACCATTTTTTTTAAGCTTTTTGGAATATTCTCCGTGGAAAACATGGCACAGATGGCAAGTGAGATCTAATATAAAAGGTTATCCTAAAAACGTTTGAAAGATTCCAGATCGCCGAATTCAAATTCCTCCGAAAGCTGGGGAAATGATTTTATTTTATCCCGGACCAGAATATCAGTAAATCCTTTTGCTCCTAAAGTTAGTCCAATTTCTCAATTTTAATTGGGAAATATGATACTGAAGAGTTTCAAGCGGAGCTGTCGGGACTATTTTATTATGAAGGCCTAATCGGGGCTTAATAAACTCCCAAAACTCTATAGGGCGTTGGAGGGTGATCGGCAATGTTCTATGTAATTTTTCTTAGTTGTCGTGCGCAGAAAATTTCTCTTGTGCAAAAATTTTCGCAGAGCAACCATTTTGTGCACACAATATCCGCGCTGCATAAAGTTTCAAAAAAATTGTTATTTTTTTCTTTTTTTGGGAAAAACTGTTGTGCGGACAATTTTTGGTCGTGTGCGCTCTCTATAAAAGCTATGTGCGCGCGCACAAGCGCACAGCTTAGAGGGAACACTGGTGATCGGTAGGTTCTTTCTAATTGATTTTAGCCTAGGATATTGTAGCCATAGTATACATTCTAAATTTGAGAGTCGTGTCAGTTCTTGCTCTATCACAAACCAGTCTTCGTTGTTATTCTTCTTATATTGTAACTTCAGAATATGCGTTAGCATGCTTGCTTGGGCACATCTACTTAGCGATGGAACATTAAGTCCTCCTTTGCTTTTACTAGCTGCTAGTGTTTTCCGTGCTATTCTAGATCTTTTACCTGCCCAGATAAAATTATCAATATTTTTTTGAAAAACTCTAGTCCAAAACAGCGGGAGCCTGAGCGGAATCGTTTGAAGAAGATATAACCATTTCGGAACTATGTAAGATCTAATAACGTTCATCCTCCCGAGCCATGAAATAAAAAGGCCTTTCCACTCTTTGGTTTGTTTAATCAATTCATCCCGTAATTTGCTAAAGTTTCTATAATTTCAGATATCTTAAATGGGATTACAACCCCCAAGTAGTCAATCTTGTCAGCCTTCCCTTTTAATGAAGCTGAAAGGTTCATCATTACGGCTTGGGTTTTTTTGATTAAATTATTATTTCAGTTTTAACTGTATAATTCCATGAGTGAGGCGAAGTCCTGCGCCACGGAGCAGCATCTTCGTTTAATGTCCTGATTTTAAGTTATTTCAGATTTATATTTCCGGCTCTGACATCCACCGAAGGCAAAGCCGCTGCATTTTATGCAAATTCCCCTTCGCTTCCCATGATCCCTCAGTGCGGGCGGCATAGGAATCCTCCCGTCAGCCCGAGCAGGAAATTATAAGCCACTTCCTGTTCTCTCTCTCCGTCAGCCCCAGCAGGAAGTTGGAAGCCGCTTCCTGTTCTCTCCCCGCGTTGTTTTAGCGGACGGCGCATGAGTCTCTAGTGCTAGAGATTGTTTCCGGCCGCGCAGGTCGCTCCATAACGCTATTATCACAGATACCTCAGGGCGACGGGGAGATTTATACCCTATGACGGGGCAGCAAGATGGCGGCTCCCGCATTCAGTGTAACTGGGGGTAACAGAGGGGGTTTTATATTAATACTTAACAAGAATTAAGTGGTTAATTTGTTGTTTTTAGGTGGGACATTGTGAAAAAAAGAGGAACGTAAAATCAAACAATATTTATTAGGAGAATATTCTCTAATATTCTAACGATCCCGATAACGGAACAGGAATAACTCAGACGTTCTGAAGGAATGAATCACCGAAACACTCAAAATTTGGCAACATTATCGAAATGTCCATTTTCTAGTCTAACAAGTCAAACTTCTTTTTTTTTTTTTTACTATAGTCATAAAATTTAAAACACTTCAAGAGAACTCGAGAGATACATTGTAATCATTTATTACTACAAGGTAACATTAAAGCTTTTCTCTGAATTGTTAATCCTAGGGGAGTTTTTATAATTTTATCACCGTAATTTATTTAGTGCGAGGATGAACTGGAAGATGACAGAAATATGTGAAGGAGAATCTTACATCACCAAGTCAACCTGGGATACATAAATGTGTAATATTCAATTCTGATGCCGTCTTTCCTACCCTGCACCCCTTTTTTCCTCCCCTAATGCCCCTCTTCCCCTAATATCCCTCTTTCCTTCACCTTTGCCCCTCTTTTCTCCCTCTTTTGTGCCCCTCTCTCCTCCCCTAATTCCCCTCTTTCCTTCCCCGACGCCCATACCTGGGAACTTCTGGGCTCCGGCTACCTGGAGCCTTTCCGATGGCCCTCTCCCCTCATCTGATGCCCCCCCCCAGATGCCCCTCTTTTCTAGGAGGTCAGAATGTTTGCTGGGTATGAGGGTATCGCAGGGTTCTACAGCCTTAAAAGCCCCGATAATGTGTATAGAAACAGCAGGAAACGGCTTTATAAATTAAACGGGGTAAATAAACCCCATTATTCTTCTAATAACCCCACGCCTCTAACCACACCCCTAAAACAAAACTACCCCACTTTACTGCCCCGTTGTGTGAAAAATCAAGATATTTTTTAATATATTTATTATTATATTTATTAGGTGATAAAATGGGTCATGTGATCAGGCCGGTAAATATCTGTTCCGATTCCCGTTCCGATTTGCCGCCCTTTCCCATCTTTCCCAGCATTAAAGGGAATCCACGCCATGACCTTCTGACCCCTTTGGCTAATCGGTCTTACTTCCGCTAATATCGTTTTTATTTCCCAATTTGCTGAATAAATACTAAAGTTGGGTAGGTAAAACTGCTTGTTTTTGTGACCTAAATCATTTTGCTGGTTTCCAGCTCGTCCAATAAACTCCTCCGGGAATCGGCGCCTTTTATAAAACTCGCGTCCCGCCATTCGCCGGCCCGACGCTCCCCTAACGCTAAACTCGCTAATGAAAAGAAAGCCTTGTTTTTAAAGGTAATAAATCATTACTTTTAGGAAAATGTTTTTTTTATGTGGAAAATAAGTATCTTTACTGCCAGTGAAAAGGATGCTTGTTGCTCGGTAACCGGCAGAGGTGAGAATCGGCGAACAATGGCCGCTCTGTCTGTGATTTATTGTGAAACTTCCAGATGTTCCGCGGTCCCCGTCTAATAACAAGAATATAACCGGAGTCACACAGATTCCCTTCCCCCACACGGGGACATCAGCTGGCATAATGTTTTTTTGTGTTTTTGTTTCTGGTCTGGGGCTGAATTCAGAGTTCTAGGTCTTGCTAAATCCTCATCCTGCATGCCCTGAGATCCTCCGAGTTCTGCCACCCTGCTTACTTAGAAAGGGTAACTACTGCTACCTCATAGAAGCTGAGGTCGGTGGCAGCCTGGGGCACAGCCGGCATTATCTGATCAGCAACAATCAGAAATTAAACAATAGGGGAGAGATAATTAATGGGGTGGAATAACCAGGAATGATGTATAAGTAACGGGAGCACCGGGAATGCCAGGGATGCAGAGGGATTTATTGCAAAAGTGGGTGTGGCCTCAGTTACACTCCTCCCCTTTCTCTCCCATCACACCTGTAGCACACGCCAAGTGCACCCGGTGTTAATCCAGCCGCCGAGTGCGAGCTTCTTGTCGCCGAGGACTGTTTGTCCCAGACCAGCGCTATAAAAAAATAAGTGAGAAAAATACATTTTATATGTAAAAATATTATGAGTGTTTCAGTGACTTCACAACAAGCGGAAAAATATATTTTGGCCAAATTTTCTATGATTCATCGCATGAAAGTCCGGCTGCCAAAAAAAAAATCAAACCTAAAACTTTGACCAAAAAATCATCTTAATTTTACAAAATCCAGATAATTCGGCGTCTCTGGATTGTCTTCGCTGCGGTTATTTATTCTCCTGTCCTATCGTGACACATTTTATTACACACATTATACAGAGCCCGGAATTCTACAATGAATCACCGCTTTTTGGTAAATATTTTGCACGACTGAGGAAGGGTCCCATCCAGCCATCAGACTGAAACATACCAGCCAAGTGTCCCTGTTTGATTTGTCCATTCCCTCTCTCCTCCCCCTGATGCCCCTCTTTTCTAGGAGGTCAGAATGTTTGCTGGGTATGAGGGGATCGGAGGGTTCTACAGCCCTAAAAGCCCCGATAATGTGTATTTTTGCCCCAGGTCTTGTTACGGGTTAATGATTGTCTTGGCTGCGGCGTTGGGGAGATGATTGGTTAATATGATTTTTAAGGAATAATAGGTTTCAGCCCGTTTGCTGAGGATATTCGGATTATTCTAATTCTGTAGAACACAAGACTCCAGAATTTGCCCCAAATCCAGCCCCTCTGCGCCCCCGGCCGCCAATTGGGTTTTGGGGCAAAGAATCAGAACATGTACCTCCTGCCCCGGGCAGAGGTTATCTGAGCTGCTCCTTAAAAATGAAGTCCCATGGAAAAAAAATATCAACAATGAGAGGTCGGCAATCGGCGTCGACCTTTAGGTTTCATCTCATTTTGTTCCAATAAACCCCCTTTATCTGCAGACCTGGAGCCGCCGTTGCTGTCAGTCATGTGATATTTTGGGTGACTTTCCCGGCTCAAACCCCACACTGAGCTGATGCTTTATGGCGATGCTAATGAAGTCCGTTCCTCCATAGACTTTCATTAGTCAGAGAGTCCGGCTGGGTGATTAAGACTGAGCCATTCGATTGTTTCCCACAGGCAGTGTAATAAGTAACAATGGGCAGTTGGCTCAGATAACACAGAAACCTGTTAATGATTAATTTAAGTGAATAATAAATGATAAATCGCTGCTGCTATAACCCGATCTGTAACAGAATCTCCGTATTCTCCGGATTCAAATCGGGATAAAATGACTTAAATAAATCCTCTCCTTCTTGAATATTCCGCCCGCGCTTGGTTTTCTTTTAACCTTTTGAGAACCCCCTCCAGCTTCTTTCTGGTTTTTAGTGTTTTACCTTATTTAGAGGTTTTTTCCTATAATTAATGGCGTTACGGGGGGGTCAGAGATAACGAGAACGGAACGCGGGGCCGGAGGAGAAGCCCCTGAAATATCTGGCAGCAGGTTCTGATTATCTGTTGTTTGCATGTATTTGACTCCTCGGCGCATGAACTGAGAGTGACGTAAACTGTGACTGGATCCTTTCTGTGGGACCCAGAACCTGCCGGCAGATCGGCCCCATCTGGCCCCCGTCTAGTCGCCCATTTCTCCTGCTGTAAAGACTCAAACCTTAATCAGTCGTTGGTCTCGTCTTAGATTCAGGAGCCGTATGTCTATCCCATGAGTGTTTAATCTCCTCACTGTATTACCCTCTACCACCTCTGCTGGGAGGCTCTTCCACTTATCTACCACCCTCTCAGTAAAGTACAACTCCCTTCCATCTCAGTCTCTGACTCTCTAGTGTTGGATTCCGGGCTCTTGTTGTAAGTTTTCTCCTCTTTTGAAATAAATTCCCTCCCGTCCTTTTTAAATCGCTTTAAACAGAGGGTTGTAGTGAATGGCGTAGGTCTTGTTCCCAGTGGGGTACCTCGGCGGTCTCTACTTGGACTCGTTCTCGTTAATATTTTTATTAGTGATATTGCAGAAGGTGTTGATGGGAAGGGTTAATTTTCCTGGAGGGAGAAGCCAAACGGCAAATGATTTTGGTAAATTGAGCTGCGGCAGCCGACGTTTAATGCGGATAAATGCAAAGTAATGCATCTGGGGCATAAACCCCCCAACGGCAGAGAATAGAATACCTGATACGGTGCGACCCCCAACGTGGGAGGAGGGGGGTTTCGGGGTAATTATTTCTGAGGATATAAAGGCAGGCAGACAATGCAGTGGAGCAGCAGGAGAGGCGAGCAGAATTCCGGGCTTTACAGCGAGAGGTATGAGCAAGGAAGAGAGTTTATTTACAAGGAGAAATAAAACCACAACAAGAGGACAGAGCCATGAGATAGAGGGGCAAAGGTTTGATGGTAACATCAAAAAAAATATTACTTTACAGAAAGAGTAGTGGACAGGTGGATTAGCCTTCCAGCAGAAGTAGTAGATGTTAATAAAGTAAAGACATTTAAGCAAGCATGGGATGGGCAGAAGGATAAGCTAGATATAGGATAAGGCCGGGGACTAAAGGAAAGGACTGCGCGGCCGAACGCTTCTTATCTGCCGTCACTTTCTATGTTTCTATTTAAATGTCTCTCTCCCATCAACCTCTCTCTCTTCTTCCCCTGTCTCTCTCCAGCTCTTCTCTCCCCCTCTTCTCTCCCATCCCCTCTCTCTTCTCTCCCCGTCTCTCTCTTCTCTCTCTGTCTCTCTTCTCTCCCTTCTCTCCCCCTCTTCTCTCTCTTCTCTCCCCCTCTTCTCTCTTCTCTCTCTGTCTCTCTTCTCTCCCCCTCTTCTCTCTCTTCTCTCCCCCTCTTCTCTCCCCGTCTCTCTCTTCTCTCCCCCTCTTCTCTCTCTTCGCTCCACCTAGTCAGAGATATTGAGTCCCTCGGTCTCTCCTGATCATCGTCATCCTGTAAAGCGCCCCCCGTTAGTCTCCATTCGCTGAAGTCTCTCCGGAGCGGTTTGGAGGATTTTATTCTCGCGTTTCTGATAAATCTGTCTTTTAGACTCCGTTACGCTTCACGACTGTCCAACGCGGCCCCCCAGGGAGGCGGATGGGGTCCGTTATTACAGCACAAATCAAACATTTCTCTGCTTTCTCTGGCCAACGTCAGGTTGATGGGTGCTGGCAGGGCAGCTGTGCGAGCGACACAAAAGTCTCCTGTGTAAGTGTCTGCTTGCAGTTTAAGTCTCGTCATTGTGGCAGGTGGGCGATCCGCGGAGGGTAATCAGGAACATGAAACGCGCTTGGCGGTGACTACAGGTGGAAACAATCGTCATCGCCAGCAATTTCCACGATATTTTACTGATTTACACAGAAAAAAGGTAATAAAGTCACTCGCGTTCAGTGATAAAGAGAAACCATCTGTGAGCCAAACCCCAGAACCTGGATACAAAGTAACCGGTAACCCTTCCTGTGCCACGGAGACATAGAACCTGCCAGCAGATCGCCCCCCGTCCGCCCGTCTAGACCCCCGTTTCTCCTCCTCGGAGATTCAGGAGCCGTATGCCTATCCCATCCCCTCACTGTATTACCCTCTACCACTTCTGCTGGGAGGCTGTTCCACTTATCTACCACCCTCTCAGTAAAGTAAAACTTCCTTCCATTCCATCTCAGTCTCTGGCTCTCTAGTGTTGGATTCCGGTCGCTTGTTGTAATTTTTCTCCTCTTTTGAAATAAATTCCCTCCCGTCCTTTATTAACCCTTCATGTATCTGCGGTACTCTCTGGGTAACGGGATCCGGGTATAGAATGGGAGGCAGTAAACTCGCATTTAACTCCGAGCAGATCGCGGAATTCATCATCATCCCGGCGCGTTCTGCTCGTCCATCGGTAAAGATTCCAGCCATTGGCCCGGGGGCGACACATCTATATACTGAGATACGTGGAACAGCCTCCCAGCAGAAGTGGTAGAGGTTAATACAGTGAGGGTATTTAATAGGACCACCTGATAAGTACCTGTGATATCCATTGGGGTCTTCAGATCTTCATAAAGCCTGAAGTTTAAGGCGTGATCAGGAAAATATCAAAGAGCTGTGATCATTAACGCTGAGCGAAGGAGCGTCACGGGATCATTTACACTGGAAACATCAGGTCAAAATGCCATAAAAAAGACGTCATCGTCTCAAAAAGCATAAAAGACAGAAAAATTTGAGTTTATTGCTATTTATTACAAGCCGAAGAGTCTAGACAGGGATGGGAAAAGCAGCCGTTCCGTGTCCTGAACAGAAATGAGCAGAAAAACACAAATAAGAATGAAAACATTGATTTATGACGTGAAAGGAAGCGCGCTGAGTATCCGCCGACCGCTCCGATCCGCCATCAAATCAAACAAGCGTTTAGGGTTTTTTACAATAAAAAGTATAATTCTGGCACCCAGTTTGTGAGCGGCCAATCATAAGGTGTCTGAGGTTACCAGCAGCATGGAGTACGAGGGGTTAACAAGACCTGAACGTACCCTGGTGGTCCCGGGTGCTTCCCCGTTCCCCGACTATACAACCGGCAACCGGTGATGGGGCTGGGGATTCCCAGGTATTTCATTAATCCATACAGACTGTATACTGGGCAATCACCATGGCAACCAATGGAAAGCCGATTGCTTCACTTTGCCCCGGCTTTGCACGGTGAGTGGCCGGCAGCTTCACGCGGCTGATGGAGAGAAATCATTTCCATCCAAAAGCAGACGTAATGATTCTTTTTTCCACATGCGGGTGAAACGCTCTGCGGAGTCGCGTGAGAAGTTACTTTGTGGCATTAAATCCGTTAAACGTCCGTCTTCTGGCTGAATCCGCAGGAGAGAATTTGCCAAAATATCCAATTTCTGAGTCAGAATAATCCCGGATGATGTCATTATGTGGGAGTCCGGATCGGCGGCGGTGCCAGAACTTTCCGGTCACCCGCTCCGTTGCCGCTCCGTTGCCGCTCCGTTTACAGACCCCGATCCGGCGTCTCCGGGAACCTCAGCCGCTCTTTAACATAACATTACGTTTCTTTATATAGCGCCAGCAGATACCGTAGCGTTTTAAATCTTTGGGACATTTAACGTTTGTTTCTTACACAGCGAGGGACAGAAACAAAGTAACCGATCTTATATTATTATAACAGAGAAGTTACCCCCCCCCTCCCCGGGGGGCAGATCCGCAGCCGCACTCAGTCGGATCAACCCTAACCCTGAATAAATCGAATTATTTAACGTAAAAAACATCACTTTTGCGACTTTGTTCCAATTATTGAAATATTCCCCCCGGCGTCTGCAATAAGATCGCAAAAAACACCCCAAAAAATCAAATATTAAAGCTGCGGTTCCACCTACTGAATGCTTCCGCCCCGCTGACTGCCCGCAGCCTTCCCAAAAATCATTTCATCGCGTAAACATTTGCCTCATTCCTAATTTCTGCTGGGAACACTTAATTGTCATGTGACAGATATTAATATTATTAAGATGACATTATAATTATTATTGTTATTATGATGTTTTATTATTATACTATTTTTATTATTAAGATGACAATTATATTATGATGACATTATTATTATTAAGCTAGCATTATATTATTATTATTATTATTATTAAGCTAGCATTATATTATTATTATTATTATTAAGCTAGCATTATATTATTATTATGATAGCGTTATATTATTATTATTATAGCATTATTTTATTATTATTATTATGATAGTGTTATATTATTATTATTATAGCATTATATTATTATTATTATGATAGCGTTATATTATTATTATTATTATAGCATTATATTATTATTATGATAGCGTTATATTATTATTATTAAGCTAGCATTATTATTATTATTATTAAGCTAGCATTATATTATTATTATTATGATAGCGTATTATTATTATTATTATTATTATTACATTATATTATTGGTATTATTATTAAGCTAGCATATTATTATTATTATTATGATAGCGTTATATTATTATTATTATTACATTATATTATTGGTATTATTATTAAGCTAGCATATTATTATTATTATTATTATTAAGCTAGCATTATATTATTATTATTATTATGATAGCGTATTATTATTATTATTATTACATTATATTATTGGTATTATTATTAAGCTAGCATTATATTATTATTATTATAATAGCGTTGTAATAATCCAACTTGTCTCATTCTCTGTAATAAAAGATCCGCCAATCATGTAATTAATTAACAAACAAATATTTATTGCATTTTTTTCAATTTCCCATCTCTAACAAGAAATATGCGAGAAAACAGATTACATTCAGATCAAAAAACGCTATTAAAAGTATAAACAAACCCGTTTATATACAAATAAAGATCCTGCGGGTATAAAGCGCTCCGCGCACGCTGACTGGGCGGGATTCCCGCGGGAAACGCGTTACGGAGCGACAGAGCGCAGCCGGAGAATCTAGCAGAATTTGTCAGTTTTGGTGAAACGCTGAATGGCGTTTTCACTTTAACCGTTACAGCCCTGCGACGGCAGGCGGCTTCCCAACGTAGGGAGTCCCGTCGCTGGCTCTCTTAGCAGGACTCCCAGTATGCTGAGCCGGATTCTCAGCGTTATCGCCTGCATATTCCATAGCGATGTACGACGCACAGACACAGTCCTTGGGACCCTACAGGTTAAGGCACTATTCACTAAACTGGGAGTTTGCAGGAGACACAGGAGACTCCCTCCCTGCCTTCACCGGCCGCGATAAAAGCCGGCCCCGGGAGCTGATGCCGTTTACTGGGGCGAAATAACCCAAATCAGCCACCCCAGTAACAGCAGAACGGAGAAAAAGCCTGCGCAGTAAAACCTGCCGCGCTGGAGAGATCGTAAAGCAATCGAAATATCCTGTATGTATGTGGAATGCTGCGGAATCGCGTTCATTGTACAGCGCTGCGGAATAGGGTGGCGCTATAAGTCAATAAAAAATAATAACGCTGAGACAATCTGTGCTTCTCACGCTAGGGTTATAGTCATTATATTCCGCCAACGGGATGCAAACGGTTAAAGGTGCTTGCGGTTACACAAAAATCGTCGCGCGGCGGTAAGTTCCGGAGAAAACGGCGAAACCTCAACGGTGAAAACGCGGAGGGCTTATTCACTAAACAATGGAATCTCCCTGATTTGACTTTACTGAGAGGGTGGTAGATAAGTAGAACAGCCTCCCAGCAGAAGTGGTAGAGGGTAATACAGTGAGGGTATTAAACACACATGGGATAGACATCCGGCTAATCGTCCGAATCGAATGTTTCTTCAGAAAAAGCATTCTGTTTGTTTTCTGGAATCACAGCGACGAATCGGGGCGACCGGCATTAAAGGCGCCCCTGCTTCGCGTCTCCGATCGCCCCCCAGACGTCAAACACAAACTCGTCGGGGAAGGCAAAGTCGCCGAGCGCTTCGTCGAGGGCCACGGCGAACTCATCGGGGTTCTCCTTGTTGCGTCCGGCTTCCACCATCGTCGCGGCTGAAAACAAGAAAAAATATATAAAAAATGTTTATTCTCGATCCGCAAATTTATAAAAGAAAAGAATTTTAACAAAAAAAACGGCGGTGAATTCGCTCGTTACAAAGTAACGTCAGCGCTCAGCGGAATAAAACGTTTCCCGCCGGAGGTTTCTGCCAAGTCTGAGGAATGTTTAGAAAATTACTGGTAACTGGCTGGTAACTGGTCGGTAACGCACCGGTAACTCGCCGGTAACTGGTCGGTAACTCGCCGGTAACTGGTCGGTAACTCGCCGGTAACTGGTCGGTAACGCACCGGTAACTCGCCGGTAACTGGCCGGTAACTGGCCGGTAACCTGCCGGTCACTCGCCCATATAACGCCCTTTTAAGCGACACGAACGCCGGGAGCGAGCGAGGGAAAGGCATTAAAATGCAATCAGCGCCCATCAGGTTTATTTACTGAAATCGCATTAAACGAGGATTATTCACCCCAAACCCGTTCGGTTTTAATATTGCCGCCTCTGCTGTAAGGAAGGGACGGGGAGGCAGGGAGTTTAATGGCGAATTTTGCCGGCCATAATGTGATTTCAGCGGTGGCCGCGCAGGTCTCTGCCCTCCAGGCGCTGTTGGTATCGTTAAAGCTTCTGTCTGCCTGAACTTAAAGATTTCGTCAGCAGATTAAACGCCATTGACTGAAAATATCGGAAGAAGCCGATTACGGAGGCGGCCAATTCACTGAAACGTTCCGGACGCTGGGATATTTTTATCCAAATGTTATTTAAAGTCATTTGGTTAGATGGCTGCATTCAGACAGATAAACGCCAAGGACGCAGGGAGCGGCCGCCCTGCCAAGTCAGGAACGCACAACGAAATATCCCAACATATTAAAATGTACGGATCAAAAGAACGTTCTTATATCCACAAGGAGCATTTCTCTCTTCTACAGAGGAAACTACGTGGGTCATAGAGAAGAGAGAAGAGAGAAGAGAGAGAGAAGAGAGAGAGAAGAGAGAGGAGAGAAGAGAGAGAGAAGAGAGAGAGAAGAGAGAGAGAAGAGAGAGAGAAGAGAGAGAGAAGAGAGAGAGAAGAGAGAGAGAAGAGAGAGTGAGAAAGAGTGAGAGCGTGAGAAAGAGTGAGAAAGAGTGAGAAAGAGTGAGAAAGAGTGAGAAAGAGTGAGAAAGAGTGAGAAAGAGTGAGGAGAGAGAGAGAGAAGAGAGAAGAGAGAGAGGAGAGAGAGAGGAGAGAGAGGAGAGAGAGAGAGGAGAGAGAGAGAGGAGAGAGAGAGAGGAGAGAGAGAGAGGAGAGAGAGAGAGGAGAGAGAGAGAGGAGAGAGAGAGAGGAGAGAGAGAGAGGAGAGAGGAGAGAGAGAGGAGAGAGGAGAGAGAGAGGAGAGAGAGAGGAGAGAGAGAGGAGAGAGAGAGGAGAGAGAGAGAGAGAGAGAGAGAAGAGAGAGAGAGAGAAGAGAGAGAAGAGAGAGAGAAGAGAGAGAGAGAAGAGAGAGAGAAGAGAGAGTGAGAAAGAGAGAGGAGAGAGAAAAGAGAGAGAGAGAGAGAAGAGAGAGTGAGAGAGAAGAGAGAGTGAGAGAGAAGAGAGAGGAAAGAAGAGAGAGGAGAGAAGAGAGAGGAGAGAAGAGAGAGGAGAGAAGAGAGAGGAGAGAAGAGAGAGGGGATGAAAGAGAGAAAGGAGAGGGGATGAGATTTAAATACATAAAGGGTTAATAAAGGACGGAAGGGAAATGTATTTCAAAGAAAAGATAGAACAAGAGACCGGAATCTAACACTAGAGGGTCAGAGGCTGAGATTTAATGTAAGGAAGTTTTACTTTACTGAGGAGGTAGATAAGTGGAGCAGCCTCCCAGCAGAAGTGGTAGAGGGTAATACAGTGAGGGTATTAAACATGCATGGGATAGACATACGGCTCCTGAATCTAAGACGAGACCAACGACTGATTAAGGTTTGAGTCGTTACAGCAGGAGAAACGGGCGACTACACTAGTTTTATACACAGCGCTGCGGAATATGTTGGCGATATATAAAACAATAATTATCTTCCGTTGAATAAATTAATGTCTTCTCTTTTTCCCTCCAGCAGGGGGCAGCAAAACTCCTTACATTCTAATAAAGTAAAACTTCATTATTTTTTTCACATGGCTTATTATTAATTATTATTATTATTATTACGATTATTATGATTATTATTGATATAATTATTTCACTGATGTAGCACCCTCATAGTCCACAGCGCTGTACAATGGGTTTAAGTAAATGCATCAGTTCAGGCCATTATGAGTGAAAGTAAATAAAAATAATGATAATAAATAGATGTGTGGAAGGGCAGCCCCGCCGCCGAGTTAAGGCAGCTTATTAAACACAAAATAATAAACCGGACAATAATCAGAATACAGGAAAAAAAATCCATCAGGACCCGAAACTCTCCAAATATCTGAGAGTCGCTTTTCAACGCCGCTCCTGAATGCCGAGGGTTCTAATTCCTGTTATTTTTGTTATAATTTAACCGAAAAACCACAAAATGGTTCAAAAGCAAATTTTTATCTAAAACCCGGCGGCCGCTGATAAACCCTCCGCCCCGGCCAATAACCCCGGCGGGTGAAGCCTCGGCCGGCCGCACTCACCCAGCTCTATGTCCCGGATGCCCATGTAGCTCTCCAGGAGGTCGTCCACTTTCTTGATGGCTTTTTCCTCGAAGGCGTTCGGCTGGAAAGACAATAAATTCCACAAATTATTTATACGGCCAATGGGAGCGAAGCCGGCGGGCGGGGGGGGGTTGGGGGGCTGCAGCCGGGGGGCAGAACCAGCTCTCCGGTCCTCTCCCTTCCCATCCTTACAGAGGCTGCCGGAACCAATCAGAAACAATCAGCAACTTAACGGGGGGGGAGATAACTTAATGGGGAGGAATAATCCTGAGAACAGGAAGTTAGGATGGCCGCTCCCATTCTACACACATAAAGGGGGGTTAATACATTATATACACACATGGGGGGGTTAATACATTATATACACACATTGGGGGGGTTAATACATTATATACACACATGGGGGGGTTAATACATTATATACACACATGGGGGGGTTAATACATTATATACACACATGGGGGGGTTAATACATTATATACACACATGGGGGGGTTAATACATTATATACACACATGGGGGGGTTAATACATTATATACACACATGGGGGGGTTAATACATTATATACACACATGGGGGGGAGGTTTTTTTTATTATTATAAATAATCAGTTTCTTTAACTCTTTAAGTGCTAGAGGATTGAGCCGTGTGTTTAAATGGTTAAATCGAATTCAGCCGCTATAACCCGCCTGCTTCCCGAGTCTGGCACCAGTTACAGAGTGATTCACAAAGCCGGACGGCAAGGGGATGTTTGAGGCTTTATTAAAACATCTTAAAAAATGGTGAGAAAGTAAAAAGCGTTACTAAAAAAAAGTTACTAAACCGACCATTTCTTCCACCGTGGCCGGTCCTCGCGAGCGCAGCCGCAGCGTTTCTCTGCCGCTGGAGATTTTACCGTCGCTGGTTTTCCCTCCCCGCGTTCTCGGCTCAATCATTTCTAAAACAAAAAAAGAAAGAATTTTTTTTTTTTTAAAAAAGGTAAAAATGTTTTTTTTGATATTTAAAAAAAAAAAAGAAATCACCAACAAAAACCCCTGGATGACGCTAAACGTTCCATGCAGAGGAGCAAATAAAACGTACTAGAAACCAAGCAGATCGGCCCCCATTCGGCCCCTGTCTAGTCCCCCAGTTCTCCCGCTGTAAAGACTCAAAAATCAATCGTACCCTGAAAATATATTTTTGTGGCTCAAACACCGCACTGAGCTGATGCTTTATGGCGATGCTAATGAAGTCCGTTCCTCCATAGACTTTCATTAGTCAGAGAGTGCGGCTGGGTGATTAAGACTGAGCCATTCTATTGTTCCCCGCAGGCAGTATGATAAGGAGTCGGGGGGGGTTAGTAGATTGGGGGGGTCAGATAACAGAGCGAGAATCATACAAACGGCTGATATGCAGCTGCCTGAAAACTTTATATTACGGGGCAAAAAAGCTGCAGCTGGGGTAAGAAGTTCCGCGTCGAGTGGAATTCTCTCATTTTCCCGGTAGACGGATTAAACCCATCTGCTGTTTCTCGATTTTCACCGGAATCATTTCATAAATAAATGTTTGTGATTAGAGGCCGCCTAGAAAACGGTCCCAGAACCCTAAACAGATCTGTAAATATCTAATTAACCAATCGGAGCCCGGCCTGCCCACGACTGAGATCGGCGACCACCCAACAACGGCGAGTATTTCTATCCTGCAAACAACTGCTGACAGAGGAGAGGAGAGAGAAGGCATGGAAGAGACATTTAAACACATAAAGGGTTAATAAAGGAAAGGAGAAAAATTACAACAAGAGACCGGAATCCAACACTAGAGAGTCAGAGACTGAGATGGAACGGAAGGAAGTTTTACTTTACTGAAAGGGCGGTAGATAAGTGGAACAGCCTCCCAGCAGAAGAGGTAGAGGGTAATACAGCGAGGGAATTAAACATGCATGGGACAGGGATATGGTGGCTGGTTCTATTTTTCGGTGTTTTATGTATTTTGTGCTCCGTGTTGCATTTAGTCGGTAAAGCCCCAGGCGCTCTCTGTAACCCGACGCCCCTGCGCTGCGTTCTGTCAGGACCGGGGAGGACTAAATGGCTCTTTGGAGATCAAACCGCACAATAATCACAAGTGATGCATTCAGAGCCGCACCAAACGGCGTCAATAATTGGAAACATCCCCGGTTCTGTCCTGTTCTGGGTTTCTGGGGTCTGGACGGCGTCCGGCTGTCGAGGGCTGAGCTGCTGGCAGAGACCCCCGAGAGGCTTCTGGGAGGCGGATCCGGTTTTTCCATTACGGCAGAAGAGTCGAGTCCAAGGGGACAGCGGCCGGGGCTCGCGGGGGTTTCATCAGCTCTTTACTCGGATCTGACGGTGGGTTCTGGAAGTGACTTTCCGAGTCGTATTCATCACAAAGGAATAAAATTCCTCATTTTTCTTCCCCAAACAACCTCAGTCGTTTGGATTGTAAGTTCTGTGGGCAAGGAGCTTTCATCACTTTATAAGGATCTATTATATATTTATATCAATTTTTTCACCCTGCTGTGTCATTGTATGAATAAAGCTTTACTCCTTACACATACGCTCTGACCACATGCGATCGGCCCCATCCGGCCCCCGTCTAGTCTGCCCGTTTCTCCTGCTGTAAAGACTCAAACCTTAATCAGTCGTTGGTCTCGTCTTAGATTCAGGAGCCGTACGCCTATCCCACGCATGTTTAATACCCTCACTGTATTACCCTCTACCACCTCTGCTGGGAGGCTGTTCCATTTATCTACCAGCCTCTCAGTAAAGTAAAACATGGCTAGATCCTGTGGTCTAAAAAATTAACGCGCACATCAAGCCGCGCATGCTGCAGGTATCTTCATGTCCAGAAAAAGCTGCGGCTGATTTAATTAAACTGAGAGAGAAAAAAACAATTACTCTAAAAGAATGTTACGGAGTTCGGTTTTTGGCGTTTATACAAATTCCGTTATTATACTGAGAATTTTGGGCAGAGAAAAGCTAAATGAGACAGAATGCGTTATTGTAATGTTAGAGCGCCCTCTGGAGGGGAAACCCCAGATTACCTCACACAGGGGCTTTAAAAGTTTAAAGGGTCTGGACTTTTAAAAAAGTTCAGGATTTTATTTTAATCCAAAAAAACCCCGAAACATTATTATTTTTGGGGTTTTTCCCTTTTTTCTTTGTTTTTTGAGACTGGGAAATGAGTCGTTTCCAACACCCAGATGTCACCAAGTCTTATTACCTGGTGTCTTACAGAGGGAAGGAATTGCCCCCGGGGGTATTTTCTTGCCCTCAGACATTTCTCGTGGCCCTCGAGCTATTCTTTTTTTTTTTTTGCCTTTTGATGTTTTTTCGGCTCCCGGAACCCGATTCCTTCTGCGCTCCGCAGGGCGACACCTCCGTATCTCCTCCATCCATCGCCTCCTCTCGTCTTTCTCCTCGGATCACCTTACCGGTTTCACTGCTCACCAAATGTACGTCTCCCAGATCAGAGACCGGGAAGCACCAGGCCAGCTGTCCCCGATACTACGTGAATAATTCACAGACTGGCACGTGAGGGGTTAATGGGTAACAGCGCGTGAATGTAAACGTCTTTCTGTTCCAAATGGGAAAATGTAGGGAAAAATCCCCCAAAACATCCATCTGAGACACCATCTGACCTTCAGTATCAACAGACAACCAAATCCCCCCTCCTGATTGGCTGCGCTGGCTGTCAATCAATACCAGAATTGTATGGCCCACCTTCAGGCAATGAGCTGTCCAAATCTGGTCTCGAGGGCCAGCGACAAAAATAAGTTTTCAGAGCGAAACACAAAGATTCCGCGTTAACGAGACGTTTCGGGAATCTCTGGTTCATGCGTTAATAAATAATAATAATAATATAATAATAAATGATAGTAATAATAAAATAAAATTAAAATAATATAATAATAAATAATATAATAAATGATAGTAATAATAAAATAAAATTAAAATAATATAATAATAATAATAATAATAATAATAATAAATAACATAATAAATGATAGTAATAAAATAAAATTAAAATAATATAATAAATGATAGTAATAATAAAATAAAATTAAAATATAATAATAATAAATAATATAATAAATGATAGTAATAATAAAATAATTAAAATATAATAATAATAAATAATATAATAAATGATAGTAATAATAAAATAATATAATAAATAACTCGGTTACTCACCAAAAGATTTTAAAGGTTCTATGAGTTTTAAGGTGAAGGGTTTGCCTTTTTCCAGATCTTTCAGCATCTTGGCGACGTCGAAGTGCCGCGTCCCGACAATATTCTTCCCGTTGATGGCTTCTATGTGATCGCCGACGCTGATGACTTTTACTCGGTCTATGGTGCTGTCGGCTTTAATACGCTTTGGGGGGAAAAATAAAAGAAATGGGGTAATTATTCTACTAACTGGGGAATCGCCGAGGGCGCAAACCTGTTACGGGGAATCATTTCTGGGGGGGTAACCTCTTTACCCAAATCACCCCCGACCTCCGCGTGGAGGAACCTGC
Source organism: Sceloporus occidentalis (assembly GCA_023333645.1). Taxonomy (NCBI): domain Eukaryota; kingdom Metazoa; phylum Chordata; class Lepidosauria; order Squamata; family Phrynosomatidae; genus Sceloporus; species Sceloporus occidentalis. Next base: position 519,531 of record JALMGF010000190.1, read on the forward strand.
AGAAATTCCTGCGTTTACGGATTGTTCACCTCGCTGGTTAATAACGAATGAAACCGATCTCTATAATTCATCATCAGAGAGATCTTACGGGAGACGAAGACGGAGATTTAACGGACGGCACAAAAAGAAGCGCGGTCTCTGTAAGTAACGCTGTACGGTAACAAAGTATCTTATTATCATTATATATCATAATCATTATTATATTTTATATTATATTATTATCATTATATTTTATTATTATATTTTATGATTATCATTATATTTTATCTATTTCATCGTCATCATTATTATTAGTGTCACTATCTTTTAGCATTATATATTATCATCATTATTATATTTTATTACTATATTTGATCATTATTATTATCTTTTAATTGTATTATTATTACATATTCTTATATCATCATTATTATTATTATATAATATTATTATTATTATTATTATTATGTTTTATTTCTGTAGCATCAACTTTTTCAGCTCCCCTTACAGTCCCTGCGTTCAAAGGTTCTGACAAAACTAGAACCGATAGACTTAGACGAAAGGATACATTCGGTACAGAGGCCGCGGCTCACAAGAGCTTACGATCTATTGTTATAATTCAGTTGTGTGTGACGGCTCAGCCCGGTTTTTAGATTCATTTCCGAGCGGAGCGAGCGTTCTCAGGAAGCTCCGGTGGCTCTTGTTTGGCTTAAAACTTTGCGGAGTGCAGGGGGGGGGGGACTTGGGGTTAGGAAAGGGTTAATTAAAGAAGTAAAAAAAACAATTCTAATACAACGGAACGGGTTAACAGCCGGTGATGTTTTGGCGTCGCTGTTTTGTGATGCACTGCTTGTTACGTCCTATTGACCCGTTGTACAGCGTTGCGGAATGTGGCGGCGCTATATAAATCAATAATAAATGAATTTATAATGCAGGTCAGCGCGGGGGCCGCCGGAGGGCCGCCGGGACGATCCGCACCTTTATGAAGGCGATCCCCGCTCCGTTGTCGGTTATGGTGAGTCCTAAAGCATCGTCGGACTTCATGACTTCGACTTCTTTCTTGGTCCCTTTGATGTGAGCGAAGATGAAATCCTCCAACCCGATCTGCCCCCCCAGCAGCTTCTCCATCTCGATCTTGTGGGTGTTCAGAGTGCAAAACAGGATCTGCGGAAATCAGAAGCAAAAAGAGATCGCGTTATAGAAGAAGAATGGGGTTTATTTACCCCGTTTCATTTATAAAGCCGTTTCCTGCTGTTTCTATACACATTATCGGGGGCTTTTAGGGCCGTAGAACCCTGCGATCCCCTCATACCCAGCAAACATTCTGACCTCCTAGAAAAGAGGGGCATCGGGGGAGGAGAGAGGGACATCAGGGAGAGGAGAGAGGGGGCATCAGGGGAGGAGAGAGGGGGCATCAGGGGGGGAGAGAGGGGCATCAGGGGAGGAGAGAGGGGGCATCAGGGGAGGAGAGAGGGGGCATCAGGGGAGGAGAGAGGGGCATCAGGGGAGGAGAGAGGGGGCATCAGGGGAGGAGAGAGGGGGCATCAGGGGAGGAGAGAGGGGCATCAGGGAGAGGAGAGAGGGGCATCAGGGGAGGAGAGAGGGGACATCAGGGGAGGAGAGAGGGGACATCAGGGGAGGAGAGAGGGGACATCAGGGGAGGAGAGAGGGGGCATCAGGGGAGGAGAGAGGGGGCATCAGGGGAGGAGAGAGGGGCATCAGGGAGAGGAGAGAGGGGCAACGGGAGGAGAGAGGGGCATCAGGGAGAGGAGAGAGGGGGCATCAGGGGAGGAGAGAGGGGCATCAGGGAGAGGAGAGAGGGGACATCAGGGGAGGAGAGAGGGGACATCAGGGGAGGAGAGAGGGGACATCAGGGGAGGGGAGAGGGGCATCAGGGCAGGAGAGAGGGGGCAAACTAAGCAGGGGTACTTGGTTTGTATGATGCTGGGTGTTGCAGGGTTTATCTAACTGGGATTGTGGAGAAAGGAGGGCAAACTGCACGTTAAGCCTTTATCTACTAAATAAGTAACGAAAAACATTCCCTGTGTTCCTTCTTTCAACCTTGTGATTAACCCTTTCCTGCCACAAAGAAACTGGGGGGGGGTTACTGGTGTAAATTGCTGCAATAGCACCCTGTGACCCCCCGGCTGCAGTAATTACCCCCCCCAGGCTATAAGTGGCTCATTATATTCAATACCTAGCTGGGCCTGGGGTCCGGGCAATGAGGGGATCAGAGCAATTACCCCCCCCCGATATTAACTCTATCCATCTAGTTACCCCACTGCATGAACCTGACCCAAAACTTTTTAAAAGGGACAGGAACAAGGATTTATCTGCACGCGTTTCAAGCAGGGGTCCCAAAATTGTCCCAAATTGTGGCCTTTCACCCCAAACACATATTTAAAAAAAAAATAAGAATTTTACAGATTTATCCTCATAAAAACTCGTGATCTGCATGTCCAGAACCGGCCGAGCCGGCGACCCCAGGGGAGGTCATTTACCCTGAAACTTTCCTAGTGTCGGCTGGCGCCTAAAGGGTTAAGATTGCGGCTACATATTATCCATCTTTAGAGCGGATACCGGCCGGTAACCCTTTCACTGCCGGCGCTCCCGGACGAGTAACGAAAGGCTTCGCACCTCCCGGCGGAACCGAAATCCGACACGAGAAACGCGAGCGGCCGTCGCCCGTCCCCAGCCAGAGAGTCGCGGAAAGATCCAGAAACACTCAGGAACAGAGTGCATCAAGTTTAACCCTTCAAAGCCTCGTGAAAAAAGAAAAGCAGCCAATGAGAACGGAGGGTCCGGAAAGCCCCCAGTCCCTGCACCGTATCCACCCCTCTTTTAGCTGCCATATTTGCCGCGGACTTACTTTGCTCTCTCTGGCAACTCAGAAGTTAAGACTTTTTTTTTTTTTTTTTTTTAGGAGATTTATCATAAATGAATGAATTACCTGATAAACTACAACTCCCATCACTGTGTGTGAAACAAAGCGGATGGGGTCTGTGTAATAATCAGAATCAGCCAAAGGGCGGCTGAGGGTCATGAGAGTTCCAGAGACCGAAGTGCACAATAAACCATTAACCCCGCGTCAGCCGGCGCTCCGCTTTTCTCGCCGTCTGCGTGGAACGGTTTCCAAAAAACGCCAAAAGCTTCCATTTCAGACAAATGTTACAAAGTAACGATTACCGGCGCTGAATACAAAAGAGATTCTTAGAATAAAATTACGAACGTCTTCATTATTAAACGTTATTATCCCAAACATTTACTGCCCCTTTAATCCCCCCCCCCAGGGGCAGTTTGGGGAGTTGGATCTGGTGCTGAGCTGGGAATAGCCGATGATGCCATGCGGGGGATTTAGTGGGCCGCCTGCGGGAAGGAATGATCCATTTTCCAGGAAGGGGGCATCTCTCAAATACCCCCCCCCCCCCCGAGGCAAACTGCCACCCGACAGACAGGAGACACTGTGTAAAAAAAACAGGTCTAGTGATTTAGGTCGGGGTCTGGGCGGAGATGGTCAGAGGCTCGGGGGCAAAAAGCAGCAAATGTCTCTGGAGAAGAAGTACCCAGGGGGTTATATTGGGTAATACACAGACACCCCCCCCACCCCGAGAAATCCTCAAACAACTTACACCCTACCTACCCTCACTGTATTACCCTTTACCACTTCTGCTGGGAGGCTGCTCCATTTATCTACCACCCTCTCAGTTAAGTTATAACATTTATGTCAACACCAGGGAAAAGCCCACCCAGGTCACGCCTCTAACCACACCCCTGGAAAAAAATGCCCTTATTTGGGCATTTGACGTGTTAAAAAGACAGTAAATAGCCAGAAATGCATCGAGTCACAGAATCTTCCGGCGGATTCCTTCGATTTTATTCGCTCTGAACCCCAACGTTGCCTTTTGTATTTTTTTTTCCATTATGTTTTTGCATTTTATGCGTCTCTATATATTTGGGTGCCGCCTGTTTTCTGCGAGGGGCAAAGAATCCGCTAATCAGGCTGGAGACATTTATTTATATGCCCCCCCCCCCCCGTTACGTGAGCCGCCGTCATAACTTCCTGTTCTCACGATCTGCAGGATTATTCCTCCCCATTAAGATATCTCTCCAATACTGCTAAACTGCTGATTGGTTGAGGCAGACTCGGTGGGGGAGGGGAGAGAAGCTCAGGACAGGAGGTCTAACAGATAATGCTGGCTCTGCCACCGACTACATCTTTAATGAGATAAAAACCTTTTTTAACCCCAAAACAAACTCGGTATTTTTATTAAATTCAGATCCCGAGAAGTTTTGCCTTTCGCTTTATTATTATTTATTAATATAGCGCCACCATATTCCGCGGCGCTGTGCAATTTATCCAAAGGATGTTCAATCAGATAACGCTATAAACCCATAGGCCGCGCGTCTCACGTCTATCCCACGCATGTTTAATCCCCTCACTGTATTACCCTCTACCAGCTCTGCTGGGAGGCTGCTCCATTTATTTATCACTCTCTCACTAAAGAAATCCGTTTTAATTCAGTTTTGGGGAGACGCCTGCCGTGCTGCGAATTAAAGGCTCCCCAGTGTGCGGCGTAGAAATCCCGGTAATCACCGACCCCCTTTAACCCGCGACTCACGCGCAGCGCTTTGCATGACGGGGAGGAAATAATTCCCGTTTGTAAAGAACGCAGTGATTAACGTTCTCCCGCCTGGAGGGTTCTAGATCGTTCCGGCGGATTTCGAGGTCCCCGGATCCAGATCTGTGAATCCGAGAGCTGGAGATTCGGGGTAACAACTTGAAGGAAACGTCTTCCGGAACGATCCGCCGCCCGACCACAGAACGGACCTCGTCGGGTTATTGTCGCTCTCTATGGCCGTTGTGTCTCCATTACTGCAAACTGTCCCGAGAATCACGAACAAAAGCAGGTCTGGCGAAGACATCCGGCGAGGGACTTTATTTACCGACTTCTATGGAATTTCTTTATATAGCGCCAACAGATTCTGCAGCGCTGTACAAGACGGAAGCAGCACATAAGTAGTGCATCAAATAAAAGGCAAGGAGCTCCGTGTGCAAAAGAGCTTACAATCTAAACCCTACGAGCGTAAAACCTCCAGCGTCTCATTGAGATGACATCATCCCTCGTACGGAAAAAAAGTAGTTTACACCAAAACCGGAGTTCTCCGGATCCCTGAGATGCCCGGAATCGCAATTACCAACCAGACAGCGTTTTATACCGGGGTGAAAAAAGTGTCCGGCTGGGAATGCTTGGAATGAGCGGTGGGGGGGGGGGCTGCTGCTTGAATGTTGTAATTTTTTGAATTTTCCTCTAAAAAGCTCATTATTCGGTGGAGAAAGAAAAAGATGCATTTACGGGGTTTGGTGGAATTTATATATCTGGGTGCCGAGTATAACCTCACTCGCCGGCCTCCATCTGCACTCAACGAGCCTCCGCCGGACTCCACGCTCCCTGACCCTCAGCGCAGATGCAGGAAACGCTATCCCACCAGGATCCGCCGCCCCGCCGCTGCATCCCTCTGGGAATTCCTGCGCTGAGCCGTCACAGGTCTGTGGAGTCCGGAAACGATTTTCCGAGCCAAATGCTGGATTTCAACCAAATCTTCAAAAACTGAAAACGAGGATTTACAAAGAAACTCAAACAGCCTGAAATAACGACCGATAACCGGAATCCGCTCCCCGGGAGAAGACATTTAGGATGATTTATTAATTATTATTATTATTAATGATTCCACCGAGACTTTGTTTCTCCGGCCACAGAGCGGACATCGGACCTCCAAGCCTGACCAGTGACATCACAGACCCCTCACTACTCCGGGAATCCCAATAAAATATTACTGTATACAGCGCTGGGGGGTTATATTACTGTATACAGCGCTGGGGGTTATATTACTGTATACAGCGCTGGGGGTTATATTACTGTATACAGCGCTGGGTGTTATATTACTGTATACAGCGCTGGGTGTTATATTACTGTATACAGCGCTGGGGGTAATATTACTGTATACAGCGCTGGGGGTAATATTACTGTATACAGCGCTGGGGGGTTATATTACTGTATACAGCGCTGGGGGGTTATATTACTGTATACAGCGCTGGGGGTTATATTACTGTATACAGCACTGGGGGTTATATTACTGTATACAGCGCTGGGTGTTATATTACTGTATACAGCGCTGGGGTAATATTACTGTATACAGCGCTGGGGGTAATATTACTGTATACAGCGCTGGGGGTTATATTTACTGTATACAGCGCTGGGGGGTTATATTACTGTATACAGCGCTGGGGGTTATATTACTGTATACAGCGCTGGGGGTTATATTACTGTATACAGCGCTGGGGGTAATATTACTGTATACAGCGCTGGGGGTTATATTACTGTATACAGCGTTGGGGGGGTTATATTACTGTATACAGCGCTGGGGGGGTTATATTACTGTATACAGCGCTGGGGTAATATTACTGTATACAGCACTGGGGGGTTATATTACTGTATACAGCGCTGGGGGTTATATTACTGTATACAGCGCTGGGGGGTTATATTACTGTATACAGCGCTGGGGGGGTTATATTACTGTATACAGCGCTGGGGGGTTATATTACTGTATACAGCGCTGGGGGGTTATATTACTGTATACAGCGCTGGGGGGTTATATTACTGTATACAGCGCTGGGGTTATATTACTGTATACAGCGCTGGGGGGTTATATTACTGTATACAGCGCTGGGGTTATATTACTGTATACAGCGCTGGGGGGTTATATTACTGTATACATCGCTGGGGGTTATATTACTGTATACATCGCTGGGGGTTATATTACTGTATACATCGCTGGGGGTTATATTACTGTATACAGCGCTGGGGGTTATATTACTGTATACAGCGCTGGGGGGGTTATATTACTGTATACAGCGCTGGGGGGTTTATATTACTGTATACAGCGCTGGGGGTTATATTACTGTATACAGCGCTGGGGGTTATATTACTGTATACAGCGCTGGGGGTTATATTACTGTATACAGCGCTGGGGGTTATATTACTGTGTACAGTGCTGGGGGGTTATATTACTGTATACAGCGCTGGGGTTATATTACTGTATACAGCGCTGGGGGGTTATATTACTGTATACATCGCTGGGGGGTTATATTACTGTATACATCGCTGGGGGGTTATATTACTGTATACAGCGCTGGGGTTATATTACTGTATACAGCGCTGGGGGTTATATTACTGTATACAGCGCTGGGGTTATATTACTGTATACAGCGCTGGGGGTTATATTACTGTGTACAGTGCTGGGGGGTTATATTACTGTATACAGCGCTGGGGGTTATATTACTGTATACAGTGCTGGGGGTTATATTACTGTATACAGCGCTGGGGGTTATATTACTGTGTACAGTGCTGGGGGGTTATATTACTGTATACAGCGCTGGGGGTTATATTACTGTATACAGCGCTGGGGGTTATATTACTGTATACAGCGCTGGGGGGGTTATATTACTGTATACAGCGCTGGGGGGTTATATTACTGTATACATCGCTGGGGGGTTATATTACTGTATACATCGCTGGGGGGTATATTACTGTATACAGCGCTGGGGGTTATATTACTGTATACAGTGCTGGGGGTTATATTACTGTATACAGCGCTGGGGGTTATATTACTGTGTACAGTGCTGGGGGGTTATATTACTGTATACAGCGCTGGGGGTTATATTACTGTATACAGCGCTGGGGGTTATATTACTGTATACAGCGCTGGGGGGTTATATTACTGTATACAGCGCTGGGGGGTTATATTACTGTATACATCGCTGGGGGGTTATATTACTGTATACATCGCTGGGGGGTTATATTACTGTATACAGCGCTGGGGGGTTATATTACTGTATACATCGCTGGGGGTTATATTACTGTATACAGCGCTGGGGGGTTATATTACTGTATACAGCGCTGGGGGGTTTATATTACTGTATACATCGCTGGGGGGTTATATTACTGTATACAGCGCTGGGGGGTTATATTACTGTATACAGCGCTGGGGGGTTATATTACTGTATACAGTGCTGGGGGTTATATTACTGTATACAGCGCTGGGGGTTATATTACTGTATACAGCGCTGGGGGTTATATTACTGTGTACAGTGCTGGGGGGTTATATTACTGTATACAGCGCTGGGGTTATATTACTGTATACAGCGCTGGGGGGTTATATTACTGTATACATCGCTGGGGGGTTATATTACTGTATACATCGCTGGGGGGTTATATTACTGTATACAGCGCTTGGGGTTATATTACTGTATACAGCGCTGGGGTTATATTACTGTATACAGCGCTGGGGGTTCTATTACTGTATACAGCGCTGGGGTTATATTACTGTATACAGCGCTGGGGGTTATATTACTGTGTACAGTGCTGGGGGGTTATATTACTGTATACAGCGCTGGGGGTTATATTACTGTATACAGTGCTGGGGGGTTATATTACTGTATACAGTGTGGGGGGTTATATTACTGTATACATCGCTGGGGGGTTATATTACTGTATACATCGCTGGGGGGGTATTACTTTATACACTAAATGAAAGGCAGCTTTGGACGGCCATGCAGTCACCGGGAGGAATGGCTGCTGAGCGGGAGACTCATGTGCCGGGTCACCACGTGCTGATCTTTTAAACTTACATTCAATGAACTCTGATCGGAGCAAACAGGGAAACTAAGAGAAACGGAAGTCTACGTTTAGAACGATTCAGAATGTTTTATGTGTTTTTTTATGTAATAATTAATGATTATACGGAGTTTGTGATAAATGCCTATTTTTTTTATTAATCCTTCTACCAAATCCCATTACTATCAGCCAGCATTTGGTTGGCTATATAAATAAATACAAAATGTTGAAAAAGTAATCTTATTTCCATAGCAACTAATTAAAGATCCAATAATCAGGAACATTCCATCGGCGATAAAGATTGTTTTCCAACCTTTAAACTTTCCCAACTCAACGAAGCTGTTTTTCGGCAGCCATAAAGCGTCGTGCCCAACGAGCCCAGCGCAAGTTTTACCTTCACTACTGCACCGGGGGGGGGGGGGGGGGGGGTTATGGGGGATGGGAAATTGATCAGCGGGTAATTAAAACATTTATTCTCTCTTTAAAACCTTTAACCCCGAGACGGCTGAGCCGCCGCTCATTACCCAGAATCCCAAACAAACTCCCAAAGCTATTTTTCTGGCCAGAAATAATTAGCTCTTTTTTCAGGGATCGTTTATTTATTCCGGTTAATTAGTAAACGGAAATTTCACAAATATTTTCATTGCAGAATTTTAAACGGACGAGATTTTTAAACTTAAAACCACCTGATTTTTCATCTGTTGAAAATTAACCGTTTTAATTTTTAAACCCAGAACCCGCCGGCAGATCGGCCCCCGTCCGGCCCCCGTCTAGTCGCCCTTTTGGTCTCGTCTTAGATTCAGGAGCTTTTACCACTTCTGATGGGAGGCGGATTTTTATAACTTATAAAACGCTCTCCCTTTCGTCATTCCTTCGTAATGATTCAACCCCCCCCCAGGGCAGTTTACAACAGAACAAAAAAAAAACAACCGTGATCTAAGATACACATAGAAGAAAACATGACTCTGATCCCAAGAGCTTGCAATTTAAAGCTCCAATATACTCCGGTCAGTCCTAATTCCTGGCTAAGCTGTGCCCTCCTGGCCCCGGGGGCCACAGATGGGTCACTCAGGCGGGTGACGTCTCACCTGTTACTATTAATAACTGTTCTGCCCTAACAGGCCCGTCACACCCACCGCGTCACCCGGATCCAAAGTGCACTTGCCCCGGGACGTCACCTCGCATTAACCCCCTCACTCCAGTATGGCACCCACGGGCCGGTAACAAACCGGCATATCCCAGTCTCCGACACATTCAAGGGGATTCTGCTGCAAAGTTTGAAAGTTGTGTTATCACCATAGTAACCAAGGTGAAAGGGTCCATTAGTTGCTATGGTGATAAGACCATGGGGACAATAGCTCAGTATATAAGTGACAGCAGACAGTGAATGACAACAGCCCCATATACCCCAGTATAGCAGACAGTGACCAGTTATAACCCGGTCTATCCCAGTATAGCAGACAGTACACCAACAGCCCTACCACCCCGTGACCCCCACCCCGTGACCCCCCACACACACACACATACCTTCCCCACCCCGTGACCCCCCCCCACACACACACATACCTTCCCCACCCCGTGACCCCCCCCCACACACACACATACCTTCCCCACCCCGTGACCCCCCCCCACACACACACATACCTACCTTCCCCACCCCGTGACCCCCCACACACACACTTTCTCCCACCCCGTGACCCCCCACACACACACATACCTTCCCCACCCCGTGACCCCCCCCCACACACACATACCTTCCCCACCCCGTGACCCCCCCCCCCCACACACATACCTTCCCCACCCCGTGACCCCCCCCCCCCCACACACATACCTTCCCCACCCCGTGACCCCCTCACCTCCTCGGGGCTGATGTGGAAGGCCTCGGCGATCCTGGCGTAGAGCTCCCGCACGTTAGTGAATCCCTCGATCCTGCCCGTGGGGCTGCCGTGCGCCAGCTGCGTGTGGAAGACGAGCCGCGGCCGCAGGGTGATCGGGGGCTGAGGAGCGGCCGCACTGGGCGCGGGGGCCTCGCTCTCCACCAGCCGCGGAGACCCCTCTCTGCTCCGGGCTTTCTTCCTGGCTCTCAGTCCCAGAGGCATGATTCGTGCCCCGGCTCCCGCGCACCTCCCCGGGGACAGCAGCAGCTCCGGCAGGTAACACTTCCTGGCACACCCCGAGCCGGAGCCCTCCCTGTACCACCTCCTGCACAGGCACCGCTCCCTGCAGCCACTACCACTACTCTATGCAGCGATCCCTGCAGGCACTACGTTATTCACTGCCGGCTGCCTGCGCAGACGAAACTCCCTGAACAGCCGCTAAACTATGCACTACTCCTGCACCGCCCCTGCCGACACCTCTCCCCGCATAGCCACTACTCCCAACAGCCCAAAGCCCTCCCTCCACAAACACTACTCCCTGCAATGATACTAAACTGTGATCTACTGCCTGCAGCGCTCCCTGCAACCACTACTCCCTGCAGCGCTCCCTGCAACCACTACTCCCTGCAGCCACTACTCCCTGCAACCCTCCCTGCAACCACTACTCCCTGCAGCCCTGGGCACATCTCTCCTCTCTCTGCATTCCTGCTCCACCCTGACCCCTCACAGCACTCCCCGCAAACACTACACTCCGCAGCGCTCCCTCCCCTCGCTGCTCCTCAATATTACTATTAAAGCTGACGTTCCACCGGCTCTTCTATAACTAAACGCCGCATCAGAGACTCCGTCACCCCGCGCTGATCCCCCTCCCCGCGCTGATCTCCCCTCCCCGCGCTGATCCCCCCCTCCGCTGATCCCCCCTCCCCGCACTGATCTCCTGAACCCTGTAATCAAGTAAAAAACTCCCCCACCCGGGAATTGCATTTTCTTTACATTTAGGTATTTTTTTTAAAGTGTGATATTTACCCCTTTAAAGGTAAATAAGATAAAAAGTTCCCGTTTCGGGCAAAAATACCAGAATATGGAATAAAGGAGAAGAAACAAACGGAATGAGAGCAATAAAGCTGAATTCCCGGCCGGATACCGCATTCCTTCCTCATTCTTATAATACTTGCCCCCGACTGGGGCAGGATAAGCGGTAACCGGGGGCATCATCATCATCATCATTATTATTATTGTTATTATTAGTGCGATTATTTATTGTTTTGTTATTTATTGTTATTACCGGTATTATTATTATTGTCAGTATTATCACCCCCCCCCCCCAGCTGACAAGAACGGGGGCAAAATCATACTGCGGAGTGCCAAAACAAGCACTTATCACACTTTTTTTGGGGGGGATTTATGGTTATTTATGTTACAAATAATCACCTCCTTACTGAGAGGGTGGTAGATAAGTGAAACAGACTTCCAGCAGAAGTGGTAATACTATGAAATGACACACTGATCATGCTGAGGGGAATAAAAGCATCCAAATATACGCCGGCCCTAGGGCTGGATGACACGCGCGACCCGTACGGATGACTGAGCTCCCACACAGCAACCACGTGGAGTAACTTTCGCGTTTATTCCGCCCCAGTGAATGAAGCCGCTTTGTTTGGGGACGCGGTCGGTTGAATCACAAACTCAGGTTACATCCAGGCTTCTAATTAAGCAAAACATGAGAGTTTTGGGGGCCGAACCACCTGCCCCTCATCTCCGGTAATGTGAATAATCTTAGATTCTGCCCACGGGGGGGGGGGGGTCCGGTCCCACCGAGATTAGGGGGCAGTTCTGGAGACCCCGTATCAAGAAGGAGACCGACATTCTGGAGAGAGATCAGAGGAGGAGCGACTAAAACGGGGAGCGGTCTGCGGGATAAAAAGGATCAGGAAAGGCTGAGGGGTCTCGATACATCCGGCTTGGGGGGCAGAAGAGAGACGGGGGGGACATTTAAATACATAGAGGGCGGGAGGGAAATTTTTTCCAAAGGAGGAGAAAAGTTACAACAAGAGACAGGAATCTAACACTAGGGAGTCAGAGACTGAGATGGAACGGAAGGAAGTTTTACTTTACTGAGAGGGCGGTAGATAAGTGGAACAGCCTCCCAGCAGAAGTGGTAGAGGGTAATACAGTGAAAGGATTTATACTATAAGGGGTGGGGGGGGGGGTGAGGAGAAGACAAATGTTCCCTTAGTAACTAAAGGTGTTATTTATCTTTTCATACGCTAATAAAGGGGGATATAAACCCCAGCTGTGTCATCGGCCCCTCGGTGCGCGGGATAGGAAGACAGGAACGGAGTTTACGCCGCGTGACAACGACCCAGATTACAGGAGCCATAAAATGCACCTTTGACCTTTGCGAAGGTTTGTGGCTCCTAAACGCTTTTAAAACGGGCGTCCGCCGCCATACAAAGTATGACGCCCCAGGGAGGGGCCAGAGATGGCCCCTTTCTGCCGATAATGGCGTTGCTGAATGCCCCGAGGTCGAGGCATTACAGCAACGCCGTTTCGGTGCAGAAAGCGTAAATAGATCGCTTTCTGCACCCGTTTAATGATGTGCCGGTCCTGGCACGTCATTTGTCGTTATCGACTTGAATTTCCGTGACCTGCCCGGACCGGCAATTGTCATCAAGGGGTTAAACAACGACCAGTCCAATATGCACTTAGCATGAGGATAGTTTCGTCGGTATGTTGGGTCTGTGTGGGGGTATCTCTGGCTGAGTGGGTATTTGGTGGGGGATTTATATCTCAGTTGACCCGAAAGGTTTGTGTATTTGCCCCGTCCTGAGGGTAGATTCTGTTACCTCCAGTGTTTGGTCACCAAATCCCGAGATAAACGCTATGGTAACGGGTGCAGGGATAACGTATGGAATAGAGGCATTTATTCCAATACCCGGCATACGGAGCCCAGAGGGCAATAAAATGTAACGAGATGCCTCCGCCGCGTCAGTGTGACCGGGGGGCCCGATCTCCCCCCTCACACCGGGGCTCCTGTTCTGCCCTTATTAGGAGCCGCCGGTCGCTGCCAGCTTGTGGCCTCGGCGATCTCTCTACCCAGAAACTCGGCCTCACTGTGCAGACAGCAGCCTCACCCTACAGCTCTGCCTCCCAGGAGGGGTAAATGTCACCCCACAGGGTGTCCCCTGGGGTAGTTTCCTATTCAGCTTGGCTGTGTCATGCATTATATCACTTAATAGTTAAATCACAATGTACCCCAGGGCCGGCTCACAGATTTATCTATACATTATACAGGGGCCGGCTCACAGATTTATCTATACATTATACAGGGGCCGGCTCACAGATTTATCTATACATTATACAGGGGCCGGCTCACAGATTTATCTATACATTATACAGGGGCCGGCTCACAGATTTATCTATACATTATACAGGGGGCCGGGTCACTGATTTATCTATACATTATACAGGGGGCCGGTCACTGATTTATCTATACATTATACAGGGGCCGGTCACTGATTTATCTATACATTATACAGGGGGCCGGTCACTGATTTATCTATACATTATACAGGGGGCCGGTCACTGATTTATCTATACATTATACAGGGGCCGGCTCGCCAATTTAACTATACATTATACATTATGCTCCCTTATTACTGGAATACTGAGCGGCACCGGCCCCTCTGGCCCTCCCCTGGAGAACCCAGATTCAGATGACCTGTTACTTTTATTTTTAGAAAGCCCCGGCTGTTCTGCATTAACTGCTCAGCTTCTAAAAGTAGGAATTTTTGTCTGTTTGTTGAAAATGCACAATGGGTGGCTTGCTGGGGTTATCGGAACTTCCAATTATAACAGCATGTGCGTGTCTTCCCCTTTCCAGAACTCAAAGGGTTAATCAGGGCAAAGAAAAGGCCGTGTTTGTCTGAGAGAGACGTCCGCGGCTTTTTGCGCTGCGTCGGCCTCTGAGCCGGAGGGGACATCGCTGCTATGTACTCCTCTTTCATCAGATAGATATGGCGGGTGGGTTTAGGTCTATCTGGTAGGTATCAGGTCTAAGTTCTACGTTTATCTAGTAAGTATCAGGCCTGAGTTCTAAACATGTCTGTAAGGATTAGGTCTGTGTTCTAGGTTTATCTAGTAGCGATCAGGTCTGTGTTCTAGGTTTATATAGTAGATATCGAGAAGATATCTGAAGATGGAGACCTACAAGGTTTGCATTTTAGGCATTAGATCTACATCCTATGTTTACCTGGTAGGTATTGGGTGTGAACTTTAGGTTATCCGGCAGGTTCTAGGTCTGAATATGAACACCTACAAGGTTTGGGTTTTAGGTTTATCTGTTAGGCATTAATTCTACATTCTATGTTTACCTGGTAGGTATTGGGTCTGCGTTTTAGGTTTATCTGGCAGGTTCCAGGTCTGAATATGGACACCTACATTGTTCTGGGGTAGAGAACAATGTAGGTGCAGGAGCCCGCTCAATTAAAATTCAGTTGTTTTCCGAATCTCTTGTGATCAGAAGAACGCGCTCTGGATATTATTGTCCCTCCGACGTGTAAAAGCAAAAGTGTCCAAAACACAAATCCTTCTTTGTTGTAATTAAACAATTGTATCTGTTGTGGCCGGCATCAGTATAAACAGTAATATAATTACCGGGAGAGACTGGCGAGTTTCCACAGAGCCGGAACAAAGGCCCCGGTGCAGAGTTACAGGTTATACACGACGGAACGTCCGCGTTCCCAGCAGGTAATGAATGAAGCCGGCCCCCTGCAGACTCGGATATTTCTATACACCTGTTAATACCTTGGCAGGAAACTCTGATTATACAAACGCGCTCATCAAATATTTATGCAGATACAAAAAGTCATTCATTCGCTCGCTGCATAAAAACCACAGCGATCTTAAATTGGAAACACGTTCCTTGATCTGTTACACAATGTATCCCGACCGGCAGAACAAACGGGTTACTGATCAACCGAAAAAGGCCCTTATGTTCCCGACTGATCCCGTCATATTTATATAAAAAAACAGGAACATTACATGTGTTTGTTTTATCAACCAACATGGGGATTTTTTTTGTGTAAAAAAATGATCTTCTTTCTCTAGAAGTTTTGAGTTGAGTTAACTATTTCAGAGCCAGGAGGAAATTGTCGGCCAGGGTTGGGGTCTCCATGAAGAATACTAAGGATATACATTTCATAGGGGCCTTTAATAGGAGACTTGCTCACTTGTTACATATGCCCCAGCCTCTCTCCCCACAATCATTTACCTTTTTATTTGCCCCTGCCCTGTCTACTAATCTACTTCCTAGTAGAGGAGGGAGACGGATTCGCACCAACGCTCTCTGGACGTAGCGCACCTTAGATATGGGTTCTCTCTCTATCTCCGAGGTTCTGACACAATGTGACGGTTTGGGTGCCTGGAGAGACATCCACGTCATCGCAATAGTATAACGTATCAGGCTTTGCCAACTTGCAGACAGTCCCCGCTGGTCCGAGGAGCCGCCGCCGCCGCCGTGTCCTGTGCCGTCCGAGGAGCCGCACAGCCTCCTCGCAGTGATACATTTACATGGAAACTTCATCTTGTATGGATTGGGAGAGGTGGGAGCTTTGAGATCTTTTGAGTCTCGGTATCTGTGGGGCGGCACTCACTGAATGGGCATGCTGCCTGGTTTGTAGGGCACTGTGCATGCGCAGAGTGGGAACTAAGTGGATTGATATAAGATTGTGGCCCCGCGCTGCCTCCCGCATGTGACCACATTTATTTGTGACAGACTGTTGGCAGTTTTGGCCGTCAGTCCTTTTCTCCGCTTAACTCTTTCCAGAGATTCCAGATCCTAATCTCTTTTTAATTGTAGGATTGGCCCTACCTTTATTTGCCCATTAACCCTTCCCCACCTGTTGCTCCTTAACTCCCTCCACGTGTCTTATTTCTGTAATATAGCAGCATTTTTAAAGGATCCGATTAGACGGCCATTGGCGAATGCCATGTAAAGAGAAAGTAAAACCAACATTACCTCGTCTACGAGTTTGTCTTACAAATGATAACCACCGTAAAGAATAGAGAATCAGTGAAAACAGGAACATTATAAGCCTGTTTCCAATCTTTATTATAAAGATACAAATGAAACACAGCCTGGGATTCCAAAGAAACTAAAATTGGATTTAAAAAGGTAAAAGTCCTTAGCGACACATTGAAAATGTAAATACATTTTGTTTTTATTTCATAAAAAAAAAAGAAGCCTTTTACAAATCTGAGCATCGCAGGGGCTGTCGGACTAGAAACACCCTCCACCCTGAAAGGGACGGTGCCGTTTAGAGCAGGCCCCTTGCTACCCTTATCATATTGAAATGATGCTTTCTGGTAGAATGTGGCTAAGGCATCGTGAAGGGCCACATCGCCATGATTTATAAAGAGTTACGGTAAAAATGCTAACCCTTGTGGCAGATGAGATAAGAATTCTTCAGGTTTTTGCCAAGAATCCCTTTTTTCTGTTTACCTCAATAACCAGAGATGCATCTGTTGTCAATCAATAAAATAAAAATAGTTATTTACAATCCCCTACGAATGGGATAAGAGGCAGAAAACGGGTTTTAGGAAAATACCCACTGAGGGGTCTTGATGTGCCACTGACACGATGAAGGGCTGATTTACTAAGCAGTGGAATGAGGAGAGATTTCACAATCTCCCGAATCACTACAGGGAGAAAGGTAAAACATTCTGCCCTTAGTACATCTCGCCCCAAATTAACGGTCACGTGAGGATGAACGAAAAGTGGAGTTTGTTGCAAACACAGTACAAAGGAACAGCTTGACCTCCATGAAAGCGCCTGCCCGGGGATCACATATTAGCAGCTCGCACAAAAATTGTGTCCTTAAATGGTGTCATTGTTTACCTGGTAACCATCCAAAGCTCAGCTCGGTCTGGGGCAGCTGGAGATAAACACAGAAAGCCTTACTGAAGAGAAGCAGGCGGCTACAATGTGTCCGCAGAGGGCTGGGAAACCTCGAGCAGAAACTAGCCCTAAATACCTGTCCTACAAGAAAGAAAACAGTATAAAAATACATTACATTTCATGTGAAGCCAATCAGCAGGTGGCCGAGGGAGGGCAAGTTTTTCTTTGCACATGACACTTCCTGGCGTGTCTTTCGAGCAGGAAGTGCCTGCGAGCTTAAGTGCGAAGGATAACATCTCCCCCATTTTATCTTTTAATTCCTCTGCTTTTTGACTGACATTAAGTTCTTATCCCAGAATTATCTGGAACACTATTTGAACTCTGTCTCCTGAATGGCCAAAAACACCAAGAAGCCACTTAGAATTTTATGTCAGACCTGTCAGTTTGCCATCCTCCTTACATGCTTTCTCTATAATGCAGCAAGACCAAAACTAAGCAATTTTATATAAAATCCACTCATATTAACACATTCATAGGAAAATAGTCCATTTATACCTATAGAGACAATATATTACCAGAGTAAAAACGCACCAGCGAAAAGGCTTCACGCAGATCTGAAATTCTTCTCTTAGGCACTTTGTTCGGTACGGAACATGAAAATGTAGCAGCTGACTTCGGGTACTGATTCATTAATGAAGAGCAGGATATATATATATATATATATATATATACACGCATATATTATTATATATGGGCGGTGGATTATGGATGGTAGATAAGCAGCCTCCTAGCAGAAGTGGTAGAGGGTAATACAGTGAGGGTGTTAAACATGCATGGGATAGACATACGGCTCCTGAATCCAAGACGAGACCAACGACTGATTAAGGTTTGAGTCTCTACGGGCGACTAGACGGGGGCCGGATGGGGCCGATCTGCCGGCAGGTTCTGGGTTTCTGTGTTACATCCCTTTGGCTGCACTGACTGGTAAATACAGATTCTTCCGACAAAGCTTCAAGTAATATCCGGGGCTTCAGTTTTCTTACCTGCCGTTGATAGGGACCGGCTTATTACCGGAAACATATAGATGTCTCGTGACAGCGCCAATGTATGAATTGTATTGCTAGAAAATTGTCCAGAATCTGGTAGTGAGCAAAGAAGTAAATTAGGAGCACAATCACACCACACAAAAGCAATAGTATAGAACATCTGTGCGGAAAAGCCGACAGTATTAAACGCTGCCTCTAAAGAGCAGTAATTCAATCTGTATGCAGTGTTATGGCGCAAGGGCAAATTCTCTGCTTCTCTCATCTTGCAATATCTTTATAAATCACCCTGTCGTGTTTGAGGAACCGTCTTAAATGTATTCACACAATGATCCACTTCTGAAAATCACACACACCAAAAATCACTAATTTGCAGCTAAACCTGACAGCTGTCATAACGAGAGGTCAGCCTTAATACCTGTATCAGCGCTTTAAACTCAGTGTGTTCATTTAATGCAGACGGGTGGCAAAAACAGCTACAGACACACAATATTGTTAATTTGAAATTGAAAGCGAATCGAGGAATAATAATAATCCGACGAGACTCACACCTTGTGCCGAATATTATTAAATCAAATAGACACTGGATCTTAAGCAGCAGAGACAGAACAAAATAATGATAATAAAATAAAGATATATTTGTATTGTAACCTAGTAGATGCAAAGCGCTTTGGCGATCTCAGAGAGCTTACAGCTGTTGTGTGCGGTAACCGGACGCCACTCTATAAATAGCCCCCAATCGGGATTATTTATTAATGATGTAAATAAGAGGATTTGGGCCATTAATCTTTGAGTGTCGGGAAAAGCACTCATCAAGCTGATGTGCAGCATTGTATTCTTATATATATAACCTAGAAAACAAACCGTAGAAAAAGCAAATCTCCGCACACCTCTTTAATGTAGCTGTCACGATATATTGGGTTTGGGAACAGGAGGTACTTTTCTCACCCTATTTGTTTGGCCGTAACGTGTAACAAATCTTTGTAAAAAAAATAGATGTTAAGCTCTTGGGGACAGTAATGTTTCAAGTACAGTGCAGCGTTCACTGCCAGTACTATGTAACAAAGTGAGCGCTAATGTAGTGTTTCCATCACCAAAAATGGTGGTCTGGCAGCACCCCTAGTGGCCACCAGGTGCAATTGCAGCATTCCTCTAAAAGGATAGCTTGCCAATCATTGGCTTATGTTCATTTGCGATCCTGCGCAACAGGATTTCCAAGCGCATACAACGTTATAGTAACACAGCATTCTAGAGTAATAATGTGCACACAGAATCCGATAGCAGTGTTCAAAATGCACCATTTGTCCTTCGCATCTGGTTAGGGTTCTAGGAAACCGGCAGATGTCGTCTGAGTATTTCCTTGGATGACTGTGGAATGCTGTCCGGAAATATGACTTCAAATTCTACCAGGAGGTCCCCGCGCTGCTCCGGGTTCTTTGGAAATGGGAGTCCGTACCCTATTATCCTCCTCCGCATGCCGGGTTTAATCACGTCTGCTATGGTCATCGGGATGTTCCTCCCCTCTATGGTTGGCACGTTGATAGAGCATCCACACAAGGCCTGCAAAGCATGTCATTATCACACAGTTTATATGCGCTCTGTAAGGAACATGCAAATAGCCATACTGAATCTTTAGTCACCATCTGAAGAAGAGACCTCTGAGATCCAGAAAGCTTATGTTGCTCTACATATTTTTCTGTGTTGGACCAATAAAAGTTATCAACTGCAAGTAAGGACTATATGTACGTGAGATATAACGCGTGCCACCGGGATGCTTAGAAACCGCTGGCAAATTCAGCAGGGGGCATTTCCCTGACTCCCAAGATAAAAGGTGAGGGGTCAAAAATGTAATTAATTATCTTGATAAATGTATTTTCCCACCTAGAAATACGGTATGATTTAGTCAGGATCCTTTATTATGGAGGGAAGTAATTCTGATACCTGGGAGTTCTCGGGGGTCTTACCCTGAGTCTCAGGGTCTAAGGGGCAGATTCTCAGGGTCCCACAGTCTGGAGCTGACTTCTACACTGCTACGATCACATCTGACACTGCCAGGGGGTGCTTTTGCTGCCAGTATGTTATGGCTGATATCCCTGCTTTGATTCAGGTGTTTCAATTAAGTGTATCTTTAAATAATGACAATGCTTCCATAAGGGCCGGTATTAGCGCCATTTGGTTGATACATTCGGTGAGTCACTACATAGAATATTCACATTCGGCTATTAAACTGTGTGTTTGGTCTGAGGGTCAGCTCATTTCTGAGGAATGTGAATTTATTCATAAAAAAATTTATTTTTAAAGTTAAAATAAAAATATGGTTCAAAAGCTTTTTGCGGCAGGTTTTCGACAATTTATATTATTTTAAAGATTTATTTCAATTATTGTATTGCCCAGATTATAGGCAGGACAATTTTATTTTAAAAATAAATACACATTAGGGTAAAGCAGTGTTTTCTCGCTCTCTTGCTGCATTATACACAGACACATATACCCCTCGGAGGAAGCGCTGGCTAAATGGGTGAATAGATTGGATACACTTCATACCTCGCGCAGGCTGATCTCTACCGGACACACAATGTTGGACCCGTCTCTCTTAAAGTGTGCATGAGGCTTGTCTTTAATAAC
Organism: Sceloporus occidentalis; assembly: GCA_023333645.1. Classification (NCBI taxonomy): domain Eukaryota; kingdom Metazoa; phylum Chordata; class Lepidosauria; order Squamata; family Phrynosomatidae; genus Sceloporus; species Sceloporus occidentalis. The sequence continues at coordinate 540,628 of JALMGF010000190.1, forward strand.
AAAAACGACATCCGCCGGAATAGTTGTTGGTGTCTCGTCCCCCTCCTTGGGGAATGTGATTTTGGTCCCCTCTTTCCATCCCTTCCTTATCTCGATGGTCAGGATTTTGTCCTCCGTCCGGACGCTTCTCCCATCTGGGTTCAATCTTTTGCGAGAGATCCTCATCCTTTTGGTGCAGCCGTGATAAATCTCCTCCAAGGACACCCTTAGCTCATGGATTATAGGTGGGTCCTGCTTACGCCGGAGCTGGTTGCCCACCTGGTTCTTCTCCCTGGGAAATCCATTCATGCTGAAGCTGGTAAAGGAGCTAAATGGATCCCCGTCCAACTCCATGTCTTCATCATCTCGACCTCCACCCATCCGTCTTCCAAAGAACATTTCAAATGGGTTGGCTCCACCAAAAAACGCAGCAAACGTGGCGTGAGGGTCACCGTGGAAACTATAATGGAAGTTTCCGGCAGGTCCATCAGGGGTACCAGATCCTCCTTTAAGTCCTACAGAGAATTGAAAAAAAAATTATTGATTGCAAAATGTTCAGGAATTCTGTGGTTTCAGCAATAATGATGGATACATACAGGTAGGATAGATAAAAAATAAAAATAAAGAACTTTCCTTTCTTTCCTTTGTGCCGGATACACAGCTGCAACCCTTAACAACACTCCCCGGGTGCTGAATATTACAAAACGCACATCCACTTGGGGGCGCTCGTGTAAACCGGTGTTAAATGATATAAAAAAATAAAAATAAAACTCTAATAGTGTAGAGATTAAAACAAATTATGGTATTAAGGTGGGTAAAGGGTGTGTGACTGTTGATATGGGAGCTGTTTGGTGTGATACGCAGAGCTGTATTGTTTGAGAGGTGGGTAAACAGGATCTGTAGTTTGGGGGGGTATCAGCAGCTGGAGTGTGTTGGGGGAGGTATAGGGGAGCTGGAGTGGGCACATAGGAACAGTGTGTCAGGTAGGAAAGGGGGCTGAGGTTTGTTGGGGAAAGAATATGGCAGCTGCGGTGTATTGGGGAGGGGAACAGGACAGATGTAGCGTGTGGAAGATAGGTACAGGGGAGCTCGGTTTTTTGGGGGGTAGGTACAGGGGAGCTCGGATTTTTGGGGTAGCTGCAGTGTGTGTGTGGAGGGGGTAGAAACAGAGGAGCAATGTGGGGGGGGAATCAAGGGCACTTGCACTGGTGTTATTTCTGACAAATACATTTAACCTTGTGCTTTAAGTAGTATCTATGGCAGAATGCTCACACATCTAACATCCCCTGCCCTCCACAAAGCATTCGCTGCCGGATTATCAACTACTGCCCTTTGATAAATATCACAGCCCTATCTATCTGTCTATCTATCTATCATTATCTATCTAAAACAAACAGTGGTAACTATGCATGAAAGGATCCAGCCCGCACTGTCTGCACCTCTGTGTAATTTTGCCGCACTGTCAGATGAAATACAAGCATCAAATTAGAGGCAAAAAGTGTTAAGAGGTTCTACCGCTTTACCGATCTTTGTATTGGGGACAGTTCTAGAGACCTAGACCTTAAAATGGTTTAACAAAGGACGGGAGGGAAGTTTATTTAAAAGGGGGAGAAAACTTACAACAAGAGCCCAGAATCTAACACTAGAGGGTCAGAGACTGAGATGGAATGGAAGGGAGTTTTACTGAGGGGGCTGCAGACTTTATACTTTATTTAAGGGGGTTATTTAACAGAGGAGGATCTGCCCTTCTCCATAAGGCTTGCAGGACCAGGTACTGTAAACTCAGAGCTCGCAGACAATGCCAGGGAAACAGGAGCCAAAAGCAAACATGTGGGGCAGGAATCCTGACATTTCCTAGAATAAACAGCGGGTGGGTGGCACTGACAGAAGCGCACATTCCTGGCTCATAAAATCACCGCACGGGCCTTTCACAAAGAGCCAGTCCTCATATAATAATAACCGTACAGCTGCTCTCCGGGCACTCGATCACTTACACCGTCTCTTACAACACACGTACTCCAACTCCTATCTGTTTCACTTATGCTTCTACCCCCCTCCCCCAAACATATAATAGGGTGATACTAGCGTACCCCCCAACATTTCAGATGTCCAAAGGAGAACACCTTCATTGGGGGCGGCTAGAGGTGGAACCAAGCTGATCTACCTGCCTTACCTCTTGCAATGAAGTGAAGCAGAAAGCCAGGATATGACATCATATCCCTAAGCACAGCTTCAACATGACATAAGAAGGACATGTGGGAGGGAGACCTCCATCAATTTCACAGCTCAGGGAGGGTCAGGGTAGGCCCCAGTGCCTAAAAAACAGGACATAGTTGCTGCTCCACGGGACAGCGCCTGAAAATCGGGACTGTCGTATGGAAAGCGTGACACTTGGAAGATATGTATTCGGTTCAGAAGTTTCTTTCTTGCCTAAAATAAATGTTATCTGTTTTAACAAGAGCATCTATCATCACGCTGGGCCTTAGGGTAAATACATATTGGGTTTTGTATTCTGTTTAGACTGTTGCCTAGCTATTTACGGGAAGTGCCACTTATCACAGAGCGGCCGGCTGTAGGTCTACGGCCGGTGGTAGGAATGGGCAAAAACTTTTAGCCATGTTTTAAAAATGGCAGAAAATGCAACTTTCGCAGGAACGAAATTGTGATTCTACCCAGAATTCCAGCAGACAGTAAGGCTCCAGGTTTTTGTCACGACGCACGTGACCTTTCAGAAAATAAATGATGAGTCGCTGCATGCATCGTAATGTCAGCGAGCGGATTATTGAAAGCCCTACGACATCAAGGTCCCCGTGAACATTTCCTAAAAAGCAGAAGTGACGCAGGGTTTCCGTGAGTAATCCTATGGGCAAAAAAATCTCAAATAAAGAAAAAAGTATTCATGTTCGCCATCATTCTATACATTATTGGTTTGTCTCTTGTCAATTTGAGTTAAAAGCACCCAATAATGTGCCAACTGCTGGCTCTATATAAATAAATAATAGCCATTCTAAAGCGGAGCTCATAAGCCACAAACACCTCCACACTCACTGTAGGGGGCACTCACTGCAGGGGGCACCCTCTGTGCCAGAGTGACTTTACCCAGGGCAATATAATGCCCACCAAGCCTCTCTGGTCACCGTATAGGGCCATTCCCGGCCCCCCGAGAGGATTCGCTATTTGGTGAGAAAGTTTCTATCCCAGTAAATCTGCAAGCGTTCTAGCGAGTGCGTCACCAGAATGACTCTCCCTCTTCAGGCTTATTTGGACATTACGGAAGCTCATTCTCTTGGCACAAGGTTCCTGCTCACGATTAGGATTAAAAAACCCTACTGGAATTTGATGATCTCATGTAAATTGTTAAGTTCTTGGGCTGGAAGCCATCGAGAAGCAGGCAGGACTCTGTTCACATAGAGTGTGGAATTGTGCATTATTCCATCTTTCTAAGAATGCAGTACTTCTCGGGTATGTGACATAAAGATGTGTTAGTTTGAACACATTGTATCCCAGCGTTAAACATGTAATATGTAGAACATTACGTATATTGAGCAATCGGTGGCTATACAGAGATAATATAATATCTCTTGGAGGGACTCATTGGGCACACAGATTTTAGTACATACAGGGGGTACAGATCCTGACCTCATCGTTTTTTATTACATCACTGGATCCCCTCCCTGATGTCAGAAAACAGATAATTTCACAATAAACTGATCACAATACAAGCTTAACCCCTTCAGTGCCAAGGTGTGGTTACCCAAAACAAGCCCCCAGGATGTGACACTCAAAGGGTTAAGCACCGGTGGTGCAGAAGACACGGGATACAGAGTGGCCATGACAGGGTACATACCCTCCTCCCCAAACTGGTCATAGATGTCCCTCTTTTTGGGGTCACTCAACACCTCATAGGCTTCTGCAATCTCCTTGAACTTCTCCTCAGCATGCGCTGACTTATTCTTGTCTGGGTGCCATTTCAGCGCCTGTTTTCGGTAAGCCTTCTTAATGTCTTCTTCCGAAGCTCCCTTCTCGATGCCCAAAATGGAATAGTAATCTTTCCCCATCTGCCCTGCCAGAGAAAGCGGATCTGATTAGGAATTGATCAGTAAATAATAAGACGAGGTGAGCGAGTGTGCTCTATGTGAGGGTGAGAGAGGGAGTGGGGCAGCAGGCTGGGCTCAGCTGAGTGTCAGTCACCGAGTCCGCTCCCTTCTGCTCATATATAGAGAATCGAGCTCTCCAGCCTCCCGTCTCCGCTGCCTGCACCCTCCGCCAGCTCTTTCTAGAAGTTTTTTTCCTCCTTCTTTTTTTTTTTTTTTAAACAAGGCAAAGCTTTATTCCAAAGGAAACAGCAGCCCCCTGCGCTATTAAGGGAAAACATCAGCGCAACAAGGCACAGTGCACAAAATCACACTCAGATCACAGCTGTTTGTAACATTTAACCCCTTAAGGACACAGCTGTTTGTTATTTTTTGGATCCTTTGTGTCAATGGCATTTTTTCGGTGATGCAGGTTAGCTGCTATTTTCTCCTGTCTCTCATTTAGTGTACCCACACAAATTATTTCTGGGCAAGAAAGGCTTTGGAGCCTCTGCTTGCTGATCACAGTTTGATTAGCGCGGGGGAGATCGGAGGGAAGAGAGAAACATAAGATGTACGAGAGATCCCTAAAGGATCCATATTTCACTCATAACAGTGCAAGTAAATAAATAAGCATTACATCCAATTGCCCTAGCACTACATGTAAAAATGATAAAGCCCCCTTCACTACCCCAAACCCCTAAAGCCAGAAGTATTAAAATGACTATCCTATAGGGTACTATGTAAGGGATGGACGTGGTCATTTAGGACAGAAATAATGTGAATATGGGATACATGGGAACATGTTCGATCATCAGCGGCACCTACAAGAAATTGATGTAAAAAAATGTTAGTATAGGGTTTTTTTTTACATACTAGCACTAATTAGGTTAATTAACCCTTTGTGTGCAATAAACAGTTAATTTTGCCAGGGGAAGCAGACGTGTCGCCAAGTGATACAAAGTATTCCTATGTAACAGTTTACTACTTGGAAACAATTTACCACAGGTAACATTTAACCACCTAGTAACGATTCGCTACTCGGTAACACTATACTACCCAGTAACGATTTATTACTGAGTAACGCTCTGTTACTCGGGCTACAAGGTATCGCTCTACTGCCCGGCAATGCCCCGCTACAAGGTAACGCTAACAATTAACAGCCTGATGCCTCAACGCGGGATCTTAAATATATTAAATATCTAACCTTCTCCCCAATGTAGACTTTTAAAGCAAATTATAATAAAAAGCTTTATGGTTAAAGCAAGCGACCTGACATATATAAAATATGAAGCCCCAACGCTCCCCTACAGTAACAGGAAAAGCGAGGCAGAAGAAATACTCTGCACAGCGTCTCTCACAGAAATACTCTGCAGGGCGCCGCGACCGGCTGCAGGGACTCTGCTTTTATTATATTAGGGAACGACTCACAAAATGCAAAATATTGGTTGCATCAACTGTCTGAAAATGGCTTAAAAAAATTGTGTGCGATTTTAAATGATACCACTGATTGTAACAGCGCTACGGAGTCTGCTGGCGCCATGTAAATAAATGTCATGTAATGTAAAGTATTCCTCCCCGTTAGTTTTCTTGTTATGGGTGACGTTATTTGCAGCAGTTTGCATAGAATGCCATGTTTTGGGTTCTCTTGTTGGTCTCTTTTGTAACTCCACGGGGCGCAGAGAATATTCATATTAATCAACAAACGCTCCCTGCCCTCAGGGGTCGTCTGTAGGCGGCACTTTACATAAATAAGCCCAAAACAATAGGTGTGCAAAGCGTTCATCCGGGGTTCCCAAATGCCAACAAACAGCGGACCCTTACCCTGCCAGACAAAGGGTTACTTCCTCCAAAAATGTGTATTTTAACCCTTCTTTGACCGCCGGGCCAAAGGCTTTACTGATCTGCTGCTATAACAGCTAGTTAATAGGGCATCAGTTGGGCGTCAATCAATGCCCTACATGCCACCAGCTGGGGCATCTTCTATATTCCGCACGGAATAAAGACGAAACTTTATTTAGGCTTCTTTTGGGTCATATCTTTTTATGATGCCCTTTTAAAGCTACTTTGCCACTACAATTCCCACAACGTTTGGTTAGCGGCCGGCATTAGCGTCGGCTGGAGAGAAAAGTGGCTGCGTTCCCCAAACGGAATGGAGGTGGTCTTACTACCATAGCAACCGCTGGAATGTACTTGATTGGACTAATACAGGGATTGCTATGGTGATGTTTGCGTAGTCGTGCGCAGCCCCCCTATTACATGATCTATATCATAACATCACCAGGTGCGCTGCCCTATACCGTTATGTGCACGTAACATGCTTGATTAAGACATTTTGCACACTAAGCTGCCGCACTTCCTGATAGCATGTATGCCTACTTGTTAGGACTGCTCTGCAAAACTTGTGAGTCTTGGCAGCTAAGCCTTTTAGATATTTGCATTGATTTTAGTATCTTGAATACAGGATGTAGTAGCGGCAATACACACCATGAACACGCGTTACACGCATAGAACACGGACGCATGAGCCCCAAACACAGATAGCTCTCCTGCACCCCCACAGCTCATGCGCCCTGAATGTCATCATAGGGACAGTTCAATGTGGAAAGGGCCACCACTTTAGGATCTATACCAGCAGGCCCCAGAGCAGCAATGGAAATACACCGAGCAGATTTGGTCTCCCCGCACGGCAGGCTATAGGGGTCTCTCCTATACAGAAGACTATAGAGGCCTCCCCCTCATAGTACGCTGCAGGGGTCTCTCCAACACAACACGCTATAGTGTGAGTTTTCCCCTCGCAGCAGGTTATTGGGGTCCTGCTTATTAGACGCTCATATATACTTTGCCTCATAATATTGGTTGGCTGAGAGTGCTGAGAACACTGGCCCCGGATCGACTCGTCAGGCTGCTACGCCCAAAATACCTCCCTCCCTTCCTCGAACAGAAGAGTGGCGGGAATACAAGGAAAGAGCGGGAACGCCTCAGCGAGCCGGCCAGCCAATGAGAGGACGGCTCTCACAGAGCACGCGCCGGTCTGACCTCCCGCTGTAGGACAGAGCTGTGGGACTTGCAGGAAGTAGGCGTGACCAAACAGTGCTTGTGGCGGGGGATGTGGGCGTGACCGGGGAATTTGGTTCTCGCGAGACTAAGGCGGAGACACCTCAGAGGTCTCTCGGCGCCATTTTGTGTCCTCTCACACACGCTGCAGGCTGCGAGCACTTCTGACATGGCTGATTATTCCACAGTTCCACCTCCGAGCTCGGGTAACTCCGGCGCCGGGGTCAACGATGCCTTCAAAGATGCTTTGCAGCGGGCCCGACAGGTGAGTGAGGGGGTGGGAGCTTTTCGTGTTCTTGGGCTCGCGTTGTGAGCCGCCAGAGGGTGGGTGTTGGATCCGTGTAGGCCGGGATTATCGTGGCTGTGAGACTCTCACCCGTGGTATAAATCTCTGACTTTATCGCACCGGAGAGGGCCGCTCTCTCGGGTAGGCTCTCTATGCAGTTCGCGCAGAATATTACGTGTCTCGTGGAAGCTTAAAATTCACACAAGTGCCCCGCTTCTCTGGTAGGCCTCCAGCCTCTTCCCTCCCCCCGTCTAATTCATCCAGATAAGCGAGGGTTCCCGCAAGTCTTACACGGCCTTACATGCTGAGGGGGTTTGTGAGGCATTTGTTTTAGTTCTCTGCCTATTTGCTAATTATTAGCCGTTCTGTTCCTGAAGCCCAACTATGGGTTTGATCCGGTTCAAGCAGCTTTATTAAGTGTTGCCCGTTTGCCTCTGTAGATCGCTGCTAAAATCGGAGGGGAGCCGGGAGCTGCTGTGAACTCAAACGACTACGGATTCGCGGGACAAAAGAGGCCACTCGATGACGGAGGTGAGTTTTTTTTGCCACAAGGCGCTCGGGTTTGTGCTAACCGGGTACATCTGGCCCAAATATCAAAGCTTTATGAGCAGTTGCTGCCCTTTGTAGTGTTTTCCACATGCTAGTATCCGTCCCATGGCCCAGAGTGGCGTGTAGAGATTTTCTTGGTTCTTACACACACTTTCACTCCCATGCCTGCCTAGATGTAAAATCTGTATAATAAAGCAGCTAAAATGCAGCACAGTCATAGAGAAGCACACTAGTTCCACCAGGCTGTAATGTAAAAATGTTCTAAACATTCCTGCTGGTTTTTCTAAGTGAAAAATTTTCTTTCTAGATCAACCAGAGGCTAAGAAGGTTGCCCCTACAAATGATTGTAAGTGTCTTGATTTTGCTGTACACAAACGAATAGCTTCGCCCGTACAGAACCAAAAAGCTAACCGCCTTTCTTTTTTCCCCCCCACAAGCTTTTCCTCCACCGATGCCGGCAATGCATCAGCAGCAGAGGTGAGTTAAAAAAAAAATCTTTAGTGGTTTCTCGGCCATTTTGTGTGTTAAGGTTATGCATTGCGTGCAACAACGTAGCAAATGCATTTCAACTGACCTCAATGTCTTTTATAGGGCTGTTGTTACAGAAGAGTACAAGGTGCCTGATGGAATGGTGGGATTCAGTAAGTATCATGTTTGTCCCTAGGAAATAAATAGTTATCCAGGTCACGTGACGTAGTCTGACATTTTATTTCCTTCCCAGTCATTGGCAGAGGAGGTGAGCAGATATCACGTATTCAGCAGGAATCTGGCTGCAAAATTCAGATTGCCCCTGGTAAGCCTTTCAATCTGCTGCATTGATGGAGCATTTATTGTCATTTTATAGCTCGAGTACAACTGAAATGCTTTTCTTTTGCTTTCAGATAGCGGTGGCTTGCCAGAAAGATCATGTATGCTAACTGGCAGTCCCGATTCCGTTCAGTAAGTGTTTGTGTGCCACGTATGACTGTTTATCTCGATGTGTTAACTGATTGCTAATAAGCCTTAATTTGTATAAATAGGGCTGCAACACGATTGCTTGAACAGATAGTAGAGAAAGGAAGGCCCACTCCTGGCTTCCATCACGGAGACGGCTCTGGAAACGCAGTTCAGGAAATCATGATCCCAGCCAGTAAAGCTGGTCTGGTAATCGGTAAAGGAGGGGAAACCATTAAACAGCTGCAGGTAGGACTGGTCTCGAGTTTTTTTGTTTTTGTTTTTTTTCCTGTGTACCTGTTGTAAGTCACTGTCATCATTTCACTAATGTCAATATGTGTGTTTAGGAGAGGGCAGGAGTTAAAATGGTTATGATACAGGATGGTCCCCAGAACACAGGAACAGACAAACCTCTACGAATCACTGGGGATCCCTACAAAGTGCAGGTAAGCCCTTCATTTGAGTGTTAAGTCTATCTGCAGCAAATACCCGAGGACTCGCTACACGAAGAACATTATTTTTTTTTATTATAATATAGCAAGCAAAAGAAATGGTACTAGAACTTATTCATGGAGAAGGAGGCGGTTTCAGAGATTCTCGGAATGAGTATGGATCAAGAGTAGGCGGAAACGAAGGGATAGATGTAAGTATGGTTAACCGGTGTACCTTCATATGTATTAAACTGTTTTCTGATGTGACACAGAATGACTTCGTTGGAATGCTATACGGTTATATTAATGCTGAGGGTTTTTTCCCCCTCATATTCATAACAGGTCCCAATACCACGATTTGCTGTTGGAATCGTGATAGGCAGAAATGGTGAAATGATCAAGAAAATCCAGAATGATGCAGGCGTTAGAATACAGTTTAAACCAGGTATGCCAAGTAGCTGTTGGAAGGGGAATAGTACAGATGCATGAGGCATTCTGATTAAACTGTTCATATATTCAAAGGGGAGATACCATAATGTATACTCAATGACAGCATTTCCATTGAATTTTCCTGCTTGTAACTAATAAACTGTACTTTCCCCTAACAGATGATGGCTCTGCTCCAGAAAGAATAGCACAGATTAGTGGTCCTCCAGACAGATGTCAGCACGCTGCAGAGATTATCACAGACCTGCTTCGCAGTGTTCAGGTCAGTAAAGTTGTTGGTGTATATCAGATAAGGATTTTAATTGTGGTGTTTGTGATCGCCGTGCCATGCGTTCTTTGCTGACGAGGCTTTCTGCACCCGCAGTCTGGAAATCATGGAGGTCCAGGACCTGGTGGCAGAGGTAGAGGAAGGGGACAAGGAAACTGGAATATGGGTCCTCCAGGTGGTTTGCAGGAATTTAACTTTGTTGTTCCTACTGTGAAGACTGGACTTATTATCGGAAAAGGTAACATTCCCTGTTCCTAGGAGATGTTTATAAGCATTAATGCTTTGTGATTCTACAAAGCTGGGCAGAAAAATGTAAATTGTGAATGTTTTAATTTTCATTTTTTAGGTGGTGAAACAATAAAAAATATCAGTCAGCAGTCTGGAGCTAGGATAGAGCTGCAGAGAAACCCACCACCAAACTCTGACCCCAACATGAAGTTATTTACTGTCAGAGGGTCTCCACAGCAGATAGACTATGCCAGGGGGTTGATTGAGGAGAAGATAGGCGTAAGTACTCGTATATATGTATATTTTCACTTATCTTACTCTGTAAAAGTGAGCTTCTGTAAATGTTTAACATACATTGCTCTCCAGGGTCCAGTGAATCCTGTTGGTCCTCCTGTTCCTCACGGTCCTCCTGGTGTACCGGGACCTCATGGACCTCCTGGTGCGCCTGGACCTGGCACACCTATGGGACCCTACAATCCACCACCTTACAGTGCAGGGCCTCCTGGACCTTCTCCCCAGTAAGTTTATTCAGAAGAAACTGTGGGCTGTTACTACAGGGTTTTAATGTTCAGGGGTGGCAAATGTAAGGCTTTTGGTAGGTCAGTTTCAGATTATTTTTTTTTATTGACATGTTCATCCATACATCACTGATGGTAAAACTACACTTAGCACTTCCTGGTGACTTCCCCTTACACTTCTGTACCTTTCTTGCACAAACAACCCTCCGCTTAGTGTTCCATATCACAAATGCCAAGAGCTTTATTTTCTAGTCTTTTTTGCTGAATCTACTTTCAGTAGTATGCATACTTACATCTTTCTCTTGTTTTAGTGGTCCTCCTGCTCCATATGCTCCTCAAGGATGGGGGAACACGTATCCTCACTGGCAGCAGCCAGCACAGCCAGACCCTAGTAAGTGCCTCTTCAGTGCTGTTACTGACTTGTAGCTGATTCCAGATAATTCAGCAATGCGTTGTGTGTTTGTCTGGAGATGGGGAGGGACCAGTTTTAGTGTCAACTATTCTGGAGGTCAAACCTAGTGATAACATCTATTTTAAGTAAGGCAACAGATAACACGGCTGAATGCTTTAGTTAATTCACATAAATAGTAAGTGGTGTAGTTGGGTTTTTTTTATGTGTCTGGAGGTCAGTTGGGTGGCATTGCAAACTTATTTGGCAAGATATGGTCTTGTTAAAAGCATCACATGAATTTTGGTTACCCTGTGAACGGTTCATCATGTAAGACAGCAAATGTTATGCTTCCTGTATGAAGTTACCCGGGTTTTTACGTCCTGCTTACATGGCTATAGACTTCGGTTTAGTTTTCCCCCTTGAAAAGTAAAGCCTAAATATTAAAGCTGCTTTAGATCAGTGATGGTGCATGTCATTCTCGCTGCTTATTGTTCGTTGCTGTCTGTATCTGGTTCTAAAGGTTAGGGCTAAACACTGAATATTGCACATGTGACAGTAACATGGCCACAGGGGTCCATATGAATAGCATCATAATCATGTGTTCCCTGAAAATCCTGTAGTTGTTAGAGATATAGAAGATAGCGGGTGGAGGTGGTTTTGGCTATCTTTCCTGTAGCTTACAGTGTATTTGATTTCCTAGGTAAAGCAGGAACAGACCCCAACTCTGCAGCATGGGCAGCTTACTATGCACACTATTATCAGCAGCAAGCACCCCAGCCACCTGCAGCGCCCTCTGCTGGACCCAGCACAACTCAGACTAATGGGCAAGGTAGCAAACTCCTTAATTACAAGGATATCCATTAACGGGACATAGTCAAATCAGCTTTTGAGTTGGAGTGAAAGTATTTGGATGCTGGCACCACACCTCACCCATAAGTTGGGTTTATACTGTAGCATAACATTCAGTTCTTGGCCCAGACCTTACAGGAGTTACATCCTTTTTATTAAGTACTTGTGTTCTTTCTGAGCTATATCAATGTGTTTTTTTTTTTTTTTTTCTATCTAGCTGAGCCGCCAGCTGCACCGCAGGCTGGGCAAGTTGACTATACAAAGGCATGGGAAGAGTATTACAAGAAAATGGGTAAGTCACAATCATTCACTTTGATCTGTTTTTGTGGCCAAGGCAAAGCACACATTATCCCAGTTTAGAAACCGCATTTGATGGCAGAATATAACCATTTGGCTCGCTGTGTGCGATTGTACTGTGCACTTAATGCAATGGATCACAATTGAGTATACAAATATTGACCTCAGGGGGAGGGCAACCGTGGGTATAATCAATTATAAAAGCCACTTTTAAAGGTCAGTAACTAAACTGCTTTTCTTTAGGTCAACAAGGGCCACAGCAGGACTACTCAAAAGCATGGGAAGAATACTATAAAAAACAAGGTAAGTTGGTTTCTGTTCTACTTTTTTCATGGGCAATTCGTTTGTTAGACTTTTGAAAATTCACTTTCTAGAATCATGTTAAGGAAATTTTAAATACTTAATACAGTATGGCAAAGTTCTTGATTGGCTAAGGTAGTCGTGTTTCCTAGTCCACTTTTATAATGAATTTATTTCAATAAATCCAGCCCTGTACAGTCTGAGGCTCTTGCCAGGATGTCGGCTAATGGCTCAGAACTGGTTTTCACCGATACAATGTTTGTTTCTTGGTCAGTCTGATAAAAGGCTTACACTTTGGTGAAATATTGGTCTCCTGGGTATATATTAGGCCCATACCTTAGTCTTTGTCCAGTAGTTATGTTTGGCCATTGACAATATTGCTAACTTTTTTTAGGTCAAGCTGTTCCAGCTCCTGGTGCTGCTGCTCCCCCTGCTGGTCAGCCAGATTACAGTGCAGCCTGGGCAGAGTATTACAGGCAACAAGCAGCATACTATGCTCAGACCAGTCCACAGACGATGCCACAGCACCCTCCAGCGCCACAGGTATGATCTTTTAAATCTGATGCTTTCTTGGATATTTATGGGAGTTTTTCATCCTTACAAGAACCTGTAAACACTTGCAGTACCGCACACTGTTTTTCACTGTACGTGTACAAAAACTTTCCACCTCCAGGGCAATTGAAAACGTGCGAGAAGCAATCGGCATTTAACCAATCTTTCCTTAGGGTCTCCTGAGATGGGTACTTTATTTGAAACAGATTTTCTCGTAACTCTTTGTATATCTCTTATGTATTTCTTCTGCACAGGGTCAATAATGCGAAGTGGACAGTACAGTATTTGCTTCATTGTGTTGGGGAAAACCTTTGTTAAATGTTTGGATGCAGACGCCTTGATGAAGATCTTAATTTTTGTTTTGGTTTAAAACTGTTTTTTGTTTTTGAAAAAATGTACAAAACTATCACTACTGACTCATAGGAGGCTATATTTCTGTGTAGAAATGAATCGGTTTGTTTTTAGTAATTAGTGTAGATGTACACATTCCAGCAAATGTATTTGCAACTATTATGTGGTCAAAGCTTTGTGATACAAATGTACTTTTTTCAATGTATACTTTATCACTTTTAAAATGCCTGTTTTGTGCTTTACAATAAATAATATGAAACCTCCTGTGTCGGTAAGTTGGGTATGTGAGTATTCAAAGGGAAAACATTTTTTTAATTCTTTCAAGAAACGTACATGGCAGCAACTTATAAATTTTGATGTGCATCTCCCCTTTTATTTTCCTCTACTCATGTTTTGTTGTGGTTCCTGTGGGTTACCGTGTTATTGTATGACAGGCAGTGTCACCAGTTATTAATGCATAGTAAACATCATTGCATTTTACCAAACCCATGACCTTTTCTCCAATCTGTACAGAGCACTGCTGATTGACACGCTTCAGTCTTCCAGCAGTTTTATACGAAATTGTTTGCTTTTCTTGCTTAAATGTAAGCGTTTAGTCAGTCTGCATTTCATTTATTCCGTATGGGATAGGCAACATAAGTGTACTTGTTTTGTTTTTCTTCTCTGCCATAAAGCCAGATTATAAAATCATATGACTGTTAAATGCATTCTAGTTATATGTATATACTGACCCTGTAGTTATATTTTCCGTTGATTACGTTTGAAAAGCACCATTTGCAAATAAACGTTTTATCGATATTTTTTATCTAAATTAAATGTCCGTGTCAAGATTTGCCTTTATCCACTGTCTTGCTTTTTGCATATCTGCCGGTTGATGAATGCTTCTGTTCTGTCAGATCACGGTCACGAGCAGTCTTGCAGTTGTCTGTTGAAGGGCAAATTTGGTCGAGCCAGTTTAGGAGTAGATCTGTAGGTGTGCGTCCTAAATTTGTCTCCCTTCACTGAGCATTGCACTGTAAGTACCTCAACAAATGGGCAAACTGCGAAATGTTCTCTCATGACTTGTTGTGTGGTGCTTTTATCACTCTGAATTTGGCTAGCTTATACTATTTATGTTTTTGTAGGTAAGTATATTCAATATTTAGTCGAGTTGTGGCCATTTTTATTCCGCCAATGCATATACGTTGTATTGATATGAACCTGAGGTCTAGATGCATTTGACGTGATAGCTTATTGCTTTGATAATAACTTGCAGTTTTGTTACATAATGACATTAACTTTGGTCACTTTTACTTAGACTGTTTTTCCCTATTTTTTCATGAAAGCTGAGACATCATTGACTTTTTCCCTGCAGTCAGTGAGATATAAAACGGGCAGGAGACATTTGCATGACCTTATCTTTGGTTAAATGTGCACTAACCTTTACCTGGTTTCCAGACTTTTTTACTTTTGGAGGCTGTCAATGTAATTAATTTGAAGCATAAAGTAGTGTTAGTTTTTACAAAGTGAAATACTGATATTTCTGTGCCTTCAAGGTAGTTTCTGCTACAAAAAAGCACCAGGTAAGCACAACCTAAGAAAGTAGCCTATAAATGTAAATGCCAGATTTTCCCTATGTTTTTATGGTTGTGTATGACAAAGGTTTGCTGCACCAAATATGTATTTTTCTTTCTTACTGAAATGGAATATACGTGAATTTATTGGGCACGTGCTAAAGCTTTCTTCTGTCCATAAATGCTGCATTTTTTCCTAGTAGAAATGTCTTCTCGTTTACATTACAGGGTTAGCATGTATTTTGCAGCCTTCTTGTTGGCTTATGTTGTCATGTAATGTTCTTGTATAGGAACCATAGTACTGTACAGACTGAATTTTATTCACGTAGTTGACACTTGCATTCAAATTCTGTATTGTTTGCTGGTAAGCAGTATATATTTTTGCATAATTTTATTTCCCTTTACGCTGCTTCACCAGATCAGTTTTCACTGTTTAAACTTCCTGACATGTGCTGCCTCTGTTTTTAAAGTCCTGCTTATCTGTGCATCCAAAGAAAGTTTCAAAACTCCTGCCTTCATTTTCACACACAGTGCTGAAGATGCTGCCAGCAGCCAATCATAGCTCATAAATTCAGGTCCTGAGGTAGTTCCCACCCCTAAGGAGGAGTGCTTTGTGTATGCCATTGGTGAGCCGATGAGCATGGACGGTGAAGGGGTCATGTAGAAGGTAAAATTGGCAAAAAAGTATTTGCAATTGTATTTTTATGCATAATAGTGCAGATTGTCTTTGAACACTATTGATGCTTTTGATTTGATACTAGACCTCTAAATTACTGTTATGCATACCTTTTGCCATTTAATGTATTTATAGAATACTAAAAAAGCGGTGTTTTTTTTAGAAGTGTTCTATATGCTCATTAAGCATCAGATTTTGCCACCTACTGTTCAGGCAGCTCGTAATTTTATAGACTAGACTTTTGAGATTTTAGCCAATCAGGACGTTCAGTTTTGAGCAATAGGAAGAGCCTTCTTTAAAGGAGCACCTTGTGGCCCAGCAGCCCACCCCTTAGTACCAGAATAAGTCGGATGTTACAATCTGATGAGCTTCATGTCTGACTTTGTTTGGGACATCATGGTGCTCCTGTAAAGATGTTATCACACGGCATCTGCATTCTGTGGTGTAGTGTTATGTAGGATATCACTACTTTAAGAGCAGAAAGTTACATGTGTATATATATCGTGTTTTTTTCTCTACCGTATGATAGAGCACAGTTAGTGGAAACATCACATGACCTTTATGCTTTATTTGTGGAACCCTCATATTTTTTTAATGCAATTTACCTGTCATGTCTGAATCCCCTCTGCTGCAGTGGCTTTTGTGTGGGGTTAAATGCCTTCTGTGTAATCTGTTGGCAGTTTGGTGACCGCACTCAACGGCTGTCGCACGCAGGCTTGCACTTTTCTGTAGGTTGTCGCCCAGACTGCACTATAAAATCATAGCATCCCCAGCAAGTCCTGTATCTGCAAACTATTTCCAGGGGACGCCTTTGTAACAAACTGGCGCCGTAGTCGCAAAGAAATATCTGTTGGGTGCAGCCTTGGCAGGCTTAAAATCCATCCTTTCTGCCCTCCTTCAGCCTGTTGTCTCTGACCAGGGTCATTTCACTGTATTTAGCTAATCGGCACCAGCTAATCCCCTTTAACTCTGCAGAGAAATCTGCTACAGCAGAGGTGATAAAATCCAGCACAAGTTTACCTGTTCCCTTAATGTTTGGCTGAAACCAATTCTAATGAAATCCGTTTTCGCCTGTTTAATACAAGTATTTGTCTTAAAGCCACCTAAATGATCAAACTAAGCTTTATTGAGCAGGTTGTCAGAATTGGCTGCGATTTCTTTATTTCCCTGCCTTCATGGCTTCAGCAGCTCTTGTATAACGCAGTTTAGCTGTATATTTATCACCTAGTCTTGATGTGATATGCCTCTTTCCAATATAAATCGTTTGTGAGACCATATTTAAACATAAAGCTGCCCTAAATGTTCACAAATTGCATTTTCTCTGGGGGTCTGTGTGGAAGGCTGTCCCCATTAAGCCAGGAGAAGGGGCTCTGTATATATTTACAATATCCTGGTACAGAGGAACTTGGATTGGAGGTAAATTTTAAATGTTGCTTGTACATTTACCGAAACCTTAACATTAGTGTGACTGGCGCATGATAACTGGAGACTCGCTTTGTTTATATGCTTTCAATAAATGTCAGATAATGTATGCCACGCGTAGTCTGCTCCTTATTTTCTCATGAATTTATACTCTGCCGTTTGTGCGCGTGTAAAAATACATTTTACGTGCAGATAAGGAAAACACTTTATATGTGTTATAGAAAAATCAAAGCGGGACACATTAACCCTTGCATCAAGATTTCTTACTCGTCACGGATAGTGTTTTCAGTGAACGTTGTGGCGTGAGTGGGGGACGAGTGCTGTCGCAGCCTGGTTGGGTTAGAGAATGTCTGGCTGGGAGTTATCAGTGTCTGCTTTCCAGCGTCTTCATAACATCCACATACGGTACTTCTCCGGCCCCGAGCTCACCTGCCTGTGATGCAGCTTAGCTTGTGTAATAACTCCCATTTCCATGGTTACTGTGTGCTCATGTGTTCACATTTTGCTGCTGGAACAATTAAGTTTAGTCTGAAGATTTTGCTGTAAACCGATCTTAGCTTCGTCAGTAGCCTACATTTAATTGGGAGGTTTTTAAATACAGAATTTTTTTTGGGGGGGGGGGTTGTAATTTGTTAATCTTCGTATTTTGTGTGCATATCCTGTTCTGCTTTTTCTGGAATTATCTGCCTTTTGCAATACAAATAAAACTAAATAAATTGTAATTATTGACTCCATTTGTGTTTTTGGTTTTTCTTCTCTGGTGTTGCCAAAAGTGGACTGAAATCAAAGAAAGGTGGGATGAAATAGGTGGATTAAACACTATACCTGTAGGGTCCAGGCAGATTGGGGGGGGGCAACAGGGCTGGCTTTACAAAACCAGTCCCTATTTTAGTGAAGTTTAGTAAATGAATTTTATGGAACCAAGCAGCCGGTCCCATTTAATTTGGAGTGAGATCCTAAAGGCCTCCACCTAAAACCTGGAGTCCAAAATGTTTTACGATCTAAGTGTGGGATGAGGAATTTGCCTACATGGAGTCTATTAAGCTGCGATCCTTCTTAACCTGTTACTTGTCAGCTGTGGCATTCCATGCGGTTTTCCTTATCTCCCATAATCGCCTCCATATACAGAACGTCTTCATGTGTAGCCGTCCTGCTGTCGCAATAATGCTCCACATCTGCTGCCAACGCAATACAATATCTTGCAGACGTTCGGTCCGAGCAGGAAGTTGGAAGCCACTTCCTGTTCTCTTCCTCCAGTCAGCCCGAGCAGGAAGTTAGAAGCCGCTTCCTGCTTTCTCCCCGTGTTTTAGCGGACGGCGCATGAGCCTCTAGCGTTAGATTGTTTCCAGCCGCGCAGGTCCCTCCGTAACGCTATTATCACAGATATCTCAGGGCGACGGGCGCTTTATACCCCGTGACGGGGCAGCGAGGTATTAAATGGGAAATACTGTTTTTCTACTGAATGGGAAACGAGGCAATTGTGTTTAATATAAAGGATCCGGCAAGTTATGAATCGCCCCCCCCCCCCCGAGATTCAGTATATTCACAAAATTTAGAAACTCATCACCTTTTTATTGTAAAATGCATTACGTGAAACATTTGCTCTAACAAGACATTAAAATAAAACTCCAAACACACAGTTTTCGCGCTGATAGGGAAGCAAAGAGAACGCCGGCCTCTGTCCTCCGGGGCTGGTACGGTTTTCTGTGCGTTCGTAGTTACCCGGCTCCTACAAACTCACCCGGCGGGTCGCCCGGTGCGCGGAGATGCCAGCGTTACGCGGCAAAGAAAGGAAGGCAGCATGAAGTGGGAGAAAGGGCTCTCCGGAGAAGCAGGAGGTTAATAGTCGTCGGCTGGAGCAAAAAGAGAGAGAGAGAAGCGTAAGAGACGGAGGCTGGCGTGTTAGAGACATGTGTGCGTCTGAACAGAATTAACCCTTACACTCCACGCTGAGGATGCAGCTGCTGGCGGCCGTGCCCCTGCTGTTCACCGCTTTGCACATGTATTCCCCGTCGTCCTCTGGGAATGTCTCGGGGAGGAAAAGGCAAAAGGTCTCCCCTCTTTCAATGTACTGATAATCCTCGCAGTCCTGCAGCATTTCTCCTTCGAACCACCATGTGACGGCGGGTTTGGGCTCTCCTGTGATTTTAACCGTGAATCGCACCGGCTCCCCGTCGATGACGGACATATTTTTTAAGGGCTTCTTAAACCAGGGAGCTCCGGAGCGGGCCGGGTCTTCCTCCTCGTACTGCGAGCCGTTAACGCTGGCTTCCTCTTCCTCGTCGTCGTCGTCTTTATTCTGTAAAACAGTTTTATATTGGTTCAGTTCGTCAGAAGATGTGTCTGGGATGGAGGGTTAAATACTAGGAAGGGAAAGGCTTAAGTAAGGAAGTGTTACTTTGAGGGTGGTAGATAAGGGGAGCAGTTTACCAGCAGAAGTGGTAGAGTCTGATACAGTGAGGGGATAGGCATACGGCTCCTGGCAAGAGGCAAACAGGTTTGGTGTTTCTATATGAGCTAGAAAATTTGGCAGATTAAATTGGACAATTTTTTATTTTTTTTTATTGGATTTATTTTTCTGCAATCTAATTGTATATTAACCCCTTCAGGACCGGGATTTTGATACTAACGTGTCGCTAAAGGACCGGAGCCGTTTTTGTGTTTTTGCCATGTCTTTCTTCAGCTGTAATTTCTCTCTTATCAATTGGTGCACCCACACAAATCATATATTGTTTTTTTCAGCACAAGTAGGGCTTTCATTTGAAACCATAGTAAGCTGGGTAGTACATTGTTTTGTTTGGGGGAAAAATGAAAAAAAACGCATTTTTTTACAGTTTTGTATACATACAAATTGTACACACATTAAACCAATGGGAAAAAATTATCCCAAATATATTCATTAACTTGTCCTGATTTGGAAACCACCCAACATGGCCAGGTTTTTTATCTATTTTGACCAGTATAGGGCAAATATTGCAAGGCATGCATCACGTTTTTGAAATGTAATTTTTTTCAAATTTGGCATGGTAGTCTAATAACTGCAATAGTTGTCACAGATACTGATTACCCCCCCAAAATTATATGTTTATGAACAGTAGATAAGTCAAGGTGTACAACTAGGGTCATTTTGACACTTTTCAAACAGGGATTTTATCGCCAATTGCTGCCAAATTTTGAGGTATTTTTATATTTTTGGGGGGTTTTTTGCATATGTTGCAATGTTGCTTTAGATTTTATATTATATTTTGTATAGAATATGTGCAACTGCAGAACAAAACACCAAATTGTGTTCACCAACATCCCCCGGTTCCAACAAGGCCTCACATGCATGGTTCATGCATTTTTTGAGGAATCTATGAGGGCAAAACTGGAACATGCGCATTTTCGTTTTCACATTTGGAATTTTCAGAAATTGGTTTCCTGGGCCCATATCCCATTTGGGACATTTTGGAAGCCCCCTGCTGTAAATTACCCCATAAAAGTATATATTTATGAACAGTAGACAAGTCAAGGTGTTCAACTAGGGTAGTTTTGACAGTTTTCAGCTAGCCTTTTCTTCACTGATGTCTGCCAAAGTTCACGGAAAATTTATTTTATTGCGTTTTTAACAAATACATTTCAATGTTAAAATTTATTTCTTGCACAGCATATGTGCAACAGTGGAAGAAAGCACCACATTTTGTTCACCAACACCCCCCGGTTCCAACAAGGCCTCACATGCATGGTTCATGCATTTTTTGAGGAAGCCATGAGGCCATAACTGGAACATGCGCAAGTTTTCAGAAATTGGTTTCCTGGGCCCATATCCCATTTGGGACATTTTGGAAGCCCCCCCCACTGTAAATTACCCCATAAAAGTATATATTTATGAACAGTAGACGAGTCAAGGTAGTTTTGACAGTTTTCAGCCAGCCATTTCTTCACTGATGTCTGCCAAACTTCACAGGGAAATTATTTTATTGCGTTTTTAACGCATACATTTCAATGTTGCAATTTATTTCTTGCACAGCATATGTGTAACACTGGAAAAAAAACACCACATTTTGTTCACCAACACCCCCCGGTTCCAACAAGGCCTCACATGCATGGTTCATGTATTTTTTGAGGAAGCTATGAGGGCAAAACTGGAACATGCGCATTTACATTTTTTTAAATATTTTTTTTCATCAGATTACTTGTAAGTGACAGGTTTAGGCCGCTGACATCAATCAGGGAGACCGATCAATAATCAGCGACTTAAAATGTCACCGACCAGTGATCAGGTAATAATTATGATTTTTTCATTTATTAATAATTTGTGTTTTTTCATAATTACCCTAGATGACCCCTCTCTCTTTGTAGAGCAGGGTCATCCGTGGGCTGCCATAATGATCCGATCACTCCTATTGGCCAGGAGCGATCTGATCAGCCCAGCCCAGCATTTGACCTGGAAGCACCCTGGACTTTCAGGTCAGTGCTGTTATTTTTTTTTAATTATTATTTTATTAATTTTTTTTAATTTATTTATTTTTTAATTATTATTATTATTTTTTACATTATTTTTTTTAACTCTTTCAATGCTGATGCTCCATTGAAGCACAGCATTGATTGATATTTAGTCCCCACAAGCTTGTGGGGACTAATATTAACCCCTGCAATGCTGCGATGGGGGTCATACACAATCGCAGCATTGAAGGGGTCAATTGAGGAAGAGGGGGGTAGGGGGGGTCTGGTCTCCACACTCATGTGGAGACCAAAGAACCCTGTCCCTGAAGCTGCCTCTGGCAGCTGGGACACAATCTCCAATAGACTGGAGATTGTAGGGGAGGAGTCTCTCTGATCAGAGGACTTCTGGGGGCTCGTTTTTGCTGTTGCTGGTCTGCCTGCACCACCAGCAGCAGAACCCCCTAAAAAACGGGAATTAACCCCTTCAATGCCGCAATCGCGGCATTGAAGGGGTTAACGCTGCACTGACGCTCTCATGGAGCGATCAGGCAGCAGGGGGGTGTTGGATCAGGTCCCCAGGACTCCTGGGCAGACAGCAGCAGCAGCGCCCCCACGATCACCGCGATTGTGGTGATGTGGGGGCGTTTTTTTGGAGGAGACGTACCTGGTACGTCCCGGTACTGAAGGGGTTAACATATTTGGCGTTTGTGTTTTATTTGGCTGTATGCCTGTTGCATGAGAACAAGCTTCGAAGGGTTATGTAATAAAGAGCAGTTGTGGTGCAGTCACCATAGTAACCAATTAAATATTCTTGCTGCTTTCTCCGCTTTGCCCAGAACCCCCCATTGTGCGGATCTCTTTTAATCGGCCCCCCGGTACCTTCTGTAACGCCGCGTCTATCTCTTGCTGCTCAAATTGCATCCTCTGCAGTTTTTGCTCCTCGATCCTGCGCTGCTCCTCCTCCTCCCGCGCCTTCGCCATCTGCTCGAAGCGCGCCTTCATGTTCACTTTATGTGAGAAGGGAGCCTGGCTTTTCACCGCGGGCCTGACGTCCACGTCGTCTTCCTGCAATTACACGGCGGGTCAGGTGGGATGGAAGGAAGTTGTACTTTACTGAGAGGGTGGTGGATAAGTGGAATAGTTTCCCAGCAGGAGTGGTAGGGGCTTAAAACATGCATGGGATAGACATACAGCTCCTCAATCTAAGACGAGACCAAACCTTAATCAGTCGTTGGTCTCGTCTTACAGCAGGAGAAACGGACGACTAGACGGGCCTTTGCAGCGAGGAACTTAAAAATATCTATAAAGTAAAACCCCTGAAAGAGCCCTAAACCCTGACCTCGTGGAAATGTTCGGCCTCGCGCTCCCTCAGCTCCTCGTCCAGCGCCTTCCTCCTGCATCTCTCCTCCTCTATCTTCTTCTGAATCTCGTCTTCAGACAATTTCCCGATCTTCTCAAACTTGCTCTTTAGGTTTTTAGCTTGAATGGATCCGGTCCTTTTCAGCTTGATCAGCTCTTCGTATTCCGTGCTTCTGACTTCATTACTTTCGTTTATTTCTTCCTGAAATGAAAAAAATAATGATTGTGAACCAGACCGGGTTCCTGAGAGGGTCCGCGCTCCGTAGTCCGCGCACCGGCCTGGTACCCGTCGCATGGCAGGCTCGCATATAGTTATTCGTTGCCCGCGTGAAGGGTTAATTGTGCTGTAATTACAGTAAGGCTCGTCTTGTGTAAATTAAGTCTGGCAGAACGACGAGCATAGCGGCACCCCAACACCGCGCAACTCTATTAGAAGGCCACAATACTGTGTGATTGTAAGAACAAGCGGTTATGATCTACAACTATAGGATTGGAGGCTTAGATGTAATGCTTTACTGAGAGGGTAGTAGATAAGAGGAACAACCGCCTAGCAGAAGTGGTAGAGGGTAATACAGTGAGGGAATTTAAAAATGCGCGGGATACGCATATGGCTTCTGAATCTAAGACGAGACCGACATGGTTTTCTCCCAATAAACTCCCTTTATCTGCAGACCTGGAGCCGCCGGTGCTGTCAGTCATGTGATATTTTGGGTGACTTTCCCCGCTCAAACCCCACACTGCGCTGATGCTTTATGGCGATGCTAATGAAGTCCGCTCCTCCATAGACTTTCATTAGCCTTGCTGTCTTACTGGGTGATTAAGACTGAGGCATTCTATTGTTCCCCCACAGGCAGCATAATAAGGAGTCGGGGTGTTTAGTAGATCGGGGGTCAGATAACAGAGCGAGAATCATACAAACGGCTGATATGCAGCTGCCTGAAAACTTTATATTATGGGGCAAAAAAACTGCAGCTGGGGTAAAAAAGAAAATATGAAAACTTTGTTAATCTGATTAGTAGAAAACGGTTCCCCTTTAAGAGCCGGTACGTTGAATTAGTCCCTGGGGTGGATGGGGCGAGAAGCGTGTGGCGTGTCAGTCGCGTGTTTGTAGACATGTATGTGAGGCGCTTTACCTCCCCCATTTCTTGCCGCAGCTGAGCAAATTCTTGTTTCTCCATTTCCAGTTTTTGTTTTCTTTCTTCTTCTTTTATTCTTTTCTCTTCCTCGATTTTCTGCTTAAGCTTCTCCTCGAAGTTGATTTCCAGTTTGCCCGGAGTCAGAGATTCCTGCGATGCGGCTTTCGAGAGCGGAAGACTTTGGTCATCGGGCTGCTGGCGGGGACAGAAGGAGAAACATTAAAAATCTTTTAAAATGATCGCTTACGCCTCTTCCATAATACAGAATATTAATCGCTGCCTTTAATGCATCCACGGATCTGGCGTTTGACCCGCTGGGTGTTAGAATATGACATCATAGCCTTTTTTAGGGACATGCGGCGCTGGGTGGAAGTAAACTATGGAGGCTGTACCAGCTCGGCACCGTCCTCTGTAGGGCCGGTTTGGGGAGGTCTGTGATCGCCTTTCTAACAGGTCGGTTGAGCGGTGGTGCTGCCGGGAGCCGGATCTTTCCCTGTTACGCGGCCGAGGGGCTGCTGCCACCCTTGACCTAGACCTAATTACACCATCCGCTCTACAGCAGCCCATCTGTGCCGGCTTTTGTGTCACGCGGCAGTTCGGCTTCTGAATGATCCATAATTCTCTTTCACTTAATGCTGCAGTAATATTCCCGGCCAGCAGGGGGCAGTGAAGTGTATATTATCTATTATTTATATTATTAATATTTATTGCTTTATATCGCGCTTATTGGGCTATTTCATAAATACGCTTTTTACTTACACTTGGCAGTTTGTCAATTTTTAGCCTTAAGGGCTACAGAAATATACTTTTTTATGGTAATTTGTTGAAAAACTGTCAGTCGTATATACTGGGTCACGCATTAAACCACAGAATGTAAGATATTTTAGGGAATTTGAATCTGTTTGGTGAATTCTGAGTGCGTCGCTTCCACGTTACACGATATTTTTAAATTTCACAACAAAATACATTTGTAACGGTTTCCACGGTTTCCCATTAAACTGTATCCCAAAGAAACGCACCCAAAGTAATGCTAATAATCGTGAAACGTGCAACAAACACACATCCCGTGCGAGGTTAGTGAATGTTCCTGGCCGTGCATCGAGATGTTTAGAGCATGCAGCGAAACGTTCCGTCATTCTCATTACAGAAACTATTATTTTTTTACATACACTTTGTGTTCTAAAAGGAAACAATATAGATTTTTTTTTTTTTTTTTTTGCTTAAAACACTCGGTTTTATTAATATTTCTACATTTCATAGGGCGAGGCAAACATGGAAAAATAATACTTTAATAATTTGTCCAAAAAAAGACAACAACAAAACTGGGCATCTGAACGGATTAGCGAGCAACTCGAGAGGTCTGCAGCGCTGCGTTCATTTAACTAAAATTCAAGAATTACAAGAAAAATCAAATAAGGACCTTAATATTTTTTTTATTATCTGAGTGTTTTTTGCTCTTTGATTAAATAAATGAAAATCCTTTTTTTTCGTGCTTACAACGCGCCGTCGCGCTACAAAATAACCTTCAAACCAAAAAGTCTTTATAAAAAATAATTCCTTTTTTAAATTAAATAAATTAGTTTTCCCCCCCAATGTGAAATTGTAATTGGTTGTATTTTTTTGGGGGGGGGGTCCGTTAATTCATTACATTTGTTGGTTTTAAGCGCAAACAGTTAATGAAAGTGATGATGAGGACAGAAGATTGTGTCGATTCCACTCGGTTATGGAAGACGTGAGAGCGCCTGCGCGGCTGCTTAGAGAAATCTTACTTCGTAAGCGTCCGGACCCTCCGCGCCCAGCCGAGCGCTCGCCTCATCCGCATTCTTAAAGATAATCAGGAAATTGGAACATTGCTCGATAAAACAAGACATGAAACGTCGAATAATCACGCGCATGCTCCGCGGGGCCCGCTGGACGCACCAAGCTTTTGGGATGCAAAGTAACCAAATTCTCGATGTTCTTTGGAGCCCCGTGAGATACGGAATCAGCCGTATTATATTTTATTGTTAACGGATAACGTAAGACGAGGTAAAACAAAGCAAAATAACCATCAAAACGTGCAATAGGAACATAGAACCCGCCGGCAGATCGGCCCCCGTCTGGCCCTCCTGCTGTAAAGACTCAAACCTTAATCAGTCTTAGATTCAGGAGCCGTATGTCTATCCCATGCATGTTTAATCCCCTCACTGTATTACCCTCTACCACTTCTGCTGGGAGGCTGCTCCACTAATCTACAACCCTCTACGTGAAGTAAATGTTCCTTACATAAGCCTCCGATCCTCTAGTTTTAGATCATAACCTCTTGTTCTCACAATCACATGATATAAACCCAGCGGCCAGACCGTCTAATAAAGAGACTCGTGGTGTTGGGCTCAGCAAAATTTGCTTCCTCTTCTATTTTGTTTCACTAAACTTTTATTCCTGATGTCTAGCAGCAAATTCCCGAAATAATTTCCCAGGAGCGGCCGCCGATAGGCAGCTGTCCGCGTCTCCCTGAGAAAGGCCCAGGCTGGTTGATGGCCGAGCGGAAATGTATTTTTTTGCATACCCCATAAAGCTATTTATATACTTTTTATATTATACCCCCGCCTCCCGCCACCAGTGAAGCCCCTGCGCTCAGCGTCGGTTCCTACCATGTGTTTTCTGGCCTCTGCAAACTGCCGCCGTTCCTCTTCCAGCCGCCTCCTGGCCTCGTCCTCGGCCCTCCGGTGCTCTGCCTCGCGCCTCTGCTTCTCCAGGTCCTCGAAACTCATTTTAAGTTTTCCAGTCGGGTTAAACTCCTTCACGGCTTCTGCTAAACCGTCTTCGTCTTCCTCCTCGTGAGCCTGAAAAGCAGCAGCCAGGCGTTGTCACGTTAGAGGCCTGACCGTCTAAACGGCGCGTCCGCTGATAAAGGACAGCGATGGAATAAGACGCATTAATCACCCGAGCTGTACAGGAAGCCTTTCGTTCTGCGCACTAACAGACTTAAGACAAACTAAAACATTAACTAAAGGGGTCTCGGCCAGAAAGCTTACAATCTAGAGTATTCCCGAATGTCTTATCTACTTTTCACGAAACCTCCGGTGCCAAAGCTGCTGCCCGAGGAAACTTCGATTGCTTCAGGTTACAATGTAAACTTTGTGGGGGAATGTTGCATCTTCTGGATAAAGGTTTCATCCTAACGCCTCGTTACAGAAAAGAAACCTGAACACAGATAGATCCCCCCCACGACTGACAGACCCCCCCGGCCCCCCAAGTATTTATGTCTGTCCCGGTATCCTTATGCTTTGCGTGAGATCGGGGGGGGGGGGGCTCCTTGCAATCGTAACATTCGGAATCCGGACGTTACCATGTTCTTTCTCGCTTCGGCAAATGCTCTCTTCTCCTCCTCTATCCTGCGCCTCGCTTCCTCCTCGGCTGCCCTCCTTTCCTCTTCTTTCCTCTGTCTTTCAATTTCCTCGAAGCTCAGCTTCAGTTTCCCCGGCCGCAGTTCCTCCTTGTGTGTGTCCATCGTGGTGTCGCCCTCCTCCTCATTTACCTTTTAATAAAATACATTAGATGTATATACTGTATATATGTGTGTAGCATGTAAAAGGACGGAACAACGCGTTATTAAATGGGGGGGGCCATTAAAGGCGCTTCTTTTTACCAGATGTTGTCTTGCTTCTTCGAACGCGCGCCTCTCCTCCTCCAGGCGAACGCGCGCCTCCTCCTCCGCCTGCTTTCTCCTCTCCTCCTGTCTCTGCCTCTCTAACTCTTCAAACGTCAGCTTCAGTTTCCCGGGCGTGAGATTCTCTTTGGTTTTCTTGTCCTGAGTCTCCGTTTCATCCTGAAAATAAGAACAATATATATATAAAAAATACATTTTCCTATTTCTTCCACTGTTCACGGAGCATTTGTGACACCTTTGCGCCTCCGTCGCTGCCCTCGGCAATAACCCTGTCGTGAAAACGACGCTTTTAATCCTTTCAATTTTGTAGATTTATGGCAAATGCCAAAAAAGATCATTCTTGTTGAAAAAAACATAAAAACCTTCAGTAAATCCTTAATCTGTTACGTGATCCGGGGCCGTGGCATCACCGTGACACCAGTAACCGACTGCGCGCGTTTACTGCCCCAACGGAGATGGCGTCGCTATCCAACATGCAGCAGATAGAGGGAGCCGAATAAGGTGCCGCCATTACCGTCGCAGAGGAACGCCGCTTTGCCTCCCTGAACGACCGCCTATGATCGTCGTATCGCCTCTTTTTTTCTTCTTCGCGTCTTTTCCTCTCTTCTTCTTCCCTTTCTCTTTCTAGATCTTCAAAGTTTACACTTATTTTCCCCGGCGACCTGCCTGATTTTACCGGAGTCACCGTGACGACCGCCTCTTCCTCTCCTTCCTGTTCGAAAAGAAAAACTGCCCCTGATTAATTGAGAACCTCCAACGAGGCTGAAAAGGAAACCAGATGTTAATTCTTATACAGAGGCAAAAAAAAAATAGGAAGAAATCCGCAGAGAGAGTCGGTTTACAGTAAAAAAAACCCAAAAACGTGAAAAAACAGAATTCATTTTCCATGCAGAGTCCTTGAGTCATGGAAGCCGCGGCGTCTGATGCTACACGGGGGTCTTCGCGACGTTCTGCCAAGTCTTTGCTAAAGAATATCTTTTATGAGGAACGACATCGATTTCATGGCTGATTTAATAAGTAACATAGTAGCCGTCACGTTATGGAAGAGAACGTGCTGATGAGATCGGCCCAAACACCTTGAGGTGGTCCATTAGTGGGATTGTCACGTCTCCATCGCTCATGGGAAGTATGGAAGTGACTACACTGCCGGGTGTCACCGGAGGGGGCGCTACCGGATCAACCGTCTGACACCCAGTGGATTCAATGCCTAAAACTCCGCTCAAGTACTTGGGCTCTGGAGTCAAATCTCCTTTAATTCTCCTTTAATAAAACTTTAGTTTATGAAAACGGAAAACATTTCTCCTATTGAGTGCCAGACGGGTTTAGTAATAACAGCCGGACGGGCGCTCACACTCCCCCGAGTCAGAGGCTCTAGGCTGACTTGCTCTGGTATGATTCAAGGGACATTATATTTTATGCATATTATTATCATTTATTATTATTATTATTATCTTTTATTATTATTATTATATGTTATTATTATTATCTTTTATTATTATTATTATTATATGTTATTATTATTATCTTTTATTATTATTATTATTATATGTTATTATTATTATCTTTTATTATTATTATTATTATTATTATATGTTATTATTATTATCTTTTATTATTATTATTATATGTTATTATTATTATCTTTTATTATTATTATTATTATATATTATTATTATTATCTTTTAATATATATTTTTTATTTTTTTATTATTAGTATTATATTTTATTTATATAGCACCAACCATTTACATGGCGCTTCATACAATACATATATTGAAGGGGTCCGACAAGACTAGAATTGACGAAGACAAACCGATACATCTCGGAACTCCAATGCAAATTGCTGAAGACATTATTTGGTTATTGGAGTTAGAAAATGTAATTTATATCTCATTTGACTCTAAACCCCCGGCTGTCATTGATTATAATGTGAATGTTATTAAACTAGCGCAGGAAGTGTACTTGAGTATGCTTCCTGTTATTAGCGGACAGAGCTGCGGAGGCGTCAAATCGGGCAGAAGTCTCACTTTCTAACTCCAGTTAACAAAATAATGGCCACACCTATTTGCATGCAGTGAAATACATTGGAGTCCAGTATGAGGTTAATGTAGGAATATTTCATCAGCTGCTGGGAGTATGACATCACTAGGGGGCGCACTGGAGCCGGCCCGTGCATTCAACATCTGGACCCAAATTCCAGGAATAAGACTTATATAAGATTTATCCACCGCGCATGCCCGTATCTTACCCCAGAATTGGTACTTTATTGCTTATCTGCCCCGATCCGCTGCCGCTAATTGTCTTTAGGAGCAAGATTTGGGTTAGTGGAAATTAAAGATTATAGGAAAGAACCAGAAAAAGAGGAAAGACAGTTGTATTTTGTGCGTTTACCTCCATGTCCGAGTCACTTCCAGAACAGTTACTGACATCAATCTATCAAATGAGAATTTCACATTGTTAAGTAAGGGCTGTTGGCCTTAGGATTCCGCACGCGGACTGTTCAGGAAACGCTTCTATCTGAGCCCAGCGAGAATAATAACGATGAACGGCGAGGGTTCAGACGCGGATCTACACACCAGCCAGAGAATCACCAGAGACAAAGCAACGGCCGGAGCGGAACGCTTCTGGATTTACTGATTCCCATCGCGTGTAAGCGGGCTGCGCATGGTCAGCATTCTGCGAGGAGTTGGGGGTTGTGAGAATGGTAGTGAATAGTAGTGATCGGTGTATGGGGCGCATATGATTACAGCAATACATCAACCAGCGGTCCAACCTGCCCGATAACTTTCTCTTTACATTGTATCCCTCGGCATCGTTGAGTTTATTTCCTTTTACGTTTCTGTACATAGTTTTGTTATTTGCTTCGTATCGGATTGGGGTAACCGGAATTACCGGGGCGAAGGATCAGGTCTTGGTACCCAGACAAGGTTCTTTCATCTCTTTAGAATCCCAGAGAAGCCCAATGTATATGAGCGGCTCAGCATGGGGCCCCTGTAGCTCAGGGCCCTACCCATTGGTCTGGCTGGCACTGATCCCCAGGGGTGGAATAAGCCTCTTGCATTAAATACCTTGCGCAGGGGGTTCTGACAAATGTTTCCTTACCTCCTCTGCTTTCTTGGCCAGCTCCCGCTGGATCTTTTTCTTCTCCTTTAGGTCTTGCTCCATCCTCCTCTTCCTTTCCTCCTCCATTCTCTTTTTCTCTTCTTCATGCCTTAATTTTTCCATTTCCGCGAATTTCCCTTTAACGGTTCCTGGCCCAGAAATCAATCAGAGAGTCAGACGGAGCTTTTTACGTTTCGGGGGAAATAAGCGGGTTTTCTGTATGTGAGATATTAGCACTTTTTAAACACTGTATTTCTGAACTACCTGTCAGTTTGGGGACGTAGCCCTTATCCACCTGCTTCGTTTTATTCTCCTCCTCCTCGTCGGACGCCAGAAGTTCTTTCAGCTGCGGAATAAAAGAGGGAGACGTTTTATTCATCCGTGTGGCGTGGCGCGTTATCTCACGGGGAAGCCGTGCCACGTTCATGCCTCTGGGGCAGAATTATGGGGGGCTTTCAATCTAACTCAGTTCATTTATTAAACTACTTCTAGTTTGGGCTTTTGGGGGTTTTAAGTGTAATTGGAGCTATTTAGATTAAAAGTAAGATGAGAGGAGAGGCAGCCCGTGGCAGAGCCAGCTTTACCTAATCAGTTCCCAGTCCCGAAATCCCCTTCTTTCTCCCCTTTCCCACCCATACCAAGGCTGCCGGAACCAATCAGCAACTTAACAGTAGGGGAGAGGGAATTTATTGGGGAGGAATAATCTTGCGGATCTTTAGAATACCATATTGGCCGATAATAAGCAGCACGTTTTCCCCTAAAGTGGGGGTGCAACCTACAATCGGGGTTTAATTCGTATCGCCCAATGCCCCCGATTTGGTAACAAATAGTATAATTAATACAGAGGAAGGTCACAAAACATGTCATAAAGGATCCCCGCGTTTCGGGTTGGTTCTGTCTGACGGCTGCGTTGGGGTAAGAATGAGAACGGGTTCCGCGCTTGTAACATAGTAACCGGCGGATTGACCTCCTGCTTGCGCTTGTTCCAGATCCGCTCCCTGGTGTACTGCTCCTTCCGCCGCTGCTTTTCGTCCGTCGACCTCCGTTGGCTCCGCTCCTCCCTGGCTCTCTGCATGGCCTCAAACTTATTCTTTACGTCCCCTTTGGCGAGTTTCGGGACGTAGGTTTTTTGGACAGGTTTAGACGTAGAAAGCAGAATCTTTTCAGATGAGAAAAACAGGAAAGGCAGGAGAGTAACACGAGAGAAGAGAATTAGAGAACAGACATGAAACTGCAACCCTGCTGCTCCCTGGAGCTCGGCCAGTCACTGGGGTCGCTGGTTTTGGTTAAAAAAAAAAAAAGGGATTTTCAATATGTCCCAAAACACCCCGGATCTGGGAAGACGCACCGTTTAGCAAATGGGTCTCTAACTGCAGTTTCTTACAGTCTTGTGGCCATAACTTTCTTTATGGTGATCGGGGGGGGGGGTTAAGAAAAAAGTCAAACTTTGTAGGATAATAACTGAAAAACCCGAAGCTGGTACCCGGTCCGGAGTTTAAATTCTGCCGCCGGTACGTAACGGATCAGAACAAGAATCTCTGCTCCTGTAAATACAGCGGCCGGTCTGCATATTTTATTAATGTAGATTTTTTAACGTGTTTTTTCTGATAAATGCGGTGGGTTTGTGAGTGAGGGGAACCCCGCGGACTGCAGACTCCAGCGGGAGCAGGATTTTTGATGTGAAAAAGTAAGAAATGGTGAAAAATAAAGTTGGAAAAGAAAAGAAAAATTAACCGAACTTCTGCTGAACATCAAAGTATTTAAATATTTCTATTAAATGCTTGTCCGGGGAGCCGTGTGCCGGGCCGCCAGTCGTCGTCTTTAGTCTTTCCCATCACGGCGAGCTTTACAGAGACACCCCGGGGAGTTACAGGAAAGGACCACCAACAAGCAGCGCAGGACTTATCAGGAAGCTCGTCCTGCGCATGCGCTTTACTAATGGCCAGTTAGCTCCGGTGGTGATTCGCATGAGAGTCCCCGGGGTGTAAAGATACCCCCCACACTTCAAACAGCCAAAAGTGGTGTAAAAATAGGACACAGAGGGGTTGGTGCGCTTCAGCTCTGGAGCTGCAGCTTCTCTTTTTTCTTTACTGGTAAGGAATGAATGTTAAAGAACTTGGGTGTTACAAGAAACCGAATCACCACCTACCTCTGCCTTTTGGGCCACATCAGTCATGATTGTTAACCCTTCCCTTTCTTTTGCCCCAAAGGTCAGATATCTTCAATATTCACCCTAAAGAAACAGAGATAAGACGGTTATATGATTCCCGACGTTGTTTATGTGCCGATAATCTTTTCCGGAATCTTCCCGAAGCCGTTATACATTTCAATCCCGCGACAGAGAAGATCATTAGGTCTGTGTTTGCTTCACCCAAAGAAACCATCGGAAAGGGATTTAACGGCAAGCTCTTAGGGCAACAAACAGAAAAAGGGAAATCCAACCATTTACATAGAAATTTAACTAAAACTTACAGAACGTTTTGTTATTTCAATGAAACTACAAATTCCAAAATCTATTGAAGAAAAAGAAGTTTCATTTACTTAAAATTTTATTCAAATATATTTATTAAGTATTTTTATCTGCCTCTGAAAAAAGTGACACAAAAAGGAAGAGTCGCAAACAGAAAAAGTGAAGAGCAAATTTAAAGGAAAATTTGAATTTTGGCACCTAACGGACGCGAGACGCTGCGATATATTATAAGGAGTGCGGCTGGATGCGAGACACTGCGATATATTATAAGGCGTGCGGCTGGATATGAGACGCTGCGATATATTATAAGGAGTGCGGCTGGATGCGAGACACTGCGATATATTATAAGGCGTGCGGCTGGATATGAGACGCTGCGATATATTATAAGGAGTGCGGCTGGATGCGAGACGCGATATATTAAAAGGAGTGCGGCTGGATGCGAGACGCTGCGATATATTATAAGGAGTGCGGCTGGATATGAGACGCTGCGATATATTATAAGGAGTGCAGCTGGATGCGAGACGCTGCGATATATTATAAGGAGTGCAGCTGGATGCGAGACGCTGCGATATATTAGGAGTGCGGCTGGATGCGAGACGCTGCGATATATTATAAGGAGTGCGGCTGGATATGAGACGCTGCGATATATTAAAAGGAGTGCGGCTGGATGCGAGACGCTGCGATATATTAGGAGTGCGGCTGGATGCGAGACGCTGCGATATATTAAAAGGAGTGCGGCTGGATGCGAGACGCTGCGATATATTATAAGGAGTGCGGCTGGATATGAGACGCTGCGATATATTATAAGGAGTGCGGCTGGAGGCGAGACGCTGCGATATATTATAAGGAGTGCGGCTGGATGCGAGACGCTGCGATATATTATAAGGAGTGCGGCTGGATGCGAGACGCTGCGATATATTATAAGGAGTGCGGCTGGATATGAGACGCTGCAATATATTATAAGGAGTGCGGCTGGATGCGAGACTGCGATATATTATAAGGAGTGCAGCTGGATGCGAGACGCTGCGGTATTATTGTTGCTTTCGCTGGAAGTCGCTTCCGTTGTGCAATCTTTTAAGGAGACGATTAGCTGTTCTTGGAAGAAGACGAGTTCGGATTAACGGTGACAGCGACGAGAACGCTGGACGTAAAGCAATTGTAAAATATATCTGCCCCGAAATTATTTGGGGCACTTTCATGGAAAATAGAAAACGTCTTCTAAAGGAATTTCTACAGAACCCAAAATGAAAGACGAGTAGAAGAGATCAGTTCTCATCTGTGGAAAGGAGCGAAGTAATGGAATTTTCCATGAAATCCAGATTATTAGAAACGGAGAAAATCTGAAAAATGTTTGGGCCGGACTCTTGTTCAATAAATCAGTTCTTATGTCGGGCAGCTGATTAAATCCGCTCCGGATTGGTAATTTTGTTGATATCCGAATATAAAGACATCGAATGAGTTGTTGTCCTTAAAGATCGGGTACAAAAAGGTACCTAATATACTGGGTTTTTGGCAATAAATTCAGCATAAATAATCTGATTTACCCCCAGAAAGCTGCAAACGTGTTTTAAAGACAATTAGAAAAAAGAATCTGTTTCGGAATTCGTGCCCAAATACGCTGCGCATGTTCCAAAATGATACTAATAAACTCGTCTATTACAGTCCTACGAGGGAAATCTCTCTGTATTACTAAGCGGCCTATAATTTGCCTCCTTATAGAAAGCCGTAATAGCCACTGGATTACCCCTGGTGCGGACGTGTCGGGGTGCAGAACGCGTCGGGGGGGGCGGACGCGTCGGAGCGAATCCTCGGTCTGCCGTACGCCAGCCGACGGAAACGCCGACCAGACAGCATTCACCGAGCAGTGGAAACGGCTGACGCTGCCAACAACACGGAGCGGTTTATCTCCTACTGTGAATTCTGTGCCAACAATTAACAAACCCAAATCAGGCTTAAATATCACATATTTCTGCAACAAAGAAACGAGAGAAAACTTTAACCCCAACTCATAAAACTCTCCCCAACTTCACAGAACTTTCTGTCTCTCATCCACTTTGGTTTAAGAGGAAACCTTTTCTGCTCCCAGCGAAACCGGCTAACAGCGTTAGATTTACACCCCGCAGATTCCCTTTCTTCTCCTTTACCCAGAACTTTAAGTATTAACAAAAAATCTGTTATTTCCTTTCATGCTGTACGCGGGAGCCGCCATCTCGCTGCCCCGTCACGGGGTATAAATCGCCCGTCGCCCTGAGATATCTGTGATAATAGCGTTACGGAGCGACCTGCGCGGCCGGAAACAATCTCTACCGCTAGAGGCTCATGCGCCATCTGCTAAAACAACGCGGGGAGAGAACAGGAAGCGGCTTCCAACTTCCTGCTCGGGCTGATGGGAGAGAACAGGAAGCGGCTTACAACTTCCTGCCCGGACTGACGGGAGGATTCCGATGCCGCCTTCACTGAGGGATCATGGGAAACGGGGGGATTTGCATAAAATTCAGCTGCTGTGGATGTCGGAGCCGGAAATATAAATCTTAATAACTGGATTTAATAGAATAATAATCGGCGAGGGCTGACGGGCGGTTTACTTTATAAAACGACATCAGAGTCTTGGTGTATTTTGTAGCGTTTTGTCCAACTTGATATTCATTAAAATAAAATACGACAATCTTTTTATAGAAGCCCACTTCTTATCTGCTTGGGGGGGGCAAAAGGTAAGCAAGCAAAGTAAGAAAGGGGCGGAAAAAAACAAGCAGGGTTCTGGGTGTATAGCGAGGGGCAATAGTGGCAGAAAGACAGGTGGTTCTGCCACTTTACAGATCTATGGTCAGACCTCATCTAGAGTAGTGGGGACAGTGCTGGACACTCCGTCGCCATAAAGAGATTGACATTCTGGAAAGAGTCCCGAGGAGGCGACTAACATGGGGAACGGTTCCCGCATCCCGCTTCAGATAAACGATTCATTGACTAATATGTTAAGTTCTATCGGTTTGGGAAACAATGTCACATGATGACGTTTTCTATATTTGATCCGTACGTCCGCGTGCCGGTGCTGCCCCAGAGAGCGACGCTCTCACCGGGAGGCGCTACGGAGTCGTGTTATCTGCCTGTGACGGGAAACAAATTCTACATTCCAGTCTTATCTCCAGCGGCTAAAATTCTCAATTTATTGGCTTCCGTCCCAAAAAATCCTGGCCGCTAACCTCCTCGATCCACAAGAAATGTTTTTAATTCCATGTTTTCTAAAATAAATATACCAGATTTCTAGCAAAATATGTAAAAAAAAAAAAAAGTATAAATATTGAGTATAAGGGACCTTTTGCATTGTACAGAATTTCTAAAACGTACATTTACATTTTTTTCCACGAATCCTCAATTTTACGGTGTTTGAGAATTCAGTTCAAAGCGGTAACAGGTTTATTATTATTTCTAGTCCGATGTAGCTCCATCATGTTCCGTAGCGCCGTACAATGGGTAGACAGGGCATAACATGCAGTATATAACATAACAATCTGACCGTTTCAAAATATCTACAACAAAAAGAATGAGAACCCCTAAAAAATAAAGGGGGGGGGGCGGTTACTAAAGAGACCACAGAGAAGCTGAGACCGGGGGCAGCCCGTGGCAGAGCCAGCATTATCTGATAAATACCCCTGTCCTGAACTTCTCTCCCTTCCCCCTTTTCAACCGTTACTAAGGCTGCCTGAACCAATCAGCAACTTTAAAAACGGGAGAGATAACTTATTGGGGAGGAATAACTATCACCTATCTGTCTGTCTATCTATTATCTATCTGTCGGTCAGTCTTATATCTTATATATTGCTGATTGTAATCTGTAAGAAGCGTCACGTGGGTTTCTTTAGCGCATTGAACCATAAATTGAAGATTTATGGAAATTTGCTTCCAGAATTATAAATACTGATTATCCGCAGATTTCTTCTCGGCCGTGCTGATGATTTATTAACAAGGAAAAAAAAACTCTTTACTTTCTAAACTTCATAAAATCGCAAAGCCAGGAAAAACAAAACAGAAGCCAAACTCCAGCCACGTCGCGGTCATTTAAAAGAAAAAAACTCTATATTTGGCACAAAGAGGTAAATCTGAGAGTCGCCAAATAAAATCATGAAATATTCAAAACTCTCATCCTGGGATTTTAAAAAAATCCCTGCGGCTTTTTCTCTAATATTTGAAGATTTAATCTGTGTTTCCGCTCGCTCACTCGTATCGCTCTGAATTAGTGAATAAACTGATGGTTTAAAGAACGGCGAAATGTTTAGAAACTTCTAGAAGAAAGAAAAAAAACAGAAGCTGTCAGCAGGCAAGAGATTCATCAGCGACGTCCGAAAATAGCCACGAGGGCCGAGAGGCTCGTCTGCTGATACCTCGCTTATCACAAAGACGACCCGGCGAGAGCCGGCAGGATGAGGACAGACGAGGAGCAGAACCACAAAAACACGTAAATCGGAGTCGGGATAATCGGATATTAAGGGGTTTATATCAAAACGCTGCCCTAAGAGACAGAAAATCCGGATTCGGCCCGTATTATTCCCCCTCACGTTATCATTAATTATCATTAATTACTGATGACTTTTACAAACATTAAAACAATTTAGTATTAAATCGCTGTGTCCATTCAGCATAAGATTCCAAAAGAAACGTAGCTGTATGATTCATAAAATGTCAATGTTCTGATCGCTGATCCCACTTCTGACACCAATGCCCAGTAAGAAAGCTTTTCTCTGCCTTCTAAAAACTATCCGCGGAGATAGAATCGGGGAGATTGCCCAATTAGATGTAGATTCTCCCAATGCCCCGCTGTGCTGGGCGTGAGACGGTTAATCACAGCAGGAGGTGATTTGACAGGACCAGCTGCTGTCACCTCTGAGGACAGATGACATGCGACCCCCCCCCCAACACCCTGCCCTTGCTTATTGACCCCTCCTTGTAGAAGAAAAATAGCAATAATTCTAAATAGTCTTGATACTGAACCTTTGGCGTGTGCAATTCTCTCTGGCATTGAAACAGTTAACACATACCTGAAGCTTAACAATGACATTTAACTATTTCAGACTATTTGGCGATGTATTTTATGACTGTAAGGGTTTGGGGGCTCCAGGGGGAATCTCCAAAGCCCCTAACCTTCCCTGAAATCTGCTGATATTTCTATTAGAAATTCGTAAATTTTGGATAATCCCTTAACTCTTTCTTTGCCACACTGGCTTACTATCCACGAAGGTATCTGGGCTCAGTGACCCATCTGTGGTTGTCTCTTCTGCGCAGAACACGCAGGACGGATCCCAGAAAAGCCCAAAGACCAACAGCTACACGCAGGTTAAACTTACCTGGATACAGGTGTGTCAGGTGGGTGTCCTCAGCAGGTCTGGAAGGAGTGTAATCCCAGAATGTGCTGTTACAACGTCTGCTGCCCCAAATACCCCTGGCTGATCCCCTTTGGACACACTGAGCTGTCCCTGCTGCCCTCTCTTACACCCAGCACCCGAGCTCGCCCGCTGTCTTATTGTCACTGATGTCTCTTCTGCCCTACAGTGTGCTCTGCTGTCCCAGGGTGATTGTATGTGCCCGGTCTCTGCTCCCCTCTGTGCCGCTCCCCTCTGTGCCGCTCCTGGTCTCTGCTCCCCTCTGTGCCGCTCCTGGTCTCTGCTCCCCTCTGTGCCGCTCCTGGTCTCTGCTCCCCTCTGTGCCGCTCCTGGTCTCTGCTCCCCTCTGTGCCGCTCCTGGTCTCTGCTCCCCTCGCAGGCTGGAAGCTGTCTGGCTGCCGTTACTCACTCTCAGGCTCTGACTTTCCATAAAAGTCCTGTTCTCAGGTCACCTCCTGCATTCCAGACGATCCAAAAGCAGCCCTCAGCTGTTCCCGGCACACATGGCCCCAACTGCTCCACTGCTAGCCCTGCTTGCGAAGGCAACTCATTCATGGGCAATAAGTGGGGGAGGTGGGGGGCTCAGTCTGCCTGCACGGGACCCCCAAACTGCATCATTCAGTAACCCCCAATGGGAGCATAATGAAAAATGCAAGCATGCAACCTCTGCACCCTAACAGCAGCACCCGGTATCTGCACCCCAATATCTTCAGGCATTACCCAGCATTTCAGCATATAAACTATTTTATTAAATATATTAGATTTTATTAAATATTATACTGTTTCCTCATTTTCAAAATCATATCCAAGATATATAGACTTTGTAGCATTTGGCAACTCATATAATTTATAAAAAAAAATTCACAAAATATACACAAAAATACAGCTGAGATTTGTGGTCACATATATTAGTTACAATATCATTTTATAAAACATTCCTCGTTAACCGTTTGAATGAATTGTGAGCAGAGTTCAGTAACGTGTGATGTCATGACATTAAGTACGGCGTGCTATTTGTGACATGCAGCCGCGAGACACGCCGAGAAAAATACATATTATTCGTGTTAACAGAATTTCACAAATTATTCACAATATTCTAAAAAATCCCAAACTAATTCAGAAGCCAAAACATTTCACTAATTCCTGTATCTGGAAATATTCTTTAATATTATTGTGTGAGAATGTTTCATGAAGACGTTACGTTTGGAAATCATTCTATTTAAGTGACAGTGTTTGTGATTTTATTGTCTCTTCGGGTAACGGGGCCGCTGTTGGAAGTCGGTGAAGCTTTGGGGCAAATTAAAACACGTGGCAAGTTATCAGTCGTGGTTCACGTGACGATAATATTTCCTTATGATTTATAATATAATATTTAAGGGTTAAAACACTGTATCCAATCTGTAGCCACAAAAATACCCGCTGATGTCATAGTGTTTGCCGTTGGTTTCTATTTCAATCCGTGACGATGACACAGAACATTGATATGTCCTGATTCCGGCCCACGTGAGGACGCTTGCACTAATAACGCGTGTACTCGCCGGCGCACAGTTTACATATTACTGCCCCACGGTGTGACCTGCGACCCCCTCCCATGACATCACACAGGACCGCCGAGACCCCCGATAACTTGTCATGAAAAAACTAATAAAACAAAATTACCCGTTTATTAAAGGGGGTAACAGTCGTGCAGGACCACGTCGGGACGCATTTTATTGCATAACGCGACAAGAGACCTTGGTGTGTTACAGAGTAATACGGCCGGCGCCGGGTCGCAGGGTAATCCGGCAGGAAGATGGAGCAGAGGCCGGGGGCAAAGAAAGTAGGTGGAAACCGAGGCCGGCGGTTGGGGTTGAGTGGAAGTAGATCGATGCTGTGTACCTGTCCCTTTCCCCCCCCCAGGGGGGCATTATCCTCGGTAAGGGTGGGATACGATGGGATATCGGACACTGACCGGCCTCTCTTCTCTCGGTGGAATTGCCCCTGAGCCGTTCTTCACTCCGGTCTCCCGGTAGGCTGTTGGGATTCGCGGGATTTGACTGACGCAGATTTTGCCGAATCAGATCCCAAATAAACGGCCAGCAGCTCTGTGCGATGATGCAGGCGCGCCATGATGTCACCCGACAAACATTCGACGCTCGAGTAGCGGACTTTCTCAAAGTCAAAGATATCCTTCAGGAAGCAAAGAAGTTGATCCTAGAAAAAAAGTGAGAAAAAAGCGTGAATGAAATAAAAGCAGAGAAAGCAGACGGAGACCCCGCTAGAGTTCTGCGGAGCGGTCAGCGGCACAGAAAACACAACTTACTCGGTAAAAACAGCAGAGATCGTGAAATGAATTTTTTGGACCCAAAAAACCCCAAACCAGAACCGGACAGATCTGCTCACACACGGCGTAGAACCCAGCGAAGAATCCATCGGGTCGCTGGGGAGGAAAAACGTCTGTGTTAAAGAAAGCAGTTCAATAGAGGAGACCCGGTGCCTGAGTGACCCAGGCGGGCAGGGGGTCACAGTGTATAAGCGTACTGTGTGGCCACATGCCTTAAAGGGCCAGGGCTGATTTTACTCGTCCGGTACTGGAAATAACAAAACAGAAACGGGGATGATTTCTTTGGGCGTCAATAAACCCGCTTCGGCCGGGCGCCCCGGTTACCCACCTTCATCAGCTGCCTCTTCTGCTTCAGCACCGAGTAGCAGCTGGAAGCCACAGCCTGAGCAGAAGAGACAAACGTCAGACATCTTTATGCATGTCAGAACCCGCGGCCCGGGGGGCATCATCAGAACCCGTGGGGCATCATCAGAATCCGTGGGGCATCATCAGAACCCGTGGGGCATCATCAGAACCCGTGGGGCATCATCAGAACCCGTGGGGCATCATCAGAACCCGTGGGGCACCATCAGAACCGTGGGGCATCATCAGAACCGTGGGGCATCATCAGAACCGTGGGGCATCATCAGAACCGTGGGGCATCATCAGAACCGTGGGGCATGCCCCCGGCTGTCTGAGGGGTTTACGGTTATTTACATAATTATTATATATAATCAGAATATCTGATCATTAAATCCGGTGCCGAGCGCTTCTGTCTCTGCCGGCCATTAAACCTCGTAGTCCGGACCCTCATAAATCTTTAGTGACCCCTAATACAGCACCGCTGCGGAGATGTCAATCACTACGACATCATTAACTAAAAAGGGCAATCTGGTGAAAATTTGGGAATAAAACTCTGAATTTAGGACAAAATGCTTTTTTTTTGCTGTTTTGTTCCGTGAATGTTTCAAATTGAAACCCCTTCTGATCCGTAACCCCTTTTCTCTGCCAAATGCTTCAACCACAAAGACTGTTTTGAACAGAATGTAAAAGAATTTAGGAAAAGTTGTGTTTTTTTCACTCTGTGATGGGCCAAACATAAAATAGTTTAGTCTGATGCGGTAATTTGCCCAAATATGGAGTTAAAACTGCAATCCAAGGAAATAAATCACAGAAGTCGGCTTCTGTCAAAATTTTTGCTGGGGACCGAGGATCCGACCAAGGGGGCCGAGGGCACACAATGCATGCGGAAACAAAGCTGCCGAAAGAATCACATCATTGTCTTTATATTCATAAATCAGGTATTTACAGAGAGCTTGAGGATTGCCGCCATCTTTATTGTGGGAAAAATCAGAGCAATTCTGGATACATTTAAAAAATTTGGAGAAATTTCTTGGGGAAATAAAGCCCAATTTGTCGACATCAGAAGTTATTAAAGAATCATTAATTCAAAGGACACGCTTTCTATAGCGTGTTACCCGGACAGTTTCTTCCCTTCGCAGCAACGAAGAAAGCAGGGATCCGATCTGCAGGTTGGGGCCACAAGGCAGTTTTATTTGCCCCCCATGGCAATGATTCGGTCGTCCAGGTAACGGGTCTGCTAGTAATTGGTGGCGTTGGGCATCTCGGATTCACTGAGGATAGGTGAAAGCAGCCAGACCCCGGCAGCCTCTTATCTCCCAGTCCCAAACTGGAACAAACTGGGAATTAACCCCCAGCCTTACAAAACCTAAAAATAGCAAATCCTCACCGTTTCCTTGAAAGAGTTGTTCAGCCAACGGTTTTTCACGATATTCTGGATTGATAAAGGAGGGTTTTCAAGATCTTCGAAAGAATCCATTAAAATGAAATCCAGGACGATGTCATAGAAGTTGATATTTTTTACCTGCAAATAAAATATAAATAAGAATTTTTTTCGCCCGACAAATTTCTGGGCCAAAAAAATAAATAAATGCAGAATTTTTTCTGTGGCCAATGCCAGAGATTGCGAGAAACGCTCCACTTATCACCATCGAGGTGATACAACGATTGGACAGTCTAAACACGTGAACACGTAGGGGCATCAGGTTCCCCCCCCATCCCACCACGTACAGAGCTGGCATCCCCCTTACCACAAAACCCCCCAAAAGCTAAAGTCCCCACTATCTATTCGAAGATAAAGACGGAACATCATTCGCCCCAACATCGAGCCGTCAGGGGCATCTTCCTCCACCTCACTCACCTGCCGCCCCTCCTCCACCCCGTCTCCTCTAGACTGTAAGCTTATGAGTCGAGCCCCCTCTATACCCGGCGTCTCCTCATTTCAATGCCCGATTATTAGCGCTTACGCCTCGTCCGCAGAGCTCTTCTTCTACGTCCGTCCACACCTCGGGCCGCTCCAAATAACGCATCATCTGGTCGTAGACGTCTTCAAACCGCTTCGGCTTCTGCCAAGGAAATCCGATCAAGTAGCAGCATGAAGCAGAACACGGAACATGGAACACGGGATGATGCGGGATACAATGTATACACCTAGCGATTTCATTAACCCTTAACATTCATTAGTGTCTCTTGGCCACAGCGAGTTAATAACACGGAAGGCGAGAAATGGGCTTTGGAACGGGTGCGTCGGGGTTTATGGATATCCTCGGTCCGTACGTCTGTCCGTCACCGCGTGGCGCAGTCCGTATTATATCACGTCTGACCGATGGACACACGGGTTACAG
Organism: Sceloporus occidentalis; assembly: GCA_023333645.1. Classification (NCBI taxonomy): domain Eukaryota; kingdom Metazoa; phylum Chordata; class Lepidosauria; order Squamata; family Phrynosomatidae; genus Sceloporus; species Sceloporus occidentalis. The sequence continues at coordinate 584,313 of JALMGF010000190.1, forward strand.
GGTTTGGTTTTTATCTGTCGGTCGGTCACCAATCGCTGTTACCCCAGCAGGAGGCAAATCATTTACCTTCCTCGCTTTGACAATCAGAGCCGATAAAGCTTTTCTTCCTAAATCTGCGAGGAAAATTCTGTTTTCTGCCTGCGAAATAATCACCTAAAAAACAAAACAAAGACGGTGACGTCCCCAAAACACCGGGAATCGCTCTACGGATCTATTAATAGCCCCAAATACCCCCAGCCCCCCACCCCGCTATCAAAATACCAGAAATTCCCGGCAGGGGAGAGGGGCTCCGACTGCCCCCCCCCCCCCGCCCCGTCAGCTTCACTGTCTGTCTGTCTGCACCGACGGCGCCAAGTACATTGAGGGTTTGATTGCAACGTATCCTTAAATGTATGAAAACCGAAGCCTGATTTATTCTGTATAAGTCGGGTGAAAAGTGTGATTTTTAACACCATAAAAAAACTCATAATTTGGGGAATGACTGCAGAAGCCAGAAATAGGAAGTCCCTGCCATGTACCCACTACTCCTCATGCTCTGAAAACGTGTCTTTCTGCGCGACGTCGTCTTCGAGGCCCACAAGATAGAATAAGCTGCGGAAATGCACTTTCTTTGGGGGTTTCTGAAGATTAAAAGCGCCGCTTTAGCTTTAAAAGTAGAAATATTCAGGCCGCGCGGCCGCTTACCCGGAACGCCTGGCGGAGGCAGTGAAGTTTAGCGAGAAAGTCGGTGTCGCTGAGACATTCCAACATCTCTGTCCTGAAAGAGTTAACACGATAGCACCATCATATACCGCAGCGCAGTACCAGTCCACGAAAGGCCATGCAGAGTAACGCAAGCTGCTCACGTTTAGACGCACAAATTGCACAACCTCACAAGTTTCACGCGGCCGGGGTATAAGGTTACGGGGAGACCAGGGCCCTGACCCTGTGAGCTGACGATCTATTAGAACCGTACGTAACAGGAGAGACGTACAAGTGGTTTGCAGCGGACTATGTTTGGGGTTAAACTCCACGCCTCGTTCCCGAGTTAGTAGAAGGTGATTCAGGATAACGGGCGGCATTCCGGGGCCCCTCACCTGAGGGCCCTGCAGTGGATTTGTTCTTCTTCCGCCAAGCTCATGGCCTCCTCGTACAGGGGACTCCGACTCAGGGAATCGAGACTCCACGGGGGCCGGGACTCGTGCCTCTCCGTCAGCTGCAATCAGGCCAAAGAGACGACGCGTTTCACCATCAGAAATACACGGCTTGCAAAGAGTTAAGCTATTAACGGGTGATTCCTGGGGTATCAGGGGGTCAACTGTAATTAAAGCTGCACTTAGCAAGCATGGCCCATTAAAAAAAAAAGTTATAGCGTTACGGAGCGCTTGTGACATCGGACCCCGCTATACGGGATTCAGCGTTACGTCTGCTGACTCTTGGCTGACTTTCCACGAAATAAAGCGGCGTGTAAACATCCGATGTTTGGACGCGACGGGTCAGTAAAGGTCGCGTGTTTTCGATGTATTACCCGCTGAGTGTGTACCGGGGGTTAAAACCGAGTCCCAAGCCGGTGGGTTAAAGAGGAAGCCGCTTCTGGAAATGACGTTCCCGGAGTGATTTGATTGTATGCTCCTGGGGCTAACGGGGACGCTGGGAATCTTTATTACCGTATAATATATAATAGAGCTCCGCAAACAGAACGACTGCACCGGAAACGCACAGAAACGCGGGAATGCCAAAAATATTGACCTTTAACCCCCTTTCCTCCGGATCTTTTTGTTTTCCAGGATTTTAGTCTCCTGGCAGAACAAGAAACCCAGCCGGCACAGAATAAAAACACACCTCCCGGGGCCACAACCAACACGACTTATATCCCACTAGAAACCCGCTGGCGGATCGGCCCTATCCGGCCCCCGGGGGCCAACTAGACTTAAACCTTAATCAGTCGTTGGTCTCGTATTAGATTCAGGAGCCGTATGTCTATCCCATGCATGTTTAAAACCCCTCTCTCTTCTCTCCCTCTCTTCTCTCCCATCCCTTCGCTCTCTCTCTTCTCTCCCATCCCTTCGCTCTCTCTCTTCTCTCCCATCCCTTCGCTCTCTCTCTTCTCTCCCATCCCTTCGCTCTCTCTCCTCTCTCCCATTCCTTCGCTCTCTCTCTTCTCTCCCATCCCTTCGCTCTCTCTCTTCTCTCCCATCCCTTCACTCTCTCTCTTCTCTCCCATCCCTTCGCTCTCTCTCTTCTCTCCCTCTCCTTTCTCCCATCCCTTCGCTCTCTCTCTTCTCTCCCATCCCTTCTCTCCCTCTCCTTTCTCCCATCCCTTCGCTCTCTCTCTTCTCTCCCATCCCTTCGCTCTCTCTCCTCTCTCCCATCCCTTCGCTCTCTCTCTTCTCTCCCATCCCTTCTCTCCCTCTCCTTTCTCCCATCCCTTCGCTCTCTCTCTTCTCTCCCATCCCTTCGCTCTCTCTCCTCTCTCCCATCCCTTCGCTCTCTCTCTTCTCTCCCATCCCTTCTCTCCCTCTCCTTTCTCCCATCCCTTCGCTCTCTCTCTTCTCTCCCATCCCTTCGCTCTCTCTCCTCTCTCCCATCCCTTCGCTCTCTCTCTTCTCTCCCATCCCTTCTCTCCCTCTCCTTTCTCCCATCCCTTCGCTCTCTCTCTTCTCTCCCATCCCTTCGCTCTCTCTCCTCTCTCCCATCCCTTCGCTCTCTCTCTTCTCTCCTGCTCCTTTTTATCCTGCAGACCGTTCTCTAGATATTAAGGCATCTGCTTCCAAGGCGAGTGAAGCCGATATTTTAGGAGCGTCAGGCTGTTACATTCTCCGGCAAAAGTCGATGCATTCCTTCCAGATTCCGAGGAATCCATAACACGGACGCAGGAGGGAAGAGGAGGTCGCGTTCCGGGCGTGCGGTCTATACGTGGCTTTACATTCTGCCGCCGGCTTATTTTACACACATGGAGAATCTGTAAATGCTTTATACCCGAGGGTAATACGTGGAGCCCCCCCCATTATAAGCTCATAACCCACCCCTGGTCAGTTTGTCTTTTCTCTGTAATTAGAAGCCACAATCCCTGGTCACTTGAAACGATTAATTGTATTCCTTTGCAGCCGCTGGTTGGTCCCTTGGAACCTGCAGCGATTGGCTGAATAACAGATCCCGTCTCAGAGGTAACGAGGACCCCGCCAGGTGTGCCCCCCGTGCCCCAATCAGTACCTCGGCAGCCGACACAAAGGAGTCTGTGGATGCCACGCTGAGGGTGTCTCTCGCTCCGAGATCCTCGCCGCTCTCCGTCGCCGTTACATCGGTTTCTTTATCTGCAAAATAAAAATGTTCAGGGTCGGGATCGGGCGACGGAAGCAGAGAGGGGACGGCTCGGCGAGAAGCATTAAATCGGAGTATTCATTAAAATATGTGCGTGTGCGTGCGACGTGTGTATGCGTGTGCGTGCGACGTGTGTAGGTGTGTGTGCGTGCGACGTGTGTAGGTGCGTGTGCGTGCGACGTGTGTAGGTGCGTGTGCGTGCGACGTGTGTAGGTGCGTGTGCGTGCGACGTGTGTAGGTGCGTGTGCGTGCGACGTGTGTAGGTGTGTGTGTGTGTACGCGCCGGGTTTAAAGGACACAGACCCCCACTGGTATTACAGCTCCCCAGGCCGGCCCATGATCCCCACCACCTGCAAAAGTGGGGCAGCTATTCAGGAGCGTGCCTGAGAATCAAGACTGTTGGGACTGTTGGCAGGTATGGTGTTAATGAACATTGCAGGCTGGTTGCCACAGTGTGAGATTTCGTAATAATTTGAGGCATATTATGGTTTATTGTGTTATATATATCGCCATCATATTCCACAGCGCTGTACAATGTGTTATTATAATTATTGTGTTATATATCGCCATCATATTCCGCAGCGCTGTACAATGTGTTATAATTATTGTTATATATATCGCCATCATATTCCGCAGCGCTGTACAATGTGTTATTATAATTATTGTGTTATATATCGCCATCATATTCCGCAGCGCTGTACAATGTGTTATTATTGTGTTATATATCGCCATCATATTCTGCAGCGCTGTACAACGGGCAGATACTCGGCCATCACGCAGCTTTCTGATTACTGGAAGTGAAAGTTCCCGCGGCTCGAGAGCGGAGCGTCCGGAAAAGAATGCGATTCGCTATAAACAGCCCCCGGGCGCCAGGAATAAACATGGCGTCACCTCACACAAACCTCCAAAGCCGAAGATCCGACGTCGCCTCTATCCGGACCGAGTATCGTAACGCTGAGCAGCGCCGGCCGCGTTTATATCTGAGTTACGGGGGCAGGTGGGCTGAGGAGGGGCCAGAGATTTAGCCTAAAATATACTTGTGAGCGTTAAGAGAGGTGTTTGGGTTACGCGATGATCTGCGGCTCTGCTTTCTCTGCCTGGGTTTAACCCCGATCGCGGCTCCATATTAAAGCTGCAGTTCCACCTGCTCTGCTGAACTTAACACTTTAGAAACACCATTCCCAGTCCTGCCCAACGCCCCAAACCCTCCCCATCAAATAAACCTCTGCCCCAAACCCTCTCCATCAAATAAACCTCTGCCCCAAACCCTCCCCATCAAATAAACCTCTGCCCCATTGATAATTTTTCCATGGAACACTTAATTGTCATGTGACACAAAAGTAACCAATCATAGAAGCCAGGGTAATTACAAGTACCCTGCGAGAAGCAGAATGACGGGCAAAGAATACCCGCTGCATACACCAGGGGTTTAGGGGGGATATTTCACGGCTCTGGAGACCATCAGAGGGTTTAAAATGACTATTTAAGAGCTTAACAGCTGACTCAGCACCTGTCTATTCCCCACGGGGGTCTCTTAAATCGCGCTCCCGCTACCAGCAGTTACCCTCCTCCTTTCTAGATCGTAAGCTCCAGAGACGAGTCCCTTGCGCCCCAGAGTCCTGCTGCATGTACACCATTATCATACATTAACCGGTGTCGGTGTACAGCCCTACAGAATAGGTTGAAACTGTATGCAGCAGTGATGGCAGCTCAGCGTCGGGTGTGGGGGTAACTTACACGCTGCCCCCGACTGTGAAAATGCATTAAAGACAATTTTTTGCCCTCTTTGCAAAGCGGAGAACGGACTCTGTTATTAAATTTAAAATCAGGGCTGTTCGTGCACCTGGGAGTCCGTACCACAGAAACAGGTGCAGAACTGCCCACAGCGGGGGTCCGGGGCTATTAATAGGAGAGAGGGGCCGAGCATGTGGCATCAGCTGTCACCCTGTGAACACATCTGGAAATGTAATGACTGCCTCCCGGCCTCCGATCTCCCACCAAATGTGTTCATCGCTCGCATCAGAGTTTGTTTTCAGAAATCTTTTTATTCTGGGCTTTCTCTTTTACCCCAGTTGTAGTTTTTTGCCCCATAATATAAAGTTTTCAGGCAGCTGCATATCAGCCGTTTGTATGATTCTCGCTCTGTTATCTGATCCCCTACTAAACACCCCGACTCCTTATCATACTGCCTGTGGGGAATAATAGAATGGCTCGGTCTGAATCGCTAAGGTGGACTCTCTGACTAACGAAAGTCTATGAAGGAACGGACTTCATTAGCATCGCCATAAAGCATCAGCTCAGTGTGGGGTTTGAGCCGGGAAAGTCACCCAAAATATCACATGACTGACAGCAACGGCGGCTCCAGCTCTGCCCGTGTGCCCATATAGTGTGACGGGGGGCCGCTCGTGTACCAGACACTTGTGTCGCAGGGCAGGTTATCCCGACATGCAGGGGGCCTGTGCTCACCGATGTCATTAGCCATAGACGCAGAATCGGATGCCCCAAGAGTGGCCTCGAATTCCTCCTGCAGCCGATAGGCTCTCTGCAGCAGGGCCTCCAGCTTGTGGATGAATTCTGCGCTGATCACATCCTGGGGAGGAATAAAGTAACAAAATGCTGAAACTGCACCAAAATCACCCCAAATAAGTCTGGAAAGTGACCTTGTCACCACAGTAACCAGTGCAGTATTCCCAATGATTTGACCATTCTTTTGGTTGCTATGGTGATAGACCACAAACTTTGCACTGGGTTTACTTTTTATAGATAACCCCCAACAGGGCATTTATCCCTGGCCCCCCACCTCAAAACCGCGACAAGACCGCCGTGGAGTGGGTGGGCTTTTGGGGCTCAAACATCCGAGTCTCCGAATCCTGTGAACGTTCAGCCTCCTCTGAAAGGATACCTCCCATGAGCCCCTGTTTAGTTTGGCCAGTCCCAGTGTTTGTACCCCGCTTTTCCAGGAGCTCAGAATGTTTCTGGATAGGAGGTCATCACAGGGATCTGCCGCCCAGGGAGCGGTAATCACTAAACGTCGCTCCCCTACGCAGGGACCGAATTAATCCGGAGCTCGTTACCTCCATGTTTTCCTCGGCTATGGCATCTCCTGCTCCCAATTTGATCGACCCGCAGCCTCCTTCGTCTTCCGCCTGCCTGCTTCTAAACGACAGCGCCTGTTCCCACCGGCGTAGCGCCTCCTCGAACAGATCCATGCCTTCCGGGGACGAGAGCGACATTAACAACAAGCCAGAACCTGCGGCAGATCGGCCCCCGTCCGGCCCCCGTCTAGTCACTCGTTTCTCCTGCTGTAAAGACTCAAACCTTAATCAGTCGTTGGTCTCGTCTTAGATTCAGGAGCCATATGTCTATCCCATACATGTTTAATCCCCTCACTGTATTACCCTCTACCACCTCTGCTGGGAGGCTGCTCCACTTAACTACCACCCTCTCAGTTAAGGCAGGATTGCTGGACACCACAAACATACTTTATAATTAACCTTTCCTGTATCAGCACATAATGGGCTTTAAAAAGTCAGAATCAGCCATAATTCCAGACAAGAGAAGGATCTATGGGCCGCGCTGCTGATGATGCGGTGACCTGGCACATATCTCGTGGACAGGCATATCGAGCCGCCGGCCACACACACTGCAGCCCCCTGTCTGTCACTAGAGCCGGGGGCCAGGTACGCCACGGGATACTAATCACACCCGAATAAAAAACTTCCAGAATCTCTCGCTTGTAACTACGGCAATAAATTGATAAGCCAATCAAGTCCAAAGAAAAAAATAGATCATTTTTTTTTAATCGTCTAGACGAGTGGCGGCCGTACCCTCACCCATCAGGTAGAGATTCTCCGGGGTGGTGACCGGGATATTGCCGAGCTTCCAGTCCTCCTCGTCTGCTTTATCCCAGGAAGCGGCGTTCGTGCATGCGCAGCTGTGACACGAGTTCATGCTTCGCACCTACAGGTAATGGCATGTATGAGTCAATGTACAGATGTCACATGCACACGTATGTACAGCGGGGGTCGGGTCAGGCTGTTTTACCGCTACCGGTGATCGAGTCACACCTAGCAGCTCTCATTAAATGTAATTATCGTATTTGCGCGATTCTAAGAAAAGGTGTTTTTTCCCCCGGAGGGGAAACCATGAGAAAGGCTCCGCCCCTTTTGCAGACGTACTCGGAAAACCAAGCCGATACCGGTGAGAGCCGGACGAAGAAAGAAGAACAAGAAGAGGCAAGAGAAGGAACACGAAAGCGGTCGAGGGGAGAGGGGAGGGAGACGCAGACGGAGTGAGTGAGCAACCAAAGCAAAAAATAAAAGGTGTTTTTTATCCCCCCCTCCCCGATAGGGTCGTCTTCCATTCAGGGCATTTCTTTTTTTCATTGAGATCTGGTGATTGGGGGCTCGTCTTATAAATCGAGTAAATACGGCAGTAGAAACGGCCCCTAACATTACACGGTGACAGTGAACGCCGCCGGAGCGCTTACCGATGCCAAGCTCTGCGCGGAGCCGGAGTATTTAGCGCACAGCTCTCCGTTGGCACGGAAATGGGAGCCTTTCGCGGAGCTCAGGGAGAGCGCCAGGTTCTGCCGGCTTCCGGAACAGCTGGAGCCTGAAAACAGATGACACGCCGCACGTTAATAACAGGGATTTAATAAAACACATTCCGGTCACGCAACCTTCATGTCTCGGCGACGCAGGATAGTCTGCGGCACACAAAGGGTTACAAGCTGAATTTATCTATCAGCCATAGGTTGAGGTCTCGTCGTTCCCCGACTAGCTCCGAACCCACCTTTTTCCGAAGCCGCCTTTTTGGTGCTTTCCAGAAGCAAGCGGCCCGGTTCCCACGCAGGGGGGCCTTTACTTTTCTTCTTTCCTCGTCTTCGTTTAAGGTGGCGGGCGAGGAAGATAAGAGACACTGCGCCGAGGGCTGTGATGGCGACCATCTTCTTCAGGCTCGGGGAAGACTTTAGCTGCTGCGGGACACAGTGTGGGGTTTACGCTGAGCCGCGGGGTGCGCACCCCAGATAGGGAACTAATGACAAAGAACGCTAGAAAGACATTAACTAGTTCCTCCCATGTCCTGCCCAATCCCCACCCCTTTCAAGTCTAATTGACATTAGCCCCGCCCCTACACACAGCTAACCCTTCTCCCACATTGCAGCCAGACCCCCAGGGGAGGGGATGTCCGCACAGAGCTGCAAATAGATTAACAGGGGGTAAAGAAATGCCCTACTGACTGTAATGAGCTTCTGCTGTGGCAATCATTTGGGCCAACATCATTATTAGATGTGGAATCAGCGCACAAAGGGCTGCAATCACGCTAAACGCTCGCTACATGTATACCTGCACTTTAGCCCCTCCCCCATATACATGCGCTGATTTCAATAGGAACACTTTCCTGCCACTGATTGGTTGCTTCAAGCGTTAATGCAAAACGAGACATAATGATACAGAAGCGCCCTCCCCTTGGGAGCTTACAATCTATTAAGTCGCCCCACTCTTACCTGAGCAACGGAATTGTAGAAAGTTTCGCGCAGGGCCGCCATCTGGAACGGGTTTTGCATCTCGAGCCGGATACCCCCAGTGTCGCCTCTATCCCACGTGCCCCGTCCCCGGGATGTCGCTGCGGGGAACACGATCAGGGGTTACACGGTAAACGGACACCTGGGGTAACTTTTTGGGTGAGGGGAGGAGCCACAAACATTTCTCGTTACATTGGACAGTGCTGTGGATTACGGCGGCGCCGTAAATGAATACAAAGTTATTATTATTGTCAGATGTTTATATACCCCCGGTGGGGCAGATGGGGTCAGCTGAGAGTGTCCAGGCAGCCTTTCCTCAGGGCGTAGTGTCCCTTTAATACACGTCTGCCCCGGCAAGGTCTAGAGCAATAATTAAATGCCCCCAAATTGGTGCCAGATCTCAGTAATCCGCAGAATCTGCCCCTTTAGAAGTAGCTTAATATTAAAATATTAAAACTCTAATAACCAACGGGGCATCACCGGGCAGTTTGTGAGCAGGGGGGGCCGGCAGCATTCATACCAAGGGGGCAAATCTGTCCAAGACGCCTGATAATAAAGAGCGTTCTCAAGAGGCTCAACGTGCACTTACCAGTCCTGACCAAAACATATCCACACAATGGAGATGAATAAAAGGGAAATAAGAGAAGCGCAGAAAGGATCTGGTGAGGGTTTCAATGCTGTTACGCTGCGCACCCCGGTGGATACATGTGGAATGGCAAGAACACGGAAAGGTTTTGGACATAGAAAGACCCAAAATGTTTCAATCACAGCAGCCAAGGGGGCAATTGCCACCCTACCCTCCATACCCCCCCCCCCCCAGCAACCAAGAGACCCTGCAGGCCAAACCTGGTACATCACACAGCGGGCATCACACTGTCTGTCTCTTACCTGCTTCTGCTCAGGTGGATAATGGGAGGGGGGGGGGGGTGTTAACTGGGCTGTGATACACTCTGCCCCCGGTCATGATAGCCCAACTGCCCCTGAACACCATGGCTGCCCCCACCCTAGCCTTTAATCACAGGTACCGTAAGCTCTATCTGCCATCTGAAGAAGAGGCTTCTGAGCTCTCAGTCTCTACCGCTTGCTCCATGCTGTACCGGTTAGAGGCGTCACCTGTCACCGGAGCCCCGTCTCCTCTCCGGCCTTTATATTAACCGATTATCGATTCATTATGTATTGACAGCTCGGCCGCATCCCCCTTCTGGTCACTCTGCGCAGTACCTCAGGCAGCCAGCAGGCGGCTGATTCACCGGAAGCGGAAGTGGCTGCAGTCGGACCCAGTGAAAGTGGAAGCTGCGTGTCCTTCCTGCGGCGACGGGGCCCGGGGAGCCAGCAGCGGAGAGCAGACGGGCCCGGTGAGCAAACGGAGAAGAGCTGAGGGCCCGGTACGGGTAAGTAGGAGCTGCATGCAGAGGCCGGAGACACCGGGGGCCGCGTATACACCGCGCACAGACTGACAGTGGCAGATCCCAACCGTGTGACCCGGCACCGGGGGTCGTGCGCGCGCACCGGTGGGGTCGGGCACGCCGCCGAGTACATGTACCGAGCTCGGCACTGATGTGAAACACACGGCCGGGTTCTGTGGCCATTGTTTGGAGACGTTGCCGCCACCCGGCCGGTTGCACCGAGCTGTGAGGTGTCAGAGCCTCTGTTTTTCCGGGGGTTGGATTTGGTTCTGATCAGCGCAGGTTCACCGCCGTTCAGCCAAAACCACCCGGTTTCTTACACTTCGGTTGCTTTAGACCCTCCGTGGCGGCTGCGGAAAATCTTACCGATGTCACTGAATGAGGAGACCCCGGGGCGGCCACCGGCGGACAGCAAACTATGGCCCGAATTTTGGCTTAGTTGTCATGTGACGCAAAAGTGAGCACTGATTGGTTGTTGCCATAGAAACTGAAGATGCTCCTTGAAATTGTGTTTTTCTGTGGCTAAACCTGATGAGATATGATATATGAGGTGATATTTACCCCCTCGCGGGGTAGTTTAAGCTGCAGTAGTTGATGCGGGGAGTCCGCCTGCTGGTCTGTTTTTATTGGCAGACGTTATGTTGTTGTTTCATCATCCGTCTCCGGCCCCCGTGGGACTCCGCGTTTAGCTGCACAGCCCGGAGGGACGTAACCCAGTTATAATTAAAGCGCCGCTTTGTTATCGGTCACTTATTCCTCTTATTTATCTTTATTATGGCGTCACCTGTGGCACGTTACGGGGGGCTGGCGACAAAGTGCCGTATTACCCCGGGAGAGCGTTTTGTTTTTGGTTGAAGTTGATTGTTTTTTGGGCCAACATAGGAGATGTGAAGTTATGCGCTTTTGACAGCTCAAAGGTCTCTTCTTCAGATGCTGTTGTTAACCATATGAGACTAATGCAATTAAAAGCCTCAACATTAGCTGCGTGTCGTATAATGCGTGGCGGGGAGCGGGACTGGCGAGAGGGCCGGCGGGGAGCGGGACTGGCAGAAGGGCCGGCGTGGCGGGGAGCGGGACTGGCGAGAGGGCCGGCGTGGCGGATAGTTAAAGGGACAGTTTGGTATCGCTGACGGCCCCCCTGTAGCAAGAAGCCCTAACTGTGGATGCTTTAATATTTGTTCTGCAAAAATGAAAGAAAATGTAAAAGTAAAGCAGTTGGCTGACGCGGAATCTGAAGCCCTCCTGCAGCAGCTGCCCTTCTCCTCGATGGTTCAACATTTCTTACCACTGATTGGATGCTGGAAGCAATGACGGGAAAGTGACCTCATCGCACTACCTGTTGTGGGGGGGCGCTGTTTATAGTTTATCAATCCATTTATTTGTAATTATTCTGAATTCTGGTACTATTTGCAGAAATCCCCTTTTCTGTGACTCGGAGATTCTTGTCTTTCTGCGCGTTATAACTCCACGAGCGATGAAGCCCAACGAGGATTTGTATTTTTTTTAATGAATTAATTTATTTTTTATTTATTTACATTTTGCAGCCGATATTTTACATAAATTATTTTTAATAAAATTGACATAAATCACAGGAATTTTCAGTGTAAAAAGCGAACACCTTGGATGTGTTTATTGAGCAAGACCACGATATCCGGTCGTGATGAACAGAGAAACCCCAAACATTCTAATATATATTGAGTATGTGAGTCTGTTAACCCTTTGCGTTACTGCCTGATTATCGCTGCGAGTTTGGGGTCGAATCTCTGTAATCCGTCTGCTTGTTGGAAGCCGCGGGGAATTCTTCTCGCGCGCCGGCGGCTTTTTCTCACTCGCTGTGTAAGCGTTTATTGCCCCGAGGCCGCGGCCGAGACAACTTTTTATAAACATCAGGCAATTCAAATAAAGACTTTCTCCTGTGTTACGGTCTAAGAGCCTTATCGCCTAAACTGTGATTTTGCAGGTGAGGCGTGTGGAGCGTTATTCTGGGCCGATCCCAGTGAGCTTCTCGTGTGGCAGGGGAATGACCTGACCCTGTGTAACATATCAGATACTCATCAAATCTGTCATTACCTGTATGAACCCCAAATAATGTTTAAGGGGGTCCCCGCGGGGGTCTGATGCGGTTTGGTGCCATCGTAAGGATGTTCTCCGTATAACTCCAGGTCTGTTTGGCGATCTATGATCTGCAGTATTTATTGGGATTCGAGTAACGCGAGGGTCGGGCTCGCAGTCCCCTGTCACAGAGTTTCCCCTGTTCCTCGTAGACGACATCTGCCGGGACGACGGAGAAGACCGGAAGCCGCCGATTTTAAGATGTCCTCCTTGGCGTGTGACTGCAGCCATCTAGAGTCCGTGGGAGAAGTGACCAAAGACGAGCTTATCCAGAAATCTAACGTAAGATGCTAAAAACACCGCTATATTAACCCTGACAGTGCCTGCTGGATAGCCGCGCTTAGTTATTAACCCTTTTTATTGCAGAATGATACATAGCGTATGGCAGGCGGAATTTTAGTTGAATATGTTGCATTATGCGCTCTAATTGTTAGCGTCAGCGAGATCCCCCCTCCCCCGCCACGCTTCTTCCTGCTTCTGGGTTGAAATGTGATTCCGGTGGACATTAAACTTTAAATATTAATATTTTTTTATATTAATAATTTTTATCTCGGTTTTTTGATGAGTCTCGCTGTTTGTAACGGCCGTGTTTTCTCTCGCACGTACAGGGCTGCTGTCAGGACTGCGGAGTGAAGGGACCGAACCTCTGGGCTTGTTTGGAAGTAAGTAGCGTTTTGCTGCCGTTCCCCGAGGCTGTGGCCGCCGTGCCGATGGGGAAACTCTCTAATCCCGCGTCTCGTTGCAGAATGGATGTTCTTACGTTGGCTGCGGAGAGTCTCACGCGGATCATAGCACTACCCACTCTCAGGTCGGTGTCCGTCTGACGGCTTCTCTCACCTCATGGAGTCTCTGCTAAAGCCTTCCGTGAAAAGGATAAAGACGCGTTCTATGAATTTTCCGAAAAATAAGTGTTAATTGGGCAGCATCATAAAAATGCCCGTTTAGCCTGTTACTCCGGGGTGGTATTGCTCTTGGGTTAGGTTACCACCACTGCTGGGTGTTCGTTAGGTCTGGCCATAGATTAAATACAGAGCGTTATAGTTATAATTTTACTATTGTTAACCAAAACCCAGGAATCCGGCTTTTCAGGTCAGTGAACAGCCAGAGACTCCAGATGATTTCCCTGAACATGAATTTGTGATACGAACAGGTAGTTGGAACCTTTAACAGAATTCATTCAGCTGGTAGAGTAAGAGTGGAGGAGCGGAGTAACCTCGTTGATCAATGAACGTTGATATCGGGTGATACGAGGGGTTATTGATCCGTTTAAGGTATAGGCTAGTCTGTTGTGCACTGAGTGTGTAGGACCCTCTGTATTTAGGTGTTTGGTAATAAAGCACGTTATAATGGAGGAGCTGGATAACGATCCGACCCCTAAGGCTAATGAGAAACAGGAGATCAGGACAATACACCTTGGAGACAGATGGTACACCTAAATGTCCCATGTAAAAACCCAGACCCTCCCGGCAGATCGGCCCCAACCGGCCCCCGTCTAGTCTCCCGTTTCTCCTGCTGTAAAGACTCAAACTTTAATCAGTCGTTGGTCTCGTCTTAGATTCAGGCGCCGTATGTCTATCCCATGCATGTTTAATACCCTCGCTGTATTGCCACTTCTTTGACTGCGCTCAGTAACACGCATGTGACATGTTTTGCAGGATCACAAGCACTGCCTCACGGTGAACCTCACCACGCTGCGTGTCTGGTGCTACACGTGCAGCAAGGAGGTGTTTCTAGAACGGAAGCTGAGCGCCCACCAGTCCGCAGCAAAGCCTCAGGACAGCAACCCGCAGGTAAAGCCCCGCGGCGGCACCCGGGATTCGGGGAATATTTTGGGTCGGGCAGTAATTCTCCTAATATCTGTTTTATGTTATAATCCAACATGGATGACGATCGAACAAAGTCACGCCATCTCTTTACAAATCGAGCGATGAAACTGTCTGGCGGGTGATGTGAATTTGCCTTTGGACGCCTTTCAGATGCCCAGCCGGCTTGCGGGGGTCTCATCACAATACATTGTCTGTATATTGTTTATCCGCAGCTTGTACCCTCCAGCAATATGCTTACAATCCGTGTGTAACGGCCCTCCTGGGCTCTGCGGACAGCACCTTTACAAATGTTTGTGTAAATGCAGTGCAGAGAAGAAAAGTTTAGTAAATAAAGTACTGTTAGTTCTGATAACGTTCCACTCGGGTTCCAGATTTGTGTTAATTTAAGAAAAAAAAAATCAGTGACAAGAGTTGGGTTCTAAAACAAGATTTCTTTTTTATTTTCATTTATAATAAAAAAAAAAAAAAAAAAGGATTCCAAAATGACATCCAACCTGACATTAAAGGTCCCGGCCCCCGTCGTGTCCGAAAACCTGGACGTTGAGCTGGAGGAGGAGGATGAGCTGAAGACAAGAGGTGAAGAGCGATCTGCTAGCATGTAAAGCTTGGTACACGACACACCTGTGCGCAAAGTCTGAGGGCTTGTGCAGATATCACATATAATACTTTGTGCATCAATTGACGTTCAGCCCTTTCCTGTACTGTTGGTTTCTAAACCCTTTCCAGAACATTTTTTTGCCTCGTTCACATTTCTGCTGGCAACACTTGCCACGCGACGCAAAGCCCTAATAAAACGTGTGTTTTAAAAAAAAAAATGTAATTAAAACCATCAGCGGAAAGAATTAAACGTCCGGTGCGCTGGGGTTTATTTCCTAGGCACGGCGAGTGGAACAGCAGCTTTAGTATGTCTGAACAGGAGTTTTTCATTCACCGTTTGCTGTTTTTTGTTTTTTTTTACAGGTCTGACTGGTTTAAAAAACATCGGCAATACCTGTTACATGAACGCTGCCCTGCAAGCCCTGTCCAATTGGTGAGCGAACGGCGAGTGACGATGAATGGGGGGCAGGCGTGTTACAGGCTTTACCCTAGCCCTGTATAATGTATATTTAAGTCGGTGAACCCCGTATATCATAGTTTAATTAGTCAGCTGGACCCTGTATAATGTATAGTTAATCTGGGGAACGCCTCGATCCCATGAACTACACAGGGCCGGCTCGCTGACTTGTCGTTATTATTATACCTGGGGTGACCGCCATCTAATCTTTTGGTTTGCGCTAATCTCTTGCGGTGCTCGCGTTGTGCGTTCCTTCTTCACAGTCCTCCGCTTACGCATTTCTTCCTGGATTGTGGCGGTTTGGTGCGGACAGATAAAAAGCCGGCGCTGTGTAAGAGTTACCAGAAACTGATGACCGAAATCTGGCATAAGAACCGGTATGGAGCGCGTTGATTTAAAACGAGAAAATTTCTGTCATAACTTTACGTCAATTTGTAAAGAATAATATTGGTCTATTTTTATT